>CM062816.1:1216825124-1217425124 GCA_031772625.1 Pinus tabuliformis
ACGGAATACCGTCTCTAGCCTAGACTTCTAAATGTTGTGCGTTAGGTTCCAAAGCATTTTTAGATTCATTCAATTTACTTTACAGTTGATCTTGCGTAAGAAATTTTCCTTTCAGGTTCACCGCATGATGTAGATGTATAATTCCTAAAATGCAGTCTAAGATGATAAACAATCGTTTAATCTTCTTTTTGCAATGAAAATCCTAGCTACTAAGGAAAGAGAGATGATATTCTTTCAACATAGAGCAGAGAGCACACACTATATGCACTGTCCTAAATCAAACTAACAAACAGTCTTAATGAAAATGCACATGCATGTATTTTTTTTCAGCCTTCTTAATGTGTGAATGATAAAAAAGAAAGCTAAGCGCAAATCTGAATTATTTTTCAAAGCGACATTACTGACAAGTTTCTTTTCAAGACAAAATGAAGGCAATGACGACACTTTGCGATTTGGAATTGAAAACTTGCTTTAGACACTTGAAAAACTACTAATTCAAATCAAATACAAGAGTAACAGTGTAATAGACTATCAAGAACAATCGGATTCTCTTCTATGACTGAAAATGACACTTGCGACACTTTCGAATCAAGAAACGATAGTTCAATTACACTACTTCTTTGTAAAAGAGAACTAAAAATGGCTCAAAATACATAAAAACATTTACAGTTCTTTGCATAATGGAGGCAGAAAAATGGTAAGGAAGGGGGTCTCAATAGAGATATACTGACTACAGACAACAAAACTCCTGAATAGAGCTGAAAAGAGTGAACATAGAAACCAAAACCTAAGAGCAGAAGAGGTCTTGTCTGATCAGCGCACCTGTAACACAGGGAAAGTGAGATGCAGCGCACCTACTACACTCGGGAAGTGCGATGCATCCAGATTCCAAAGAAGAGACAGTGCGATGGTCCAGGGATGAGACTTCAACTAGGTTTCGGGTCATAGTTTGTAGCTCAGTTTAGGGATTTAGGCCGAGCAAGTGGTAATCAATAAATAAATCATAGGGGTAGATATAAGGAGGTTACTAGAGCCACCACAAGGGCAATTAGAGAGCTTGTAAATCGATTTTTCAATTCATAAACAAAACCCAGAGATAGACTGAAGCAACATTGATCTACTTTGCACTTGCATAGAAAATGCAGTTCGAAGGCTAGCTGGCTTGACTTCAAGCTTTGTCTGTAAGTTTATAAAGAAAACAAATATAGACAAAAAAACAATCTATTCACTCCCCAGCGGAGTCACCATTTTGTTATCGGTAAATCTAGTGTCTATGTAGAGCTGCTAGTCCCACTAAGGCTGGTAGCTACCTTAGAAACAAACAAACTAAAACCACTTTCATTTTCCTTTATGAGAAGTAGATAAGAAGTGAAAGAAGGAGACCAACCACTGTCTTGTGCTTGGTTCCTTGCTTGATTCCTCTCCCTTCTGATAGATCTTTGCCACTCGCTTCCTCGTCTACCCAGCTTCAAAGAGTACCTGTAGAATCAAAGCAGCATAACACTATCCAAGAACATAGATCTACTATCATAAACAATATAGGACCAGATATATATTGACCACACAAATGCATAAATCATCAATCATACAAGAATGTGGAGGAAAACTTGACTAGATTTATTAATAATCAAGAATAGCAAAGAGGATTACAACCAATTGCTCTGACCCAGCATCATCCTCTCAGCAAGAAAGCCCTTCTTCACCTCATGAAAAGCTTAGATCACCCAACACTATGATGTTACACCAAGAAACCAGCAGCACTTCCTTACAAGATACAAAATTCCAGCCTTTGGATCTCTGGGATGAGGGATCCATATATAGATGTTTGCAAGGGGGGTGAGTTAGCTTTTGAGATTTGATTAGTGTCCTCTCTCTGATAGTTCTTGATTCCACTTGGAGATTGATGATCTCTTACTCATCCCTGGGCGAATGCAGAGAGGCAAGTGTCACAGGAGAAGTTTCTGGAAGATTCCATGATCCTCCACCTTGCAGATTGACCTTGCCATTTGTCCACTCTCACCCATCGCACCCCATAGAAAGGCTTTTCAGTATGCATCACACCTCCCGTGTGTATTTAGGTGGGATGCAGTGCACTTTGACCATGGAGCAGGTGAGATGGTCCAGTTTTGACCAGTTCTGAGTAGTTTTTCATGGAGAACTTCTGGGAGAAGATGTAATCAGTTGACCTTGTTCTTTTAGAGGTTGGAATAACACTTTTAGGGACTTAAGAGCCCTTGGTTTATGGACATTCATGATTGGGGTTGAAGTGCCCAAAAATGTCTATAACAAATATCCAAAAGAATGAGCTTAAAGATCCAGAGGAGGGCGAACGTCTTTTCCACTCATAGATGTGGGTGGAGGGTTCATCG
The DNA here is from genome assembly GCA_031772625.1 of Pinus tabuliformis. Lineage (NCBI taxonomy): Eukaryota > Viridiplantae > Streptophyta > Pinopsida > Pinales > Pinaceae > Pinus > Pinus tabuliformis. Next base: position 1,216,827,494 of record CM062816.1, read on the forward strand.
CTGCAATTCATTGTCGACAATGGTAGCCAAAAGAACCCCGTTTCTGCAGAGGTCGTGAAGCGGTTGGGCCTACTGACTACACCACACCCGTAGTCGTACGGTATCGGGTGGCTTCATGAAGGACAAGATCTCAAAGTTTGCTCTTCCATACAGCATCAAGCCCTTCACAGACAAGGTATTGTGTGACGTTACACCTCTGGATGTTTGTAATGTACTATTAGGCCAACCATACTTATGGAGGCGACATGCTGTGTATGAGTGAAGGCCTTGCACTGTCATTATTTCTTTGGGTAATTCATTATACAGGATACCAGAGGTAGCCCCACTTAACGCCACCTCTTTGATCATTGCTAAGAACGAGAGCAAGCTCATCTCCCAGACTAGGAAATTCATCTATCTGGTTCACTCCCAAAGAAGGGGGAATATCGTCACCACATCCATGACCCCCGCAAAGGGTTCCTCCACACAGCAACAATAACAAAGGGATACGGTCATGGCAGAACACAGGAACAACTTCTCCTCACCCACAGGGGTACCACATAAGCTTCAGGTGGGCAACAAAGTCTAGCTTCATCTACAGAAAAAACACCTTACAAGAGCCCATCAAAAGCTCCGACCACATTGACATGGTCCTTACACCATTACCAAGGATGTGGGAGACAATGCATTTGAGCTTAGCATTCCACCATTCCTTAGCTTGCACCTAGTGTTCAATGTGGACTGCCTTCGCCCATACTTTCCACCATTACTAGACACATCCGACATTGCAGAACAACTCACACCCACAGAGTTAAATCCAGATTGTATGGAACAAGCTGCAACTGATTGGATCATCGACGCATAGATCAAGCACAATTGCCAATGGAATATCCAACTGTATCTAGTTGTCAAAGCAGGCCAACTCCTTCACGAGGGCAAGTGGCTCACCAGAGACCAAGTTCGACAGAAGTTTCCTCATCTCATGGAGGAACTCAACGCAATGGGGACCATTTATTCCTAAGGGGGGAGGAATGATCTAGGTGGATATTGGTGGCCACCCACCAAGTCCATTTGGACCCCCACCATTATTTCTTTCAGCTTTTCAGTTTCCTTAATTGTAGCACAATTTACTATTTTTAGCAGTTTTTTGGGTCCTGAACTTCTCGAGCCATTTTGAGGCCCTAAACGTTGTTTTTTTGGGAAAACTGGGAGCAACATGGGTCCATGGACCGATGTTGCTCTTCCTAAATTTATATTTCTCATATATATCCTTCTATTGAGCTATTGTACGCGTCAAATGAAGATCGTGTGCCAAAGTTACGACCCCAGGAAATTGATGTACCAATTTACCCAAATGGGGCCCACAATTTGGATTTCATTTTCTGGGGTTAGGTTTTGGGATGTTAAGGGTTTTCCATTGTTTCTTAATAATAAATAGGCCTTCGAGCCTCATTGTAACACAATTCAGAGGCATGTAGCCACCACATCTCTTCTCAGAGATAAGCTTCCATTGCCCTAGCTGGTTTATTTCCATTACTGTTTGTAAGCATATTTCAGTATTTTACATTAATGAAATGAAGTATTATTTCCACTGCATCTCTGTGTTTATGGTTATCTCTGTAATTTATTGCGTTCCTGTTTAAATCCGGATCACTAAGTCAAGCTATGGTTCATCCAACCAAGTTATCTTGGAAGGTGGAAAAGCATGTGCTGAGATATCCCAGAGCCACTACATAGTATGGATTAGGGTACAGGCAGACAGAGGGAGTGAAGCTCCAAGGCTTCACGGATGCAAATTGGGCAAGACAGGAAAAGCACTTCTCGAGGAATCTTTAACCTTGGGTCAGCTGCGGTTTCTTGGTATAACAGGAAACAGAGATCAGTTGCACTTAGCTCAGTGGAGGCTGAATACATGGCTGCTAGTCAGGTTGCATGTGAGGCCATCTGGATGCAGAAGATTCTAGTGGGATTGTTTGATCAATGATGGATCCTACCGTGATATATTGTGATAATTAGAGTTGCATTAAACTCTCTAAGAATCTAGTGTTTCATGAAAGGTCCAAGCATATAGATATCTGCTATCATCATCTACGGGATTGTGTGGTCAAGAGGATCATGATGTTGCTATACATTTCAACCGAGGAATAGGATGCATATATTTTGACAAAGGCATTGTCAAAGGGCAAGTTTGAGTTCCATAGAGACAGGATTGGGGTTGCTGATAATCCATTTCTTGTTGAGAGGGAGTGTTGAAAAGTGTGCAATAAGAAATGATAAATTTAGAATGTTCTAAAAATAGAATTGCTAAAAATAGCACTTCTAAAAATAGCAGTTTGGCCAATTAGTATTTTGGCCACCTTGGGTGAGAGGTGAAACTGCTAAAAATAGAATCTTCTAAAAATAGAATTTCTGGTTCCCTTCCTATTTTTAGCAGTCCCTAGTCTAGCTATAGGAGGTAAAATCAAATTTGGTCTTAACACCAGTTTAAAATATTAATTAATTAATCTCCATGAGTTAATTAGTTATGGAAAATTAAACTTGAAGTCTTTGTGAGAACATGCAATTAGTTGTCCCACTGATTGAGGAATTTATCCTTGATTTTCTCCACTGATTGAGGAATCAAGTATGAGTTCTATAATGAGAGGATTAGTTGACTTAGTTTTACTTAGTCAAGTCCAGTTAGATTAATTTAACAAGTTGTTAAATTAATGAGATATAGTTTGTTAATGCTTTCATGCATGTGACAACTATTATTTTCAGATAACTGAGTATTCCCTCATGGATAACTGATGCATGGTAGTTCAGACAGAGACCCAGTTGAGATCAGATGGAGGGCTAGTGTACTGTCAGTTGCTAGAATATTCCTAGTGAATATTCCTTGCATGCAGGAGGAACTGGTGTCCTCAAGTATTATGTAGTTGGACTTGAGGATGACAACAGGTATGATTGGGGCTAGTTCTCACATGTTATGTAATTGGACCCCAACCAAAATTGCACAAGAAAATAGGGGATTGGAGGACTTGTGGCCTATGTATTGAGTCCTAGGTAGTCTATGATCTTCATCTTTTGATTACATAGTGTATAGGATAGCTCTTGAGTTGATTCTTTCTATATGTTCAAGAGGATTTTCCACTTGATTAATAATATAGTGTGGGGTTTTATGTTGGTGCTTTCCCCAATGATATATCTTGTGTTATGGTTGATTATTTTTCTTGATCAGTTATATGTGTTTATGGTTGATGTTGCTCATGAATTCGATTATGCTTCCGCTTAATGTTTTGTGGAACTAGATCAAGTATTATGCTTTAGTGAATTGCATATATCAGTTTGATCTACAGGTGAAATTTCTACATCAACCTCGAAAGGAATCTTTTAAATCCCGTCGGCCGTACTAGCAAGGCCTAACCCCAAAGGTGTTGAGGATAATTGACCCTGTGACCTCCTGATTAATGAGGTACTTAACAATAGGGACTCGACCAGTTGATCTAACCCTTGGGGCGAGAAGTATTCATTAGTTATATTGTAATGTTTTGACGTTCATATTTTATGAGAAGAATAAGTATTCAATTATTGTTGTTATATGTTTAATATTTGTATTATTTGATTTTCACTTTAATTTTTACGTGAATCATTATTTTTTGTAAAAAAAAACTATTATCACTATTAATTTCTGACATAAAATTCATAAAAGAATGTTGTTTTTTAAAGTTTTTTGTTAAAATTTTCCCATAAAAACCGTTTATTTGACACACCATTCTTAACAAAAAAGTCTCAAAATGTGTATTTTTTTATCAAAGGCTTAAAATTATTTATTTCTTACTGACAACTATTTGATGTGAATTTAAATAATATAACGATACATAAACATATAGAAAATCCTAACATTAAAATATTGATTATTTTTTTTAACTCTGTGAAAAAACACAGATTTCATTACAAAAAAAAAATTGAAAAGAAAAGAAAAAAACACAAACTTGAAAAGCACTTAAAAGAAAATATACCAGGGAAGAAGAAGAAGAAGAAGAAGACATTAAAAAATTTAAAGTGTCAAAAATAGGCCCTCTAAAATAAGGGGGTTGATGTTGCATCAAGACTTTTCAAAATCAACATGAAAATTACTAACATTTAAAAAAGAATGTTCATACTTGATACATAATAAAATTTAAAGTATCAAAAATATGCTAAAGAAAGGTGTATTCTGAATCAACATTTTTCAAAATCAGGTGATTTTTTTGCTACCTAAAAAAATGGGTAATCAGTTAAGTTCTCATTTGATCAGTAACTATGTTCAACAAGAGTAAGAAGCAAATTTGTTCACCCTATCAATAATTTTGGACACCTAGTTATTTTGTGCTACTAAATATCTATTGCAACCAAATCATGATGGGGACAAAGAAGCAATTGAGACTACTGAGCTTGGGAACAATGCCTTACCTCAAGTAGAGGGTATGAAAATTGATGAAATGCATCGAGATGACATAAAAATAGCCTTATCCATGCAAGAAAATCAATCCAATAAATATTATGAGGCCTATGATGACATCCTTGAAAATAATGAACAATGATGTGAAGATATTGGCAACAGGTTCCTTATGCATCCCTATTTGTTGATGATTGAAAATGGTCATTGTGATGAGGAAATAAATGAAATTCTTAGTGACCAACAAATGATCTAAATTTTTGGAGGATGCCAAGAAGAATAAATTCAAGGGATTAGGATGAAGGAAAAATTAGAAAAGGTATTGCAAGAGGATGAACTAGAGACATTGCTCATGAGTTATGGAGTGTAAGAGGAATCATGCAAGAATAAGGAACGAATTAATAGTCAATATCCACAATAGAAGGGAAAAGAAACAAATGGGAGAAGTATGTGGGTAGATGAACACGACAAAGGAGAAATCAAAGTGGGACAACTTCAACATGGTGGATCATACCTTGTGTGTGTGTGTATCTATATCTATATATATATATATATATACAAGGTATTTTTCCAGGGTTGCTAAACATTCCTTGGGGGATTATGGACTCTAAAGGAGACATTGATAGTTGATGTTTCCTAGTTCAAAAATATATTTCGGTTGGATTAGAGAGAGAGGCTATGAGTTAGTATCCTATTGAGTAGGTATATGTTAGGAAGACACTTCTTTCCAAGGGAATAACATAACAAGAGCTCTTGGATAGTTGGGATGGTAGATTACCAATTTTGCCATGGGATCGAGGTGGAAAATTTTATCATGCAACATAGGTCGATAGAATAGTAGAGAATGCCATGGATGGAGAATAAGGAACTATGGTAGAGACACTTTCCAAAGGGAATTGATAGAAAGTCTACTAGAGGTGTAGGGTAGAAATCTTAATTATGGAGTGGCTGACCAATGGACTAAGCTTGCCGATCCATTAACATTGGAATATAATGTAGCATGAGTGATGAGGTTGTTTGGAATAGCAGAATTTAGACTCCATGAGTTGTCAAAGAAAGTTTACTTCATAAGGTTCGGTAAGGATACTAATATTTGGGGTCCCAAAATTCTTTGGATGCATGGATGGCTTCAACATATGCCAAATTTTGACGAAATGATTTATAGTTTCCTAGTGTTACAATAACAGTGTAGTGGATATTTCTTCAGATCCATTTTAGGTCTAGGAATTGGCCTTGGCATACACGTCTTAGAATATGGACATGGATTCTTTAGGTTTATATCATGATACTAGGATACATATTCAGATTTCTTGGGGGAAATCAATCTTGATATGGGAGGATTGCAACACCCCTCTTTGAGGAGGTCCAATTAATTATTCATTATCACAAGGAAATAAAGAAGAAATATAAACTGTAATGAATAATTAAAAAATTATATTAATTATTAAAAATAATGGGATGGTATTAGATGACCCATGATAAACACCCATGGTATTTTGGCGACCCCTAACTTTAAAAGGAGATGAGATCTCACTCTTTGGGCATGCATTTGAATTACTTTTTTTTATTGAGTTGACTCTTGGATCTTTTTTGGGTTAGAGGCCTTATGAAAGAGGATTAGTTTCAATGGTAAGTAATCCACCATGGTTCATCTAGTCAATGGGATTCAATATTGACACCATATAATATAGTCACTAGAAAAATGAGGGATCTAATAAAATCCACTCATCCAGGATTAATGTGTAGATCATGAGAGGTCAATTAGATATCTCACAAGTGCATAATGCTTGGAGAAGTAGGGTTTATGGGGCCTAATTTTGTGTTGTCGCATTCATCTTTAGAGGCCACAACATCAGCTTATTATGCAACCAAGCATGCCATGTAGTAGGGGTCATTTATGATTTTTTTCCAGGTTTTGAAACTAAAGCATTGACATGTAACCTCAAATTCCATTTTAAGAAAAATAAGGTTAAGTTTTTATTTTATTTCTCATGTTTAATTTTGAGTGTGTTTTAATATGTAATTGTAAGAAAATTGTTGGATGAAATGTCCTTGTAGTAGAACTTGTTATTTTTCAAATAAAATATTTGAATACATATATCCTGCCCAACATTTATTTTAGTAAATTATTTGCATATCTTAAAAATATGACATCAAAGTTCCCCAAGGACATGTGAAAGTAGTTTTGTCCTAGTCCTCTACAACAACATTTAATTATAGCCACTAAATCCATCTAGAAAAGGAAAATATTTAACTCTAGCTAGGGTTTCTAGGAATTGATCTATGAATGGAAATGGAAAGTGTTCTTTAAGTGAAACTTTATTCAATTCTCTATAATCTATGAGTAATAACCATTTTCCATTTAATAGGCACTACAACTAAGGGATAAACCCATTTATTATCTGAGGTAGTGTTGATAAATATACATTTAGTAACTTATGAAGTTCCTATTTTACCTTCTCTTCTAGCATTAGATTCTTCTATCACTGAGGCTGCCTTATAAGTCGAGCATTTTATTCCAAATAGAAATGATGAAGACATGTACTAGGGTGAATACCTTGCACATCTGTGTAATCCCAAGAAAATGATTTGGAATACTTCTTTAGCACTTGAACTAATATATATTATTTTGATGCTTCAAGTGTAAGTGATGTTTACTATTTTTCCCAGTTCAAGTCCAACAATTTTAGATTTTTAGTTTTCCATTGAATTTATAGATTCTTTTTTTTAAGAAGATTGTAAATAATTCATCATGAAATTTTCTTGAAAATTTTGTTCTAAAAGATCATTTATTGCTATGTATTGAATTGTTCATAATTGTTGTACAATATTAGGATTACAAATTAAGTAATCTAATAGATTTTCAATTGTTGCATCCTCAAAAGTAATAGCTTGATTAATAGTGAATATTGGTTGAGTCATTTATTCTTATGAATTCGTTTCTTCAATCCATGACAATGATTCTAATTCATTCAAAGTTTTAGCAGGGGGCATATGTTATTTTCTTACTTTCATTTCCTTTAGATATCATCATTTGTCCTTACTATAGTTGATGAATTCATTGGATATAGCCATCCATGGTATTCAAAGGATAAGGGGATGCCCACCCAAATTTTCTTTGGGTTGTAAAACTAAGAATTCTATTGGATATTCCCAAGAATCCAAGGAGACTATTAAATACTCTATTACACCTTCCAGCTTAATCCTTGATTTATCAGCTAATTCAATTATTGTAGGTGTTGGTCAAATATTACGTAGATTTAAACGTTATATTGTGTCCATTGTAATTACATTGATTACTATGCCTAAATAAATTAAAGTATTTATAATTAACAAATTGTCAATTGTATTTGTAACCATTAGAATTCATATATATACATATTTTTTAGTTTCAACTGAATTTGACATTAGGCTAGCTAAATGACCAATAACATGTATTGTAGCTAGATATCTATTCTTTTTATTAGATTTGAAACCATATTCCTTAATCATTTTAACATAGATTGGAATTTCTTTGATAGATTATTGAAAGGAATTTTAACAACTTAATTTTTTAATTGATCTAAGAATTTATGATTAATAGGAACCATTGATTTTCCTACATTTAGATTCTCTAGAAATGGAGGTACTTTAGTAGTTAAAGATGGATTGTGATGAGCTTCTATGATTTTATATGTTTATGCCAATGTTGTTGTGCCAATTGTTCTTAGAATTGTCTCAATCTCTTCTTATTCTTCAATAATTACAAGAGGTTATTTTTGTGATACCTTTCTTGACCTTAAGTGAATATTATCAATAGAAATGATTGCAAATGTGGGAAGTGTTTCTTCTTAATTATATTTAGGTTTATCCACTGTAATGTTAGTATTTTCCACTTGACGGGTTGGTAATTGTGTAGGTCTAGGCTGAGGTTGATCAAAGCACAAATGAAGCTACTGAGGTTAGGTAATCTACGGTATTGGAAGTTTTTGTTGAACATTTTGAGATGATTTTAATGGTTGCAATGGTGGTTTTTGTTGCAACGGTGGTTAGAAGTATGGTGGATAAGTTTTCTGAAAGGGTTGTTGGTATGGATGGTGATATGGATGATGGTATGGGGATTGGTTTCCATAAGCATATACTCACGAAACTTATTGATAAGTTTGGTTTGGAGGTGTCTAAATTAGCCAAGCTTACCATGTCATAGGAGAAGTATATGTACTTTTAATATGATTTTGATAGTATGGAAATTCTGGATTTGGATATGAAGGCATACCGGTTGGTCAGGGTTTCCGAGGTATTCTTGGAGGTGCAACATAACAAAGTGATTATGTTGCTTCACATTCATTTTTTTTTGTTTCCTTCAGTTTTGCTACGTTTGAACAAGTCTCCATTTAGTGTCTTTCTACACAAATTCCACAAACATCAATACTATCCAAAGGACATTCATGCAAGGGATGTTTCTTTCTACATTTTGGAAAAAATATGGAAAACACTTCATTTTGTTATTCATTTCTCTTTAGATATTTTAATGTATTAACTTGAGAACCAAGAGTACTTAGAAGATTCGTCCTAAAAATTTCTAATAAGTTGCCAATTTCAACTCTAGTGAGTCCACTAGAAGCTAACTTAGTTACTTTTCAAATTGCATCTATTTGTCCCATACCAATATTTTCTCTTCCTTTAGAGTATTTTATACATAATTAAATGGTTTTATCATAAGGTAATAGAGAGATATCCCCTTCTTGCATAAGATGAGGACATCTATGTATTCAACCTAGATCCTTTTTAAAACGAGTGTTTGTATAAGTTTAGGACTTAGATCAATTTGCTTCGTTTTTGGCAAATTATATGTAACTCGTGCTAAATAATAGTGCAAGATTTCATCTTCCTATTGACTCATTTTCAAAATATCTTCTTTAGCACTTTGTGATTGACAATAAGGTTGGCATTTATTTGAAATTGTTTTTTCTCATATCATTGCAATACATTATTATTGAGTCTCCTAATCCCATAAACCATTTTAATGAAGATCATTTTAAAGTAGTAGAAAATAGATGAAGTTTTTGAGAATCATGTGTATACCCATATTTACGATATAGAACATCAAATTCAAACATGCAAGAATCAAGGCATCAATAGGAATACAATAGAAGCTTGATAGAACAAAAAGAGGAATGTTTTTCATTTTTACCTTTGTTACTAGAAATGTTGGTGCATATAAAATAGGAAATAAAAAAGTAACTTCTTTCTCTTGATCTTCTATTTCAACTCTAGGTCTTCTCCTTGATATAGTTGATGCTCCTTCTTCATCATGTTCTTCTTTAGCTTTTCTTTCTGCTTCAATTCTTTCCCATTCTCCCCTCACTTTCTTTCTTCTTCGAGTACTTGTTTTTGATGTTCTCACCTTTCTTTTGTTTCCTTTTCTCTTTGCTCTCATTCTATATTTGTCATTTTTCCTTCAAACAAAGACGAAAAAACTCCATTCCAATCAAAATCGCCTCCTACTTGTTCAGTAGTTAATTTAGGTTTTTCAGGTTATTCAAAGACTAGCTTGGGGATTGGTTCACTACTTTAAGTTTTTCATCTCTTTCAATTTCAAATATTAGTTGAGAAAATTCATTTCTTCATATTTATATTGAAGGTGCTCCTTTTTGTACTTGTTTTCAATTGGTTTGATGTGCTAATAATACTTGTGTTTCTACAAGTGTCAACCATTTTCTTGCAGATACTCTAAATCCTAAATGTTTACATTTAAAAATAAATGTAATATTTCAAGAAAATTATAGATCTAATTAACTCAAAATGTGCATCCCAACAATGGTGCCAAAAATTTTAGTTGAATTTAGAGATCTAATCTAGGGCATAATATTTATATCAATTTGGTGTTAATAAACTTGGAAGCACACTACAGTATGTAATGAGTTATATTAGATTAGTTGTCACTTCTAGGTTATGTCAAAACTTGGAACTAAGTTAAGCAAGTATGAAACAAAAATTTTAATTTAACCACATAGACCTTGAATGTAAAACACACCAACTTGACTTATGACACTTTGGAATGAGCATTTACTAAGATTTCTCACAGAAGTCCAAGTTCACTCTATAATCATGTTTAAAATATGAAGATTTCACTTAGACTCTTAGAAATGAAAATGTTCAAAGGCATTTCCAATCGAAAGGTTTGATTAATGAACTAGGGCTTTCTTTCCATTTGAGGCAAATGGAAACTCAAGTAGTATTTTAGTCAATCCAATTGATTTTGGCCCAGTACTAGTTAAGAGGTTGAGAATGCACTATGACCTTCCCAATTTGTGAGGGTGAAAATTGGTGGTCACTCATAGTCTTCTACTCATCGCCTTTATCTAGCATGTTCCCAAATCATTAATTTATTCTAAGAAAAGTAGTAGATGACAAGTAGGGAACTATGGTGCTTGATGGCTCAAGGCTAAATGGAAACATTCTCAAGAAGTTGGAGCCTTATTCACTTAGAAGATGGTAAATGGCACTCCTGGTGCCTTCGTTGCTTTTTATATTCATATTGATTCTTCAAACAACGATTAGTCTATGCTAAATAAGACTTGTAAAACATTTAAACTTACAACAAAAGGTATATTATGATGACGCAATGTTGAATGGGTATGGATGCTATGTAATATAATGATATATATATTATAATGGCTAATTAACTTATACTAAGAATTATATGATAATAATATACTAAAATAACATTTAAATATTTATAAAATAGATAATACAACCATGGAATAATAAATAAAGACACTTATGAACATAGGTTTTGAAATTAGCTTTAAAGCATATCTACACAATGACCATCAAATTAGTTTCATAATTTATCTTGAGATATGAATTTACAATATAAAATCATAACATATAAACATGAAAAATATTATAATAAACAACATCAAAAATAAAATATATATCAGGTTAACACACAACAATGAAAGAGTGTATTTTCTTGAGTGGTGTGGGCCCTTCCGCTGCTTAGAAAGTAGACTTAACTTAAAATCAAATGTTGAAACTTAAAAATCACTCCATAAATTTATCAAAGCATCCAAGAACATGTTTGTAATCAAAATCTAAGTTCTCATGTCACACTTTGAGTTCTCAAAAAAATAACATGCTTTGGCAAGCCAAGTTTTCTTGCCTTTATAAGAAAAAAATCAACAACATACCCAAAAATAGTGTTCTAAATTAATTACAGTCTATTATAGGGATTACATATGATCCAATTTACCTTGTTGGGTATTCAAATCATGGCTATAATCTTTAAAACTTAGTTTTGGATGAATTTATCAAATCTTGCTACAAGAGTGCCCACGCTTAGTGCACATTGCTTGGGTGTCTCAAAGCTATTCTGGGAAAAATGAGTAGGAGAATCACCATCGTGGGATACTCACAATCAAAACCAATGTTATATTCTTTACCCAAACCATGTACAAATATAACAATGAAGAATGATTCACAAAATCTACTAAAATCTGCAATTTACTTTTATAATTGAATTAATTACATGAAATTTTAAAAGTTAAAAATTCAATAAAAATACAATATGAGAGCGTTAATATAGGAAAAATATGGGACACTATCATCATAAATGAAAAAAATAGGTATATTTAAAGCTAAATAAGTAAAAAACAATAGCAATTTTTTTGATCAAAAAGACGATTGACATCCCACCGGGCTGAAGGCGAAGTATCTCCTTATACTTATTCCAAAAACTTGTCATGAGTTGCATCACATTGTTTTGGATGCCTATAATAAAAATTTCACATTACCTTTGGGATATTGTGATGACTTCCCAGTTGTCTTCAGTTTCTTCACGAGTAGCTTTACTTTCAAATTCTTGTTTTCAGCCTTAAGTTCTTTTTTCCTTTCACACCATGTATATGCTCTGTCACACGGAATGAGTTGATCTTGCGGACAAGATAGACCTTCCTAGAATCTAACGATATCTAGTGACAAGCAAGCCAATAAAAAACTATCTTTCTCTAAATATGCAATATATAAACAAAGGCGAACAAGTGTTTTAGGCCTACCTTGGGTCCAATGCAAGTTTGTGGAAGCCTCGCTCCTTTGATCCAAATGAACTCCCTTGTCGCAAATCTACAAACACAAACAAGCAAACAAATTAAATAGCACCTGAAAAGCCAATATAATAAAGCATACTTAACATGATGATCAAGGAATTCATGAAACAAATGACATAAGACAATTTGTTGAGAAAAATGAATCTGATTGTATTAATTCAAATCAAAGAAGGACTTTACAACATGTGCCTTGATGCTGTACAAGTTCCTCCCAGGGTCCAACAAGAAGTCTCCTCTACTTTGACAAGTTTCACTCTCTTCCCAATGAAGCCAAAAAGGTATGTGATCTCTCCTCTCAATCTTAACTAGGAAGTCTCAATTCCACCAGCATTTACCCTCAAAAATGTTCAGCTTCTAACCTCCCTAGCAACCAACCCAATGCCTTAATTTATAGTGCAATGGAGGGAAGTTACTAGGTCCTTCTTCAAAGGGATAAAGTACTCCTTCAAAGGGATAGCTCCTCTCATCAAGGGATTAGCTCCTTCTCTTTTGGGATGCATGAACCACCTAAGAGCGAACAATCCACGTCAAAATTCCTTCTAGAATCATCTAGAATTAACCCAAAGTGAGTTTTTTAGAATAAACTTGTGCCTTTTTGACTTTCACAGGGGTTCGCACCCACTCCTTTAGGGACAGAGCGGGCAGGTCCGTGGGTAATGTGAACAGGGGGTGCAGGACCGCAAGCAACAGTGAGAGAAAGTGTGGAACCAGAGCTTTGTTGATTTTCAATGTCTTTCTCTCATTTTCAAAGCTTGAATTGAAGAGCTGAGGTCTGAGACTTGCTTAGGAGGACAGTACAAGTGATGATAGACCCATACTGAATACAAATAGTCATGGTGATGATATTTTTGTGTAACAGATTGCCCCCTAAAGTGCGAAGTCTATAGTAGATGAGGATTTCATTTATCATTTAGGAAGAGTGAAGTACTTTATCATGTCGAGAATCATCTTGTGGAGAGCCCGGTTGGAACCTGTAAAAACATTCAATGTAAAATATATATATGAGATCATATCATTGCTGAGGTAGGCATTCTCATACTCAGATCAAAACTGACTAGAAAACTAACTACTGCTCTGATATAGGAATGATATTGTAATACATCACAAGTATAGACACATGTAGACACAGTATGGATGCAGCCATCTGTTTATGAATAGTCCACAATATAATGAATACAAAATTCCTTGTAGCCTGGATTGTGGAAACTAGATCGAGGGTCTTCATTTCTACTTCCAGAAATAGTACGATTATAACAATGCGAATGAATGTGTTGAAGTTGAACATGGTAGAAACCACTTGATTACCAGTCAATGATGTAAATTGTTAACAAGTGTGAGAGAAACCACCAGTAATGTCAATGGCTCTCAAAGTACCCAGTACAATCCATGAGATGTGAATAGATGTGTTGATGTTGAACACATCACGGAGTCCTTTGATCAAAGGTCAATGATGCAACCTATCGTCGAAGGCGAGAAACCTGCCATTGAGGCATGCATATCCCAAGGTACTGACTATTTCTAGATCATCTTTCTATATAATGAGCTGAAGTCGATAGAAAGCGATCCGTCGTAGGCAAGCCCACAACACGAAATCATAGATCAAGTTGAAGAAATTTAATTGCAAGGACTGACTCAGGGATGGTCAAGATGAATGACAGATATTTTGTAGATGAATGGCTTATTAGCACTGACCTCTTGAACACATAACGACACAATAGATAGTTTTGTGACAATTGACCCAAAGTTAATACCCAGAAACCGGCTGAAGACTTTCAATGTGGTTTGATCAATTGTTAGGCAAGGGATTTCCCAACCCAGGTGAATAAAAGTGTCGTGTTCAAGAGTGGTTACAAAGTATGACAAACAGGCTCATTTTTCTCTCTTTTCCCCCACCATTTCTGGCAAGTACCTCTTTATTTTTGACAAGCTTGAGGAGGATAACATTTGCTTGATTTTAAGCTCATCCTTCGGATGAGTCCAACTTAGTTTAAATTCGAACCCTAAGAAGGAGTGGTCCGTTCCTGTTTGTAATTGAATAGGTCCTTTACTGTTAAATTTTAACGAGTCCAGTATAGGAGAAACTCGGCGTTTTTCAATTTTAGAGAGTCTGAAAAAACTTAAGAAGACTCCAGGGTTGACCTTTTTCGTAAATTTGTGTCTCCCAAGCCTGAAAAAGTATAAAATAATACTTTAGAGAACCGCTTGATCATTACGACCAAGGATTACTTTTTGTAATTAGTTCCTCTGATCCGAAAAAGTATAAAAGCGAACAATGACACATCGTTTTATAACCAATATCGAATTTGAAACGACAAAATCCAGCAATCTTTTCATGTTTTTATGGTCAGAAAAGAGCTGTAAGTGGACCATCTTTTTAGTTCCGTTTTAATGAGTTTAAAAAGAAAAACTCGGCGATCTTTTCATGTTTTAGGAGTTAGAAAAGAGCTTAAAGGTGACTCTAAATGTTTTTTCGTCGAAAATGACCGATTTCGCCTGAAAAATCCGTTATCCTGAACAAAAATGCAAACATTACTCATACCTATTTAAAATGGATAAAAATGCTGCAAAAGTTACCTTTCTAAAGTGAAACATAAACAAATTTACAATTCATTTATTCAAAAAACTTATAAAAAGGGCTTTCGTCAATTCATTTTTACCGTTTGAGATTTGGGTGAGAAAATAGTGCTTTTGGTCAAAAACTTCCCGTGAAGATTGCGGAAAATCCATCCGTCGGAATCGAGCGT
This sequence comes from Pinus tabuliformis, assembly GCA_031772625.1. Lineage (NCBI taxonomy): Eukaryota > Viridiplantae > Streptophyta > Pinopsida > Pinales > Pinaceae > Pinus > Pinus tabuliformis. The sequence continues at coordinate 1,216,842,727 of CM062816.1, forward strand.
CGTCTCCTCCAGGTAATCCACATCATCCTACTCTTCAATTTCATCCGTTTCAATTTGTTTTTAGGGTTTTATTTCATTTTTTAGAGGGTTTTTAGGCTAGAAACCCGCGCGCGGGGGCCCGCAGGCACAACACAGGTAACCTGCGAACCCCGAATTTTTCTCAGTGGGGAAAAAGTCAGGGGCCCGCACCTATCATGAAGGCAAGGTACGGACCCATGCACTGTCTCTAACAGAGAGGGTGCGGTCCCCGCAGCAAGGGTTTTTAACCCTAAATTTCTCAAAATTTACCCAAACAATTCAATTTTTTGCATTCTAATTCACCTTTTTATTGGATGTAGAGTATACATCATGCTTGATTGGCGAGAACGGGAGCATGAGGACGTAGATCTTGCCACGTTAAATCACCAACCTTCGATCGATGCATTGAAGGCATGCGGCTTGTACAAATTCTGGGCCATACCTGGCATGAGGGCTCAGGTGGACTTCTTGCAGTGGCTGGTAGACAGGTGGAGCATACAGGACTAGTGCTTCTTCATTGGTGGCCACTAGCTTGAAATTGAGCTGGCAGACATATACTTTTTGACTGGTTTGCCTAAGAGAGGTGAAGACTTGACTCTATTCAGGACTAGGCCAGGTGGCCAGTCTGTCGATAGCCTCCGGCTAGAGTTCTGCAACAACCAAACTAGAGACAAAGGGATAGACGTCAAAACCATATCCCATCCTGAACTCATGGTGATCGCGTTTACTGTTACTAGGCTCTATGGGAGCGCCGCACTACATATTACCACTAGATCCCAGATGCGGATGGCAGTTCACTACTTTCGAGGCACCATCTTCAACTGGTGCGATGTTGTGTTGGCTAATGTAAAAAGCCAACTGACCAGAGCCAAGAACATACAATTGAAGACCTTTGGATATGGTGCTTTAGTTGTGAGCTTTGGTCTAGAGAGGGTCCTAATGTTGGTCCCGCAGCACCTCACTGTTGGAGCTGGACTTCCTCGAGAGCCCAAACTGATGTGATGGGTTGTAGTTATGGCTCGTCATCCTCATGAGGGGACAGAGGTCGTTCAATTCAAACCTGAGTATTTCCATTGGTTGGAAAATCAGGTTTTTGCTATTCAGGATTTTCCTTACGCTGGGGTAGATTTTCGCGGTGACCCAGACATGGCTCTTCCACCAGGAGAGCAATGGGATGACTCAGGTAAGATCATTTTCAACATTTTCCTAATTTAATTTTTTTTTGTTTTTATCTCGTCCCAAAATTGATAGTAAAAAGTTTCAAATGCTGATGTGGGTCCACAGTGACCAGCTGCTCTCCGACCTTATGAGAGGAAACAACCAGCTGCAGTGGCACCAGCCCCACAGGACGAATCCGCAGAGACCTTGGCCGAATTGGAGAGCCATCTAGAGCATTTGACAGGAGACATTCCAGAGACCGGCATAGATGAAATTCCTCGTCGACTTCAGCGCTATGTGATTGGGGTCCCAGGACCTTTTAGGAGGTTCCTTTGTAAGGTGGCCCGTACAGTGGTTTCTTATCGAGATCATCACCAGTGATAGGATGATCGCCTATTGTAGACACATATGACATTTTTTGCTTTTTGTACTTATCATTTTTGCCGATCATAAGGTGTTTTTCAACCTATGATCAAGGACGATGTATATCTTGACACACTCCTATATTATACTATATCACTATTACCGGCTTATCTTGCAAAACATGTTATAGAATGCTTTTAAATTTACATGTATGATTATTGCAAATGTCTACTTAACATTCGAGAAGCGATTGCGTCTGCTAATGTATTTAAAGATCTTGGAATATGCTGATATTCAATATAATCAAATTCACGTTCCAAGAGACGCACTCTCAAGAACAATCTCAATAACACTGGATTTCTAATGGCATATACTCTATTAAGCTGTAATACAACGAGTTCAGAATCTAACCTCACTATCAAACTCTGAATCCCAAATGAAATAGATTCAGATAATAACTCAATCACTGCACTATACTCGGCAATGTTGTTCGTTGTTTGACTGAGGCTTACCCCATGCATAGACACCAACTCGTCAGAGGGCAAATAGATAACCCAAGCTGCGGAAGAAATGTTCCGTGTATTACGACAAGCACCATCAGAGAAACCAATGTATGTTTGGAGAGGCATCGACATCTGCAATATCAAAAGTAAAACCAAGATAAGCAGGAATAATGACGAAAAACACTCTCTAAGCTAAGCACACTTTTTAAACTAAAACACACCAGCTAGAAAGAAAGCTAACCTAACTAAAAATATCCACACCCATTCTTTAAGCATAATACCTCTTCAGGTAAAGACCATTTCTGGGTTTACCTAAAGAGTCCCCGTCAAAGTCTACCAATTCATAGGCCCCTTTTGCTAGCTTTCGCTTGACAACATAGGGACCATGCCACATCGGAACAAATTTTCTAGCGCCTAATTTATCATTAGCTTCATCGTACAATAAGACTAGGTCTCCTTCCGAAAAATTTCGAGGGGTCACATTTCGATCATACTGAGCTTTAATATGTTTTGCATGAGTTTCAATCGCCAATGCAGCATCACGTTGATTCTCATCTAATTGAGCCAAGTATAGCAAACGTTTTTCCTCTTCGTAAGTGGCTGGAACTAACTCGATGGCCATTTGCAATGACGGGATTTCGCATTCAATGGGTAACACAGCTTCCAGACCATAAACTAGTTGGAAAGGAGTGAACCCTGTTGACGTTTTTTACTGAGGTTCGATATGCCCAAAGCACTGAAAATAGCATGTTATTCCAATTCGACCGATGAATCCCAATGATTCGTCGGATCATGATGACTTAAAATTTGTTGATGGATTCAACCAGACCATTAGCTTGTGGATAATAAGGAGTTGAACTATCGTAACGCAAGCCAAGCTGGCTTGTAAGTTCCATAATCATAATGTTTCGAAGATGATGCCCATGATCAGTGATAATCACTTGTGGAACACCAAACCTAGCAATTATATGATTGAACACGAAAATCACAGTTGTTTTTCCATCTGCCTCAAATGTAGGCATCGCCTCGGCCCACTTGGTAAAATAATCTACCGCAAGGATGATATATGCATGCCCCCCGGCCGAGTGAGGGTTACATGTAATAAAATCGATACCCCATTTGGCAAAAGGACCAATGGCAATTATAGGGTGGAGAGGAGTAGGTGGAGCACGCATCTTTCGATAAAAAATTTGGCAGTTGTGTCATTTTCGAACCGCGTTAATACAATCTTTAAACAAAGACGGCCAGAAGTAGCCAGCGCACAATATCTTTTGGGTTGTGGCATACCCAGACATATGACTGCCACACGCTCCAAAATGACAGTCATTTAGATTCCTTTTAGCTTCCTCATGTGTTAAACAATGTCGAAAAACAGAGTCCGCCCCACGACGATAAAGAGTATCACCAATAATTCTGAATTGTTGGGACTGGAATCGTATTTTTCGACGTTCTGACTTTGAAATTTCTGGCCGAAAGGATTGGGTCTAGAGATAAATGATGATATATCTATACCATGGATCTAAAGTGCTGATTAGAAACAAGGATTCGTCCGCAATGGGCTCCTCCGCCACAGTTTCCGTGTCAGCACGCGGGAAGTCACACATTAACTCTGCAAAAACTAAAGATTTCTTCAACTTAGACTTTTCAAATTCCAAGTCGAACTCCTGCAGGATCACGATCCATTTGGAGTACTTGCCCCCTAGCAATTGCTTGGTCAAAATATAGATCATAGGGTTGCAATCAGAAATTACTGTAGTTTTACGTAGTAAAATGTAATGACGAAAACGTTGGACAGCTTGAACGCCTGCCAATGCCAATTTCTCCACATGTGAGTATTTTAGCTTAGTTGGATTTAACATTCGACTAAGGTAATATATCACATGTTCAGTACCAAATTCATCTTCCTGAACTAACACCATTCTAATGGTGGAATGGGAGGCGACGAGATACAAGAAGTAGTCCTGGTTGTAGTTGGGAGGATGCAATATTGGTGCATGGTTCAACGCGTGTTTTAGTGCATCAAAAGATTTCTGAGCTATCTCATCCCAATAGAATGGAGTATTCTGTTTCAACAACCGGGTAAAACCCTTTGTAACCTCGGCGTAGTTAGGAATGAATCATTGTAAAAAGTTTGCTTTCCCTTTCAAACTTTGGAGTTGGCGAAGACTCGAAGGAGGAGGCAATTTGACAATAGCTTCAACCTTCGAGGGATCGACGCGAATGCCGGCTTTCGAAATAAAAAAACCTAGTAACTGACCCGTTTCTATACAGAAAACACACTTGTGTAGATTCAACCTAATCCGATAATGCCTACACCTCATAAAGATTGCTCGTAAATGGATGAGATGATCAGCTCGATGTAATGAATGAGTAGGCAAATTATCGAGATAGGGTTGCACAATGTGCTTGATGTCATGAAATGCATAAGACATGGCCCTTTGAAAAGTTTCCCCAGCATTCTTGAGCCCAAAAGGTAATTTGCAATAAGCAAATGTCCCCCATGGACAAATGAAAGCCGTTTTTGGTTGATCGGCAGGTAGAATATTGATTTGATTGTATCCGGAAAAACCATCCATGAAGGAGAATATTTCGCTGCCGGCACAATCATCAATGATTTGATCGATATAGGGAGTTAGGTAATTGTCCTTTGGAAAGGCTCGATTAATGTCCCTATAATCGATACATATTCTTATTGTCCCTTGCTTTTTGTTAACAGGAATAATATTCGATACCCAATCAGTTAACGAAATTGGATAAATGAAACCTGCTTTGAGTAATTTTTCAACTTCTGCTTTAATAGCAGCAGCTTTTCTCGGGTGAATCTGACACAAATGTTGCCGGACGGGTTTAGCATCCAGGTAAGTCTTGATTTCATGAACAACAATTACAGGGTCAATTCCTGGAATTTCCTCATATGACCAGGCAAAAATGTCGTGGAATTCTTGAAATAGGGCCTTATATATTTGAATTTCATCTTCCGTACACGAGGCACCTATATGAATGTTTTCAGCAATTCCAGGCTTAACCGAAATATCAATAGGAATAGTTCGAGAAATGTTTCCCAAATTTAACTCTGAATCATGATTTTTCATTGGATTTTGAGGTTCCTTGACATATTTAGTCGTAAAAATTGATGAGAAATCATTTTCAAAACGATCATTCTCGGGTAAAAACAAAGATCTGTGATGAAGATCTTCCCATGGTAAATCATCGACACATAGGATTTCATGAATTTGCTCATCAGAGGGAACAAGTTCGGAAAACGTTGTTGAATCCGAGTTTGATGTGAAAAGTGATTCCTCATGGACCACATTCGTTAAGTCAATTTTGGTTGAAGATGGGTCGGAAAACGACTACACGGCCTGATACACGATTTCATATGGACTCAAAGGCATAACATCACCAAATGAGTCTATCTCAGATTCGGAAGGTACGATCCAAGGATCATCATAAACAATGGTGTCTGACGAAATCATATGAATGGTTGCAAAAGAATACGATGCGTTGATAGGAGGAAAAGGAAAAGTTCCCAGTAAACCGGCATCTTTAACTAGTCCTACTCCAACATCCTTATATGGGATAGTTGTTTTTCCGACATGCTGAATGCTTTTAGAAGAGGCTGGGTCGGATGAAAAGTAAGTCAGTTGGTCTATTGTTACGATCTTTCCATTATGAGGGAACTTTATAAGCCGAAAGACCGATGAAACGACACCTGTCATAGCGTAAGACCAACTACGACCCAAGAGAAGGTTGTAATCTAGAGGGGCATCAACCACCTCCACATCTAGATTAACAGTTTTGCCTTCTACCCCTATAGGTAAATCTTGCAGAATGCCAAAAGGATGAAACCCACAACCATCAAAGGCCTTTAGAATCATCGGGGATTGATTTAGCGAAGGAGAACCAAGCGACCTCCAACACTGTATCGACATAATACACGTTGAGGCTCCCTCATCAATCACAGTCCTATGAATAGGTATGTTTTTTACTAACACTAGGATCTGGAAAGCCATTTGATGAGGTAAGCATGGTGTACTATTTTCTAGATCGAAAATTATTAGGTTCGAGTCCTGAACGTCAATAGCTCCTATAGCTGACAAAAGTAATTTACGTTGTGCTGGACATGATTGCAACACTTCCAAAGCCAACATTGCTGAAGGTGAAACAGCCAAATCTTCAACAATGTTATAGTTCTGAGCCGCTCTCGCATGTGGATTGAAAGCTGACTTTCGAAGTATACCCTTGGCGGGTGGTTTGATTACTAAGTCTGGGTTAGGTTTCTCGATCTGTAGTGGATCGGAACCGGGAGCTGAGGTTGATGGGTTAGAATGAGAAGATTCTGCTTCTTTACCATCAACAGGACTTTTATTACCATAATCATGCGATCGAGTCGCAATCCTAACATGGGACATCATCAGTATGGGTTCTTCACTGGCATTTGAGGAAGAACCTATCATCTTACTGTCTTGACTTGGAAAAGGATCCTTCAAAACAACAAGCGTTTGGGAACCTTTGACAATTTTCGCAACCTCTGCATGATGAGGATAGTCTCTTGTAAAATGCTCTTTGTCACAAATGAGACAAGGATAATGAGGTTTGCGTTTCTCATCAGTTGATTCCGCTTTTTCTGGTTTCTCTTTCGAATTTTTATCTGTTTTATTTTTCTTCTTCCCTTTCTTCTTACCACCGGATTTTGATTTGGCTGTAGATGACTCTACAACATGAATATCGGCGGAAATATTTGCGGAAGAATCTCTTGTCGGGGAATCTGCCAAGGTTATGATAGGAGAAGAATTCTTGGAAGACTTCTTCTTACTTTTGGTATTAACCATACCAATCATACTGTCAGTGGCATGAGACCCTGAAGGAGCTGCAGCGATTTGATTTTGCTTAGGAAGATCGAGGATTTTCTTGTGTAACGTACTTGACTGAGTATAAACTAAGTCAAGGTACTATGCTTGAGCAATTACTTGCTCCTCAGTAACGACTCTGGCCTTAGCTACATCCTTAGTGATCTTTGGCAATAAAGATTTTACAAACCATTCGGCTAAGATCTGATCCGGAATAAAAACCTTCACTAAATGTTGTCGACGTCTCCATTCATGAATGTGATCTGAAATGTAAGTGGATGTCGACTGCTTTAATGAAGTTAATAATTCCGTGCCATTGTCATATCTGACTGGAAACTGAAAATGAGTTAAAAACGAAGTAGCTAACTGACTAAAGTTATAAAAAGTGGCTCACGGTAACTCAATGTACCACTTGGCCGCAAGACCAATTAGAGTGCGCTGGAAAAGCCTTAAACGGATTGAATCATCTGAAATGGAGTTAGACACACACCAGAGGTGATAAGTCATCACATGGTTTGATGGGTCCTCTCCTGATTTGCCTTCAAACTTAGGAATATCACTAGGCAACTTATTCGGCATTGGCGGCCAAAACGGAAGATAGTTAATTGGATCATTCGTAAGGCGCGACAAGTCAGGCAAGTCCAGAGTTGCGATAAACGGTAACTGACGATTAGGGTCCCTAAAACTCTGGGTCATGAGACCAACCCCAGGAGGAGGATATCCAAGATAACTAGGAATTGGAATCGCATTTGGGATATTGTATCCTCCCAGAAAACCAGGATTAATCAGACCGTACTGGGGTTGTTGAGGTTGTTGATATGTATACCCAGGGTACAGTTGATACTGATAGATTGGTTGTTTTACAGCAGGACCGAATTGGTACTGTCCCTGGTACCGTTGATAAGTAAATTGAGGTTGACTTGTGACAACCATACTAGAACCAGGTTGTCCTACAGGCATCTGAACCGAAGTTTGAATTGTGGATCCAGACTAAGGTAAATATGTCTGAGGAGTTGATACAGGAATAGTAGAAACCGGAGTTATCGATACTCCAGAAGTAGGTGAGGTAGATTGAACAGTTGTTGCAGCAGTCGCAGTAGCCGTTTGAGGTGAAGTACGAGGCGTACTAGGCCCAGGCTGAGAAACTACAAAAGGTATAGAAGTTTGAATAGTTGACTGGACAGGTTGTTGGGGTGAACCAGAAACTAAGGGTTGTCCAGTTTGAGATGACAACTGTACATTTGATTTCAAGACCTGTTGAGTTTGCGATGGATCCCACACTAAGTTCATTCTGGGGTACGGACCCATAATAGGTTGAGAATATTGAGGACCATAACCGGGTTGAGGGTAGGGTTGATAATTCAGAGGTACATTTCTAGTTCCTTGAACATATGATTGACCGCAAGGTGGTTGGTAACCTTGAGGCACGTACTGATACTGGGGTTGACCTTGAGGTACATATTGATACTGGGGTTGACCTTGAGGTACATATTGAGTCTGGGGTTGACCTTGAGGAACGTACTATCCCATAGGTATGTACTGTCCTTGAGGTTGCCCCCCAGGCGCAAATTGAGTACCTTCAGGTTGCCCCCCAGGCGATACTTGACGATTTTGAGGTTGCTCCCCAGGCGGTAACTGGCCACCTTGAGGTTGAGGATTAGGAATAGTACCTGACATCATGAGAATATCTTCTACACTCAATGGCTTAGTACCATTATTTCCAGTTAATAACCCTTGTTCAATAGGTTGAGGAGATGCTCCCGCAAAAGTACCAAAAAGGGACTGATACCCAGAGGGAACAGAAGGACCACCGTACAAAAAGGTTTCTGGCAATTGAGAAAACATGGACGACTGTCTTGACATATTTAACGGAGGATAGTAACCCCTAGGTGTTGGGTGATAAGGAATACGAGATGGTGAAAATCTTAGTCCCTGGTTTTCCAAAAAGTTAGTCAATGAAAGATACCAAGCACTGCTCCTAGGTGGACTGTAAAAGATTGATTCACACTCCCTAAGTTCGATAACAGGTTGATTTTCAGGGATAGGGATGCCTACTTCTTCTTCCGAGGTAGCAAGTTCTTCAATAGCTATAAGTCCAGAAGGAAGATTTTGGGTAATTATTCTTTCTACCCTGGGTGAACCAGGACCACTAGAAGTTGTAGAGGTAAACCCCAATGTCGGGGTAGCAGCAAATTCACTTTCAGGTTCAAATATTTCAGGTTCCTCACCTATATCACTAGTAGATGGAAAGCTACCAGTAATTTCGGAAACAAACACCGATTGTGGATTATAATCTGCTAACAAAGCTTGAAAATCAGGATGTACCACCAAAGAAGACTCTCCTTCTTCAGGTGACCCAACTCTACTATCTCTAGGAGTTACCAGGGCTCGTAGCCCTTCAGGCTGGCTCGGTGAAAACTCAGGAGGTTGGCCCCGAAGTCTACGGGACTTCCTCGGTAATTCAGCCACTATTAAATATTTTAACTACTTCACACACAAACAAAGTAAAATCTCAATGAAAACCACCTAAAGCCTCTAAAGAACCAAACAAATTTGAATCACACGCCTAAAGACTCTAGGAGATCAAACCACACAAAAACAGTAACTTTCCATACTAAAAACACTAGTTGGTGATGAAACCCAACGTCGCAGAGTTCAATACAGAAATGGCGGTTGGAACAGTTACCCCGGCAACCTGCTTAATGAATAGACTGGCACAAGTTCCTCCACTAAACCGTCTCGAGTGAAGAGAACCCCCCAGAAAATCCAAGTGAGTCTAGCCGACGTCTGCTCTAGGTATAGTGGGATCTTCCCACCACTGTCACCTTAGGAAGAATCCTATAGAATATGGTCACTAAGGTTACCAACAGAAACAAATATACCTGGGGGAATAGTCTATGATCCGATACACATGCAAGGGCAGAGTAACAAGCTCAACCCCCTTGAAGGCTCCTTGACATAATCCAAGGTTTACCAACAAGTGACCCCAGGCTCCTCAACAATGGTTAATCCGAGGTTTACCATTTTTAATACGTGAATATCTGGCGTCGTTCCCAATGAGGAAGGATTGATTCCCACACTGGTTCGGACATGATCTTGTGCTTCTCCTTTAAGAGGAGCTTTCCCAGAGCATAAATTCAACAATTGTATTTTTCTCCTACCACAAGATACAGCTACTTGTTTGTTTTACTGTCTTGGAGAGTTAATTACTCCCTACTCCAAGACACTAGCCTAAGCTATGTTGGTGTATCAGAGCCCTAGAAACAAAAATATTACTAGATAGATTTTACTTTAATCGTTATTTTTATTGGTTTTTGTTTAAGTCAAGAGGTGTGGAGATGAAACTCGTGGTGTGAAGACTCGACTCGAAATCACTAAAAAATGCACTTAAGATGATTAAGCAATCTTTTCCCTTCAATGAACTTCTAGCTAGGAAAGAGTTTGAGAATGCAAATGCTTGTAAACACAAATCTTTCTTAACAAACAAATTAAAAGAATAGCTTTTTGTCTTTTCTAATGCACTCAAAACGAGACAACTAGTTATTTTCACAAAAATTTCCCTTTTCTTTCAAACACTCAAATACTACAAAAACAAACTTTTTCCAAAAGAGATTTTTTAAATTTTTATAAAACACTCAAAACTATGGAAATAACTAATCTTGAAATCTATAAACTATAAAAAACTATTCGAAGTCAAAGCTTACAAGATGTCTTTTTCAAGGATGTTTTACTTAGCTATAAGAAAACTAAGGACTAATTTGTCCAGAATCACAAATCAGTCAAAAAACAACCCATTTTTGTTTTCTTTTCTAAAAATGAAATCTAAACTTTTAACACAAGTTTTTTCAAAGTTTCGCAAAGAGAAAACGCAAGGTGGATTCCTCAACAAAGGTAGATTTTGCAAATGGTCAGACTCATAAGAAGGCTAGTAAAAACCAAGGTGATCTGAGGCTTCTACAGCTTCTAAGCTCTGAGCTACTACAAGACCAAAATGAAAAACCAAGCCCGACAACCAAAACTTCTAGGAATTTCACCTAAAACCCTAACACCAATGGAATTAACCTAAGAAAAGCTTCTGACAGGTTATATGCAGGTCTGGGCAGGGGATAATAACATCTAAACAAAAACTAAGCTGACTAACAGAGAAAATCTTAGGTTTTCCAAAATTTTGACAGGGTCCGCAGGCCCACAGTTCACACAGGTGCGGTATCGCTCTGTGCTAAAAGAAAAAGTGTAGATAGGTCCGCACTGTGTCGCAAGCCGAGGGTGTGGTCCTCTCCCAAAGTTATGAAAAACAAAAAATAATCCTAGATCTACTAAATCTACCCAATTCCATACACAACAAGCCAAAAACAGAAACAAAACAAAGTTTCTCAGGTCAAAGTAAAAAAAAGGAAAAAATCAAGTCCCCAGTGGAGTCGCCATTTTGTCACACGGAATGAGTGGATCTTGCGGACAAGATAGACCTTCCTAGAATCTAATGATATCTAGTGACAAGCAAGCCAATCAAAAACTATCTTTCTCTAAATATGCAATATATAAACAAAGGCAAACAAGTGTTTTAGGCGTACCTTGGGTCCAATGCAAGTTTGTGGAAGCCTCACTCCTTTGATCCAAATGAGCTCCCTTGTTGCGAATCTGCAAACACAAACAAGCAAACAAATTAAATAGCACCTGAAAAGCCAATATGATAAAGCATACTTAACATGATGATCAAGGAATTCATGAAACAAATGACATAAGACAATTTGTTGAGAAAAATGAATCTGATTGTATTAATTCAAATCAAAGAATAACTTTACAACCTGTGCCTTGATGTTTTATAAGCTCCTCCCAGGGTCCAACAAGAAGTCTCCTCTACTTTGACAAGTTTCACTCTCTTCCCAATGAAGCCAGAAAGGTATGTGATCTCTCCTCTCAAGCTTAACTAGGAAGTCTCAATTCCACCAACATTTACCCTAAAAAATGTTCAGCTTCTAACCTCCCTAGCAACCATCCCAATGCCTTAATTTATAGTGCAATGGAGGTAAGTTACTAGGTCCTTCTTCAAAGGGATAAAGTCCTCCTTCAAAGGGATAGCTCCTCTCATCAAGGGATTAGCTCCTTCTCTTTTGGGATGCATGAGCCACCTAAGAGCGAATAATCCATGTCAAAATTCCTTCTAGAATCATCTAGAATTAACCCAAAGTGAGTTTTTTAGAATAAACTTGCGCCTTTTTGACTTTCACAGGGGTCTGCACCCACTCCTTTAGGGACAGAGCGGGTAGGTCCACAGGTAATGTGAACAGGGGGTGCGGGACCGCAGACAACAGTGAGAGAAAGTGCGGAACCAGAGCTTTGTTGATTTTCAATGTCTTTCTCTCATTTTCAAAGCTTGAATTGAAGAGCTGAGGTCTAAGTCTTGCTTAGGAGGATAGTACAAGTGATGATAGACCCATTCTGATTGCAAATAGTCATGGTGACGATATTTTTGTGTAACATGCTCAAGTAGAAATCATGTTGTTTTCTTCTTGCAGCCTTTTTGATTTCCTCCTAAATTTTTTGATTTTCTTTTATCAATGAGAAACTATGCTTGGTCAAAAAATCATTCTTTGACTTCAAGTATCTCTCTAATACTTGCATTTCATGTACATTCCTTTTCAACTTCTTGGTTGTCTTCTTATTTTCAATGGATTTTTCTTGAGGAGATATGACTTCCCTTGGTGAGGGTGAATAAGGTGTTTCAACTTGTTTTGAGGATTGGTTTCTTATAGCTTATCTTATTTCTTCCTATGTAGTTTTGTACTCATCTTCCTCATCAACAAATGTATATTCCTTAGGAAACTTTCCTCTCTTTGTAGTGTTTTGTTCCTATTTTTATCCAGCCTCCAAAGATTATATATAGTCATAAAGGACTTGTTGATCCTTTTCAATATTATCATTATATTTTATTTCAATCAAAGGAGGGTTTTGAATTCTTTGCTTCTTTTCCTTCTCAAGAAGTGTAGTTGTGGCTCTTTGTCTTTTACCACTTGCCTAAACATATACCTAGTAATTCTCTTGGCTACTAACTCTTTTGTTGGCTTCTCTTGTTTATATACCTATTTTGACTCTTTATCTCGATCTTCATATTCAAGGTGTTGTATATCTTTTTACTCCATAGTCTCCTTTTATTCCATTATGACAAAGTGATTTCTATTAAGAAAAGTTTCCCAAGTCTTGTTGTTTTGGAAATTTCCCACTCTATAATCATCTTGTTCAAACCATGATGATATATTTGTTTAATTTTCAGTAATTGATAGGGATAACTCAAGGTACTTTCTCCTCTGAATTGCTATAATATCCTAATATGATAAAGGTAGACATCAGAGGAAAATTTAGCATAAAAGTGTCCATGAAATTTTCGGGTAATTTCCATGTTATAATATGCAAACCAATCAAAATCATTTAAATTTAAAAAGAGGTACATGTAAATATTTTGGAGGGAAAAGAAGAAAAACTACATTTTTAAAGTGTATTTTTTATTTATCTCATTATAGGTTTACTCAAATTTCAAGTGTAGACACTCATTAGATGTGGATCTAAATTCCACATCCAATGAGCACTGATTATGCATATTTTTTGGAAGAGCCACATTGATAAAAATTAAATATACATTAAAAAAACATGTTGAACCTGCTTTTTTAATGTATATTGAAGTTTTATCAATGTTGGTCTTCTCAAAAGTATGTAGAATGGGTACTCATCGGATGTGGAATTTAATTCGGCATCCAATGAGTGTCTACACTTTAAATTTGAGTAAACCTATAAGGAGATAAGCCAAAAATAGATTAAAAAAAAAGTAGTTTTCTTCTTTTCCCTCCAAAAATCATAGCTCTTATTTTATTATTTTAACTACTATTTTATTATTTTTCCTTAGGAGGTCACTTTTAGGATGAAATTTCCTCTAATGTAGGGCTAAATCTAACATCACATGTTATGTACCTTTGTATTATTAATGTAACTTCATCCCATGGATGCCTTAACTAGTTTTTAGGCATTCCTCTCTTCTAGTTTATATTTTTCCTTGGCCTTTTGTTAAAATAGGTCCATGGTCTACCTTGAAAATGTTTCATATTAAACCATTTTTCTCCACATGGTGGTAACCCTGTAATTTGCCTTAGTACATACTTAGACAAGTGAATGGTAATATGTCCTACTTGAGTAGAATTTGCATCAAAGCATAAGGAAAATGCCTTTAAAACATTCGTTTTTAAGCCCTTAAACTTAGGAGAAAATCAACCAAACAATTTTCTTCCAATATCCTAATCATTTCAAGATGATATTTATCAATTTCAAAAACAAAAGGTTCAATTTTACTAATCACTCTACCTCTCTTTCTATCAACCTTGTATATCACAACCTGTCCACTATTGTATAATTTTTTTATCAATCTCAATGTAAATCTCTACAAATTTATGTCAAATCACCTTGAAAATCATTTCATGTGCATAATATGAATCAATATGATTGAATAGAAACATCAATTTTCTAATGATCTATCTCAATTAAAATCTAATTTCCATCTTAGTTCTCGATACCATGTTATTGTTGTAAAAATACTTGGATTTAGGGTGAAAACAATTTTTTTCAAATATAAGAGACTAGCCCTAAAAATTCGTCTAATCTACTAAGTTTAGAAACAAAGTTTCTTCTATTCTATTTCCCTATGAATACATCCAGTGGCCTGAGGTGAATATAAATTTTGAAATATAATAATTCCAATAGTTATCATAAAAAATTCCAAAATTTCTTTGTTGCATTTGAACTGATAACCAAAGCACTAAAACTTTTGAGCAAGATACATATGCCAAAATTTTATTAGAACATGAAAATAAAACTTAGGGATATTTTATTTTATCAAAGTGATTAATTTAGGGAAAAAAATTGAGTATTTCAATCCTTTGTTTTTATTATACAAAAAATTTCACTAAAAACCCTAATTTCAATTTCTAAGGAGGAAATTCGATTTAGGATTTGGTACAGATTATTTTCTAGGAAATATAGTGCTTTAAACAAAATATCTCAACCAAAAATATCAAATAGTTTTGACTAAAAAGGCTATTGTCATTACATTTCTCTTCTGGTATGCTACCATATCAAAATGTTGAACTCATGTACACACATTTGGAGTTGGTTATGAACTAATATTTGTAAATTCTTAGCCAAAGTAGATAGTTTTGATAGGTGTAACACTTACCTATATGATTGGTTACTCCTTTTTAATTGAATTGTGAGTGTTCCTATAGCTCTTACTATAGGTAATTCTTTCACATTTTTTTTTTTTACATTGAACACGTACACCATAGACTCAAGGTCTCCTTACAACGTTTTTTCACATAGATTTACATGTTTTCAAAGATGAATTAGACTTTGTTTTAAATAAAAAATGGATAATGTTTTACCCTTGCATACAAATGGGACTTCAAAACCAAATTTCTACCCATGTCCATACCATGCTTTGGATAATACAAATAGATCCTCTAATTTGTTTTACCTGTCTTGATTTAAACCATTTCTTACACTGATATGGCTAAAAAATGGAGAATACTAAAACTTATTTATTTGTTAATATTCCTCAAAACATATTATACTGTGACAGAGTATACTTATGAGTATACGTTGACAGAGTCTATCTCATCATTTTAGTTTCTTGATATTACAATAAATGCAGATGATATGTCAAGATTAAAAAACCAACTCATTTAACCATTAAAACCTATCTCTTCAAAATTGTAATGACCTTCATTCTCCAAAATCACAATAATGCTCCATAACCTCCTCTCTCTTGTGATATCATTAGGCTAGTTGTTGTGTCCTTATATATGATATTTGGAATCTTCTTTGAGATAACTTCTAAACTTTGAAAACCCACCTTGAAAAATTGACTTTTATACCTTGAAAATCTTTGTACTAAAACCTCATATCATGTCCTTATTGATAAAAATTGTTGTATATGGTTATAGGTAGAATAACATGGTAATAAGAGAATGATAATATGGAAATAAATGTATAAAATATTCTAAGTTTTTTAAGAGGAAGTATGGAAAAAGATATAGGCCTCATGAGAAATGGTTTTAAGGATTTCACAAGATTTTAGATCTTATACCATTATTTTTTTTCTGACGAGGAATTTTTTAAGGACAGAAGGTATTCAATTTAAAAGTTATAATTGCAATAATGAAATAATATAACAATTCAATAATTCTAAAATAAATCATCAAACCTCCTTTTTAGATAGTTATGTATCCTTTTTATGTTATTATTTGTTGATCACATTGTTGACTTTTGGCTGGTCCTTTCTTGATGACAATTTGGTGGTTGTTGCAGATCTTTTAATGATGGAGGAATCACTAGTTTAGGTCCCTTTGATAATGATGTTATGGGACAGTTTTACATCCCCTTGATAATGATTTGGGGTTGATTATGTTTCTTCTCTGGTGATGATAAAATAGGGTAGATTTCAATTCCCTCCAATAAGGAAATGTTGAAGCTAATTACGTTGTTGTTAGGTCCCTCTTATTATGATGGAATATATTTTATTATACTACTTTTAGATCCCTTTGATGATGATGAATAAAAAATCCTACATTGTTTTCAAGTCCCTCCATGCTTTAATGATTGTCTTAAGATTTTTATTCTTGTTCATGAGTGTTTTTCTTTGTCAATGGAGTTGTTGATTTTCTTCTTTCAATTTATCATTTTATTCTTAAATGTAACAACCCTAGTCAATCCCTTGAATGTAAATAGTATTTAAACAAAGAATTAGGCTGGTGAGCCATAATGTACCCAAGTAGGTATGTGCTATGTTTTGGGGCTAGTATGCATGTGTACAGATGTTGTATGTTTTGAGGTTGGAAGGCTTCGTAATATAACTATTTACACACATTAATAAAAATAAAATAGATGTAGAACAAAAAGGTGTAAATGGGAATGGGGGCTTGAGACTCCATAGATGGGTGAGTTAAAGGGTTTATATGATTTAATAATCATATAAAGTGCTCATGAATTTAACCAAAGTCCATGAAGGGATTGGGTGAATGTCAAATGGTATAATGAGGGAATGCACATAAAAATGAGTGTGTTATCTCTATGAAGGGATTCATAAGAAATATTCTTGTTTTGAATGAAGTATGGATGACTCCAATTGAGATATTTTGGATGGATGACCACGGAAGCATGGTGTCTCTGGTGGAAATGAGGCCTCGAAGGCCCATGAGGATAGTAAAACTCTTGGAAGCCACAAGATTGTTGTTTGGAGGCTATTAGGATAGGTACCTTAGTTATGAGAGGATTGGAAGGGTACCTAGAAGGCCTATGAGTGTAGTGAAACTCTTGGAAGCCACAAAATTGTTGGTTGGAGGCTAATGGGATTGGTATCTAGGCCTATAGTTATTGCTACTAAGTATGTAGTAGGTTTTTGGGAAATTTGATCTTGATGCCCCATGGAGTCAACGCCCCAGCTCGAGGGTGACCCACTATTGATAACAATTCAAAACATTGGTTATGGTTAGCTGGAATGTCAAAAATCTGTAGCCAATTGCACCATTTAAAAGATAAGAAATTTTTTCCTATGATATATATATAGAATTGTGAAAAAGTGGTGGGTGGACACTGATTGTTTAACATAATTCCATGGAGAAATTTAGGTAAAAAACCAAAAAAAATATAGGAATTTTTGGAAAATTATATTAATATGGTAAATAAGGGCTAAAGGCATAAATTGGAGTGGCTGACATTTATTGATATATACAAGTGGTATATCTAATGGTCAAGATCAACTATACCTAATCTGAAAATGGGGCACTAAAGGCTTCTTGTTAGCTTACAAGAACCTCCCCCACTTCCAAAGTTTAAATATTTCCCAAAATCTTATGATTAACCAATTGCAGAATTAAAAATGCTTGAAAGAGATGTATATTTGTGTTTGTTTTTAACTGTTAAGTGCCTTAAGTTCCGTTGCTTATGCTGATATTTAAATACATGTAACAGTAAATAATGCAGAAAATAAACAAACACATAAGACAACAATATAATATGGAGTTCACCCTGATATCTTGGGCCACGTCTCCTTGAGCTCTAGTCAACTCGATTAGGCTTTTTGGGATTATGGATGAATTCTTTTACAATCTCCACGCTCAACTCCATTGGTTTACAACTGAACCTATGGGTATAGAATACCATCTTATCCCTGACTATCCTCACTCTGCAGATAGATCTAGGCTTCTCTACACTTGACTCCTTCAGTCAGTGCTCTAAGCTTCTTAAGCTTTTGGCTTCTTTGACTCCCTCAGAATTTTGTATTGTCTCTGGAACTCCTTCTTCTGTGTTCAGCACACTTTGGATACTAGCAACAACTTGAAAATTTGATCTCTTTACTGTTTTGCAGCTTCATTACAGCTCCATGGCTCTTAGAAGTTTGTTGTGAGCTCTCTAGCTTTGGCTCTAGCTCTAGCTCTTGGCTCTAGCTCTCACAAGCTTCTGGGTTTGCTCGACGTCCAAGCAACCCTCTGTCAATTCTTCTCTCCGTGTTATCTCTTGGCCTCTGCGCACATTCTCAGCAAGCTTTAGCATTTGTGCTCTCTATGTATTTGTAACACATCGGTTACAACCCTCCATCATGGAAAACCCAACTGTTTCACCACAAGAATCCGTTTACAATGGAAAGGAACCATTGGCGTGGAAACCCAATCGTTTTGCCTTCCTCTGGTTGAAATAGCCAAATAAAGGAAATCCATATGAAAATTCACACAAAACACATCATGGGCCTTTAGCTCGAACTTCAAATAATATAGAATCGCATCTATAAACCCATCAGATCTACCATTCTATCGCAAATTGAAATCGCATAGGCATAAGGCCGAAAAAACCAATACACACGAAATACAAATAATTCTTGTAAATCTGGACTTCAAATATTATGAAATGACATCCATAATTCTTATCGGGTCTGCCTTTTATTGGCATATCACAAGTCGAAATCTCAATGTGCATTGGCCCTAGTATTGGGGGTTTGTCGATCGCCGATATCGCCAATTAGCACATCGGAACATTGGCATATCGCAATATCGCTTATCGGCGATCGACAAACCCCCGATTCTATTACAACTGTTGATCTGTCTTTTAATCCAATTGTTTGCACTGAACCCAAAATGGCAAACAGTCTGCTTAATCTCTGTCGTTGATCTTGCGATCTCTAATCCAACGGTTGGCAGCATTTTCGGGTGGCCTACTTGCGTGTAGATTACCCACCCGAAAAAGCGGTTTTCTCTCTCCTGTACCATGCCACGTGTCAGCCAATGTATGGAATCAGGTAGAGCCCATCCAATACCGCTTACTGCTTGAAGCCTACCCGAAATACCATTTACTGCCTTCCTTTCAGAACTCAAAAGGTTCGCTTGTTTTATTCATAAATCCGTCAGGTCCACTGAAAGCCTTTGCGCCTGTTTTAAGTCCTCTCCATTAGTTTATTGCGATGAGATGAACTCTAAGGGATTTTATGTTTAAAAACACATTTTCCCTTAAGTCCCATTTATAATAAATTCCCTCCTTTTCAAAGGACCATGGAAAACTTCTTTCTGCGATAACTTCTTCACCCGAAGTCCACTTTAGCCCATTCAAATTGCAGTAGATGAAAAATGAAAAGATCTATGTGATGGGGCTATTCTCAAGAGCAGCCCTTGACTTTCATTTTACTCTGTGAGTAATATTTATAGACTTATAAGTCTATTCTAGATCCATTTTGGATCACACCTTCACACTAAAAATAACTTTTGGCCTCCAAAAGGTTGATATACTAATCTGAATAGTAAATGAGAGTAACAACACCCTCTTCTTTTAGCCTCCATACACTTGCCTTGCATAGTGCCTCTGAACCAAAGCCTTTGACCACTCTCCTTCTTGGATGTGCTAGTCCTCTTGGGAAGAACTGTTTTCCTCTTTGACTTTATGCAAAAATCCTACTGAGAAGGTTACAGAAGGTAGTTTGAACTTCTCTGCCTTGATCATTGATCCAAGGTGGCTCAAACCAATGTGAAGTTACATATGCTTCACAAAAACTTTCATTTATACATGTTTGACATATTGTCAACAACAACTGTTAACAACAACAGGATTACAGACAAAAACGGGATGGCCTAAACTCCTGCTTCAACAAAAGAAACAGATTTCACATCTTGTGAATACCTCCATGTCTTTACATCTGCATACAAATGATTGACTAGATAAAAAGCCAACAAAACATGCCTTTAAAAAAATTGACCCTTCAAGTCAAGCATGTAGAAAAGATCTCAAGGATTCTTTTCAAAAGATGAAGCACTTCATCATTATCTCCATCATGGAGACCAAATCAACTTTTACCAAGTCAATATTGCATTACATGCATGCCAAAGCAATCAACCCTTCAAGTTAATCACACATACGTGTTTAAATACAAGGAAAACATCAACATCCCTGTGTTCATGCATAACATGCTTATGCATGCATTTTGTCCTTCAACATTCACTTAATCACAGTGTACTTTCGAAGCTAAAATGAACATAATGTTGTAGCAATAAAGTGATCTCCTACTCAGCTCTTTCCATTCACCTTCTTGGTAAAACCTGCAACTTGCATTCCATTAACAAATAAATGCAAATAGATGCATCAATAGACATGCAATCTTAATTGGATAAGAACTCCAACCATTTCTTACCAATCCATTTCAAAGGTGCTACCTTTGTCCACACATCAGCATAAACATGTGAATCATCCTGAAACACATCATTCATGGAATATTTCCTTCCATTCCTGCCATTTTCTCTTTCCACCTTCTTCAAGTTTCGTGGAAGCATTGTTGGATTCAGAGTCCAACACTTTTCAGAAATGTGTCCTTGCTTATGGCAGTAGGTGCAACACATGTGCATCATCTTGACAGCATGATTTACCTTGTCCAGTGGACTTTTGGCTTCTTGCTTCCTTTCCTTCAAAATTTTCCTATATGTGGCCATTCTCTTCCAACATCTAGAAACATTATGGTTATCCAAACCACAAAAGGAACATGTAACTCTTTTCCAATGCTTACATGGAAATTTATCATGCTTATCATAATCAAAAGGAATATGATTAGAAACAGATTTATACCTTTCTCTTTCACCTTTATTTCCTTCATGAGGAGGTGAATTGAATGAAGAAGTGGCTCCCCTTGGAAACCCATCAATATCTTCAAGGCTTTCAGATTTTTCACAACTCTCTGGTTCAAGTGTATGCTGATGAACACCTGCATCTTGCAAATGATGTTTCAAGCTATTGCATTCTCCATGAATACAATCTTCACACTCTTGAGGTAGAATACCTACAATGAAACTCCTTCTTGGAACTATTTCAATGGCCTTCATGGCAGCTTTGGAACTTTCTCCATAAGGTTGTCCATAGCCAAGACCCAAATACTTAGGCATTTCCTCAAATATTACTGTCTTAACAATACCTTGTGCATGTTTCCCAAGCATTTTCCTTCATAACCCATCTTGGACATTAACTTGAAACCTATGCCTCTGGTATGTTTTTCAAAAGAACCAATATAAGCATTCTTAGAAGAATTTGAAGACAAACCAGAATTGTTTACCTCTTCTTTAAGCTGATACTTGACTAAGGCTTCTTTAGCAACAAAGCGCTGTGTCTCTAACTCATGCATCCTTTTCAGGTTCATATTTGCAATATGAAGTTGCCTCTCCATTTCCTGCAACTTGTCAGAAAGCAATTGCTTCTCTTCCTCCATGGAATTCAACTGCTCTCTAAGTATGTTGCTCTTCCTTCCATCTTCATACATTTCTCTTACCATATCCATCATGGTGAACAAGTCTTGCTTCTTGTCTCCATCAAATAATCTTGTTAAGAAAGAAGAATTTGAGGACTCACTTGTAGAAGTTGTCATTATTAGAATGAAAAAAGGAACTTCAAACAAGATTAACAAAGAGCTTATTCAAGCAACCTTTTGCAAAGAACCTCTTGTATTTCAAGGATTTCTTTGAGGTCCTTTGGGACAAGAATAATTCCTTCAGCCCTTCTTCCTTCTTGTCCTCTCCTTAACTTAGCTTTTAGTAGCTTTCCCTTCTCCTCTGCAAACTCACACAATAGTTAGTTTACAAACAATCAAACAACAAAATCCTTGCTACTGTTTGAACACTTTTCAAGTCAAACAAGCATTCTGATATGATATCACCTACTCTGGTATAATCAACTTTGATATCACCTTCTTTGAAGGTGGGGTCAATCAAACTTAAGATCTGATGCCACCTGGTTTGAAAATGGGGCACTAAAAGCTTCTTGTGAGCTTATAAGAACCTCTGCCACTTCCAAGGCTTAAATATTTCCCAGATCTTATGATTAACCAATTGTGGAATTAAAAATGCTTGAAAGAGGTGTATGCTTGTGTTTGTTTTTAACTATTAAGTGCCTTAATTTCTCTTGCTTATGTTGATATTTAAATACACGTAACAGTAAATAATGCAACAAATAAACAAACACATAAGACAACAATATAATATGGAGTTCACCCTGATATCTTGGGCTACATATACTTGAGCTCTAGTCAACTCGATTAGGCTCTTTGGGATTATGGCTGAATTCTTTTACAATCTCCACGCTCAACTCCATTAGTTTACAACTGAACCTATGGGTTTAGAATACCATCTTATCCCTAGTTGTCCTCACTCTGCAGACAAATCTAGGCTTCTTTGGACTTGACTCCTTCAGTCAGTGCTTTGATATTCTTGAGCTTATGGCTTCTCTGACTCCCTCAAAATTCTGTATTGTCTTTGGAACTCCTTCTTTTGTCTTCAACACACTTTGGACACCAACAACATCTTGATCATTTTATCTCTTTGTTGTTCTACAAATTCATTATAACTCCGTGGCTCTTAGAAGTTTGTTGTGAGCTCTCTGGCTCTAGCTCTAGCTCTGTCTCTTGGCTCTGGCTCTCACGAGTTTTGGGTTTGCTCGACCTCCAAGCGACCCTCTGTCAATTCCGCTCTCTGTGTTATCTCTTGGCCTCTGCACACATTCTAAGCAAGCTTCAGCATTTGTGCTCTCTGTGTATTTGTAACACATCGGTTACAACCCTCCATCATGGAAACCTGAATGTTCACCACAAGAATCTGTTTACAATGGAAAGGAACCATCAGCGTGGGAAACCCAATCGTTTTGCCTTCCTCTAGCCAAAATATCCAAATAATGGAAATACATAGGAAAACGCATGCAAAACACATCATGGGCCTTTAGCTCAGACTTCAAATAATATATAATCACATCTATAAACCCATTGGGTCCACCATTCTATTGCAAATCACAATCGCATAGGCATATGGCCAAAAAACCCAATACACAGGAAGTACACAGAAATGTCGTAAATCCAGACTTCAAATATTATGAAATCGTGTCCATAATTATTATCGGGTCCGCCTTTGATCGACATATCACAAGTCACAATCGCAATGTGAATTTTCCCTGGTATCGGGGTCTCGCCAATCGCCAATCATCGATATCAGATCGGCCCATCGAAACATCGGCATATCACAATATCGCTTATCAGAGGTCGCATGGTCATGGATCTTGGTCCTTCAACCTTCTTGATTAGTGATCACCGATTCAATCACAACTATTGATCTGTCTTTTAATCTGATGGTTCACACTGAACCTGAAATGACAAACAGTCCACTTAATCTCCGTCATTGATCCTGCGATCTCCAATCCAACGGTCTAGCATTTTTGGGTGGCCTACTGTTACAGGGAAAAGTGTCTATGCAGAATTGCTAATCCCACTAAGGCTGGTAGCTACCTTAGAAACAAACAAAGTAAAAACTACTTTCATTTTCCTTTATGAAAGATAGATGAGAGAAGAATAAAGGAGACCAACCTCTGTCTTATGCTTGGTTCCTTGCTCGGTTCCTCTCTCTTCCGATAGTCCTTTTCTACTTGCTTTCTTGTATACCTAGCTTTACAGAGTACCTACAGAATCAAAGCAGCATAACACTATACGAGAAAATGGATCTATTATCATAAACAATCTAGGATCAGATGTAAATTGACCATACAAATGCATAAAACATAAATAACACAAGAGTATGGAGGAAAACTTGAATAGCTTTATTGATAATCAAGAAAGAGCCAAGAGAGTTACAACCAGTTGTTTTGACCCAGCATCATCCTCTTAGCAAGTAAGCCCTTCTTCACCTCATGAAAAGCTTAGATCACCCAACACTATGATGTTGCCTCAAGAAACCAACAACAATTCCTTACAAGATGCAATATTCCAACCTTTGGATCTCTGGGATGAGGGATCCATATATAGATGTCTGCAAGGAAGATGAGTCAGCTTGTGATTTGATTAGTATCTTCCCTCTGATAGTTCTTGCTTCCACTTGGATATTGATGATCTCTTACTCATCCTTGGTCGAATTCAAAGAGGCAAGTGTCACAGGAGAAGTTTCTAGAAGATTCCATGCTTCTCCACCTCGCGGATTGACACTGCCATTTGTCCCTTCTCGCCCTTCGCACCCCATAGAAGGGCTTTTTTAAATGCAACGCACCTACTGTGTGTATTTAGGTGAGATGCAAAGCACTTTGCCTATGGAGCAGGTGAAATGGTCCAGTTTTGACCAGTTTTGAGTAGTTTTTCATGGAGAACTTCTGGGAGAAGCTGTAATCAGTTGACCTTGTTCTTTTAGGGGTTGGAACAACACTTTTAGGGACTTAGGAGCTCTTAGTTTATGGACATTTATGCTCGGGGTTGCAGTGCCCAAAAATGTCTATAACACCTACTTGCACAGAGATTACCCGCCCGCGAAAGCAGTTTTCTCTCTCTTGCACCATGCAACATATCAACCAATGTATGGAATCAGGCGGAGCCCGTCCAATACTACTTACTACTTGAAGCCTGCCTGAAATACAATTTATTGCCTTCCTTTCGAAACTCAAAAGGTTCGCTTGTTTTATTCATAAATCCGTCGAGTCTGCTGAAAGCCTTTGTGCCTGTTTTAAGTCCTCTCCCTTAGTTTATTGCGATGAGATGAAGGAATGTGATGTGATGAACTCTAAGGGAATTTTTGTTTAAAAACACATTTTCCCTTAAGTCCCATTTATAAGAAATTGCCTCCTTTTCAAAGGACCATGGAAAACTTCTTTCTGTGATAACTTCTTCACCTGAAGTCCATTTGAGCCCATTCAAATTGCAGTAGATGTAGAATGAAAATATCTATGCAATGGGGCTATTCCCAAGAGTAGCCCTTGACTTTCATTTTCCTCTGTGAGGAATATTTATAGACTTAGAAGTCTATTCTAGATCCATTTTTGATCAGTACCCCCCCCCCCTTCTCCCTTGTTGTCGATGTTTAGTAGGAAGGGGCACAAGGTAGGGGGTGAACAAGATTAATGCTCAAACCATCCAAGGGCCCCTACCCCAAGCTTGAAACCATTGGGAGGTTTTCACATTATTGATAATTTGGTGAAAATGGTATAGCTAGCATGATGGTCAGATGAGTTAATGGATAGCTAAGTGGCCATGGAGGAGCTACGTAGGCACATGGGTCCCTCACCGGGGTGTTGGGGAACCAATGTTGATTCACCAATAATGGAAAAGTCTAAAGTCTTGGAAATAAGCACTGAAGGGGTCTATAGGGCCACTAATGTAAGCTTTTTTGTAACAACAAGAAACTCGGCCAACAAATGGTGGGCCGACACAAGTGAATGATGTGGATGGAACATGATAAAAGATGATGTGTCCACTTGTGAGAATGACACGTGGAAGGAGGATTAGACACTTTTGATGGGTCAAATGGATAGTTGGTGAGTTACACACGGTGGGAACACATGAGGAGGATGAAATGTGGAAAGCCTTTACCATAACATCCCCCATGTTACCCCTATTTTGGTAAAGATAAATTGTGACTATGCAATGCTAGCATAAAGGCCATGGTTAGCCAAGACATTATGTGCAAACATAAAATAAAATAAATGTAAATTTAGTTGGTGGTTATCCTAAACAAAGGGACACATAAATCCAAAGTCCTGATGTGGTCTCCTATTGTGTGCCTATTGGTTGCATGTGGTTACACCTGTTACGTGCCTATAATATGCAATGAGAAGGCCTATACCAACATCCTTGCTTATCATAAATATCCACCTAATAATGAATTGGCTTGTGATAATACGCAATGAATTTAGAGTGGGAATCATGAGTAAGCGATGGCACCATACCATCCCCTCCCCTTGTGAAACCTAGGATACGAGAGAATTCAGTCTTTGAGAAACTATGGAGAAGCTCTTGAGGGGGCATAAAGGTACAATTTGTAGAGAGCACTTACAGTGCTACAAAAAACATAGAGCAAGAAAATTCTAGTTGAAAAACATTGGAGAAGAGCTAGGTGGAGAAGGAAGTGGCTATGGTGCTTTCCTTGGTGCTATGAAACCACTTGGTTCTGGTTGTATGGCTATAAAAAATCGAGTTAGGGTAATATCAGTCACTATGACACTTGCCTTGGGGTCATGAAACCACCTAGATAATGGATTATGGAACTCTACAGTTCTTTCTATGAGAGGTTGATGATAAACCACCAAAATTAGCGATTCTATCTTTTAGAGTTTAGGTAGAAATCATTTGAATTTTGGATGATTGCTTATGTTGTTAACTAGAGGAAAATTGAATCATTGTGGTTCTTTCCTTATGGCTATGAAACCACCCAAATAATGGAATCCTTCTCCTAGTTGTGTTAATTAACCCTTGGGTGCACTCGAGACAAGATGGCCCCTTTTTGGTAGCCTTTGGATTCGAGTCACAATAGTGATGATATCGATGGTATGATGTAGATGTAGAGGTAGGATTACTTTTGTGACGACTTTTCAGGATGATGTGGAGGTCATGTTGGTGCCATGTGATGTCATGAGTGCCCACAACCCACGACTAGAGATTTGAGTGCCTAGTATGGGTGAAAATTGTTGGAGGAGAACCTGATTCGATGGTTGTTATGGAGTGGAACCTTGAAACTTCCCATCACCCACTACTTTCAACCATAATTAATGTGTATTTCACATTGGAACATGCGATGGAGGTGGGGAAGAAATGGAAGTAGCGGTAGATGGAATTACAATTGAGAAAAATGTTTCTATCTACTAGACCCACTTCATGACATGACCACCCAACACTCGTCAATACATTTCATTATTCATGTATTTGGTAAGATGTTCAAAAAAAGTGTAGTAAATTTAGCCATTTGACAAGGTAGTCAACTGATAGGGCCACTTTTCACCCATTGGCTTGATCCTATAGGATACTTATATATTATTAGACAATATTTTGTCAATGGAGAGAACATGAGCATGTATCGATTAATGGGAAACATTCATTTCGGAGTTGATCCGAATGGAAAATGGCATCAACCCATGGTACTCATTCACCCATATTATTCATCGACCCATGGAATTTACCCATGGTATTGTAAATGGCGTCCGCCCATGGTATTGTAAAATCCACCCATGGTACTCATCCACCCATATTATTCATCGACCCATGGAATTTACCCATGGTATTGTAAATGGCATCCGCCCATGGTATTGTAAAATCCACCCATGGTATTCATTCACCCATGGAATTGACCCATGGTATTGTAATTGAAAAATACTACAAGTAACAGATCACATTTTGTAAAAGGACAGATGGTCCGCCACAATGTAGTCTTTACAGCTCAGAGGCATGTAGCCGCCACATCTCTTCTTAGAGATAAGCTACCATCGCCCTAGCTGGTTTATTTGCATTACTATTTTAAATAAAAGTTTCTTTGTGGTTTTATTTATTGAGCATTCTCCTATTTTTCTTCTAGCATTTCAATCTTTCAGATCTTGGGGCTCTCTCTATCCCAAGATCCATTTCAATCTCTTAGATCTTGGGGGCCTCCTCCCAAGATCTGGATCAGTGGTATCAGAGCAGGTTACGATTCCATGGGAATGAGGGTTTCATGCATATTTCAGTCTCAATTTTTCTGCAGGAATTTTTTTTTTGGGCGGCGACTTTGCAGATCAGATCTGAAACATTCAGTACAAAATTTACAAAAAAAAATACCAGATCTGGATTCCTCTCGAAAAATCACCCAATTTAAAAAAAAAAATGGGTCAAATCGGAGTCCGGATGTGGGAAATATTGCTGATTTAAAATCAGCTATTTTATCAGAATTTTTGTGACGGCGGAACTGTTGCAGCACGAATCTAAGATCTTAGAGTGCCCAGATAAGGATTTCCTTCACATAGGAAGATGCAAAATGATCCTTCTGCTTCCAAAAACAGGTTATAATAAATATTCTAAGCTATATTGGCCGAGTTATGTCCATTTTAATTCTGGAGCAGCATTCGGAGTGGGTTTCCATTGGAGACGTGCCCTCCCACCCCACTTTAGTAGGCACCTGCTTCACATTTATCAATTTCAACATAGCAGCATTCGGCTTGGGTTATTTGGAGATGTGTCCTCCCACCCCAGGCTATGTAGGCACCTGCTACTTCATCAGCAACAAAGATCACGGTTATGGGTCATCCACAAACATCGAAGTCCATTTGCTCGGCCGCACACTGTCAGTATCACAGTTGGTCACAAGCATTACAGGGTATCTCTATCCTCGGATCTTCATGGTTATGGGTCATCCGCAAACCAACACTTCATCGAAGTCCATTTGCTAGGCCGCACACTGTCATCATCACAGTTGGTCACAACCATTACAGGGTATCTCTATCATCGGATCTTCGTTTATCATGGTTATGGGTTAACCACATAAAACCCTTATCTTCAGTGGCTCTTCATATTCAACAAAGGCTTTGCAGGAGGGAACTTTACGCAATGGGGACCATTGCTTCTTAAGGAGGGAGGAATGATCCGAATGGAAAATGGCATCAACCCATGGTACTCATTCACCCATATTATTCATCGACCCATGGAATTTACCCATGGTATTGTAAATGGCGTCCGCCCATGGTATTGTAAAATCCACCCATGGTACTCATCCACCCATATTATTCATCGACCCATGGAATTTACCCATGGTATTGTAAATGGCATCCGCCCATGGTATTGTAAAATCCACCCATGGTATTCATTCACCCATGGAATTGACCCATGGTATTGTAATTGAAAAATACTACAAGTAACAGATCACATTTTGTAAAAGGACAGATGGTCCGCCACAATGTAGTCTTTACAGCTCAGAGGCATGTAGCCGCCACATCTCTTCTCAGAGATAAGCTACCATCGCCCTAGCTGGTTTATTTGCATTACTATTTTAAATAAAAGTTTCTTTGTGGTTTTATTTATTGAGCATTCTCCTATTTTTCTTCTAGCATTTCAATCTTTCAGATCTTGGGGCTCTCTCTATCCCAAGATCCATTTCAATCTCTTAGATCTTGGGGGCCTCCTCCCAAGATCTGGATCAGGAGTCCCCCACACCTACCATGGGTTAATAGGAGGGAGAGGGGGGGTTTACTTTGGAACTCCCACCATGGGGCCCACATTAGAAGGGCACTACTATGAGTGGACAAATCATGTAGTGGGTCTGGCTTGGGTCCAATTTAAGAACCTTGTTCACTTTGGGGTCACCTACTGTGAGTTAAAGAAAGGGGAGGGATCTGAAACTAAAATCCAAATGTGTAAATCCACTCTGGTATTTAATTCCTAGAACCATCAATAAGGGGGAACTATAAAGAAGAATGAGGAAGGGTTAGGAGGGGATCACTCCTGAGTGAACATGGAAAGTTCCATGGATTCCTAACAATGGCCACACGAATGACACATAGGGTCCCATGATGATGTGGACTCATATTACATTAATGTGGTAGTGCCGCATGGACTGCACATGGATGCCACATTGCATTATTTTGATGATGTGGACCTATGTGATGATGATGTGTTGATGCCACATGGGCCAGACAAGAGCCATATGGTAGTTCAATGTTGATGTGGCCATAATTGGATGGTTAGACATCAGAAGGGAATACTTTCAATATGAGAGTTATATTAAGATAAAATTTATATCATCGAAAATCTCTTAATGAGATAAATATAATGGTGGTGTTGGTTTTGAGTTTTAACAACATTGGAAAAAGTGCAATTTTCTGCCCCCATCTTCATAATACACCTTGGAGGTTGGGTTAATTCATTACTTAACACATTCCACAACCTAGGGTGGTACAAGGGGGTGAGAGGGAGTGTTACAAAGTGGTATCAGAGCATGGTTCAAAACTTGTATTTAAGGACAGTTGAAGATCAAACTTTTGAGCCATGATATAGAGTGATCAAATCTAAGGTCCAATATTTGAAGTGAAGGAAGTTTACAATTAGAATTTCATAATTACAATTTAGTCATTTCATGTGAAAATTTTCTTCAAAATAATTGTTAATATATTCACCAAAGTGTACTTATACATTTGTTATTCATATTTGACTATCTTTAAATATGATTTAGTGAATGGATGTAGCATGCATAATGCATATCAACCAAGGTAAAAAGGTAAAGGGAAAGAATTCCGTAAGAATTCCTTTCAGCTGAATTTCATTTCTATTGTTTCAAATTAATAAATGATTTCCATGGATGACTCAGAAAGGGTATGGTTATGGTAGGTATCCAACAACGTGAAAAAAATGAAATTATTTTTTGTAATGCATGGTAAATAAATGGAGAACTAAACTACTCATGAGTATAGCGATATGCATTTCTCATCTTTTACTCATTGGTCTATTGGTATAAATGTTTGATTGCATTACAAAATGCTAGGAATTAATGTGATGAAAACATATGATGTTGTGATAGTTTCATTTCAATCCAATAAAAATTAGATGGAGTGATAGGATTGTTATGTGCAATAATTCTAAGTTCACTTCAAGGTGTTGTGAATCCTTGCAAAAAAATGTATGTATGAGTACTAATATTTGTTTGGTTGGTTGGAAGATTGGATTACAAGAAAAGTGTTGGAATGGGGTGTGAGGTAAAAGCCACCATGATAGCATAAAACAACCTACAAAGGATCCCAACAACATGACTATAATTCTCATGCGTATGAGATTTGGATTCTAAATGGAGCAAAGTTGGGAAATTAAAATTTCTGAATTGAAACGTTTTGAGTATATCTCATTTAAAACTAAATGTTTTAACATGGGTGAAATGATGGAGCATGGAGCTTAGGAAGAAGACTATCATGCTATCAAAATTGTGGCCCTATTTTTGAAGAATATGTTCATGGTGATAATTTTATGAAAGTGTGTGCCAAAGATAGTC
Source organism: Pinus tabuliformis (assembly GCA_031772625.1). Classification (NCBI taxonomy): domain Eukaryota; kingdom Viridiplantae; phylum Streptophyta; class Pinopsida; order Pinales; family Pinaceae; genus Pinus; species Pinus tabuliformis. The sequence continues at coordinate 1,216,873,918 of CM062816.1, forward strand.
GATGACCTAAAAAAATGAGGATGTTGTTGATGTAATAGAACAACAATTTCATAATGCACCAAGCCATCATGCATCAGATTAGCATGCTTATTATTGTGTTGACGGTACTAGACCTGCCAACATTCATGGGATCACCCCGGTATGAAGTCCCAACTAGACCTCACACCATTTGGTGTGGGTGTCCTATCCGGTATGATGGCTCGGTTGCAATTATCATAAGGATTTTCCTCAACTCTTGCTTGTTAGCACATGAGAGTGGTCTGCTTTTCCTTTGAGAAGTGAGTTTCACATGCTTGGTGAATGGTAGTGTACTTGTGTCAATGGTTATTTCATTGTAATGGGAGAGGGTGAGAGTGAGTACCAAGTTGGTTGGGATGAAGTACCAACTCGGCTAGGAGCCCATAACACAACATGACGTGCACAACTTTTGGTGGAGTAGTCCACATGGATGCAGCAATCACAACACATAGGTTAAGATAGCACATACAACACTCAAAGGATGAGTTTGAACAAGTGCAATGGTTGCTACAACAAGCTTTATGTGAATGGTCTATCTAATGTCCAAGTGAAATAGTTCAAGTGTTCAACATAGGTTAAAGCAACATGCATTACAAGTGTTCAAGATTAGTCTTGCAACAATTACAATACATGTGTGAAATGTGTTGGCCTGTTAGCAGGACTCTGAATTAAGCAAAAGTTCGAAGACACATCTTTACACCATACATCACTAACCCCATGAGTGGGGCATTGGAGCCACTACTTACTCCTCAAAGAAAATATTACAGACTCTCTTGGCTATGTGGGAGGAGCTGAGGTGAAAATTCCTTTCATGTACAAATGAGGGGGTGTTTATAGCCAAGGGTGAAACTAATCCTTCTGGTTGTTCGAATACCCTCATGGTTGTTTGACTTCCATGACTTTTTGACTTTGCATGACTGTTTGTACAACAAGTGGGTCTCTTCGACTTCCACATTACATTACATTGATTGACAACATAGCCCATAGTAGAGATGTTGGTGACATGACTCATGACATGAATCTACATGACAGTGTTGGTACATTCATGTTGCTGCTAGAGTGCATGTTTCGTGACAGTGCTGCTAGGTGATGGATGTCTTCATGGTGTAGCACAACTTCACCTCCGCATGGTGAACTGCATGGAGTATTCGATGGTCTTTGTTTTGCATGATGATGCTTTGGCACATTGTTCCTTTCTTACATGTTGGATGGCTTGATAGGCTCGTCTATTCACGAAAGGTGCATGTTCGTCCATTCTTCTGTCTATGAGCACATCTTGCATGTTTGCTCGTTCGTCTGCCCATGAACACATCTTTGTATGACTATCCATTTGCGAGGAGATATCTTCGCATGCATCATTCATTCATCTGTTGGTGAACCTCTCCTTCTGCATATGCTCCCGTCGTTCATCCCTTTCGTTGTTGCACCTTATTTGTTAGTGTACCTGTGCCTACACTCACTCATGATGAGACGAAATCAAATGCAAAAAACCTCCTGGTCTACCATGACACATGATCATTTTGGATGAAGGTGACTGGGAGAGGCATCCACGTTGTGAAGTGGGATGATGGTTATGAGCACTACTAATGAAAACTGTGCAAGAGTCACTGAGTGATGAGGATGGGCAATCCAAGTTGATAGTGGCTATCTGCGAGGTCTAGCTTGGCCGAAAGGAAAAATTGCGCAAATTTTGGGAGGGACAGTCTGGGTTGCAAGAAGGAAAAGTAGGAAGAATCTGTGTATTTTCCAAAATGAGCGGGCAGTAGGGGCTTGAAAGAAAAATTTGAGAATTTTTTTGGAGGAACAGGCCTAGCTGCAAGGAGGATCAACAAGTAGAAATTGCATAGTTTTTGGGATGAACAAGCTGGGAGTGTGGCAGTAAAAACTATGCAATTTCTAGAGGGAACTGGCAGTTGGTTGCTGGGTTACTGGTAGCAGAAACTATACAATTCCTAAGGGGAACATGCAGTCATCTTGTGGGAGCTTGGCAACAGAAACTGCGCAATTCCTGGAGGGAATGGGTAGTCTTTTTCCAGGAGCTACTAGTGAGGAAAATTGTATTGAGCCTGATAGGCTGGCCTGCTGGTCATCTCTACACAGTTTCTGAGATGAGCAGACTTCTCTCTAGCAGAAGGCCTACTCATGAAAGCTGTGCAATTTCCTGGATGAGCAACCAGTCAACTGTCGGGAGGACTAATTGGAAAAAATGTGAAATTTTCTAAGGGAGACACAGATGGGCACTTGGTGTCTTTCCGGCCTATCTGCGCAATTTACTTAGTCACAAGAGTGAGCAAGGTCAATAGCCTCTACGAAATGTTTGAGGGGAGTCAATCCTAGAGTGGATGTTGGGTCTGATTGTTCGGGTGGTCAACATGAAAGCCGATTGGATTGGTTGTGATTAACGTAACTTGGAAAGACTTTCTTGGTTCTTCTACACTATTCTGGGTGATAGTTCATTGAGTCGATGGCGGGGTGATGGTCTGACTGTCACAGGTGAGTCTGGTCATCAGAACTTCAACAAAATGACTAAGTGTGTGAATGTTCGAAAGATGCATAGGTGATTATGCAAACACACGTGCACATGACTCAATGACCAAACGACTCCAAACATCCAGACACACATGTTCAACATGACTCACCGGCATTGCAAGCGACAAGAGCGACACTCGTGATTGATCGTTGATTGACTGTGATGACACTTGTGTGACAATGAATGTGACTCTGTGAGTGAGTGTGACAGATGCTTTCATAGTGAACATAATGAGTACACACGAAGTGAAGACGTTGAGCGTAACCATAACATGGCTGCAAGCATGAATTAGAAAACAATATGCAGAAACTTGGGTGTAATGAACAAGCAAGGTTGATGCAAAGACTCCCACGGGCTCAGGGAGTGAACCTGAGGGTGTGTAGTCATCAAGCGAAACTCCCAAGGGAGGCTCTGCAATTATGTGCAGGCCAAAATTTTGGAGGGTGGTTGTAGCCACTACAACAATTGGTGACACACTGGTAGAACTCCAGTTTTTGTGTTTTGGTTCATTCCTAGCAACGGGCCTTGGGCTTTCAGGGAGTATTGAATCACTGCGTGGGTTACTTCGGCTTTCCCAATTACTCGATGGACATAAATGGTTCACCCTTTGCCAACTCATTCAAACACAATCAAAAGTTCATCTTAGATCTCAGTGTTTCGAATCAAGGAAGGGTAGTTTAGCTTGCGAGTTGAAACTTTCCAGAGTATAAGTTTTCATCTTTGGTGTTGCTCCATTGCAGTAGGCCTAGACAGTACCTCGACAGAGTCATGCAAGAACACACACATTTCTCCACTGCCATTGAGCCTAGTCAGTACCCCGGTGGAGTTACATGCTTCACCTCTCTACATAGGAAGCCTTTCTCTTCTTTCGCCTTTGTATTTTTCAAGAGGACTATGCATAGGCACATATTTAGTTTTTGGGGCAGAAGAGAGATCCCGACTTATTGAGAGAAGAAGGGGTTGTTCCTTTAGAGAAGCATGTAAGACCTCTGACATAGGTTTTCTCATTTGGATTTTCCCCTTCTCCATTTCTACTAGTTGGATGAGCTTGAACACACAGAGGAGAAGGCTAAGTATAGGAATGGGGCTTCCTAGTGTGGACATAGGTTCATGGTTGGACCAAAACATCCCTTGCAGACAACTCATATTTTATGTCAAGACTTCATCGACCAAAGGTTATAACCAAGCATAGAGAAGATAGACATAAGACTGGCCAAGTGCTACAGTGTCACAAGTCTCTTCAAATTTCAACCACATACTCTATTCAAAAGCCATAATGTAGTAGTTGGCAACACTTATTTCCTGAAACAAAATTAGTAATATACCTAGCAAACAAAAACAAATGTAAACAAAAATAGTAAGAAGAATCAAACAAAGTAAAGACAAAGATAATAAGTGAAGCAAACAATATGAAAACAAAAAGAAACAAGAAAACTATGTACATCGCATGGGTGCGTCCTAGCCTACTGAAAATAATACTTGAGATCTTGGCCATTGACACGAAGGTTTTCAATCCTCCCATCAAGTGATTGCAAATGATACGTGTGTACGACAAGATTCTCATGGACTATGTGTGGACCAATCCATAGGGACTTGAACTTCATATGTTTACCTTTGTCTTCATGGGGCTTATCCCATTTCAGAGCTAGGTCACCAACATCGAAGTAAGCTTTCCTTGCAAACTTCTTATCGAACCATCTCTTGATATGGTTCTAGTGGAGTGTTAATTTTTCTTTTTCTTTCATCCTTTCTTACCGAAGCTTATGCAGGGAATTCATCCTATGCTGAACTAGCTGGCAATGCTTTCCTTGGGATTTTTGGGAAAGATGAAGTGCAGGAAAGCATATATTTGGAAAAATGATGGCTTCTTTACCATAAACCAGCAAGTACGGTGAGGTATTTAGAGAGGGCTTGGGTGTTACACTGTTAGCCCATAATGCATTCGTCAGGGTGGTATGCCAGTTGTGCTGCTCAGAGAAAACAATCGTATTGATTATATGGATGAGGATTTTATTCGTGGACCCTGCTAGACCATTTCCTTGTGCGTAATAGTTGGATTCATGCTTTAACACAATACCATTCTATAATGCAAAGTCATAGAGTTTCAGAAACAAAAAATAAGTTGCATTATCAAAAATAAGTGATATCGGAACGTTGAAGCGTGAGATGATGTTCTGCTGGAGGAAGCTGATGACCTCGTGGTCATTAACTTGTTTAAGCAGAAAAATTTTGTCCACTGCGTCAAGTAGTCAGTTGCTATTAGGATGTAATGGTGTTGCTTTGATGAATGAGGGGAAATTTCCCTAATGATGTCTAGTCCCCACTGTTGAAATGGTTTGGCCATTGCATCAGGGTGCAGTGGGGATGTTGATCTTCATGTTTTACCGGCATATCACTGAAAAATTGGGCTCTTATGGGCATAAGCATGTGCATCCTTAAATAATGTGGGCTAGTAAAAACCGTCTCACATAACTTTGTGTGCAGTGGTGTTTCTCGCAAAGTGACCCCTGGCGGCTCCATCGTGCAGATCTTGAAGTACCTTCTCTGATTCATGTGCCTCCAGGAACATAAGAAAAACTCCATTACTGTGCTTTCTGTAAAGTACTCTATGTACCGACTGATATGCTAAGGCTTTTAGGTGCAATGACCTATTTTTTATGATGGGAAAATGAGAGGGTATGGTGTCATCATCAAGGTACTGGTGCACATCTGTGTACCAAGAGGTTCTGCTTCAATGGGTGTTTCTCACCTTATATCATACATCTCAATTTCCTGCTCCCAACTGGTGAGCTCTTCTTCACTCTCCAGAGCATGTACTACTTTAGCTGCAAGTTTGCAGAGCCCATGTCCTTTGATCTTGTCCACTAGCTTGATTTCAATGTCATACTCTTGCAAAACTGTCATCGAGTTCGCACGTCATTCACTCAGTTCTTGTTGTACAAGCAATGTGTGGATTTTTAGGTGGGGGACAAAGACTATTTAGTTGTTCTTCAGCAAGTAGGGACCGAAGTGTTTCACTACCTTGTAAACTACATAAGCTTGCTTGTCAATGGTAGGGTAGTTGAGCTCTGGTCACTACATGCTTGCACTCATGAAGGAGATGGGACGTTCATCATTAGCTTCATCCTTCGGAGTGAGTACTGCAACAAGTGAATGTTGGCTTGGGGCCTGACCCAAGTTTAGAGTTAATTAGCCAAACAAATCCCTACACTACTCGCCCTTTTGGCATCAGCCCATGTAGCGCAGGCTAAAGTCTCACCTGAAGTAGTATGGGGGGATGCTGGAACCAGGTTTCCGCACCCTTGAGATGTTTGAGGGGTCGATTTAGTCCAACTATGCCTACCTTTGTGCAGGTCACTTCGTGCACTGTTCTGACCTACGATACCTTCAAGATCTATTATAATTGTCCTTCACGTAGCCCTAACCAGGGGCTGAGGTGATTTTGCGCTGCTATGGCAATGATCTATGCTATTTACCCATGTTACACCTCTTGTCTTACTTATCCCCTTATAGATGTTAATCAACTTCATGTAAACATATACATTAACTCACATTCACTTAATCTACACAAGTATATATGTTTGTGCACCATATAAACAATAGAAATGTAATTTATACCCAATATGTTCGATGCATAAAAAAGGAAATAAATACATAGAATTGATGTAAAACTTTTCTTTATTAATACTTCAACAATTATAGACTAGACTCACCCTGCGCACTTAGCTGTAGGGGTTTGCACACTTAGCAGCAGACTACTAGGCCTCTGCACACTTAGCTACAGAGCCTTCTCCTACTCTACAACCCAAATACTCGACTTTACCCTTAGATTTTATGCTATGCTTCTATTCCATGATCATTCAATTGATTCCTATACAACTTAGAGCCTCACTCTATTTATACAATCCCATGGTCCGCGGACCATGGGTATATCTCTATAGCCGACATTACATTATAAAATTAAGGTTGGACAAACCTATGACTCATTTACAAGCTACACGCTCCGCGCCCACAAAATGTGGATTCTTTACATTAAAGATACAATTTATGACAAAAATTTTGGTTTTTAGCCCCAAAACTTCCCTTGGGGGATCTTGTGCCCAAGAGGCCCCCAACACAAACATCATGACTCACCCTCGAGTCACTCTATCGGTGCGAAGATATTTCCATGCATACCTCCCAACTCTTCCTGGACTACTACAAGGTCGGCAACACACTGAGCAGCTGCCTGCTGTACTTCCTAGACGCGTTGTTCAGATCTCGTTGTAGCTGAACTACTTCCTTGAACCTGTTCTTGTGTGCTCTACATCTATGTGACCTTTGCTTCAATAAAGTCTATAATGATGAATGCCTCATCAATACATGGTTGTATGCACGCCTTCAAAATGACTTCCTTGTGTCGAGCAACATCCACCTGCTACTTGGGTGCTTTTTCTTACTGCATTCGTGTGAGCCTTTATGTAAGCAAAACCGTTTGCACGATCCCTTTTATCTCATCATATTTCTACTACATCTCACATGCCTTTGTTTCTAAGCGCTATATGTTTGGGTCCTCCTACAGAGTGGTGAGAACCTTGAATGAATCCTCAAATAGCCTGGTGCAGTCCTTCACTGTGCTGGTGACCTCTGTTATAGCTGTTGTAATCGCGCTGGCGCGCTGTTCATTAACCTTTGATGGCGTCGAAGGTTGCGCCTTTAATTGTAGCTCAACTATCTGAAGGTTCAGCTCCAGTTGAACCTTGTCCATCTCTTTCTTCGCCTCATGTACCCCTACTTCTAGTTTCTATATGCGTGCCTCCACTTGTTCCTATGCTTGGACGGCCAGCTCCGGGACCATCTAGCAAGCTTCCTCGACCACCTACATGAGCTGTCTATTATGCGCCACTACCTCGTTGCATTGTAGGCTCAACTATTCAATGCTGATGTGCTACTCAATCATGACCTTGAGCATGCGACCCTCCCTGGTTCGCAGTTTTGCAGTCACTCCATCCTGCAAAACATAGAGCATCTCTCGAGGGAGCACAACCATATTTATTCCAACCCCCTTTAGCACACTAACCATAGGCCTATCGGCCTCATTATCTATAACCAGTGCTCCTTCTGGCAGCACTATAGTGTTGATCATGTGGGCATGCATCATTTCCTCAGCCACAACCATACCTACTGTGAGGCTGGTTGATAGAGTACCAGCCTGTGGAGTGTGCACCTACAACTCTTGTATATGTGCCTGAAGGGCTCCCAAAATCATCTGGTTTTCCTCCCTGAACTGTTGGAGGGCCTCCATGGCGATGTCATTCATCACCTCCCCAATTTCATGGAGATCCCCCTTAGTGAGGGTGATCAGGTCGAAAGAAGTCTTTGATGCCTTTGACTTCTTCCATGGCCCAAACTGCTCTCTCGAGCACTATTGATTTAGCTGTGTGGATGTTGTCTGTGGGTTTGCACCACCTTCCTCTATTTATGTCTCCTATTTGGGCAAAGGTGACTTTTCTCCCTCGAGCTCCTTCTCAGTTGCCTTCTGCTGCTCTTATGCTATCTTCGCAACGTCCCGTGCCTCCTACACCTTGGCTATGGCTACTTCATTCCTTCATTTTTCTGCCAGATGTGCCATCCATAGTTTTTCCTCCTCCTTCTTCCTTTGTGCAATGGGCTTCTCTGCTTCCACTGAGGAGTTGGCTTGAGCGCACCACTTCAGCAGCCATGACTCAAGAATGATAAATAGGACATCTTCTGTCCCGACAGATAAGGTATCTCCTTCCATGCCTTCGCGGGGTCCTTCGTCACCCTAATGTACACGTGATGAAAGTCTACCTTGAACTCCGCAAAGCTCTGCAGACTATTGTAGACAGTGGGCGATAACCGTGTCTTGCGATTAATCCCCATTCTGATGTTCATCTCCATAAACACCCAGAATATCTTGCTATCTCTGATCCTCTATGCATCTTTGGTTGCCCACAATGAAGTGTAATTCACTGCCTCTAGAAGATCCTACACAATCGTTGGGAACTAGCTATCCTCAGGTAATTCCCAAGCCACCAGCACTACGGACAACAGAATCCATGCATAGTGGAAAGTCTTCCCCTGCTCCTACGCCTTGCGGAAGTTTTTAGGAACTCTCCACACAAGTAATCCATCCAGTTAAACTAGACCCCCACTGCGCACTGCGTGGCAAGTGCAACCACCGATGCGGCCACTTCATCTGTGCAGCACTTCCCCATAACATTTCCAACCAATATCTACATCGCGGCTTTGACCGTAGCATTATTGATACTAGAGATCGCTTACCCTCTCTTTTTCTTTTCCAACTTGAACTTCTTCTTCATGGCCTCTGTGATGGCCAAGTCATCACTTTTACCCTCCGATATGTTCGCTGGATCCTCCCCTTTGCATGGGAGTAGGGTAATTCTATGAATTAGATGATCCATGATGGGGATGGGCTCTTCTAGCGACAAACACCCATCATGCACTAGGAAGAGCAGTTGCATGATGATGAAAATAGTCACTGGGGTGCAATGGTAATGTGGTACCTAGAGCAAGTTTAACAATCCAGCTTTCTCTACACCTCGCAACCACTGGCGCGGCTCCAACTCTATAACTCATGGTGGTGTGTTTTTCTTCTCGCGCATGAGCTTCGCGGTTGCCAAATGTGAAAATTTCTCATGGTTTGCGAGATCCCAGTCTTCAAATTTTAATACTGGCACTCACCTCAAGTGTACTCCGTAAAAAATGATGTCATCAGGAAGTAACAGGGTCTACAGAGAGCTTTTGCTCTCATATATGTCTTTGGGCACCTTTGCTTTTCCTTCCACGGAGGAACATACATGGGTAGCCTAGTTATAGGGTCTGCACTTTGGGTTTCCACCTCCATCTCTACATCCTCTTCCTCCTCTACCAGGATTTCTTAAAAGTCTTCCTCCTCCTCATCAACTTCCAAATTGATCACCTTCCCCCTTTCTTCCATGATGAGCCTCGTTCTTAATGGATTCTTGGGGGACAGGCTCATTGGTATCATAGGTTGCTTGTCTTTCTTGGGTCTCAGCGCGTGTGGCGATGTAGGTATTTTTGTGACTATCCCAACACTTTCTGGGGTTTCTCCTACTGTTATGGCCTGCACGACCTCCTCAACGATCGTTGCTCCAGTATCCATGGCTTCCTCATGCACTGCCATGTTACTACTCCACAATACTCTTAATGGCTCAATAAGTGCTCAAACACTGCCTTTGACTTCAGAATATCAAACAAATCTGGATTCATGAATCTATGGGCGCGCAATGGCTCAATTCTCGAATGGCCAAGTGTTGTTTGCTGTGCAGCCCTTTGTAATTTATAACACCTTTTGAATTCGAAATCGACTGTTCCCCCCATTTTTGATTAATTAATTCTCCCTTAGTGGTAGATTTTCCCAAATCTAGCCCATAAAGTTCACCTTAAATGTCTTCTGCCCACTCCATTTGGTCTCAAACCAAGAATCACATCATGAATAGTTACTGTAACATCACTTTCCAACCAACCCACATGACAGCGTAGCTACCCTTGCGTTGTCGCGGACCCTGTGACACTTCACTACCGCGCGCAGTCCTATGATCACGTAGCTCTCGAGCATAGTAATTTATAGTCATGCGCCTCCTTTCAGTTGCCTCGAGTGCTAAGACTGTGCTTCCTGTGTCTAGTTAGATGGCTAGGCCACCTGTGTATAGCTTCAAACTACTTCCATTGACCTTTCCTGGGAAGAGTTCTGCATTTAACTTTACCAACTACACCGCGCCACCATTTGTGATCTCCTTAATAACATACAGTCCCAACCAATGCATTCTTAGCTTCCATGGGAATTGATTAGACTTACTATCATAGCAACACAAAATCATTTGCCTTGAAGGTGTGCAACTTAATATGTCGATCGTGCCAGGCATTTTTGAGCTGCTTTTGCACCTACTGGTGGAATCCAGCCAAAAACCATTCTTCTTCAAGCTCCTCCAACTACGCAAGCTTCTCCTCCAGGGCGTCACGATCCATCACACCTGTGAGTGCCCATATTCATAGATTAGGCACGATATACTCCATAGGCATTATGGCTTCTACTCCATAGACAAGCCGAAAAGGTGTCTGTCCCATCAGTTTCTTGCATGTCGTCCTATAAGCCCATAGTATTGCGGGTATGCGTAAGTCCCAATCAGTTCTCTACACATTACATACCTTTGTCAACGTGTTGCATACCATATTAAATGCTTCTGTGTGGATAACCTTTTACGTGATTTTCCTTCCTACGTAATGTATTTCCAACATTAAGAGCCATTCGCACATTTGTCCTCCCAACACAGACTTATTGACCATACCTTTCAGTGCCAAGTTCATGTGCATCCGCATAAGTTGTTTTCCATATGCTTGCATCCACCTGGCCTGACTCACATGTAGATAATTTCATCCATTGTGTTTTTCTGTCAAATGCACCCTAGGCTTCCCAAATCATGTGCGCATCATCCTTCTACATTCGCGCCAGTCGTCAAAGCTCGACTGTAAGGTTATTTGCACAAGCTACCTGTTACACACATGTTTATCTATCAAGCATAAATTAACAGGGTATGGAAAGAGGTTCACCTTTGGTTCCTTCTAGATTCGCTTGGGGATCTCTATGCGGCAAGAAGAACTCCTTCTAAGCTAGCTCCAAGTCAATTCCTACACAAAGGACAAAGCAAACCAATCACAACATACACTTCTGAAAACAAATGTAAGAATCTGTAACAAACATGTATTAATGTATAACTTATCTACTCAACTTGACAAGCATCAGAATGAACAAATAAATGGACAATATCACCGACACTTGGAGTAGGGAACACAACTACAGTCCTATATTCAGAATGGAAGAGTGATTACAACAATCTGTTGCATCAGCCTTCCTTACCCCTTCTTCCTCTCTCTCTCTCCTTCTTTCAGCTAGCTCCTTCAAGAATATGACAGTTTCACAACAGCTCTATAAGCTATCCTTCTAAATGCTCTGACCCTTTTGCAATGGCCCTCTCATTGCTTATGTAGCAATTGAGTTAGGGCTACCAAGTTACATCTAGAGTTCATTAGGGTTAAAACCATGAACCTGTCCTGTTTACAAGCTTTTTCCCATTTGCCTTCATTCTCGGAATAGAATTTCTCCAAATATCTTGATTTTTGGAGTTTCCTTGATTTTCTTGCATAAATATAGGGATTTAATATATAGATATTTTATGAGCAGATTTGTTGGCATAACCTCTTGAACATCACTTAAGTTCACTAACGCTCCCCCTGGTCTAACAACATGAGTTAGCAGGCTGACTAACGCTCTTTAATGCTTGGTAACAAGCTTTATAAAGCATGTTGTTAGTGTATAGAGGGCGTTAGTGTGGATTCTAGGCTTGCAATTGTGGTCATTGTTTCAATCACCTTGTCTTTCACCTCTGAGTTGATGAGGAGGTCAATTTGTCCTATAACATTTGCGGAGATATTATCTGAGGAAGTTAGGGTTTTTGTAGACTCCCGAATTACATTCCAAACAAGTGACCTAGGGAAAATCATCATAACTTTTGTTTTGAGCATTAGATTGAAATTTCATAAGTTTCAAAAATATGATGGCCTATAGCTTTTTGTGTATCAATTTTAGGTACTAAGGTTGAAACAGTGATACATGGCACGTCATACAAGTTCGTTCTATGGAACTAATCTATAATCAAGTCACCGTGGGAGATTTGGTATAAGTCTTCCTTAGAGAATCCAATCTTGATCATACTTGCGGGGTTAGAAAGAGGACTCCATGGGCTACTGTAGGACAAGATTTTAGATATTTGAGATCCGCAGTTACAGAGATACAACAGATTGAATATTGAGCTCTTACAAAGTGAAAAAAACAGTGTGTAGTTTTTTTAAAATTTTGCATAAGATTGGTTTGAAAAATTAGTTTGAAAGAATTCAAAGGGAATAGTGAAGAAATATTAGCATTAATTAGTGCCCCGAAGAAAGAAAATGGAAACACCTAGTAAGCAACCTGAAAGCTCTAGCATGACTCGTGAAGAAGAGGAAGAAATGAAACATGATATATCAAAATTACAAGACCAAGTACACCAAATTTGACCCTCACTAAAGGTAAATGAAGCCAATATGAATGGTGTGGAAGCTAATATGAATAGCATGTAAGTTAAGATGGATGGCATGGAAGCCAAGATCAATGGCATGGATGTGAAGATGAATGGCATGGATGATAAGATGGAAGAATTGAAGATAAATTTGAATAAGTTGCTACAAGAAATGGTCACTAATGGTGAAAGGGGAGTAAAGGAAATTCATGATGAGAACAAAAGAAATGTTAATCATGATTTCATAGACTCTAATGTTGGATTGAAGACCCACCATGTTCCAAAAATCGATATGAGGAAGTTTGATCGCAAGGATCTCAGAACATGGATACTATAGATGGAGTAATTTTTCGATCTCCATATTGTGGAAAACACACAAAAGGTACATATTGCAACTTCATATTTGGAACTGTTGTGCTATGCAACAACCCCCCCACACCTCCCCCCCCATTTTTATTATATATAATAAAAATAAGGACCCTTTTTAAAAAATTGAATTTTTCCCCTCTTTGTGAATAAAATGCCAACTCTTAGAAAATTGTCACTTTTCAAAAAGCCCTTTTTAACCTAACTTAAAACATATTAAAGTCCTCATCGCAAATCGCAAATCGCATGATTCCTTAGTAGCAAAGTTAAGCACATTCAAAAAATACCAATATGCGACTTGCGATTGAACTTTGTATGCGACATCTCGATCGCATATCGCACATCAAAGGATATTATGGCAAGTGCTTAATTGTTACCTATTAAAACTCCGATATTCCGATCTTGCAATTTTGCGATATCGCATATCACATATCGCAAGATCCATCAAACAAAGTTTCATTCATGCTATAGCTTAAATATCCAATATGACGGATTTGACAGATGTTTAATAGTGTTTTTAAGCTGGACATGAGTTAGGTCAGAATGATTTAATACGGTTATCATCCCTATGCATGTAATCATGGTGTACGTTATGGTTGATTAATGTTGAACTCGCTCCCAAATCATTTCTTTCAAAGTGCATCCATTTCATAAAATATTTTATTTTACACAACAATTAATTTCTCTTGGTTTTAGTAGGAACTCTGCTCAAGCGATATCCATTCGAAAGGTGAATCAGAAGCATACCAAGCAATCTATCGCAGAGATTGAAAGCACAGATATTCCATCCATTTTTTCAGATATAATATGTGCTACAGATGGAGGTGCCACTGCATGGAACATTATCTATACTATGCTGGAGAATGAAAACCATGAAGTAACAGACATTCGATCAACCGCTGATAGCACAAAACTGTCATGAGTGCAGTTCAAAGAAACTGTTTGCTCTTTCCTTCACCGAATAGCAGCAAGGGCTAGGTTCTTGCCATTCACAGATATGATAAGATGGGTAGTAGAGAATATAGAAGTGGAAGACAGACTTATCAAGATAGCTAAAAACATAGTCTTGGGTTCTTTCAGAGTTGAAGATTTACAACAAATGCACAAGCTACCTAATGCCAAGGACATTTACGAGAAACAATTTGTTGCAAAGTTTGTAAAGGAAAATGAAGACCCGTTTCAAATGATACAGGAATGGAGGAGAAGAGACAATAAATTCAAACAAGATAAAGTGGGTATGTAGCTCATTGCTTCTTTAGCTAATCCTTATAATTTTGCAGTGTCTATGCTATGTGGGTTGTATGGTCTCCCTAATAATTCTAAGTTATCGATCAATTGGGTTCCTTTAATTGATGCTTGTGTTAATTCTCACATTATGAATTGAGGAACCATTTTGTCTGAGAATTTGGCCAAAGTGATTACTGAATATCGCCAAACCAGGGTTGCCTACTCGAGAGAAATTCCCCAATTCTTCATTTCTACATATGTCTTCGATGCCATTTGTTTCTGCACTCATTTTCCAACCATCGGTTGGAAATGGACTACCAATGATCCTACTTCTATCTTCCTAAGTTATAAGCAAATGTGGGAACAAGATTTTATTCGAGATTTTCACCAATTATGCCAGGGAGTTGTTCTTGCCTTACATCAGTTAGTTTTCAATAGAAGATGTCTGAGATTCACAAAAGAAGCTATCACAGACCTCCAAGCAATTGGAAGGTATTTTCTTGAAGAGTCCTTCTCTTATATCAGGATATTTGGTAGCCAAGCTTTCCCACATGTCCTCCCTATGTATGTATCAGATAAACTATTGGCAAGAGAAGTAGCATACCAAAAAATTGGAAATGGCCTCACAGAAACCCTGAAGGAAATGAAGAAATCCCTATGGCCAAATTTTCTCGTTCAGTGCGGGTCATTTACCCTTCTTAATTATGGTCATGCATATAAAGAGTATCAGAATATGCAATTATTAAAGCTCCCCGTTCTACCAACAAGGCCTTTTGATCCACAAAAAATAACAAAAAAAATCCCCCTTTCAGTTAAGATTAGACCTGTAACTCATACAATAGATAAGTTTGAAGATTTAATGGAATAAGCCGAGGACTTTGAGTAGATTCTGAATGCGGCCAACGCAAAGTTGAATCCAGAGAAATTTAGAATATTCTAGGAGTTTAGAGGACAAAGGTTAGAATACCTTCCACAGGAATTTTGGATTACTGATCATAGAATTGAAACCAAGTCTCAAAAGTAGAATACACCAGGCACGTCATGAAAGCAGGAAGCAGAAATAGATGAATTATAAAAGTTGTGGCATGAATTCAATGAAAAACTACAGGATACCCCTAAGGTATCATCAATACAAGAACCCACAGGATTTCAGACCCTGTCAGGGAAAATAGCAGTAGTGGCCACTGAAGGTCCAAAAACAAGTTTCCATGATACATAGGTAATCCTTCCATATCCAACTACTGAAATTGTCCTAAATGTAACAGATATTCCTCCTCTAGACATCTTTTACAACTCTCTTCATAAAGCTGTTGTAAAAAGATAGAGGAAGAGGAGGAGAACCGAAACTCCTTCAGAACATGAATTTATGGATGTCTTATGGAAGGACACACAAATAAATCTAACTGAACATTTGACTCGGCTATCTCAATTTTCTGGAGCCTATGCTATAGCAACAATTGACAAAGCAACTGAAGTCTCTGTTTTGATTAAATAAAAGGATGACCATATCACACTATTATTGTGATAGTTAGATGAAGAAAGAGCCAACGTGAACCGTCAAGTAGAGGAGCAGCTGCATAAGCTACAAAAGGATATGGAAGTACTAAAAATAAGTCATGAAAGTGACTTATCTGCTAAAAACAAACAAATGCAAGAGCTAAAGAGTGACCTAGAAAAGTATAACTATATTCCTACTGCGGAGGAATTCATTAATGAGGCTTTAACATTGAATACTTTATTGTCAAAGAAAAAGTAGCTCTTCCTCCAACATATATCAATTATCATTCCACATCTAAATACTAGTGAACAATTGACAAACATCATTATTGATCAAAGAATCGAGTTCAATGAACTCAATTCTAAGAGCTCTGATTATATTGAGTGGCAGGATTCAGATGAAGGGAAAAGGTCAAGTATCCTAAAGATCAACGAAAGACATAAGGATATTCTATTCACTGATTGGGACTCACAGGTGAAACAGGCCAAACTAGAAATAGCCAGAGCATCGGGTATTTCAAAAAGCATTATCAAAACAATAAATCACATGTTGCACACATCCAACCTCATAAAGGAGAGTGATCCAAAAACACTTCTTAATCTTAAAGCACTAGACGAGAATTGGAAGAATAAGAGCAACTATAGAAGGAAACAATTGAGGGGCTATCAAAAATTGACTGGGAGGCAGTATGGAAACTTTTGGTCAAACCACACAGTCAGATCATGACCTTGAATTTCTCCTTGGATTCAGTACAGAGAATGCTTCCACCTTTACATGATGTTACATTTGTAGGGAAGTTGAGAACACAATTCTGGATGCCACCACAAGTCCGACCAATGTCCAACATTTGTGAGATAAGAGATAAAGCTGGCAATGGTGATTAATTAATGAAGACCTGAGTCATTTTTTAGCAATTTTATTTTTGGAAAGTTGGATACTAGGAACAAGGAAGGTTGTTTGAAAGCTCCTCATAGATATTTTGTATAAGTTATTTTTAGTTAATTAAGAATAGTATTAAAACCCTTCTCATGCATTTAGAGAAAGGTCCAGAATTTTATTAAGAACATTTACAAAGGATGCACTATCGTAAATTTGTAGATGCCTTGATGGAATCATGGAACATGGTATTTTCAATCAAATATATTTTTGTTGATCACGGTTGATGCACTATTGTATTCTTTGGGATACTCATTGGTATAAGATTTATTATGGCCTATTGTCACTGGTCAAATAAATAGAACGATACACATCTGGTACTGTTATCATGTTTACTAAATCTTTGTTCTAGCATTAGTGATAAGTTTATCTTTCATGAATTATTTATGAAATCTGTCATCTTTATTTGATGTATTAGTTGCACTATTGTAGAATACCAGAATAGAGAATGGTCTATTTTATATGTGATCATTAGAATATGCGATATGTTCTTCACAATTCTTTTGATTAACTATTTTCTCAAAGGAATTATCTTACAATATATTAACTCTATATAGTCTGTGATTGATCTATATCATCATAGATTACATAGACATCTTTTTATATCTCATAAAACCAACAATACCCCGGGTTAGATTAAAATAGATTTAATTTAAAGTTTTGCATCTTAGAATAAATCTATGTTGATTTCTAGTTATTCTTTTGTGAACCATCAAAAAGATCCCACAAATCATATAAACCCAAAACATTGGGAAACTGGTCCCATCATATCCAGTCGGAGCCACTATCCCAAATGGAAAAGGAGCTTCTCTAAGGTTTGGATCGGGTAGTTACCCCCCTTGTTGTTGCCATAGATTTCTGAGGCCTCAATAGGAACCAAATCAATTTGTATGGTATCGATGGCTTTTCTCTCGTAAACAAATTGTCACTTGGGAAATGTTTACAGAATAAATGATAGCATTTATGAGGATACAAAAAGCAACACCTTTTTTAGCCAATTGATAAATCTCAAACAAAATGGCTCAATGAAGGAGCACATTGAGGAATTCCAAAAATTTAACATAAGGGTAAAAGATATTCCAGAGGAACATAGGATTGATGTGTTCATAGGGACTTTAAAGGATAATATCCACATGAGGTTCACCTTTGGGAACCTGATTCATTGGAGAAGGCATTTAGGTTAGCAAGAAAAATGGGAAGCAAAATTATGGCAACCAGGAAGCCTACCACTCACAACTATAAAGATGGAAGTGTTGTTGCCCCTAGCCTTCCACAACCTACAAGCTTGAGACCACAACAATTGGAAGAAAAAAGAGCAAAAGGGATTTCTTACATTTGTGATAGAAAATGCACTAAAGGTCATAAGGGTGATGAGAATAAATTATTCTACATAGATTGCGAAAAGGAGGAAGAAAAGGAACAAGAAATGTCAAAAGAAGAGGATATACTCTAGGAACAAACACTAGATAAAGAAGAAATGAAACCAACCATATCTTGTAATGCATTGGCTGGAATTACCACTCCTCAAACTATCAAGATAGAATGATATGTCAAGAAGAAAAATGTAATATTGTTGATTGATTTAGGAAGTACCCATAATTTTATTCATTGTAACATAGCAAAGGAATTGAATTGCTTCCTATATCCAGCACCAGACTGGCAAGTGATGGTTGCAAGTGGAGGAACCATAAATTTCTCGAGACAGTGCCATAATATCAAGTTATCCATGGGAGAATATGAATTGAATAGCCCAATGCTTTCCATTCCAATGGGTGGTGTTGATGTTGTACTAGGAGTCCAATGGCTACAATCCTTGGGTACAATAGCTTTTAATTTTCAATAACTTTTCATGAAATTTTGTGCGGAAGGAAAGGAAGTTGAATTAAGGGGTATTGCAAGGAAATCGGGAAAGATAATTAGATATAACAATATGACAAAGCTTCTAAAGAAGGAACAACGAGGTGTAATTGCACAATTATGTTCACTAGAAGTTCCCACATCGAAATCATCTATTTCTCCAGATCTTCAAAAAGTATAAGACAATCATTCCAAGGTATTTGAGACTCCCAAAGGTCTCTGACCTATTTGTGATCATTATCATGATATTCATTTGATTCCAGGAAGTGTTCCTCCAAACATCAGGTCTTACATATATCCTTATGCCCAAAAGAGTGAAATTGAACGTATGGTTGCAGAAATGCTAGAGTCTGGTATAATTCAACCTAGTCAAACTTCTTTCTCTACTCCAGTAGTATTGGTGCGTGAGAAGGATGGATCATGGCACATGTGTAAAAAATATAGGGAACTCAACAAGCTCACTATTAAAGATAAATTTCGCATTCCTTTTATTGATGAATTATTAGATGAATTGCATGGATCAATTTACTTCACCAAGTTGGATCTTCTTTTAGGATATCATCAACTCAGAATGAAGACTGAAGATATTCCAAAAAAAGTGGGTTATGACTTTGAAAACATCTACAAAAAAGGGAAGAAAAATGTTGTGGCAGATGTGCTCTCAAGAAAGGATGAGGATGTGGAAGAATTTTTGTGCTCCATTTCTATTATCCAACTAGTTTGGATAAACGAAGCAAGGGAGGAATGGAAGAATGACGAAGAAGTGTGGGCACTCATTCAAAAGTTACAACTAGATCTAAGTAAATCTCATACATTTAGCTGGAAAAATGATTCATTATGGTACAAATATCATTTATACCTATGTAATAATTCCCAATTCAAACAAAGGATTCTTATGGAATTTCGCACTTCTCCCTTAGGAGGGCACTCAGGATTTTTAAAAACTTACCACAGGGATGGCTTTAAATTGGATATTCAAAAGTTTTCGGCGGAATGTTTGGTCTAACAACAAAATAAAGTTGAAATACTTAAGACCCCAGGTCTATTACAACCTTTATCCATTCCAATCCAATGTTGGGAGGAGGTTTCAATGGCTTTTATCACAGGTTTACCGAAGTCCAAAGGAAAGAGTGTCATCATGGTGGTAATTGACAGACTTACCATGTATGCACACTTTTGTGCATTATCACATCCATTTAAAGCCAGTATAGTTTCTACTGCATTTGTGGAAACAATTCAAAAGATACATGGAAACCCAAAGATTATTGTAAGCAACAGAGATCCCATTTTCACCGGAAATTTTTGGACATAATTATTTTCTTGTCTTGGTACTTAGTTAACTCATAGCTCATGTTATCATCGTCAATCTGATGGGCAAGTTGAGATATTAAACAAATGTCTGGAAGGATATCTTCGTTGCTTTGTACCTGATAAACAGACACAATGGGTCAAATTGTTGCCTCTAGCTGAATGGTGGTATAGCACTTCCTTCCATATTGCAGCAAAAAGTACCCCATTTATGGCACTTTATGGATATCATCCACCATCCATCACATGATATTTAAGAGAGAATTCTAAGGTTCAAGTAGTGGAACATCACATCAAGAATCAACAACAAGTTCTCCAACTCTTAAAGGATAACCTCATGTTGGCACAAAATAGAATGAAACAACAGGCAGATCAACATTGCAGTGAAACAAGTTTTGATGTAGGTGACTAGGTATTCCTACAGCTACAACCATATAAACAAATGTCCCTCAAGCAAGCTAAGAAGGATAAAAGTTATCACCAAAGTATTATGGTCTATACAAGGTGTTGCAAAATATTGGTACTATGGCATACAAATTGGAGCTTCCTGCAGTTTCCCGAGTGTACCCAATTATCCATGTTTCATGTTTAAACAAGGCTATAGGTGACAAGCTCCCAATTCAAATAATATTTCCAGAACTTGACGAGGAAGGAAAAATCATATTTGAACCGGAAGTAGTGACAGAAACAAGAACTTGACAGCTACGAAATCCATCAGTTTCAAAGTATCTCATCAAGTGGAAGAACTTATCTGCTAAAGATTCCACATGGGAGGATGAGAATTTTATACAAAAGCATCCAGAACTACTGAAGCATTGAGGACAACAATTTTCGGAAGGAGAGGGGCATGTTAGGCCCCTATAACATTAGTGATTCTCCCATTATTATTATTATTGTATCCCTTATTGTTATTATTGTGCCCCTATTGTCCCCATATTGTTATTAGTATGCCCCATAGAAACCCACTATTGTTATTTTTGTGCCCTTATGTTATTACTGTTAGGTCGGCTTGAATATACTGTGACCCCTTAGATGCCTATATAGAAGGGAGGTTTAGTCATTTGTATAATTGAATAATTGTTCATTTGTGTAATATAAAGGAGGTTTCCCCCTTGAACAAACTAAGTTCTAAGGCGCTGATCTATATTTCTATCTTTTTGTGAGCTAGTTTCCTAATAGTATAGGTTGTACATGTTGCATCTATGATGTTGTGCGCATTTGGTGTTGTGTATATATAGTGTGTGTACATGTTGTTATGAAACATTATTTACAGGGTGGTGTAGATAACATTGTGTGAATATTGCATATGCAGCGTTGGACATAGATGGTGATATGTACATGTCGGATATGCGATGTTTTGTGCATATTGTGTTGTGTGCATGTTGGATATGCAATATTGTGTATTATTGATGCTATCTGGATGTTGGATATGCAATGCTATGTAAATGTGCTATTGCGCGCATGTTGTACATGTGGTGCTATGTACATATGGTGTTGTGTGCATGATTGTACAAGTTGTGTTGTGAGCATGTGGTGTTGTGTACATGTTGTACATATGGTGTTGTGTGCAAGTGGTGCTATGTACATGTCGTGCATATGGTACATTGTACATGTTGTGTCATGTACATGTTGTGCATGTGTTGCTGTGTACAGGAATTGTGTACACATTGTACAGGTGGTACAATGTAGATGTGGCATTATGTACATGTTGTATAGTTGGTGTTCTGTACAGGTTGTTGAAATGTGGCAACAAGAGTATTCCAATTTAATTTGTCCTTGAATTAAATTGTGAATTAAAATCAAATTTAGTCTTAACAGCTACTTGGAAATAATTAATTAATTTATTTTGACTTAATTAGTTGGAGAAATTCAAGTTAGAAGTATTTCTGAAGTCATGCAAGAGTGATCCCTTAAATTAAGGAGATAAGGTTGAGTTATATTTGAGTTGTAGTTAGTTAACTTAGTTTACTAAGTTGAGTCTAGTTAAATTAGTTCCAAACTATTTGAGGAACTAATACAGAGTTAACAGTCAGTTGATGCATGCATGCACTCAACTAGTGTACTCTAGTTAACTGAAGATTCCCTCATCAGGAACTCATGCATGTCTATTCTTAGAAAGACCCAGTTAATTTAAATGTCAAGGACAGTGTACTATCAGTTTCATGTGTTTTCTTATAAAGAAAAATCATGCATGTAGAAGGAATAATTCCTTGAGGATTGTGCAGTTCTGACAGTGTGTGAGATCAGGAGATCATCCACTTGGTAAATTGAGTTTTTCCACTTGGTTGAAGGAGATCAACCCAGAGGAACAACACAATGAAATAGGAGCTTGGAGGGGTGAGAGGAAGGCTCGAGAGCAGCCAAGATTTCCTGTGAGCATCTGTGAGGATTGTACTGAGAGCTAGCTAGCTGTGAGATCTAAGGCTTTGTATAATTCCTATGTATTTCCACCTTGTATGATAATACAGATAGTGGGGTTCCTAGCTGAGGCTTTCCCCAAAGTATTTTCATGTGTATTGTGCATTGGTTCTTCTTCTTCTAGTTATATTGTTTAGCTCGATCTTTAAGCTTCCACAAATTGAAAGTAGAAGTAGGTTATAGTATTTTGCTTTAATGGATGTTGAATTATCGGGTTAACCTACATAACATATTTTCTACATGGTATCGGAGATAAGTTTGTCGAAGCTATGAATAGTACACTGAGAAGAGAATTTGAAGTTTGAAGTTGGGGGTTGCAGTTGTAAATCGAATTCATATCATACTTCAAGGTTGGCCAATGGTGTTCTATGCCTTGAGACTCGAGTATGCCTTGGAAGGTAGCTCAAATTACATAGCATGGAAAGACAGAATGGAGGCTATATTAGAAGACAATGGCTTGAAGGAATTCATTGATCAAGAAATCAAAAAGCCAACTTCAACTAATGCACAAGAGTTGACTTAGTGGAAGAAGTGTGTGGTGAAGGCGAGATAGATCATCCTTAAGGGAGTTAGAGACCATATTGGCTCGAGTCTCAATGGGAAGGATACTCCATTTTCAATGTGGGAGACATTGAAGGACCTCTACCAGAATAGTAGTGACCAAAGGAAATTGGCACTCAAGGATATGCTTCGAAGAATCAAGATGGAGAAGGGCGATACTATTTCCACATATCTAAACAAGCTCACCACCTATAGAGATGAGCTTAGCAGTGTAGGAATAACTATTGTTGATGATGATATGTTGAGCCTCACTCTCCTTGGCCTTCCAAAGAGATAGAATAGCTACAAGGAATCTATGAATGGAAGGGAGAAACTGCTGGATTGGGGACGACTGTGGTTGAATTTGATGCAGGAGGAGATCAAGAGGATCACACGAGATGGTTCTTCATCCAAGGATGATGATGAAGAAAATATGGCCTTAGCAGGTAAGGCAAGGAAAGGGAAGGGGAAGGCTTCCCATTCCAAATCAAATTTCTCTCATGGAGGGAAGAAGGGTGACAAGTCTAAATTGATATGCTTTAATTGTCATGAGATGGGACATTATGCGATTAATTGCCCATCGAAGAAGTCTAAGAAGGGAACCTCAGTAGGATCGAAAGGTGAGGCATTAGCCGCTCAGTTCGAAATGGATTTTACCCTCATCGCACGCACAGTGTCATTGATGATGGGTTGTGTTTGGTATCTTGACAGTGGAGCCTCATTCCACATGATCGGTGATAAAATTTTATTCAGTGCCTTGGAGGAGAATGACCTCAAGATGCACATAGAGATGGGTGATGATGGAAAGTATAGTGTTTTAGGAGTGGGCATGATTGCTTTTCAGAGGGAGTATGTACCTCCTATCACCTTGACAGATGTGATGTATGTGCCTGGACTGAAGAAGAACTTGGTATCGGTTCTGATGTTGGAGGACAAAGGCTACGATGTTGTCTTCAGTAAAGGAAAGGTGTTCTTAAGACACATAGCCATGGGTCAGACCAAGAGGATACAAATTCATGTGATGAATCTCTATAACCTAGAGGTAGATTATTGTGTAACTGAGTACGAAAGTAGAATTGGTGCAAAGCCAAGACATTGGTGAGTTGTGGCACATGCGATTGGGCCATTTGCATCATGGGGCTTTGAAGAAAATGCAACAGATATCTATAGGACTTCCCAAAGGTAAACTTGAGAAAGTTGACACATGCAAAGGTTGTACCTTGGGAAAGTACACCAAGTCTTCCTTTCATGATTGAGAAAGTCGAGCAAAGGTTATCTCAGAGTGAGTTCATATTGATGTGTGTGAACCATTATCAATGGCATCCACAGTGAAGCAAAGTTATTATGTGATTTCCATTGATGATTATTCTCGTAAATTCTGGATTTATTTCATGTAGAAGAAGGACCAAACCTTCACAAACTTTTGTGAGTTCAGAGCTTTGTTCGAGAAAGAGTCAGGGAAGAAGATCAAGGCCTTGAGAAGCGACAACGATGGAGAATATTTCTCTCAAGAGTTTAAGGACTTCTGTGCAGTGGAAGGAATTAAACGAGAGCTAACGGCACCTCATAACCCACAGCAGAATGGGGTGGCTAACAAGAAGAACGTAACTATTGCAGAGGCATCATAGGCGATGCTTCATGACCAAGGCCTACCACTTCACTTGTGGGCCGAAGCATGCAACACAATAGTATATTTACATAATAGAGGCCCGCATCACATACTTGGGATGAAGACACCAGAGGAAGCTTTCTCCGGTAAGAGACCAGATGTGGGTCACTTCAAGATCTTTGGCTCATCGGTATATTGCCATGTGACAAAGGATGCACAGAAGAATATTGAGCTGACATCAGAGTTGGGGATACTTTTAGGGTACACTGATACACCTCATGACTATCTGGTGTACTTGCCTACCAGTCAGAGGACAGTGGTTCGTAGAGATCTCAAGTTTGATTAGCATAAGGCCATGTGAGTTTCCCTTGAGAGGGAGCTCCAATTACAGGCTATGGAGGAACTGTTGGTTCCTAAGGAGGAGGATCCTCAAACTTATGCGGAGTAGCTGCATGCAAAGGTTCTAGGAGTGGAGACATCTACCCAAGTAGAGTCTTCCAAAGATGGATGGAATTGCACAAGAGAAGCTGACAGATTGTTGGAGGATGTCAGAGAGAATGTGGGAGCACCATTTTCTCAGTGCAGACAAAGGAGGTCACCTAAGAGGTACACTGAATACATGGATCTTGTTGGGGAATATGTTGAGATTGAGCCATCTTCCTTTGAGGAAGCAATGTAGAAGCTGATTTGGGTTGATGCTATGGTGGAGTATGACTCCATAGTTCGTAACAGTGTTTGGGACAAGGTTCCGAGACCGGAGAAAAAGTAAGTTGTGAGTACCTATTGTCTTTACAAGGTAAAGCAAGCTGCTGATGATAGGAGGATCATGTTGCTGTAATATATTTCGAAAAAGGAGAAATATGCTGACATTTTGACAAAGGCATTGTCAAAGTGTAAATTCGAGTTCCATAGAGACAGGATCGTGGTGGCAGATAATCCCTTTCTTGTTGAGAGGGAGTGTTGAAATGTGGCAACAAGAATATTCCAATTTAATTTTTCCTTGAATTAAATTGTGAATTAAAATCGAATTTAGTCTTCACAGCTACTTGGAAATAATTAATTAAGTTATTTTGACTCAATTAGTTGGATAAATTCAAGGTAGAAGTATTTCTGAAGTCATGCAATAGTTATCCCTTAAATTAAGGAGATAAGATTGAGTTATATTTTAGTTGTAATTAGTTAACTCAGTTTAGTGAGTTAATTCCAGTTAAATTACTTCCAAATTGTTTGAGGAACTAATAGAGAGTTAAGAGTCAGTTGATGCATACATGAACTCAACTAGTGTACTCCAGTTAATTGAAGATTCCCTCATCAGAAACTCGTGCATGTCTATTCTGAGAAAGACCCAGTTAAGTTAAATGTCAAGGAGAGTGTAATATCAGTTGCATGTGTTTTATTATAAAGAAAAGTCATGCATGCAGAAGGAATAATTCCTTGACTATTTCATAGTTCTAGCTATGTGTGAGAACGAGAGATCATCCACTTGGTAAATCGATTTTTTCCACTTGGTTGAAGGGGATCATCCCAGAGGAACAACACAAGAAAATAGGATCTTGGAGCTAAGAGAGGAAGGCTTGAGAGCAGCCAAGATTTCCTGTGAGCATCTGTGATGATTGTACTGAGAGCTGGCTAGCTGTGAGAGCTAAGGCTTTGTATAATTCCTATGTATTTCCACCTTGTATGATAATACCAATAGTGGGGTTTTTACCTGAGGCTTTCCCCAAAGTATTTTCATGTGTATTGTGCATTGATTCTTGTTCTTTTGGTTATATTGTTCAGCTCGATCTTTAAGCTTCCACAAATTGAAAGTAGAAGTAGGTTATAGTATTTTGCTTTGATGTATATTGCATTATCGGGTTAACCTACATAACATATTTTCTACACATGTGATGTTGTGTACATGTTATGCAGGTGGTGCTATGTATAGGTGGTACTGTGTACATGTCATATATATGTGGTACTAGTATACATGCAATATTATGTGCATATCGTACATGTTCTATTGTATACATGTGGTATTATGTATGTGCATGGTGTAGTCATGGTATGGTAACATGTGTATTCATTGTGTTGTACTCTGTGTATGTATATGTATTGTATTGGGTTGTACATCAGTTGTAGGTGTATGTACTGTGTTTTGGTGTACACTGGATGTAGGAGTATGTATTGTGTTGTGTTTTACATTGGGTATAGGTGTATGTTTGGTATGTGAAGTGTATGCGCATGTATTGCATGGTGCTGTATGTCGTGTGTAGTTGTATGTGTGTTATCCACACTATGGGTATGTGCACATGGTTAAGGAGAAGTCACTAGGTGTTTGTCGGGTGTGGCAACCAATCCAGTGTGCATACGGAATAAGGACAAAGGTAGAAGCTAAGGATTTATTAAAGGATAAGTATCAATATTTTATTTCAGTTTTATTATGCATGTGATTTATGATTCTGGTCTATGATGATTACATGTGATCTATGATTTTGGTTTATGATGGTTACATGTGATTTATGATTTTGATCTATGATGGTTTAGTTTAATCTAACGGATGTTATATGTTTAAAAATGATGATCTGGTCAAAGATGCTAGTTTGACTTGTTGTGACAGGAAGCGAGCATAATTGCAAAGTGTGCCTTGTTGATGGGCCACCAATGAGGTATGATTTGAAGTTATTTCAATTTATTTTAAATCTAATGGAAGTTGTGTTTGATATAGGAAGAACGAAAATTCCTAGTTATGTTATTGAAACCGACTGTAAGGATTAGTAGTAGCAACAAAATGAATTGGAACAATCAACATTATGTTGGTAAAGTACGTTAGGAGTAGGGCCATTTTCAGACACTAATACCTAATAGTGTCCATTGATTTCCATGAGAATGTTATGACCGGTTTAATGGTTTTGAGGCCGGTATATGCCTTGCTTGTTTGACCTTCCGATGTGAGGAAGCCTTGCCGAGGGATGGATCATTCAGGATAGGGGATGATGTGGAACTTGGAAGGTGACCGACTGCATGGAAGGGGTGACCGGATTTCCCGAGGGACTGTGTAGCAGAGAAGGGAAGGTCAGGGATATATTTTTTTTGGTCATTATCATTTCCATATGGAACCAAATGTATATTGGAAGTGTGCCCTAGAAAAATGAGCCAGTAACTGTTCACTGAGAGGAAAAGTGGTGTAGGATTATAACATTAGACATTGGATGTAGTTTGACTATGGCAATGGATTCTGGACTTCCTGGGAAGGAGGTGAATCCTGGTATTAATTTGAGGGTGGAGGTGTGTGCCTTTGGATTCCCTTGTTACAGATGCAGGCACCATATCCTTTTATTTGTTGGTTTAGAAAATGTGCACATGTGTATATGTGGTTATTGTATATACCATAATGAGCTATGTTATAAAGCTCCAGTAAGTGGAATGGTTGTTATCTAGTCATGTTGTCATGATGTTTTTCTTTGGGCAGGTCTTTCATTGTAAATACTACAACAAGCAAAGTTATAAAGCTCCATGGGTAGTATGTTTTTTTCTCAACATTTTTTTTTGGGTCTTGGTGTGGTTTAACACCAAGGATGATGTTCCCCAAAGGGGAGGGTTCTGTAACAACCCTGGTGAAAATAAGACCATGGTTAAGGGACACTTATTCCAAGCTGAATGTTAGGAAAAGATATCCTATTGGGCATCACTGGATGTGTTTATGGCTAAAGGAAATTGGCAAAGGAAAATTCAAAGGCATTAAAAAGGAAAAAGGCATTTTTGGCACACTTAGTTATGAAAATAATCGAAAATAGGAGAAAAGGGAGGTGAAAGGTAATAGGTTACATGCGAGGAGGAAAATGGAGGAAAATAATGGAAATTGAAGAAACTAGAGGCTTAATTGATAAAAAGGTTTTTGAGAATTAGTTGGCAGGCCTGGTTAGTGTAAACCTTTTGTCAGTTCAGTTTTGGAGCTCTCTCATTATTCTCTCTCTCACTCTTGGAGACTTAGAGTTTTCATGGAGCACTCTAGCTTTGGAACAAGGAAGAAAAAACAACAAAAAGGGAAGGAAGGAAAACAAAGAGCAAACAAGGAAAAGCAGGATCAAGAAACTTTAGCAAGAATACTCGCAGGTAACATATTACATGTCTGATTTCCTAGCTAGTTTTGACATGCATGGCTTTCCATGTTGGTGTATGTTTCTCTTATTTTCGGTGGCATGGTTTTGTCATGTTATGACAATGGTTTACATCCTAGCCTTGCTTTTTCTAGATTCCATGGTGTGTTGGGATGTTGATCTTGGTTTTCTGATTTGGAATTTCTGAATGGATTTCGGAATTTGGGGCGAAGGTGGTCTCAAGGTTCATTCCCAAAGCGCTAGGAATCCCTTGACCAATTTTTGTAGGATACAAGGTAAATCCTGAGGGAGGTGTCTCATTTTCGGGCCTAGTGATTTGAGATTGGATTGCAATAAAGATTGAGAAAGAAGGAGACAGAAATTTCCTCAAGGATAGTGATGGATTCTAGATGGCATTCCAAGTTCAATTTAGTTTCATGATCGGAGCATAGTTTTGGTGTGATCACGGTATGGTGAGGGTGGGGATGGTTTAACCTCTGGATTCCCTTGGTTTTATTTGGATTGGTTTATCCATGAGATCCCACATTCATACTTGGAATATGGCATGGGCATGACCAGCTGAAAGAAATATTTGGTTCAACCATGTCTATGGTTGGGTGGTACATGGAAGTCTCAAACCTGGTCGGATTTTCCAATGTTTAATAAAAGTTAAGTTCTCTTACTTTTGTACTCATTTATATGTGGATTTAATGTTTGTTATCTCACTATTATTTTCATGCTTTAATGTTGGTTATAAGCATGGTTATAGGATTGATTATTATCATGGTTATTTCATGTATTTACTTATACTGAAAGGATAATGGATGCAAGACCTAATTGATTTCATAACAGTTCAAGGGAGAAGGTGATGATCCTTCTTGTCATGTCTCATAACAATTTTCAGTGATTCATGCTCTGTCTTGTATCCTAGGCTTATAGATTGTATTGATGACAAGTGTTTGACAGAATGTCAGTCCCGATTGCGGATGGTGAGGCCTAGTCTTGGAATTATTTTTTGGTTTATTAGTCTTGTCATCATTTGTTCAATGGATTCCAGAAGGTACAACAAGTTTTGGGAAGTGGTCAGAATTATGGGTTTGAAAAGTGCCTTAAATCCCACGGACTCTAACGTAGGCATGCAGGCTTGTGGGAGCATCCAGAGCTCTATGGATGCCATCATGCCCATATCATGGGAGAGTCTAGAGGTTTAATAGCTTAAAACTAAGTGGGACCTAGGGACATGATACTTGTTTGATTGGGATGGCTCCTGGGAGTGTTGTTGCTGATGTGGAAGGTATTATTGATGTGTTTCTGTCGAATCCACTTGCTTAAGGATACCTAGGAGGTTGAATCATATCATAGTAGCCTCTCACCACATGTTTATCCTGGTTTGACAGGTACTTGGGTAGATATGGGGGGATGGTGTTACATAAAAATCGATATATATCTTATAACAATATTCATATAAATTAAATTTTTACTAGTGAATTTGTATATGATGTTTAGATTAATTTGTTATATTATTAAATTTCACATCTCTTCATTATAATATTTAATCATCCATATATTTAATCAATGGTGTAACAATTCATAACGACATTGGATAACACAATAGAATAAATTAAAATGTACTTTATTATATATCAATAAGAGACTCTTTATCATGCAAAATGGGAATGTTATCAGTAACCCCTTGTCTTTGAATTAGGAAACTATGTCCATTAAATTAAATAAAATGTCTCATTTTCACAAACAATTGTTTCACAAAATACAATAAGTTGCATTGATATCCAAATAGATCATCATTCTTTTCTAGATTTGATGTCGGTGCTTTAGCTACTTCCATGACTTGGGTTATTTGGAGGAATTTTTTGTTGATTGCATCAATTGCTTTCGTCTTCTTGATCTTGTTCCATCTACAAACATAAAATTAAAGTGTAATGAGTGTATCTACATTGGTGAGAATAATGAAAAATTAAATAAATAATATACATCAATGTAAATTGAATAACAATGTACCATAGCAAGAAGTGACTCATAAACTGTGCATATGGTTTTGAAACCAAGTCTCATGCCTTGTTACAATAAGTTTTATGTTGGCATAGTTCCATACTTTGTTTATGCATATTTTAAACCCCATTATAAATCATAAATTTAATATAAAGGGTTTTTTTGTTCTATTTATTATAAACTCAAAGAAGTAAAACAACATAGATACTTACAAATTCCATAATTAATTTTTTATATGCCAACATATACTCACAACCCATATTTAACCAAATGCCAATCAATCATTTTGATGGCTCTTCTTTGTATATTAGCACCTATTTGAAGACATTCAAGGATGGTTGTTGTAAAACAACTTAAAATGTACAAAAATGAAACCTTGAGTTGTTATAAGGAAATATTAACAATTACTCAAAAACATTGAAATCGACCCTTTTATTCCTTATCGTCTTATTTTATGTCCTGAATGAGTTCCATTTTGTTTTCTTTTCTACAAGAAAATACTTAAAAATTAATATTTAATGCTATAAAAAAATTATCTTTACAAATTCAATCATGATTACATACATTTGAAGCACGTTGTTGTTGAGATGGCTCCTCTTATGATGCAATTATGTCCATTTCTTTGACCATCTCCTTGTACACTTTTTTGGACTTTCCTATTGGCACGTTGCACATATCATCTCGTTGATCATTTGGAATTTTCATAATCTTCTTGAAAAAAGTAATAAAATATTTTTATATTGATATATAAAAAATAAATATAACAAAAATTGATATTAATAAATGAATGGTTTGTAGTAATATATACATATAATTATAGAAAATCATTTTAATTAGGAATATTACCTTTTGAATGATTCTTTTTTGTTGTTGTATGTTTTTGTTATTGCAACTCTAACATGTCCCATTTACCATTGCTCTAGAAATGCTTCTTATAGTTTAGATATAATTTGGTTCTTAGAATCATTGAATTTGTTTTTGTATTGTAAGTGGAAAGTACGTCTATACGTTCGTTCCACTAGATCCATCATAGTTTTGTAAAAAACAATCCCCCCTTTCATTAACCTCTAGCACCACTCCAAATGAGGTAATGACCAAGTCATCATCATTTACATGTTCTATAAATTTTCTTTTCTTAGAACGACAATGGTATTTTCTTTCGTTATTGCTACTTATAGAAAATTAAACATATATGAACTAATAGATTATTTGAAACATGTTATCTAATATTCTTAAGTATATTATGAATGAAAATTCAAAAAAAAAAACTCATATTGAATATTATTTTTTCATTCACCTAATTCATCTTTCTACAGTTTTTATATTAGTGTTTTATGCTCTTTTGCACTTAGATTAGAAATAATGTTATCAACCTTCTTCATTTTGTTGCTTTTTCTAACACATACTAGCCAATACATATAAGTTAAACATACATATATTTCAAACACATTAATTTTGTAAAGAATTCATAAATATATTTCCTTCGGTAGTTTTTTTGATTTGCTAAAATTGTGTTGATCAATATTTTTGTTACCTGATACCTTCTCAATTTTTACTTTGTAAGCTTAGAAGTACCTTTATATTCCATTTTCTTAAACTTCAATAGGAAAGTTTTACATCAAAATCCATCAGGATCGGATGGCCTCAAACTGCCAATTAGGAAACTAGGTTAGTTGACCATCTGATTGCATTATAAGTTGTCCAAAACTTAAAAAGTTTGAGATTGTCTAGCATCGTTATACACATTTGACTGTATTTTACTTTATTATAAATATATAACTAAACATCAAAATTTGTAGAGTTATCATGTTGACATCTCAAAATTTTAAAAAGAAACATGCATATTATCATTTTACTCTTCACATGAATCTATGGGTGTCAGATCTTTAGCATTGGAGCCCAAAAGTTTTGTTTGAGGGAGGCATGGGATGTGTTTCTCTATGTGGATGAGGTGAGAATTTTGAAGCTAAATTTGATGTTGTATGGGTTGAAATTTCCTGTGAATTTCCTAAAAGTCTAAAGAATCCTTAGATGAACCAATTGAGGAAGCCATCGTTGATTTTTCCACAATATTTTCATTATCCAATATAAGTACACTTTTTGTTGAAATTGGGTATATCATCCTCTAGAGTGGCATTGGCCTGTGATTAAAGTATACCATTCCACCATGTCCAAATTAGTATTCTCTGCCTATTGTTTTATATCTATCTCGCACCTAGAAATCAATTGTCGAACCTGTAGGAGTGTGTTGGCTTGGAAAGCTAGAGTAGCCTCGTGGGTCATTCTTGAGATATTATGATGCCCTCTGCCTCTAGTATATCGTGGCTTGGAGGGTCAAACCCCCTTTCTAGATCCATTTTTATGGCTCCGTCAATGCCCCCCTCGTCCAGTGGCCTCATTGTGAGAGGTTTGAGCCATGGTACTAAACCGCAATCCACACAAGTGCCCTTGAACCCAATAACTAAGTAACCACCACATTGTTGCCTAGGAGTCCATCCAAGCTTGAGGCTATCTCACAGAGAGATGACCTAGTGTGGTAAACCTATGAATCCAAGCACAGACCAACCCCGCAATCCTCGCTTGCAGCTTGAGCAGCGAAAATGGGATGGAAGAAACATTTCATAATCACCCTTGAAACTTCATAGAGGTGGAAAATAGATATACCAGACCCGACTGAGTTCTCTGCACCATATCCTATAGGTTTTACATCTCATCATAGCTAACACCATCTATCATATTCATATCTATTGTTTTCCACCTTTCACATGCATTGAATTAAATGAGTGTCATCATCTAACCACCCTCTATTATGGATCATCATGTCTCTAATCATGGTAGGGATCCCATTGCCACCAAGTCTCTAGCACTCACCCCGATAAGGGACCTTATTAGACATTTTTTTATCAATATACAACCTGTACCATTCAATAGAAAAGCCATTAAATATATTTTAAAAATCAATCACATAATTTTTAGCCAAAAATAACTTTGGTAACTGGTGTGTTTATTTGAATAATGCAACAATGTGTTTATTATATTAAATGCATTGGGTATTTAGTTTTTCAGCACTGTTAGGTAAAATTAATTTTTTTAAATAATTTTAAATTATGAAGATGTGATTTGTAATGATAAGCACACCACAATTATTTAACTGTGCTATTTGGTAGAGGCACATTGGTGCGTTACATTACATCAGGAGAAACGATGAACACACTGGATAGAACCAAAAATGTTATAATATACTAGTGTGTTATATTACACAGGGTGCACTAGTGCATTGTATTACATAGGGTGCACTGTGGAACAAATATATGTTTTTAAAAAAAATGAACATGGCCGACAAGGTTTGGATCTAATTCAATAAGTGATTCCCCTACTTTACATGTCAAACACCCTATATCTAGTAAGTTCACAAAACCATTAAATATAAAATACATAAACTGAAAAAACCCTAATTGTGAAGTGGTAGAGGAAGTTAAACCCTCAGGTGAAATTTTGTAGTAAGAAGCAAGGATTTATGGTAAGTAATGAAATTTTTTGTTTTTTTTTTTTTTTCTTCTGAATTTTAATTAAATTTAAATAGGAACAAAGATAGTAAAAAAAGCTTAGTAAAACAAATAGTAATTTTTTTATTATACAAGGATTTTTCTTTTCTAAATTATGGCTAAATCTAACAAAAATTGTAAAGAAAAATAATAGTAGAATTTCAAATTTTTGCTATGTAGGGTTTTGAGTAAATCACCATACCTTCCAAATTCTGATCTTTCTACAATTCCAAAATATTTTGTTGCTCCACAATGATCCCAATACGTCTCTCTTGCAAATGATCTCTCTTGTAGTTAAACCCTAACAGAAATTGTGAAATTTTTTATTAGTAAAATAAACAATAAAATTTAAAAAAAATTACATTGTAAGGTTTTGAGTGAATCACCATACTTTTCAAATTCTGATCTTTCTGTAGTTCCAAAATATTTTTCTACTCCACAGTCGTCCCAATATGTCTCTCTTGATCTCTCTTTTAATTAAATCCTAACAGAAATTGTAAAAAAAAATTATTAGTAAAATAAACAATAAACAATGATATTTAAAATTTTTATATTGTAAGGTTTTGAGTGAATCACCATACTTTTCATCTCCTGAGATTCTAAATTGTTTTGTTGCACAGTGGTCCTCGTATGTTTCTCTTGCAAATCACTCGAAATTTTGGGAAAAATAATGAAATAATCAATATTTTTTTACTATTTAAAAGAATTTATGAAATTAGATTTCGAAAAATGAACTGTCACTCGTTTTTTAATTAAAAAAAATAAGCCTTTTTTTTCAATTTATTCAAACATTAATGTGTTTGACAGTCAAGTGCACCGACATTGTGGGGTGCCAAACTTTTTAAATGTATCAACATGATACAATTATTTTTTTTATTTTCGAAATCTCAAAAATGGTGTCGTTTGTATTTAAAAACATCAATCTTATAATTTTTATAAGAGCACTAAGATGGTTGAATTCATTTTTGTTTTCTAATATCTGGAAATAGGTGTGTACTAGTGTTATTTTGTTTTAAAATGCATCGATGCATTTTTGTACAATAGCACTAATATGATAACATTTTTTTTTTCAATTATGGAAACCAGCGCAGGTATTATTTGAATGCCCCAATGCTGGTATTACTTAAATGCATCAGTGTAATTTGTTTTGATAAGCACACTGATTGAGTTTAAAAGTTATCTCAAATTCTATTTTCACATAAAATGGCATATAGACCTCAAATTATCTTCACAAGGCATCCACATGAATTATAGTAGTTCATAGTATACATTTTCTATGTAAAGTCACCTTATTCTTGAAAAATGGTTTGAAAACTATATTGAAATTTAGATTGTGTTTATATGGTTTTCGATATTAAAATTAGATATGCACTCAATTCTTTATTTCTAATATTTCTCAAATCCAGGGACGAAATCTCAATAATATCAAATGGCAAATTATTCAAATTCCAACTTGTTCCATATTGTTTATCAAAGTCCTTCACAGAGTTCTCCCTTTCCATCTCTAGTAAGTTTAGATTTTATTTATATTTCGATTATCTAATGTTTTTTTGTTTAATCCATGTCAATTTGAATAAAAATATATCCAAATTTGTAGGATCCTAATTCAGAATCGAGTTCAGCTATAGAAAATATTCCTCCATTTCAAAAACGTCAAAAGCTCTTATTAGCAACAACATATCTCAAGTATATGGCGATGAAAGTGGATAGACTCTTCACTCTACCAATTGGAACATGGCATCTTCCAGCTACAATCCTGGATCAACGATCGTAAGAATTGTTTAGTATAATGTAATTTCAACAAACCAATTGCATTGATTTTCTTTTTTTTTTCTCCGTAAAACTAATTCTATTAAGAGGACATATGGTACAAAATGAAGTTACAGCCAAGAGAAGCAAGAAAACGGGCAGTCGGAAAGGATAGACTATCCACCTCGGCCCCTAAGAGAAAACAAGAAGAGAGCAGTGCTAAGCAAGAAGTAACAAGAAGAACAGAGTAACAAGAACAGAACAAAGGATTCTACCCAACGTGGGTAGAATCAACTATTCGGCATTTTTTTCTTTCTTTTTACCAACTTTGACCCAACCAAGATGACTCTGCTGAGCTGGCATGATTTGCAAACTGAGCTGGGCTGACGGAGAGGTCTCCTTGTCTGAATCCGAGGGAGAGGACTCATGAGTTCTTTTCTGTGAGTTTGGTGGGCCAGTAGATTCCTCAGGACCAGTCGAGGGCGGATCTTGTGCCAGCTTTGCGTCCATTCCTTCTGCGTCACCTTCCTCTTCATCTGAGTTGGAATCAAAATCATCCAAATCATCCATGGGGGGAGGATCATGAGGTTTCCAACTTTTGGATTTCGGCTTAGGATTGGCTTTCTTCTTTTGGGCGGGCATTGAGGGACAAGTGCTCTGAAGGTGCCCTGTATGATAGCAATTTCGGCAGCGAAAGGCTGTGTTCTCGTAATCTAGGTTCTGAGTCCAATGGAAGTCTCCAATTTTGAGATTAATCTCATCAGGTAGACCTTTGCTCATGTCTATTTCTGCACAGATTTTGGCGAAGGTGTATATGCCCTTTTCCCCTCTAGAGGCGTTTGTGGTTAGAAAGCGGCCTAGAGTGTTGTCGATCCCTTGGAATACAGCAAAGTGCCATAGATGCGCAGGGAGATTAGGAAGTCTGACCCAGATGGGGAGCTTGGTGATGATTGCTGTAGAGGGATCAAAATCTGGGAACCAACGGGTGAGGAATAGACCTGCTGAGCCCCAAAACCATGGGCCTTCTATTAATGCTTTTTAGTAGTCCTCACTGAAAGCAAACACTACAATGAAGAAACCCTTTGAGCAGAGAAGAACCTTGCAATTGTTGGTCCAGTTAGAGTGAATCCATTGGTAGAGATCTGTTGTGCGTGGCCATAGCCCATTGAACCTGCAAATAATGGCATGCTCTGCATACTTTTGGATTTGCTCATCCAGCGTTGGATGCATTATTTCAATGGAGGGGGTTTCCTCCAGTTTGTCCACCAAAAAAGGTTTAGGAGCCTAAGCTGGTGGAGCTATTTTCTTAGGCATCTGAGCATGGACAACATCTTTGTATGAAAAAACTGCAGCTGAAGATGACTTTCCAACAGCTCCCCCTCTCAAATGAAGGGTAAAAATGATGGAGGCATTTCTCTTAATGTTGTAAAAAGAAAGGGGATAAAGATCCTCAAGTTGTTTACCTTCGTGGAGGAGTCGTTGAGATGCAAGGGGAATCCCTAGCCTAAATTCCAGGATTTTCTTGAGGTCCTGCACTAGATCCAAGGAGCTCACCCATTGTAGTAGAGTTTTGCCAGAAAGGAGCACGATCTAGATCTGGAACGAGGCAGAGTGATCAGACTTTTGCTTTCCTCTGCAAATCTGAGATGAGAGGAAGCTGGTGGCCCTATGAAACAATGGACTGTTGGGGTGCAGGGGTTGGCTAGAAAAATCATAGCCTTGCTCCATGACAGATATTGCGCGTGGATTCCTAGTAGTCCTTTGGAACAATGGAGTGTTGAGGAGCCGGGGTTGGCTAGTGAAATCCCATCCTTGCTCGATGAGTGTTATTGCTTGTGAGTTCCTGGCGAGGTCATGCTGGATCCAAAAGCTAATGGGATGTAGGGTTAGACTGGATCCCTTTAGATTTGATTTGTTGGCTTTCAAAGCATCCAGAGTCGTGGCTGCTTGCAGAAGTCTTTCGAGGCTGGGGGCTTTCCTTATCCTCACCGCGAGGTTGCTAACGACCTGCAGATGAAGATTGTCTGCCTCCCTGTAGGGCACGGCCTCTGCGAGATGGAAAAGAATAGCATCAGTTTGATTTGGACCTGCATTTAGGGGCGGCAGAGCCAAGGGAATATGGCGTGGCAGCGATATTATCCCTGCACCTGCGGATATAGCTTTTGAAGATACCAGGTCTAAGCCTGAAGGATCATTTTTTTCATTGTATTAATGTTCTTACTAATATCATTGATATTATATTAATGACCTTCAATATCTTTAGAAATTAGGATTCTAGTGATGATGACCGACCCACCTACCATCTTTTGGTGCACCCCGCTATAACGTTAACTCAAGAGAATATTGCATTAAGATCATATTCAAAGAGGAAACATACAATGAATGGTTGAATCGGCCAACTATTTAATTCCCACTACCTCCAGATTCACTAATTAGGAATGACTAAAACAATAGTAGCTAATCATCACAAATTTGCAATAGAGGCAATCAAATAGAGGTTGGTATGGATGGTTACTTATGGGATATGACTGCCATGGAGGGAATGTTGTTAGATGAATTCTAGAATGATGAACTAGGCCCGGATGATGATCATATCACTGATACCTTATTCGAATGCTTGAAATTTTCTTCCACCACCCCTCTCTTTGGACCTGGCAGCAATTCAAAGTCTACTCAGTTGGGGACAATGATGTTTCTTCACAAATTGAAAGCAAATTTTGGCATATCGAATGCATGTTTCTTAGAAACATTGAGGTAATTAACCTACATGATCGATCAAGTCCCTTATATTTTGAGAAACCTTGTCATGCAATCAACATTAAAAATGGTCAATTTTACAAACGTTAAATATTCACATTGTACAATTATATTCCCCATAAATTGTAGGTTATTCAAATATAAGGTTCTTCTGAGTGATAATGTCATGTTGGGTAGTTGTGAAGAGGCAAATAAGTTGTTTAAAATGTTGGGTGTTGAGTACATATCATATCGTGTGTTATCACTGCAAAATTTCCTTAAAAAATTTTGGAAAACTTACATGGTTTCTCAATTCTTGTATCAGTCATGGTCAAGTCATGGTGAAGTCATTTTTATTTTTTAGAGTCTAAGTCATAGAGTTAGAGTCTCATGTCCATCTTCAAATAAAGTTTGATAGCCTCATTCCATGTCCTAGAAGCCTCACCATGTGTTTAGAAGACACATCTCACATAATTTCGGAGAAATTTTGAAACTAGCTACGAATCCACGTTTTCGTAGCGCAGACAGTGTAAAAATCATGTTTTGCGCTACGAAATCAGTGTTTTCATAGCGCTACGAAACCCCTGTAGCAGCCTGTTTCAGCAGAAAAAACTGTTTTACTAGTTAACTTCCAGAAGCTTTTCTGAGCAGTTGAAAAATCATCTCTGAAAATTGAAAGAGGTTTTTATTCCTAAGATACTAAAGTACAAAAACCTCTTCCACTTTCTTCAAATCCATTGTTATCTGAGAGAAATGAAGGACCAAAGTTGCGCTACGAAACTGCTGTAGGTGCAGTTTTTCATCCCCTGTTTTACACCTATTTTTCAAAGACTCATTCTAGGCGGTAGAAAAGATGTTTCAAAAAAACAAGAGAGGTTTTTGTTAAGCACGGATTGGTTCACAAAAACCTCCTTCATTGTTTCCAAATACATTTTTTACGAGAAGTTATGACCTCTGTCCCAAGACCTATTTTTCAGCCAGAACAGAGCAAGGGACAGTTTCCTGTTTGACACGTGTTTTTCAAGGACAGTTTCTGGACAGCTGGAGAAATTTTTTAAAAAACCAGGAGAGGTTTTTCTTCTAGACAACATGGGCTACAAAAACCTCCTTCAGTTTCGTAAAATGTGTCATGGATGAAGAGATAAAGGCTCTTTCCCACGTGCCAGTTTTCAAGTATCTAATCCTAAAAACAGGGAAACATGTTCCCTAATTTCTAGGGTTTGTCTAGGGTTTGTCATCAGCAGTTGGGTGACCACGTGGGAGGCTTCATCAAATTCGACTTCATGGAGTTTTAGGTGTCAAAGAATGTTTTAAATGTTTAGATAAGTTTGTTGTAATCATAATAAGGAGTTACACTCCTAGTTGTATTAGGTCTCTAGGACTGCTAGTTAGGTGTCAAATGCATTTAAAGTCTTGTTTTATGATTAGAATAGGTGTCACTGATGGTAAATTCAAATTCCCCTCATGATGGAGGAAGGAATCCAAGCATGTAAAGAGCTCTATATATAGAAGAACATCTGATGTACAAAGGGTTGGAAATGTTTATGGAAAAACTTGTATTTGGCATATGTATGACTCATTTTCAATAATACATGCTTGACTTTGCTTCTCAGGATTCATGAAGGGTTTTTAATGTTTAGAATATGTGATTTTGTCCTTTTTCTTAATTCTTACAGTGGTATGGATGTATAATCACTCAGAATTCACTGAATGTGCTCTGACTTCCTGTATACATGCATAAACTGTGTGTCCCATATGAGTTTATGTTCTGAATATTTAAACGCTGAATGCCCTGACTTCCATGTAAGGTTGAGTTCATTGTTATATTGAGGTGTTGTTGACTCCATAAGTCCAATGGATTTTTACTGATCATGTTCAACCATTCATATTTTTCATACTTGTTTCATAGAGTTAGCCATCTAATCTTTATAAAAATCATTAACCTTTGAGAGAGCCCTCTCAGGTTGAGGAGGCTAAGCCTCAACCAAAAGTTGGTTTGAAATAGTTACACTGAGATAGTCTGATCAGCAGCCTATCAGGGTCCTATTTTGGTGATAACATCGTGCATGTCAAAATGATTGTATTCTATATAAAGGAGAATATGCAAACATAGAGATATGTTTGAAATATGGGCATGAAAGGTACTGTAATTAAGAAAAATGGGTAAATTACATGGTCCTCCTCATAAGATATTGAGGAACATGCCTATAATAAAAGGTTATTTTGTTGAAAAGAATTAGTTATGTTGCAGGGATGGGATCATTCAAGTGGACTTCTCTTCATTCCAATGTGTTATTTTTAGGTTCAAGTGGTGGGACACCTTTGATCGAAATAATGTAAAGGAATATCGCGATAGTGGGTTGATATCTATCAACTCTTAAAAGATGTGGCATGAAGCTAGGGAGCCTTATGTTTTCCCAAAACACTAAAACCATGTGTTTTTTACCCATATATGTTGGATAGGGATTGACATTTCATATTAAGACACGACCCTAGATCAAAACATATTTTTTAGAACCACAGTGTGATCATGCCAAGCAAAGAAGATAATCAGGGTGATGACAATGGAGAGTGATATGTATTTGTGTTATTTCATCATTTATAATGTTTTTGTATCTTTTTGTTTTCTTTATTTCATTAATTATATTGTCATTTTATTCATCTTATTCACATTTTATAATATAATTGGTAAGATTCAAAAATGTTTTTACATGTTTATTTGTAACAAAAACTTTTTTACACAAAACTAAGTATTTCCAGTTGTGTAATATATTTATGATAATAAGGATTCAAGGTCACAATCCATCTCAAATAGGAAAATTATAAGAAAATAGTGAATTTAGAAATAACATTGAAGATTTGGTCTTGATTTAGATACTTATTGGTTTATTAATTAGTTCATGTGTTTTTTCTTCTTGTTTAGTTCAAAATAAATATAAATCATGATGTAGTGATAACTTTATGAGGAATTTAACAATGAAAAATTGTGT
Organism: Pinus tabuliformis; assembly: GCA_031772625.1. Classification (NCBI taxonomy): domain Eukaryota; kingdom Viridiplantae; phylum Streptophyta; class Pinopsida; order Pinales; family Pinaceae; genus Pinus; species Pinus tabuliformis. The sequence continues at coordinate 1,216,915,434 of CM062816.1, forward strand.
ATTAATATGTAATATTAAATTCTTGACATGAGAGGTAAAGTCATGTTTACTATAATTAAATTATAGTTCTTGAAACGTTATGTAATCTAAAAGGAGGTCTTATGAATGAATAAGCTGTTGATTAGATCTTTTTATGGACCATAAGAGAAACAATGGGCTGACATGGATGCATGAGAGGTTTTAATTTTTCTTTATGGATAATGAAACATTTGTTAGTTTACTTTTCAATGGTAATCATAAATAAAAATTGAATTAGTAAATATTTTATGGATAAGAATTAAATGATAAATAATGTGATGGTGTTTAAGAGGCATTTGTTTGACTTTCAAATAGACTTGGTGATGCATTTTTTTTCCTATTTAGATTATGTAAAATAAATATATATATTTTATGTATTTATAAGTAAATTATTTAAAGTAGACATGTCTTTATCATTGTGAACATGATGTAATATTAGCTAGGATAAATGTGAAAATGTGAATTTTAGTGACTATATCATGATAAGTATGTGGAAAAAATAATATTTTTTGAGTTGTTCATTAAGAAATAATCAAATATACTATTTGCCAAAACTTTAAAACTAATATAGTATAATTTTTATATTATTTAAAACATATTTGTTATTAAAAAGGGTTAAATTTAAACTAGTACAATAGCAAATAAAGAACCAAAATAACACCAAAATGTTATATCTTTATTACTAAAAAAAGGTTCACTTGTCTCTTTAAGGGAGAACTTCCAATAGAGAAAATCTCCAACTACAAGTAACTTCACAAGCTTTATTTTACATTTCACGATCCTCGTCTTTAGAGAGATGTTTCTATTTTAAATTGGTAAGAGTTGGTATAAATATTACATTTAAATTTCTTGAAAATGTCAGAACTTTAATAATAAATTAAATTTTATAAAAATATAATTTTGTGAGTTATATTAGATCTAAATTAATTATAAAACATTCTGACTTAAGTTTTTTAACTTTAACAATAGATTGAATTTTATAAACCAATATTGATTTGGTTAAATTATATTTTTGAATAATTTATTATTATTATTATTATTATTATTATTATTATTTTATATTAAAAATTGAATCAGTTACACATTTTCGTCTTATCAAGAACTAACTAAATTATTTTACCTTAAATTATTTTTTCCTTGTCAGTATTGAAATATTTTACTAATTAAGTTAGATTGGATATCAATGAACTATCTAAGCAATAGAAACATATTCATCATAATTTTACAATCATAGTTTCAACCATACTAAACTTTGTAATTTATAAAAATATCTTTGCATTTTTTTGTAAAGTCATTTTGCATGCAATTTCACATATAAAAGTTTCATATAATTTCAACAATACATAATCTATAATAAATATTATTTCATAAAAATAAACATCATGATGATAAGCATCTAACAAAAATAAACATCATCTAAGATACACAATCAAAATCACTACCATCATATAATTATATACACCTCTAACACATATAAATTCCATTAGCTAGCACACAAATCTAATAATCTAATAGGGCATCATCATCATGATCATATCTAACAAAAACACAAGCATTGTATTTTAACATCATCACCACACACATCCTCGAATTAATATACATCTCATGGAAAATAATTGTTATCATATACATATCTATTTGTAAGCACATTAAGTGAACATATCTAACATGACTTAATAATATACACATCAACACTAACATATAAATTAAGTACTTAAACATGAACAAAAAAATGCACCATATATATAAACAAGTCAAATAGCTACAATAAAATATATGATACAATAGACGTAGTAGTGCCAACTTGGTCTGTAGTAGAAGGCGATGGATGGTCAAATATTGCCTCAACGTTTTTCAAACATTAAGGTGGCTAGTCTAGAGCAGAGGATGATGGATGGTCAAATAATACCTCAACGTGATATGGTGAACTATGAGGTGGATAAGGAGGTGGTTAGTTTGTTATTTCAGAAGAAACATAAGGCACATCCTCTAGCTATGACATCTCATCATCAGGTGACAGACGAGGTGTTGTACTACCAGAAGGATCCTCGACACCCTGACAATCATGATCTAATGGGGTAGTAATACCTGCAGCATCATGATCACCACCCTCATCATCATGATCATGATCACAAATATCTTCATCATGATCATGATCACCACCCTCATCTGACATACATGCCACTACATTCCTCAAAACTTCCAGTAACTTACTATATCGGACGATATGATGCATAAAAAACATCATATCACATATATAGTTCCTGTAGAGATCTATGAACCAATTATTTACATTGATATGTCGAGCTCTCATAGGGTGGACTCCCTCCTCAAACAAAACTCTGGGTAGTCTATCATAGTCCATCCGAAATCGTAGACCATCCCTATGGCCCTAGATGCCCACGACCACCTAAGGATGTTCCTCACCCTCTTGGGCCTAAACCATCTCCTCATCTCCTACATCTTGTGGGGGAGGAGGCATGTCCCCATCGAATGTGCTGATGTCTACAAAATACATAGTACACAACAATAACTAGACATTTTGATTAAACAATTTAATAAAACAAGCTAAAGAATGTGCTTGAATATTTTATTCTAATTAATTAAAACAATAAAATGAAACTAGATTAATTTAAAGAAAACATTAATATTACCTCTATCAGATACATGCTCAACCGATGTGAAGAGGATGTTGGGACACTGGCTCCAATTAATCCCCACATATGGAAATTCCAATGAGACAAGCACATCATCATCCTCACGAGCCTGTAGCGCCATCTATTGCATGAAAATAATGGCTAAATACTCCGACAAGACCCTCTTGGGAATCATCGGCCCCCACATGCACATCCAGACCTCAGAGACCAGTCTAGGAAGGCGACGGTAAAATGTATGCCTCATCTCTAGAAACCTCTGAAAAAATAAACAAAAAAAATATGAAGCAAAAGGGAAGGTCGCCCTCCCATGTATGAAGATACAACATATATTTAAAGCCATACAAAACTACCACAAAAAAAATGACAAACCATATGATATAACATGGCTCCTTAATCAAAGAATTAAAATAATACAAAAGAGGGAAACTAATGTGATTCCCATCACTACTAAAGTGTGTAAATGTGGTAACTAATAACGAGAGGCACCTAACCTTCTGTGCAATAAAAGAAGAAATTTGTGGTTTTCCACCACGCACTTGAAAATATGTTGGATGTACAACATGAGACATGACATATCTATGAGTATAGGCAATCTGACACTCAATTGCAACCTTATGGGGTACATCAGGGAACTGGGGAAAATCCTCCCCTCTCCTGGATAGGCCAGTGCTAAATTATATGTCCTCCTCATAGGGCCTATACCACGTCCCAGGACTGACATGCAAACCCTTGTCCTAGGCACTCGATCAGTAGATCAAATGTCCTAATAAGACAATGTGTGCCTTCAGGAATGTAGCCTCCTCATAGTACTTGAGGAGGCCTACATACCTTAAGAGTGCTTGGGTCGTTGCGGTAATAGGGAGAGGGTATAAATCACTCTCCCTCTCTTTGGCCTCCCATGGTTGAACCATGTTGTATTAGTCCATGTTATAGACATTTTTGTCAGTCTATAAAGTTTTGTATGTTCTCCTATATACTTGTATTGCATTGATGTATTGTATTTACATGTATATTTAATTCATACAAAACTTTATTGATAGAAGTAACAGGAGGGAGAGGACACAAGGCAGCTTCATGTCAGTCTCAAGCTGACTCATCCTCTCTTCTTCTCTCCTATATATAGAGCTCTTCTATGAGGTCTAAGGAGGCTGGAATTTTGTGTAAAGCAAGGAGGTGCTGTTGGATTACAGTTAGAGCTATTGGGTGATTGTTTTACTAGAGGTGAAGAGGAGAGTTCTTGCTGCTGGGGAGGTGCTGCTGGATTGGAGCCATCATTGGTTGTAACCTTCTCAGAACCCTGTTACTTCTATCAATAAAGTTTTGTATGTTCTCCTATATACTTGTATTGCATTGATGTATTGTATTTACATGTATATTTGATTCATACAAAACTTTATTGATTCATACTGAACGATCGGCCAAATGAAATGGAGGTGATGGATGAAAACACGACCAAGGCTTTTAAGGCTTATAAATTTGCGATCGCAATGGCTATTTACCGAGATAGGTTCATTTTTTAATGAGCTTGAACTTTGGCGAAAAAACTCTGCTCACACTTTTCTATTTTTTAACCAGCATATTTCCAGAAACTTGAACACATTAACAGATTCATTGGCAAACTATGTATTAGATAGACATTTACAACATATATAAAAAGAGATGCATCGGTGCTATGTAAGTGGATCACAAATAAACTGAAATAAACTCTGAAAATCAAAATATATAAAGCTGTTTATAGTTTGTACATAATGTGTTGTAATCAAAACAAAATTGGTCATATGACCTAGAACTCAAAAAGATGCTAGGGGACACCCTAGCCTAGTGGTGCTCATGAAAGTACATCACGGTCTGTGCGATCATGCGCAAGAGACGAGTCCATCGTCTAGGCACACCGATGGTGTGTCGCTGCAACTGTAAAGGTAACTCGTCAATCTGTACATCCGGAAGACCACGAGTAAGGCTCTCAACCTGCTCCTGCACAGCTGCGAGTATCTCGGTGTCACCAAGGTCGCGAATAACAACTCTCCTAGCAGGCTCTGCTGCTGGGGCAGCAACTGGCGATCGTGGACGAGCTACTGGACGAACAGGACCAACATCTGCATGCACCCAAGAGTTCGATCAGTTTTGAACAGTAAACATCATGAATGAAAACAATAAACAGTGATATGGTCAGAGATTTTACCAATAGCACCCCATTGCTCGCCGTCCGGAAGCACCAAGTCCGGATCACCTCGGTAGTCCATACCCACATATGGATACTCAGAAAATGCCATCTCCTGACGCTCTAACCACCTAAAGAAGGGCTCAGTGAATGTAATATGAGGTTGACCAGCATGCCGGGACATATGGTCAACCCACCTCTGCATGCGTGGCTCGGTCGGAGAAGGTACATCAAGCAAGATGTACTGAGGTTGCATCAATGGGATTTTCTCCAAGACAAAGGCAGTCAGAATAGAACCAAATCCAAAGTTCTTCAGCCCCCCGTCCTTTACCTTGGTCAATTGACTTTTCATCTGAATAAGTACTGCATCACACCAGTTAAACACTTTCGGTTGAAGACACTCCAAGGCGTGCTGCATATAAGATCTGTTGGCAACATGCAAAGCTGCGCTACCGGCCATCCTGCCAATAGTAAACAGAATGGACCTGAGAGACCTATCAGTAATGTCACGGATATTGATCTTGCCGTCTTTGCTCGGCTGTGAACCTTCCCGGCAATACTGACGGATATAGTCTCTGGTGGGAGTAGTCCCTCGAGCCGTACCTGACAAAGAAATGGGAGCACCCCGCCTTGACAACCCAGTCAAGAAGTACATGTCCTCTATGGTCAAAGGGAAGGACTTCCCCCTAATCTGAAATACTTGGTTAACAGGATCCCAAGCATCAAGCATATACTGCAGTAAAGAAATCTGTGCTCTCTTGCTAGAGATACGGAAGAACTTCAGCAGGCCACAGTTCCGAAGCACGCTCGCCGTAACCGGGTCATGGAGTGCAACCATGTCCTCTGCTTCATGTTCTCGTTCTCGCCATGTAAGGGACATTTTGTTCAAAGTTCCCTGCAAGAAAACAAGAGAAGGAGTAAGTTCCTAATTTTGATGAAAAACTGGCGAAAAAATCATCAAAAAACACATGCAGGATCAGTCTTTCTAGGCCCAACGCAGGCAGAGAAGCTTCCCCTTGCGCTGAGAGGCAGTCTGCTTTAAGACCACCTGAAATACAGCGCAAGTTTCGAAAGGGAAACCTGCGCTGATGCCAGGGCGCTCTAATGAAACCCCTGGGACCCAGAAACCCTGAAAAATGTGCATGAAACTGAAAAAGGAAACCATGAAAGTAAAGGGCTAAGGTTTAGCTCCTACCTGGTCCAAACGGCGCCGAAAATCGTCCACAGAATCTCCCAGAATCAGCTGGTGAAAATCAAGGAAGAAGAGGCACCTCCAGAGCTCCAACAAGCAAAATGCAAATGAAATGGTAAATGAGAGGTAAAAACACCTTTTTATGACTTTTTACACAGTTTAAAGTTAAATATTAGGGTTATAATCTCGTTTTCATGCAAATATTGTCCATTTCTAACAAAATTTGTTGCAGCAATTGAAGATGAAGTACTACATTTGAAAAGAGAAAAGCTAGTAAAAGTAAAAAATTAAATTTGACCATGAATCGAGCAGTTTTACCACGGAATTTATGCTCGTTAAAAAATAGAAAAGTGTGAGCAGAGTTTTTTCGCCAAAGTTCAAGCTCATTAAAAACTGAACCTATCTCAGTAAATAGCCATTGCGATCGCAAATTTATAAGCCTTAAAAGCCTTGGTCGTGTTTTCATCCATCACCTCCATTTCATTTGGCCGATCGTTCACCCCCATATGTGTGTTTACCTATTTTGAGGAACAGCTGCGAAGAGTGATTTCACCTAGCCATCCTTGTGACACTACCGTGATTGGAAAATTCCAATATTGTACCTGGAATCAGTTGCTATCCCTGTTTGTCACTCGTTCCTCAAAAGATGAGTCTTCTTTGAGCTCTTTTCACTGACTCGTGAAATATGAAAAGTTTGCCGAGTTTTTGGCCTTCTAGCTCGTTAAACGACCGAAAGCTATCCCTCCTCTAGATTTTAATCTTTTTGGACCTGAGGGATTATTGCACAAAAAGATCAAGCGCTTGTCTTGTTCGGCTCGTAAAAGTACCGAACAGCCATCCCTTCTGTATTATTTTATACTTTTTCGGACTTAAGGGATTAGATGACGAAAAAGGAATTATGGAGTTAACTTTCTGTACCTTTTCAGACTCTCTAAAAATGAAAAGGACCGAGTTTTCCTTGTCGTTAGACTCGTTAAAATGATTAAATAGCGACAAACTTGTCTTTAGACGAGAACGAGTTTCCCTATCGCTAGGCTCGTTAAATCATAGCGATGGGCTTGCCCGAAGGGCAGGTTATAGAACAAGCATATGTTATCCTCCTCAAGCTTGACAAAAATAAAGAGGTACTGGTCAGAAATGACTGGGGAAAAATTGGGAGAACATTCAAAGTTTAATGGTAGCAAGTCACTCTTGAACATGACACTTTTCCTCCGTATCACATCGGGTTGGGTTGTTTCATTCACCGGTCTCATCACCATGGTCCTCGCCACACCATCCACATTTGGGGTAATGCTACCGATCCATCGCATCAGTGTCGTTATATGTTCAAGAGGGGTCATTCTGAAAGTGTCAACCGTGTCCCATCCACTGCCATACATTATCCTTCATCCATTCATGATCGCCACCCTGAATCATATGTCACAGTTTGTTTTCACCTCCACTAAAGTCATTAGCTCCGTTCCGTGTCATTGATGTGGGATTCATTAAGGCCCTCCTTTGACGGATCGCTTCTTGTCGACTTCAGCTCATTATCCAAGAAGTTGATCTAGGAACACCCCCATCAGTACTTTGAAGCTTGCATGCCTCAATGGCAAGTTTCTCACTTCCGGCGACAGGTATACATCAATGACCTTCGACCAGAAGATTTTGCGTGGCATTCGACGCCAAGTCCTTTATTCACGCCACGTGAATTGTACTGCAGTACCTTGAGGGTCATCGTCATTATTGGTGATTCCTCTCGCGCTTGTTAACGGTTTACATTATTGACCGGTAATCAAGCGATGTCTTTCCATGTTCGACTTCAGCGCAATTCTCACATGGATCGACTTGTACTTAGAGTGAAGATCGAGCGAGTTTGAAGACCCCGAATCTAGTTTCATCCATCCGGGCTGCGATATATATTCAAGAAATATAAAAGCATTTGCCGTGTACATTATTGTAGCAGATGATCATCCTATTCAAAGGATGATAGTTTCAGCAGAAAATTATCAGTCTATCTTCAGACGATCGTCTGTCATATGTACCAAAATGTATTTATAGAAAGCTGAGCATGGGAATGCCCGCCTCAGCTAGATCATGAGAATAATGATGAATGAAAAATAATGTATTGTATTGTATTGTATTACAGGGCACTCTCCTCAGTACTGGAACGAACTTCGGATCCTCTAGATAAAGCATTTCACCCGATAAACGACCTCATACTTTAGGGGGCAACTGTTATAGACATTTTTGTGCCTCGCATCATGGAGCATGGAATGTCAACAATTACAGGGATCCTCAGTCCCTAAACATGTTGTTCTTACCCCTAAAAGAACAAGGTCATCAAACAACAACACTTCCAATCAGTTCTCCACCTGAAAACACTTCAAAACAGGCTTATTTTGGATCATGTCAGCTGCTTAACTGAGCTTCTGCGTTGGAATGCAACTGTCCCACTCTGTACCTGCGCTAGAAGTCAAAAGTAATGAAGGCTACCTGCGCTGGGCGAGATTGGCCAAGTGGCACAGTCATCCTGCAAGGTGTCAACTGCCCAGGAAGCTTCCAAACTGACACTTGGTTCATCAGATTCGCCTTGTGATGAGTAAGAGGTACTTGATCACCATGTGTAACCAAGGATCTCCAAGTGGACTCAAGAACTGAAGATTAACTGAAGAGGGAGAGGACACAAGGCAGCTTCATGTCAGTCTCAAGCTGACTCATCCTCTCTTCTTCTCTCCTATATATAGAGCTCTTCTATGAGGTCTAAGGAGGCTGGAATTTTGTGTAAAGCAAGGAGGTGCTGTTGGATTACAGTTAGAGCTATTGGGTGATTGTTTTACTAGAGGTGAAGAGGAGAGTTCTTGCTGCTGGGGAGGTGCTGCTGGATTGGAGCCATCATTGGTTGTAACCTTCTCAGAACCCTGTTACTTCTATCAATAAAGTTTTGTATGTTCTCCTATATACTTGTATTGCATTGATGTATTGTATTTACATGTATATTTGATTCACTCTAATCCATGCATCAGTTATGAGTACTTGTACCTTGTAGTTTCCTCTCTCGTTTTGTGCAGGGCTTGTGTGTAGCTGGGCCGGCAAAGAGAGCAAGGAGCTGGGAACAAGAGACAAAGAGAGAGGATCAAGATCGACTAAGCGAAGGATACCAGGTTGGTTGATCATTTCTTCCCCCTCTCTGTACTTTCATAAAGGAAAACATCAAAGCTTTACTTTCAGTTGTTGCTAAAGACTGTCACCTTTAGAGTAGGGATAGGGTCATCCGCATCGGATACTTTTCCCCACAACAGTCCACCATTTTCTCCTTCTCCTATTGTTGTTCCCTCTTCTGACATCTCTACTACATGATTGAAATATAAAATACATTAGCCTCATACATAAAATACAAATTTATTTTATTAAATGAAAAATGTATTTATAAATATGGAAACATAAATTTATTTAAAAAATCATTGGTGCGCCCAAAACACAGTCATGCACCAACTCTGATGCACTGTCAAACACAACCGCACCAGCATTGGTGTGCACATACATATGACACACTGTTGCTGGTTCAAAAATTTAATTTTTCATCATGGTGCATCACACTTATGCACCAATGCGTATGTATCACATTTTCGCACTCATACAGAACATTTAGGTTAACAAACACACCAAACTATAGATATATTTTTAAATATTATTTTTCCAATGTGTTTGGTAAATATAAATGCACTGGATGTAACCTAAAAATTGTATGCACGGACATACAATTTATAGCTTTCTCGGTGTGTTTTCATTTACGAAACACATTGCAATAATAGTGGTGTGCTTATGTTCAAACATTAAATGATGGTGCACCCTATAAATTTATAGGGTGCACCGCTATTTGTATGAGCCAAACATATCAAGCGCACCATGCAGGAAATTTTTTTTTTCAGAAATAATGGAAATTTTAAACTAATTTGCAATTATAATCGGCTAAAAAATGAAATTAGCAAGAAACATAGACATTACCTAGGTATTTTTTTGTCAGGGAGGCAGTGTTGACATGTAATGGAGAAAAACAAATTTTACCATGGTTTTAAAAAATTGGAAACTCACACAGTGAGCACATCGCTGAGAAATGGAAATAAGAAATTCCAATTTAATATGTCCTTGAATCAAACTGTGAATTGAATTTGAATTCTATTCTCATAGCAACTTAAAATAGTTAAATTAAGAGCCTTATTAAACTTACTTAAATTAGGAAATTCGAGTTGAAAGTCTTTTGGAAGTCATGTATATGTTATCTACTTTGTAGGAGTCTAGTGTGAGTTAATTTTGAGTCGTAAAATAGAAGACTCAGTTTCATGAGTCAGTGCAATTAAATTAGTTCTCCAACTGATTGAGAGAACTAATAGTGAGTTAACAGTCAGTGGTGACACTAATGAACTCCACCAGCGCTACTCTCGTTAACTGAATATTTACTCATCAAAAACTCATGCATGTCGATTATGAGAAAGACCCAACTGAGACTAGAGGGCACAGACAGTGTGCTATTTGTTTTAGATTTTTCTGAGTTTCACAAATAGTGCATGCAATCAACAACTGATCCTTGAGGGATTGCACTATTTTTAGAGGCTTTATTTCCCTTTAAATACAAGCTATCCTTCGTAGGAATTACACATTGGAATAGAGACTTGGAGCACTTGTGAATTGGTTACGATTTAGCCTTGATCTTTCTTATGAGTTGGAGATTGAATTTACTGAGTATTGGGATTGTCCTAGAGAGAACAAGCATTGTAATTTCATCTTGAATTTCTGGATTAATACAAAATAGATAGTGGGGTTTTTAGTTGTGGGTTTCCCCGGATATTTATTGTGTTATGTGCCTTTGATTCTCTTCCTCTATTGATTATTGTTTACTCGATGTTTATGGGCTTCTGTTGTAAATAGTAGAAGTATATTCTTGTCTCTTGCTTTAGAAAATTGCATTAGCTTGTGAATCTAGAAGATTTTATACATGGTATCAAAGCAAGATTGTTTTTTGGGCCAAGAGTTTGAAGAGAAGATATGAAAATTTATGTTTAAAAATTTCAGGAAAAAATTGCAAATCTGGATTTCTTGGCAAAAGGATACCCAAATTAAAAAAAAAAAAATCGGCCGAATTAGAGTTTGGATGAGGGAGATATCGTTGATTTAAAATCATCTCTCTAAGCGAGATTTCAAAGTTTTGACGTTTTGGGTTATAGGTGAAATTCAAATTTTCATACATACTTTAGGATTGGAAGATGGTGTTCCATGGGTTAGGGCTTCATTATGTCTTGGAAGTGTAGGTTTTAGCCTTGCACATAAATTACCTGCATACGAATTCTGAAACACAGAAAAATAAACGATGCGAGAGCATAACACATAAAACACATATACACAGAGATTTCCCCTGGATCCCAAAACTGGGACCACCATCTTGGTTATACATGCCGAAGCATCCAATACCATGGACCGAAAACCATCACGTTCAAAACCATGTGTGAAAATCATGCACAAAACCATAGGTAGGTCTGCCCAACCTAATTTAGGGTCCAGAAAACAAAATTTTCTGGGGCACTGCCCCAGACCCCATAGACAGGGTTTACCTGCACCCCTAAAACCCCCTGTGACCCCCCCCCCCCCCCCGCTACGCAATCTGCACAAAGAAGGGGGGCTCCATGCCCCCTCTAACCCCCTAGTTAAATACGTGGGCTAGTTGTGGAAAGAATATAACATAACCCAACATTCTCCCACTTGTTGCTTTCTTTCCATAGGGGGCCACAAGAGAACTTAGTCATTTATCCAGCCCTGCAATGCCCATTCTTTCTCTACACCAAGAGAACTTCTCATAGCTCACAAATTTTGTTAATGCATCTACAGTATTCTTCAAAGTGTCCACATTTACCAATAACACCTTTTTGTCTTCTATCATTTCCCTCACAAAGTGATACTGAACGTCAATGTGCTTTGTCTTTGAATGATATGCGGGGTTCTTTGCCAAGAAAATTTCACTTTGGCTATCATAGTATATCCTTATAGCTCCCTGTACTAACCCCATCGTTGAACGCAACCAAACTGCTTCCTTTCTTCCATGAGTGGTTGCCATGTATTCTGCCTCTGTAGTTGATAGTGCCACTATAGATTTTTTCTTACTCATCAAAATGACTGCACCTCCAAATAGGTTAAACACATACCCACTTGTAGATCTTCTCTTATCCAGATCACCAGCCCAGTCTGCATCAACAAAGCCATGAATATCCAACACTCTATCCAATCCTGGTCTTCTTTGGTAGCACAAACCATAATCACTAGTGCCATGCAAATACCTAAAAACCCACTTCACTGTTGTCCAATTCTCCTTTCCTGTTTTTGACATAAACCTGCTCAATACTCCCATTGCACGTGCAATGTCTAGTCTAGTATAGACCATTGCGTACATCAGGCTACCGACTACACTTGTATATGGAACACGGGACATGTCCTCTTCCTTTTATTGTGTCTTGGGACACTGTTCAGTAGATAACTTTACACCTACAGGAATAGGAACCTTCACCGGTTTATTATCCAACATATTAAATCTCTGCAATATTGTCTTAACATACTTCCTCTGGTTTAACCAAAGCTTTCTCTTTTCCCGATCTCTTTTAATTTCCACGCCCAAAATATAGTTTGCAGCACCAAGATCTTTCATGTCAAATTTGGAGGACAATTGGGTCTTCAAATCCTGGATAATTTCTTTGTCATTTCCAACCAGCAACATATCATCCACATAAAAGACCAAATACATAACATGGTCACCAATTAATTTAAAATACACACAGTGATCTACTTTACTTCTGGTGAAGCTAAGTCCCTGTATAGATGTATCAAATTTCTGATATCACATCCTTGGTGATTGTTTTAACCCATACATATACTTCTTTAACTTGCATACCAGTTATTCCTTACCCTTCATAGCAAAGCCTTTAGGTTGCTTCATGTAGATCTCCTCTTCTAGACCCTTGTGAAGTAATGTTATCTTCACATCCATCTATTCCACGTCAAAATCAAAAGCAGCAGCAACAGGTAAAAGTAGTCTAATAGAAGTCACCTTGGCAACAGGAGAAAAAAATATCACCAAAATCAATTCCCGACACCTGGGAATAACCTTTTGCTACCAACTAAGCTTTGTATTTCTCCACCTTTCCTTCTGCATTTGTCTTCTTCTTGAACACCCATTTGTTGCCAATGGGTTTCCTTCCATCCAGCAACTCCACCAGATCCCAATCCTCATTTTTGTGCAAAGATGTCATTTCATCAAACATGGCCTCTTTCCATAGTTTGCCATCCTTTGAATCTACTGCTTCCTTCACAGTTCTAGGATCATCATCAGTAACAGATAAAGAACAATTTGAATAGAAAATAGATGGACTATACCTTTTCATTTGCCTTCTTTCTCGAGCTGATCTTCTCACACACGGAGTTTGTGGCTCTTCATCTTCTGATTCCTCCTCTGCTATAGAGTCTGATTCTTCCTCCTTAAGCTCAAACTCTATCTTCTTAGGTTCCTTTCATTGGAATTCATGTTTAATAACATCTTTCACCTCTCTAAACACCACATCTTGGCTATACACAACCTTCCTTGTTACTGGGTCCCAAAGCTTATAACCCTTTAAACCATCCTTATACCCAATAAAGATGCACCTTTTAGATTTACTATCCAACTTGGTTCTTTTATCCTTTGGAACATGTACATTTGCAGCAAATCCAAATACCCTTAGATGTGAAAGAGAGGGTTTTTTATCAGTCCATACCTCTTGCGGAGTCTTATCCTCCAACGCTGATGAAGGTGATCTGTTGACCAGGTAACATGCTGTCTCCACCGCCTCTGCCTAGAATTCCTATTCTAACTCAGCACCACTGAGCATGCTTCTTGCCATTTCCATCAACGTCTTGTTCATTCTTTCTGCAACTCCATTTTGCTCAGGTGTGTATGGATTAGTATTCTACCATGCTATACCACACTTCTTACAAAATTTTTCAAATTCCTCACTACAAAACTCTCCACCGTTATCTGTTCTCAACACTTTTATATTCTTCTTTGTCTGGTTTTCCACCAGAGCCTTAAATTCTTTAAACTTGTCAAAGACATCAAATTTCTCCTTAAGGAAATATATCCATGTATTCCTTGAGAAGTCATCTATAAATGATACATAGCACACAGACTTACCCAGTGATGGAACCTTCACAGGTCCAAACACATCACTGTCCACAAGCTCTAATATTTGTTTCACCCTCTTACCACCAGAGGGGAAACTCATCCGATTCTGCATCCCATATACACAATTTTCATAGAAATCAAAAATCCAGAGAGTTATTACTCATACCTTCTACCATACCTTTAACATGAAGTATTTGAAGGCCCTTATCTCCAATATGTCCAAGCCTTTGATGCCACAACATGGTCTTCTGTCCAGAGACCACTAGATTTTCTACTCCTCTTTTAGGAACTACAGGACTGTTGCACCCATAAGCAACAGTTCTACTTTGCAGCTTGTATAGAGTTCCAATCTGAACTCCCTGCATCAATATCAGTGCTCCCCGAACCATCTTATAGGTATCCTTCTCGAACACTATTTTTACACCTGCATCATCTAGCTTGCTTATGGAAATCAGACTTCTGGCCAATGCAGAAATATGCAGAACACCCAGAAGTGTTCTAACCCTTCCACCTTGCAACTTCAACTTTACTTTTCCATGACCAATGATTCTAGCCTTCCTATCATCCCCCAAGAAGACATCACCGCCATCATATTTCTCATACTCATAGAACCACTCTCTAATGGGAGTGAAGTGAAAGGATGCCCCTGAGTCAATCAACCATGCCTCATGATCTACATGTGTACTTGAAGAAGCCATGTACACATCCCCACCTTCATCTGAGGTGGTTTTCGCCTTTGTAGAAGGAACATCATCATATCCCTTTCCTTTGTTAGGAGCTTTAGATTTACAGTCCCTTTTGTAGTGCCCTTGCTTTCCACATTTCCAACAAACCACCTTTACAATTTTTCCTGGAGATTTAGATCTCCCACTTGATGACTTATTTTTGTTTCTATTCTAGGACCATCCTCGTACAGACAAGGCATCACCATTCTGGCTCTCCATATTTTTCCATCTCATCTCCTCCCTTAGCAAGGATGAGACTATTTCATCAAACTGTAAGGCAGTTGCATTACTACCTATTGCAATAACTAGACTATCCCACTAATCTAGTAGAGAACACAACAAACTGATGCAATTATCTTCATCTGAAATTTCAATATCAATAGATAATAACTTACTTACCACAATATTAAATCCATTCAAATCCTCTGTCACTGAGTCTCCATCTTTCATCCTCATGTTATACAATGTGAATAGTTTATTCACTAGAGACTTAGATTGGTACAAAGTCCATAACTTGTCCCACAAATCCTTCGCCGTAGCTTCCCCTGATACATTCAACAATATTGAATCTGAGACACACAATTGTATTGTGCTCTTTGCCTTTCGATTCCACTTCTTCCATTCTTCATTGGACACTCCCGTTGGTTTAGTACCCAAATCTACCATAATCCACTTATCTTTATCCACCAATAGATCCTCCATCTTGAGTTTCCACAACTAAAAACTCTGACCATTAAATTTCTCAATCTCTATCTTTCCACTTCCCTCCATCTTCTTTCACCACCAGAATTGATCATGTAGATCTCCCGCTGAACAGGGTCTACCACAGGTTTTAGTGAAACCCCTCAGCAACAAAGGAGTCCCCTTGAAGCCAAAACAGGTCTATTACCAAATGTAGGTTTTAACCCTATACAAAAATTACCTGCATACGAATTCTGAAACATAGAAAAATAAATGATGCAAGAGCATAACACATAAAACACATATACACAAAATTTTTCCCCTGGATCACAAAATCAGGACTACCAGCTTGACTTTTCATTATGTTCCTTTCAATGTTATAGTACATATTTATACATGCTGAAGCATCCAATACCATGGACTTAAAAACCATCGCGTCCAAAACCATGGACCGAAAACCATTACATCCAAAACCATGTGCAAAAATCATGCACAAAACCATAGGTAGGTCCGCCAAACCTAATATAGGGTCCAAAAAAACATTTCCAAGGCACTGCCTTGAACCCCATAGAGGGGGGTTACCTACACCCCTCAAACCCCCTGTGACCCCCCCACTACGCAATCGGCACAACGAAGGGGGGGCTCCGCCCCCCCTCTAACCCCCCGGTTAACTAATTGGGATAGTCATGGAAAGAATATAACACAACCCAATAAGAAGGTAGCTTGAATTTTATAGCCTAGAGGGATAGGATACAAGTTGTGCTAGAAGATAATGGCTTGAAGTAAATCATTGATCAAGAAGTCCCCAAGTCAACAGCTACAGATGCACATAACTTGGCTGAATGGAAGAAGTGTATGGCAAAGGTAAGGTGGATAATCCTTTAGGGAGTTTAAGACCACATTGTATCGAGTCTCCATGGTGAGGACACTTCGCATGCTATGTGGAAAACATTGACGAACTTGTATTAGAATAGAGTAATCAAAGGAAGTTGGCATTGAAGGATAAACTTCATGAAATCAAGATGGAGAAAGGAAAGACAATTCCAAAGTACTTGACCAAGTTCACTAAATTTTGGGATGAACCTGGAAGCGTTGGAACATGGTTATCGAGGAGGATATGTTGATCCTTGCTCTTCTTGGACTCCCAAAGAGTTGGCATAATTATCAGAACTCTGTCAATGGTTGGGAGAAGCTACCAAATTGGGAATGACTATGGTTGGCATAGTTATCAAGATTCTATCAATGGTTGGGAGAAGCTTCCAAATGAGATTAGGAGGAACACCAGGAATGGCTCTTCATCAAAGACTGATGATGAAGAGAACTGTGCCTTAGAGATTAAGGTGAGGAAGGGGAAAGGTAAATTTTCCCATTCCAAATCAGATTCTTATCATGGAGGTAAGAAGAAGGACATGCCGAAAGTTAAATGCTTCCATTGTCACAAGATGCACACATAGAGATTGATGTTCAAGTATTCATAGTTGGTGAATTCACCAACAATGACTTGACAACACAATGATAATGTTTTATAGTGATGAAACAACATTTCATGTGTAAATTGTAGTCCAACCAATGTTAAGTTGGAAACTCATATTATAATACTCGACATTTCATATAATATAATTTATGTGGTTGAAATTATTTATAGTTTCACTTGATATTTTTTAGTATTTTAACTAACATATGTAATTTTGAATTTTCATATTAGATGAACCAATTTACATTATAGGATGTTTTTTAATTTAGTCGCAAAATCATACTAATTAATATATGTTGATTAATAATGAACACATGAAATCAATCTAAAACTACTAAATTAGTAGTTTGTATTGATTAACGATGAAAACAAATAAAATGAATATATGACTAAATTAGTCGTTTATAATGATTATTAATGAAAATAAATGAAATGAATATAAAGTACTAAATTAGTTGTTTATATAATGAATATGAAACTACCAAAAAAAAATGACTAATGTAAATGATTAATTTTTTGATTAAAAATGACAACTAAAATTTGCATATATACGACTATTAGTAGCTAATCTATAGTATCTTATAACACGAAAAAAATTTAGTCATATTTCTTTGGTCATTAATTGTGGCAATTAATGACTAAATCAATAATTAAATTAATGACCAGATTATGACTAAATATAATGCTAGATGATAAAATTGAGATAATCAATTAATGACTAAGCTAAAAATGAGTAAAAGTTGGTCATGTTATAAGATACTATAAATTAGCCACTATTGGTCACCAACTGAAAAATAGTCATTTATATGCAAATTTTAGTCATTGTTTTAGTAACTAATTAGCCATTTTGTAGTAGTGATGGGTCACTTTGCTACAAATTGTCCATTGAAGAAGTCCAAGGATAATTTCTCAGGACTAGTAGCAGGAGAGGCTTTGGCCTCCCAATTTGAATTGGACTTTTCGCTCATTGCATGCATGGTGTCTTCAATGATGCTAAGTGTCTGGTACTTAAACAGTGGTGCTTATTTCCACATGACTAGTGACAAAGAGTTATTCAATGAACTAGTGGAGAAAGATCTCAAGATTCATATCGAGATGGGTGATGATTGTAAGTATAGTGTTAGTGGTGTTGGCACTATTACTTTTCAGAGGGAGCATGAGGCTCCACTCACCTTGAAGAATGTTATGCATGTACTCGGACTAACGAAGAACTTGGTATCCACTGCCATGCTTAAGGATAGAGGCTATGATGTGATCTTTTCAAAAGCAATGTGTTCCTTTAACACATAGCCACGGGTGAAGTAAAGAAGATAGGGATTCAAGTTCATAATATCTATATGATAGAGGTAGAGGATTGTGTTGCTTTGAGTTAAAAAGCAAAAAATATGTTGAGCCGATATGTTGGTGAGTTGTGGCACAAGCGATTGGGCCACTTGCATCATGGGGCTTTGAAGATATTACAAAAAATCTTTACCGACCTTCCCAAAGGTATGCTTGAAAAAGTTGATACATGCAAGGGTTGTACTTTGGGAAAATACACCAAGTCTTCCTTTGGAGACAGAGACAGTCGAGCATAGCCTCTTCTGGAGAGAGTCCATTCAGATGTGTGTGGACCATTTTCGACAGCATCCACGAAAAAACATAAGTATTATCTTATATTTGTTGATGACTATTCTCGTAAATGTTGGGTATTTTTAATGCAGAAAATGGATCAAACTTTCACAAAGTTTTATGAGTTCAAAGCATTGGTAGAGAAATATTCTAGCAAGAAGGTCAAAGCTCTACGGAGTGATACCGGTGGTGAGCATGTCTCCAATGAGTTTAAGAACTTCTATGTAGCGGAAGGGATTAAACGAGAGTTGATGGCTCCCCATAGCCCTCAACATAATGGGGTTTCCAAGAGGAAGAACAACAGCATAGTAGGGGAAGAAAGGGCGATGTTGCATGATCAGGACCTACCACTACACTTGTGTGTTGAGGCATGCAACACAGCAGTTTATGTTCAAAACCGTAGCCCACATAAGATGCTTAAGATAAAGATATGAGAGGAGGATTATTCTCATAAGAGGCCAGATGTTGGTCACTTCAGGATTTTTGGGTCATCGTTTTATTTCCATGTGATCATAGATGCATGGAAGCAGTTTGAGCCAACAATAGGGTTAGGGATCTTTCTGGGGTACATTGATACACCCCACAACTATCAGGTGTACATGCCAACCAGTTGGATGACATGTGAGTATCCCTTGAGAGGGAGCTTGAGCTACATGTAGATGAGGAGGTTTTAGCTCCTAAGGTTGAGAGGCGTCAAATTGATGTTGAGCAGCCACATGTAGAAGTTTAGATAGTGCAGATATCCACTCAGATAAAGTCTTCTAGAGAGGGAATAAAGTGCACCAGAGAGGCTGACAAATTGTTGGATGATGAAAGGAGAATGTGGGAGCACCCTGTTCTCAGCGTAGACAGAGGTGGTCACTAGAGAGGTACAGTGGATGCATGGCACTTATGGGTGCATGTGTTGTGACAGATCCATCTTCCTTTCAGGAAGTAGTGTAGCAGCTAGTTTGGTTTGATGTGATGGTGGAGGAGTATAACTCCATAGTTCAAAACAATGTTTGGAATGTGGTCCTGAGACCAAATAACAAGTCAGTTGTGAGTTCTCATTGGATTTACAACATATTGAAAGTTGTAGATCATAGTGTGGAGAAGCATAAGACCAAATTTGTGGCACGTGGATTTGCACAGGTAGAGGGGATTGACTATGACGAGACATTTTCTCCTCTTGCAAGGTACTCATCAATCATATCTATTTTGGCACTATCAAGATATATGGGTTTGAATATCCACTAGATGGATGTGCAGACTGCCTTCCTCAATGGCATGATTGAGGAAGAGGTGTACATAGAGTAGCTCGAAGTATTTCAAACCTTGGACCATGAGTCATATGTGTGCCAACTCAAGAGAGAGTTGTATGAGCTGAAGAAAGCACCCCGTGCTTGGTACACCAGGATATATAGCTACTTCGCTGGGTTGGGCTTCACTAAGAGTGAAGCAGATGCGAGCTTGTATTACATAGTGGTGGAAGGTAGGCTGTTTATCATTGTAATTTATGTAGATGATCTCATACTGACAGGTGATGAGAAGCTCATCAAATATTTCAAGGAGGACCTTGTAAGAGAGTTTTAGATGAAGGACATGGGGCTCATGCATTACTTTCTGGCATGGAGGTATGGCAGGGCTATGAGGATTTGTTTGTATCTAAGGGAAAGCATGCCAATAAGATACTCAGGAGATTCCACATGGAGAGTAGTAAACCCATGGAGACTCCTCTAACTAGTAACTGGAGGAAGGAGGATGCTACCTTAGGGGAAGTAGTGGAAGCTACTGTTTACAGGAAACTTGTGGGTTCACTCATGTACTTGCTAAACACATAATCGAATATGTGCTATGTAGTTAACCAGCTTAGTCAAGCGATGTTTAGGCCCACCAAGTTGTATTGGAAGGAGACAAAGCATGTATTGAGATACCTCATAAGCACTACTTAGTTTGGGTTATGGTACATATGGACAGAGGGAGTGAAGCTTCAAGTCTTCACTGATGCAGATTGGGTAGGAGTCCATCTAAGAGGAAGAGCACATCAGGAGGGGTATTTATTATTGGGTCAGTGGTAGTTTCTTGGTACATCAGGAAACAAAGATTAGTTGCACTCAGTTTGATAGAGGCAGAGTACATGGATGCAAGTTAGGTAGCATGTGAGGCTATCTGGATGAGGAAGATCCTGGTTGGTTTGTTTGGTGAGCAGATGGATACGACAATGATTTATTGTGATAATAAGAGTTGTATCAAAGTCTTTGAAAATCCAGTCTTTCATGATTAGTGTAAGGATGTTGATATCTGGTATCATCATCTCAGAGATGGTGTATTGAGGTGGATCATGTTGTTAGATTACATTCCCATGGACGAGCAAGATGCTGACATCTTGAAAACGCATTATCAAGATTTAAATTCGAGTTTCACAGAGACAAGATCGGGGTAGTTGATAATTCCTTTATTGTTGAGAGGGAGTGTTGAGAAATGGCAACAAGAAATTCTAGTTTAATTTGTCCTTGAATTAAACTGTGAATTAAATTTGAATTCTATTCGCATATCAACTTAAAATAGTTAAATTAAGTTTATTAAACTTACTTAACTTAGGAAATTTGAGTTGGAAGTCTTTTGGTAGTCATGTATATGTTCTCCCTACTTTTTAGGAGTCCAGTGTGAGCTAATTGTGAGTTGTAAAATAGAAGACTCAGTTTCATCAGTCAGTTTAGTTAAATTAGTTCTCCCATTGATTGAGAGAACTAATAGTGAGTTAAGTCAATGGTGACACTGATGAACTCCACCATTGCTACTCTAGTTAACTAAATATTTACTCATCAAAAACTCATGCATGTCGATTATGAGAAATACCCAGTTGAGAGTAGAGTGCACGGACAAAGTGATATTTGTTTTATATTTTTCTGATTTGCACTGATATTGCATACAATCGGGAACTGATCCTTGAGAGATTGCGCTATTTTTATAGGCTTTATTTCCCTTTAAATACAATCTCTCCTTCGTAGGAATTACACATTGGAATAAAGACTTGGTGGGCTTGTGAATTGGCTAAGATTTGGCCTTGAGCTTGCTTATGAGTTGGATATTGAATTTGCTGAGTGTTTGGATTGTTCTAGAGAGAACAAGCATTGTAATTTCATCTTGATTTTCGAGATTAATAAAAACCATATTGTGTGGTTTTTAGTTGTGGCTTTCTCCATATATTTGTTGTGTTATGTGCCTTTGATTCTCTTCCTCTATTAATTATTGTTCGCTCGATGTTCATGGGCTTCCATTGTAACCAGTAGAAGTAGATTCTTGTCTCTTGTTTTAGCAAATTGCATTAGCTTGTGAATCTACAGGATTTTCTACACACAATACGAAAGGATGGTGATCAAGAGAAGAACCAATGTTAGGGCACTTACATGAGGCAAGAGTGGCATGGGTGCTTCAGAGCTCTCCAGCACTATAGTTGGTAGACATGAAATTTACTTCTAAGAGATTTTTTTATTTAACCCTCCTCTGGTGTGTTACAAATGCACCAATATTGAATATATCCAAGAGAACGACTTTTTAAATTACAATTTTTGTATCGTTGTGTTCTAATACAGGTACCACATGAGTGCTTTGTTTGACTATAGCAGTGCTCTTTAAAAAAAAAAAATCCCTTAACAGTGCTCTTTAGAAGATGTCCTAGGAGGTTTTAATACATTTACAACACCGGTGTGTCATTAGAACATAGCAACACATTTTTTTTAAATTTAAAAACTATATTAGTGCACATTCATGGTATACACTGGGGAATTTTACTACACGAAGCCCATCAGTGCTTCAAGTGTATATATCACCAACAATTTTTAAAAGTTAACCTTTTTCCAATGCTATTGATTATTAAAGTACCGATGAATTGTGTTATTTAGTGCACCGTGTTTTTTTATTTTATAAAATAAAATTTTCATGGTGTACCATGTTCTATGTGGCGCCGGTGCTTGTATGAATAGTAAAGCATCAGTGCCTTTGTATATTATAGACACACCATCCAAAAAACATCCATCTGCCCACTTCCACTAGTGAGCTCCACTACAAACAGATTTTTGGGCTATTCTTATAGTGGATTCCACAAAAACCTTCACTAGAATGTATTTTCCTTGTAGTGATAACAACCTCGAAGAATTTCAAAAGGGAAAATTGTTAAAGATGCTACAAAAAAGCCTTCTACATATGCATGGGAATACATTGATATGTAGGGAATTGATCCTAAAACAAGTATGCATCATATTTATGTTCAAAAAAATTCCAAACTATTTAGACAACCTCAGAGAAGAATGAACCCTAATATAAGAGAATTTGTTAAAGAGGAATTAAAAAATTTACTTAATGTGAATTTCATTTATTCGATATCAGATAGTCAATGGGTTTCACCTTTACTAATTTTTTTTTAGTGGTTCATGGACACCCACGGTGACTGGGTGGTCATTACGTCCATGGAAATATATGAGCTTGATCAAGGGTATCAAGCCCCGCATCCAATATCTAGGCCTAACTCCAAGGGCTTCAGGGAGAATTGACCCTGTGACCTCCCGAATGGTGAGGCACTTATTTGACCAGTTGAGCTAACCCTTGGGGCCTCACCTTTACTGATTGTTCCAAACAAGAATGGAAAATGGAGATTGTGCATTGATTATAGGGAATTGAATAAATCTACTTTAAAAGATTATTTCCCACTACCTTTTATAGATGAAGTATTAGATACCCTAGCAAGGAAAAAATATTTTTCATTTCTTAATGGTTTCAATGGACATAACCAAATCCAATTGGTACCAGAAGATCAAGACAAAAAAAACTTTACATTCCCATGGGGTATATGTGCCTATAGAGTACTTCATTTTGGGTTATGTATTGCACCTGCAACATTTCAAAGAGAATTTTTGGGTATCTTTAACATCTAATTCCTGATTGTGTGGAAGTTTGCATAGATGATTTTACTATCTATGGAAATAGTTTTGACCAAGCTCTTGAAAAATTAGAAAAAGTTCTCATTAGGTGTAAAGAAGCAAATCTTTCATTAAGTCATGAGAAATGTTTTATGATGTTTAATGAGGGAATTGTTTTAGGCCACCATATTTCAGGTGATGGAATTAAGGTGGATACATCTAAGGTAGAAATAATTTCTAAAATTTCAATTCCTACTTGTCAAATAGATGATAGAATTTTTCTTGGTTTTACTAATTATTGTAGAATATTCATAGAAAATTTTTCAAAAATAGACTCCCCACTTTTTAAACTTCTTACAAAAGATTGATATTTTGTTTGAAATTCTGACTACTAGAAAGAATTTGAATCATTGAAGCACAAAATCACGGAAGAACCAATTTTAAGGGGACCTAATTGGTCTCTTCCTTTTCATATTTCAACTGATGCTTTAGATACAACTTTAGGAGCTACGTTGGGACAGAAATATCTAACTCCTTATGTTATTTATTACACAACAAAAAATTTGACTCCTCCAGAGTTTAATTATATTGTAACAGAAAGGATTTTTAGTTATTTTGCATGCCACTAATAAGTTTCAACATTATATCACTCGTTATGAAACTTTCATTCATACAAATCATTCTTCTATTATATATTTAATGAATAAACCAATTACTAATAGCAAGATTACAAGATGGTTTTTATTGTTGTAGGAATTCAATATTACTATTCTTGATAGCTAGAATGTAGAATGATAATAATAATGTTCTTGTAAAAGTTAATTTTCTTTATGAGGATGTTTTTGCAGCATCTATTAAAACTCCTTGGTTTGCATATATTGCTAACTATTTGGCTACATGAAAGTTACCCCCATAGGTATCATCCAAATATAAGTAGAAAGTTATCAAATGCAGTGCACCTTACTCTTCGATAGAGGTAGAATTATATCCAACTAGACCTGACTTAATCATCCGAAGATGTGTTCGAGAAGATGAACTAACGGAAATATTGAAAGGTTGTCATGATGAACCATGTGGAGGACACTTTTCTGATAGAAGAACTACTTACAAAGTACTCCTTTTGGGATATTATTGTCCTTATCTTTCTAAAGATGTCAAGGAATGTGTCAAGAGATGTGATAGCTTCCAAACAATGGGAAAACCCATTCCATCAGATGAGATGCCTCTACAACCATAGGTACTTGTAGAGCCTTTTGAAAAATGGGCTCTAGATTTTGTTGGTCCAATCAATCCTCCATCTAAATAGAAAAGGTATATACTTTTTTGTATATATTATATTAAAAGATGGCTAGAAGCTAAACCACTTCCTTTTGCTACTGAAAATGTTGTAGTTGCATTTATTTTTGAGGATATGTTTACTCATTTTGGTGTCCCAAGGGAAATTGTGATAAATCAAGGTACTCAATTGACATCCACGTTAGTGCTTAAAATAATGGAGCAATAAAAAATCAAACATTGAAAGTCTACTCCATATCATCCACAAGACAATGTGCAAGTGGAATCTACCAATAAGGTATTTGAATCAATCTTAACCGAGATTGTACACTTGCATAGAAATGATTGGGTGGAAAGCCTTCCAGAGGAACTATGGGCATACCATACCAGATGGAAAAATACAATTGGACATACTCCCCATGAGTTTTTCTATGGGAAGTAAGTTTTGCTTCCAAATGAGTTCCAAGTGGACACTTTTAGAACAACGACAAAATTGGGCCTTGATCTGTATGAAACTAAAAAATAAAGTTTAGGACAATTGAATTGAGATAGATGAAACTCGACATGATGTTATCAAAAGAACCATCATAGTCGAGCGGCAAATATCAAGATGGCATGAAAAATTTATCAAAGCTAAAATGTTCAATCTAGGTGACTCAGCTCTTATTTTTTACTCTAAATTCAAATATCATTAAGGAAATTTTCATACTCACTGGCTTGGTCCTTACGAGATAGATATTGTCTTTGATAATGGAGTAGTTAGAATCAAAACTATTGATGAAGAAATAATTAACTTCCTAGTTAATGGTCATAGATTAAGGTTATATCATAAGACATTAAGAAAAGAAGAATTTGTAAAATATTTGCAATATAATTTTGATTTCAAGTTGGTTAAGAAAGTGTATTTTCCACCTCACCTTCTAATCGAATTTTAATTTTCTCAGAATTTAATATATATATATATATATATATATATATATATATATATATATATATATATATATATATATATATATATATATATATATATATATATCGATGAAAACTAATTTGTGCATGTCTATATACAAAATATTAACTAAAAACCATGAATTCTTGGCAATTTAGATTTCCACATTATGTGTCTTTCCCCACTTCCTTGTTACCCCTCTTTTCTAATAAATTTATAGGTCTAAAGAAATGCTTTTGAGGCTTAGTTTTCTTCAAGTTTTATCAAGAAGAAAAAACAATAATATACCACTCCATTAAGAACATAAAATTATTAGAAAGAACAACTACTGAATCATTGAAAATTTCTAGCCAACTTCAAACTTTGCAACCTAGGTCAACCTACATTGAAAGAAGCTTCCAAAACTTGCAACAAAGGAAAAAATATCAAATTTTGAAGAGGTATGTGATAAGGTATGTAAGTATGATGTTAGATTATATTTCATTTAAGATCATTGTATTTTTAAACTCATTGAATGATCATGAAACATATACTATAAAAATTGAAGCAAATCCTAGACCTTCTAACACCCCTTACCATTATACCTCTACAATCATATCATTATAACCTTGTGTTGTCATCATATCTCAAGCCATCACATCACAATATCTCCAAAAATGCCTAAATTATAACAATCCTATAAAATTGGATCTAAGGATAATGGAAATCATTGACATGAATGATAAATTTAGCTATGAATTAAACACTTCCATAAGCAACATATTTCACCTTCACTTGACACCATCAAAACATCTAGCCTTGTCAACCATCTTTACATTACCTCTGACACCCTTTTCAAGAGAAACAATTTAGGATCGAAACTCCTTCCTCACATTTGGTGTCATTGTTAGATCAAAACCCAACAGAGTAAAATTCCTTCACGCATATCCACGGGTCGAGGATCAGTTGCAGTAGGTGAGCTAGATCAATTTCTTTGATAAATTCTATGGGAGTGTGTTAGATGTTACAAGAGCATTTGCATGGGATTTTGATGGAGTAGAGGTAGGTATTGGTGACATTAAACTCATACATACAGAGTTCATATCGGGAGAAGGAACAAACATACCTGAGGATGGAGAGAGTCGGTTCAAAAATAGGAAAATCAAAGAAAAATAATGAATAGTATTCATCCGAGACCCAAGTATGGATACTTCTATTTTCAAAAAGGGGATATCAGTGACTACATTGAAAACTAAGTGGAGAAATTTGTTGCTAGTCATTCAAAAATTCTTAACTTGTGAGGGGAGATATGGTACCATGTTTTTCTACCATGTTCAACTCTTAATTCACTTCATTGATGGAAATGAATTAAATTTACCATAGATACTGTGTAGTCTCAAGAAAATGGCTTATAGTGTGCAATGAGAGTCAAAAGCGCTCGACAGTGCCCTATATCACCATGAATGCCATGGGATATAATTGGAAAATATTTTTGGTCCACAATCGTTTCATAGAAGATCAGGAGGAAGAAATAGTTACAAAAACTAGAAGGAGCTAGCCTAGAACAATTTGAAACTCTAACCCTGAACTCATTACTGAAGAAGAGGGTTTGACTGCTAATGAGGTAGAACAAATAGAAACCTCACTAGAGTTTCCTAAATATGACACTCATCTTTGTGAGTTTTTGGAGAATATTAAATAGAAAAATAAAAATGAAGATATTAGAAGGAGGAAAGATAGCACAAGTGTTAAATAGTGTTAAGAAGTAAAAGAAGAAAAACTAATGGATGAGGAACAAAGGAAAATAAGCAATAGAAAAAGCATCCAAAATACAGAGGAACCACAAGTAAAGCTAAGAAGGAGCAAACACATTTCTAACCATTTAAAAACACAATCACCTAAGATAGTTAACCTCGAGGAAGGAGATCATAGCATGAATGAAGAAGCCAAAGCATCAACTGTTTATCATACCCCAAGTCCAATCAAGAAGACAGCTAAAATCTATCTAGTCTAATAGCAAGTCAATGATTATGTGGAATCATTGGAAAAAAAGTGCACAACAAAAGGTAAATTCCCCTCTCCAAAATGAATATGAAGATTCTTTCAATGAACAAGTTCCTTTGACTGATGATATTCCTAAAAAATAACACAAGATTGAAAACTCTTTAAAACATGATATATATGAGTTAGATATATTGAACAACAATCTCAAACAAGAGCATGAGGCAATAAAAGTACAGAATTAAATCCCAAGGACTCGAAATCATAACATACTTTTGCATAAGTGCCACTCATATAATAAAAACAAGAAAATCAAAGCCAATAACAAGTTCCTTAGAAACAAACATTAGGGGACTTTTGAGGTCTAAAATGGGCCTACTAAGAAAAATGTACCACCAAAATAAACTTTATAAGGACCAATAGGATTCAATATGATGATGTTAACCATGGGGGATGATTCACCATTTTTAGAGTAAAAATGTAAAAAGTTTAAAAAATAATAAAACTACTTTCTCAACTCGTATTTTCAACTTATCTCAGGAAGGGTTTACCCAAATTTTGAGTAGGAGTACTCATTGGATGAAAAATTTAATTCTTCATCTAAGGAGTACCCATGTTTCATACTTTCAATGGACCTTGCTACACAAAAAATGAAAAATACATAAAAAGACGTGATTGCAATCACGTTTTTCATGTATTTCTCAAATTTCATGTAGTAGGGTCCATCGAAAGTATGAAACATGGGCACTCATTGGATTAGGAATCAAATTATGCATCCAACAAGTGTTTTCGCTCGAAATTTGAGTAAACCCATAGGATATAAGTAGAAAATACGAGTTGAAAAAATAGTTTTTTCTTTTTTCCCTGTAAAATTTGATGATGTAATCTAATCTTATTTTATTATTTCTACTAATATTTTATAATTTCCTTAGGAGGACCATTTTAGACCTCAAAAATCCCCTGATTGTCACAGGGTTGTAGAGCAATATTTTAATGAGGAAACTAAGACTAGCATTCCATGCCAAGAGTAAAAAAGAAAGAATTAGCTTAGATGTCCCAATCCAAGCTTGAGAGATAATAAAGTGGATAAAATACTTGGAAAAATTTGAATTTTTTATGCATGAGGACATAAAAAATACAAATCCAATCTTCAGAGATAATGTAGTGGATAAAATACTTGGAATTTTTTTTTTTTATGCATGAGGACATGCAAAACCCTTCATGTGGGGGAATGTTGAAGTCCGTAATTGTCTTCTTTTTAATAACCCTTTTACTGTCCTTCCCATCCTTTTCATTATAGTTTTGCTACATTTCCAAGTTGAAATATCACCTTAGATATGCTCAAACATCATAAAACGTATCAATCTCTCATCGTTTATAATCTATTGTTTCTTTATGAAAATTAATTAAAACATTGCTATAGGTACTGAATTGCACTCATTTTGTAGTTAACCAAAGATTCTACAACTACATCCATGGTTAGATAGGTTCTAGTGCCCTTGAGAGAGAATAAAGGATATAGGTAGCTGGAAAATGATTGGCATATGGACATCCACCTATCACAATGATATTTTAATTCAGCCAGTTCAAGACACCTAATGGTCAAACCAGAAGTCAACTCAGGTTATAATACTCCAACAATGCGCAGGATTTGAAGGAGGATCATGGCATTATCAAGAAAGCATGAAATTGGACAAGAATAATTTGTAATCATAAGTTATGATATGTCAAATCAAAATATTCTCACGGTTTTATCTTCCAATTGGAAATCATGTGAAGAAATATTATGATTCAATTTAATTTCTTAGTTTTCAAAGTAAAAACTTTCTTCTCGGCTTCTAATGCTTAAGACTATTCTTTAATAGAGGATTATAAAAGGCCCAGGGGTGAAGTAATAGAAATCGTTACTCTTTTTAATATTATAATCATTTGTTATTTAATACTTTGACATTTAATACAAATTACTTTGTTCCTTTGGTGATCAATGCATGGGTGAATAGTTTGGTAGTTGATCTCATGCTTACACTCAATAGGAGGGGCTCCTAGACAGTTGTAAGTTAGTTTAGTATCTGGTTATGTTAATTTTAACTTATTCAATGAATAGTCTCTTCTTCATTCCAATTAGTTAATGTTTTCGATTAGTATTTTGTTCATTGATTTTTGGTTTAACCTTTAGTAGTTTGAACAGGTTGAGAACTCATAAAAGACAAAAATATTTTCTTTTCATAGTTTCTTTTATTCAATCATTTTTATTTCAATTTCATGAATAATGGACAGAGAAATTCTAATCACAATTACACACATATATAATCCTTCAGAGTTACACTTTAGATTCTTATTTTCTTGAACTAATTATATTAAGATTTCCTATTCTATTGAATAAAATAGAGATTTTTATGTGCAACAAGATTTAGAATAATATTTCAATTTTTTGCAAGTAAAATTAAAATTTCAATTCTTCCCATTTGAACAGATCTTTCAATTCAGTTCAAATAGAGTAATTTTTAATTCTTGTTGCAGTAGATTAAGTTTTCATTCAGTTTGATAGTTATAATTTTCAATTGATTTCATCTTGAAGTTTGATTTTATTTTAAAAGAGTAATTTTGATGGAAAGAACATGTGCATAGGAATTTTTTGCGTTAATCTAGTTCCATTTATATTTAACTTGCTTTAATATTTTAAAATAAAAAATAAAACTCCTAGCATATATTGTGCACATGCACTTCACAAGTACATGAACCTTGGTTGATGATTAATGAAGTAATTTAACTATCAATTAAATTACCAAACAATGACCCCATCAAACAATGGCATACATACATACATACATACATATAAACATTAGCATAAAAAAGCCATGATCTATGATGATCCTATTAGATAGCGACATACATACGTACCTATAAACATTAGCATATTCATAATCACAAGACAATTACCAATGCTCATGAGGTGAAGGTTAAGAAAAATCCATTTATCCATGCATAGCATGCACAACATTGAGAACAACAATTCCCAATATAGCCAAGGCATTTTATGCCTCAAATTTATTTAGTTTACCTTTCTTGTTATCTTTCTCATGATTGTCATGCCATCGTCCATTTATCCCAATGGACCCAACCATTCCATCTGGTTTCCATATTCTTTCCTTTAGCTTCCCTTTATTCATGCACCAAGCTTCATCCAAGTGTTTACACTGCTAGATAGGTTTCATTCAACTCTCCCCTAGCTCCATTAAGTTTCCTCTTTCCCAATCAATTCCCAAGACCCTCAAAACATGAAAGGAAAGAATAAGAAGAAAATAATAAGAAAATCATGGAAAAGATATAGCAATACAACACCACAAACAAAGTGGCATGGAAATGCACTAGACATAATCAATCTCAAATAAAGCACAAAGAAATTGAAAAATACCGAAAGAAAAAAGTTTCCAACACATAACATGACTCAATCCCCATGGGTTCCCATTGCTTCCAAGGGAAAGCTCAACCCAAGCCTTCTTCAATATTTCGTGGTAGTTTCTTTTTCCAGGAAATCCCATACATCATAATTCCATAAACACACAACTGTCAGTACATAAATAAATGTAACAATATATCATTTACTTTACCTTTTTGTTCCAAGAACACATCCTTGTAATTGAACACATATATATAACATCTCTCAAGGGACTCTAATCCTTAACGAATCCATCCATAATTGGAAACCAATTTTTATACCTATCAAATACATGTTCATGAATATAACACATATCCACATAATGTCAGATGAAATCAAGGTTAAGAAGACTTCATGTATTCATGCAAAGCACTCATTCATTTGGAGTTGTAGTTTCCAAGCATAGCCAAAGGAATTCTCACCTAATACCTTTATTTTACATTTTTCGTTGCTACAATTGAGTCTTATTATGTGTTTTCACATCACCTTGATATTACTTATATAAACAAATTAATTGTTACCTTGTCATGCTAATACCAAGCATGTTTCCCTACAACTATTCACAAATGTTGGTCACATGTTCCAAAGATCAATACATCGTGTATATTAATTTGAAAATAGCCTTTACCAAGACTAAAAGCCATGTCATAATCAACTCACAGTCATTAGTCATAATACTACAAATAGCACCCACATGCACTCAAGTTCATATCAATTATCTCAACACATATTGTGTTAGTACAACCGTCTTAAAACAAGATCATTCCTTCCTACAATATTATAGGCACATACTCATACAATGAAATTAATCAAACATTTAGACAACCTGTAAACATAACCCCTTACTATCCACGGTCCACACTAAGGTAGAATGAGGCATATACTATAATGGACTGATCTCCAATTTCCAATTATGGAAATGGGATCTCCAAGATCTACTAATTTCAACCACATACTTTTGTACTAAAAAAGATACCACATAATCATGCCACTTTTCCATTCCATAGATTTCACGTCAAGCCTCTAAGGGGAGTCATGTGAACTGTAGCCCACTACTCTACTCTTCATTCCTGATATTATATTTCTTTCAATCATACCATGTTATATAAACCAAATAAAAAACATAATCAAACTCATAACTCAATGTACCTCAGGGAAGGCTATCACATATGCACAAGTTAGTCTAGATTAGTACGACACAATATCACAAGTATATTGATTCATACATGAATATCATAACCATAACCATTTACACTAGCCAATTTTGATTAGCATGATACATATAATATCAAGATCTTAACCGCAATACCCATAATCATCTCGCATATGATCGTAATGCATATAACAATAAGTTAAATATCATGCTTTACTAACCAATGCACGTGCATATGACCTCACTAATTAACTAACATCTGTCATGCATGTAACCACAATAGAAATAGAATGGCATTCATGTATATAACCACAATGCGTATAAAAACCATTAACCATAATACCTGCATGCCAACATATGATACCTGTATAACAATTTCCATTTTAGCCTAAGGTCCAGTGCTGCAACCTCACCTTAATAATCTCCATCTCCAACTCCATCTCAGCCAACATATCAACATCATGATGACATAAACTGCATAATGACCAGCACGATGCATGTCTCACCTACTATACATGCATAACCATATAAATTTACCCCATCAAGTCCAAGTATTTGAACCTAAAATATCTGATACCACCCTATGGTATCAGATATCACCCAAAGAGAGTCAAAAACCACTCTGGTACCACCTTGTAATTCCCCTTCCACATTTACCCAATTTCACAAGCCTACAAAGGTAAACATGAGATGAGTGTCACTTTGACATGACCTTATCTCCTATTTCCAGTTAAGGAAGTTAGTCATGCAAGATGACCACAAACTGGCATCCTACAGGGACTACAAGTCACCCAGGAGCTAAAGAAAAGCCTCAGGTGGTCAATCTCTAAGCTGGAACCTTGTCTCACTGACCTATACCCACAATTGAACCTTTGTCATTGCTTCCAAGTGCCCATGAGTTTATAATTTCACTCACGAGATTGTCTACATCCGGTTATGACTTAATTCCTCCATTATGACCATGTGGTCCCATAATTTGTGCCACCTTTTCAGGCTAGCTTCTATACCACTACCCATAATTTCCTAAAAATTTTCATCATGCAATCAAAGGTATTGGCGATTCCAGACAATTAAAACTCAAGTAAGAATTTAACCCAAAGATTCCTAATCCATAAGCGACATTTTGTCAAACATATGGAAAACATGTAAGCTACAGGTCATGAATGCATATTTGGTCATAAACTTAGAGTCTTCATCTGAGAATCACTGAGAAGGATATAAACCTTCTATAACTAGATGCAATAACACTTATTAGTCCATATATACATCAACCATTAGATAAATAAACAGATCATGACATGAACCATAGAAAACATATATCATGTAATGAAAAAATAACCAACAAATATCCAATATAGAAACCATGGAAACTTAGCCATAATATCACCATCATAATCAATACAAGTATATATGAATCACAGTAGGAAGATAGCTCTTATTAATATATGAAACTACCAACCAAGTTAGGGACTTACACATACCACCTGACCATATATTGGGTTTAACCAAATATCTCTTTAATCCAATCACCCGCACGCAACATTCCAAGCATGAATGTGGGATCTCATGGAATAATCAAGAAAAAAAACAAACCGGGACGTCCAGAGGCCAAACCACCTCAACCATCAACCATATTGATTCCACATCTACAATCAAACATCACTAATATGAACCAGATTAGTCTCTACCCAAGCTGTTTAGGGCTTTGGGAACTAGTAACTCAACCCATAACCTTCCAAGGCTACAAATCATTTGTCCAACTTGGCTCTAGAGACTAGTAACTCAACCCACCAAGGTACCCAGAGTGTTTTGCCCAATCTCAGCTCTAGTACTAATAACTTAACCCAATTTTTTCTAGCAATTCGATAGTGTTTGTTCCAACCCACAACCATCGAAAACTTAAGCATCAATAAAAGATCAAGTGGAAGAAACCCACAAGACCATAGTTATCGAGGAAATGGTAAGGCAAGGCTACAACCATTGTCACTCTAGGAAAATATCCATGCCAATGGTAGAAAATAAATAGAAAATCACATGCATATACCATGGATCTATAAATCAGCAAAGAAATAACATGCAATCTGTTACCTGCAAAGCAATCCAGTTTTAATTGTTGATCCAATTGTTCCCTTGCGCTTTCCTTATTTCCTTTTCCTTCTTTCTCAAAATCTAAGTGAACATTAAAGTTCTCTATTAGCACTCAGTAATTTTTTGAGGTTGCAGAATAAAATCACCAAGGTAACCACAAACCAACTTTGGAAGCTAGGATCTATCCCTACTAGCTTTAGAGAGGGCTCTCTCTATAAAATTTAACTTTGTTGGATTGAGTATTAGGCTAGCTATCAAGTTTGGGGTTTGATTTGTATTTGAATGATTGGTTGATAACTAGATTACCATTGCGCTATGGAGTTTGTTACATAAAATATAGATTGGATGCAATGTCTACAGATAGATCTCACAGGGGAGGGTAGCCAAACCGAATGGATTCTTTAAGTTCTATGAAATGGAGAAGAAGAACATATTAAGGCTCACTTTAAATATAGAGCATTGTTACCTGAATTCTATATTTAAAGATTAGAAGAAAAAATTGAAATTATTTGTAGCCTAGTGCAGAGTGTATATTAAAACAAATTCTACCCTTTACTTATCTATAGAATAATTCATATTTGGAAAAAAATATGTGCTATAAGCATAGAAATGTAAACACATAAGACAATAGATGCACTTCACTAACAACTTCACACAAGAATCCTATGAAAGAGCTTTTGTATTATTGGTAATATGATATTTCTTTAGAAATATACAATAGTATTCTTTGTACAAAAATCAAAATCTCTTACCTGAAATGATGAAGTATTTATAAAAATTATAAACTAAAATAGCTTGAAAAAATATCAAGATTTGTTAAAAATATCTCAAGCTGTATTACACAAATAGAATTGAAATATAGGACATTCAAAACTAATGAATCTACTTGGCACTATCTTTGTGGATTTCTCGTGACAAAGAAGAGCAATTCGAATTTGATACCAACTCTTATTTGATGAGGTGGTATCCATGTCACTAACTATCTTTAAGCTTTTTCCTCCTGAAATTATGAAAACTAGGGTCCTATAATCCCTTTGTATATCGAAAACCATAATATATGTTAGAAAATTGAGAGAGGTTTTGGTAAATGATGATGTAGAAAAAAAAAGCATCTTTTAGTTTTTGAAAATTAATTTCCACTTGTTCGGAAATTGCATTTGAAAACACTAGCTAAAAATAGGAAAATTAGGGAAAATATGCCTGCAAAGATTCATCCTAATCTAGCAAACCATAATAGGTATTATAAAATGGAGAGAGGAGTTTTTAAATGAGGATATTATAATCAAAAGCCTCTTTCCATGTTGGAAAATTCGTTGGAAGTTGTTTGTAAACCATGTTTTAAATTACTGTTTTGTATAGGAAAAACATAGTTTAGCTGACCATGTGTTGGCTTAGGGGGTCTTGAACCAGATTTATATCTAGTTGCACCAACCAAAAAAACCATGCACTTCTAGCTCTTTTGGCAAAAACCCATGTAATGTAGGCTACAGTCTCACCTGAAGTAGTATTGGGGGATGCAAGAACCAAGTTTCTACATCGAGAGACTAGTGTGATGTCTTCTAGTGCCTTAGATCTACCTTTGCACATATCGATAGACTTCTAGGGCTCGTTATTGTAATTAAGTAAAACCAGCCCTTAGACCCTTGCGAAGGTCCATGATAAGTCCTTGCGGACCTTAAATATTCAATTTAACTATTTCCGCGCATCAACAAGCAATCCTAGATTGGAGTTCATGTAGATCTACTTAATTCATTAGAAAACATAAGGGAAAAGGCCTATAACTCTGTGGAAGTGGCTAAGCATTCATTACATACATTATTAAGACCAATTCAATACATTATCGACAACATATAACATAAACAAATCTTAATGGAAATACACAGTAATTCATCAAAAATCGGTCTTTATTGATCTTCAATTCATTAATTACAGACTCTTCTTACCCAACGCACACAACCGAAAGGGTCCACGCACTCAATTGCAGACTCTACCTAGGCCTCTTGTGCACTTAGCTGCAGGAACCTTCCCTTCAATATCTAAGCACAAGAAATAGAGCCTTCCTGCCTTAGCTCTTGGCCAAGATAAAAAAACACTTCAATGTACCCAATTTTCTATCAAACTTCCCCCTAAGGCTCGCTAAGACTCAAATATTTATAGCTTTCCTAATACAATACCATGGCCCTCGGCTCATGGGCGAGTCTTCAAAACTGACCAAAAACAATGGGCTAAGGCACCTTTAACTCTATCTATCTACGCACTGTGCATCCACTTTTTGTAGAGAATTTACATCTTTTACTAAATTATTTACAAAAATGACTAAGTCTAATTAATTTCTACCCCTGGGGACCCCATCCCAACACCGTGACACAGACATATGATGTGGAGGCGGGAGGTGACATGGAGGTGGGAGATGATGTGGAGGAACATGGTTGGTGGAAAGTAAGTGGGGTCTGCAAGGGTGATGTGGAGAAATGACGTGGAGGTGAGTGGGGAAAACAATCCAAGAGGCAGGCAGTGAGTGGTGCGGGAGAGACAGTGAGGTTAAATGTTGGCGAGAGGTGACAGGCGGAAGGGATACGTGGTGGTAGCAGAATGGAGGTTGAGTGTATGTGGGGAGTGATGTTAGTGGGAAGGCGGGTTACGATGAGAATGATGGAAATCACTTTCGGAGGCGGGTCAGAGCTGTTTGTGGTATTAGAGGGGGTGGGTCTGAAATCATGAGGGGAAGACACATAGTGGTGGGGAAACCACTTTTGAGACACCCCCCCACGCAGTTAAAGAGAATCATAGTGGGGGGGATCGAAAAGATGGTGGAGTCGTCTGATGAAAAAGGCCATGTGATCGGGAGTGTGAACATGTTCGCCTTTTAACCATGTACAACAAATCTCCATTTTTCGTTTTCAACTCTGCACTAAAATCAAAGCTATAGTCCCAAGGCCTTATTACAATTTATTTAATCACATTTAAATGATGTGATTAATTTAATCTAAGCATACTTTATTACCCTCTAATGCTACATTTTGACTTGCAAATATATTTTTTGATTTTTCTTAAGGTTTTGACCCTTTTTTGGAAATAATTTACAACATGGAATATTATTTACAACATTTCAAACATAATAATGATCAACTATAATAAAACAATCCTATAAAAATTATAGGACCCTAACATGCTCCAAGCATGCTCCAAGAATTATCTATGTGCAATAGTATGAGGGAATGAAAGAAATGGAAGAGAGCGCAACCCAAAACTGTCAAAGGGTATGATCTGATCCTTAGAATCCCTTTTATCATTGAGGCCTCCATTTTCTTTATTTTCCCTATTTTTTGCTCTAATTTCCTTAGCTTGAAAATTTGCATCTCTTCACCTTCCTTTTCTCCTATTTTCTTTTATTTTCATAAATAAAATGAATTATCACCTCTTTGCCTTTGTCAATTTCCTTGGCCATAAATAAACTAAAAGTGATCCCCACTAGGATGTTTTTCCCACCATTCAACTTGAATACAAGTCCCTTGACCCTAGTCTTATTTTATTTACATGGATAATCAACTAGGGGATATTACACACACAAATACATTGTTTATTTATCTCAAGCATAACATATGAATTTGTTACCTCTTCATGCCAGTATGTTGTAGCGGCTACAACCTCCCTAAAAAAATTTGGCTTGCACCTAATTTTGGAGCCTCCTTTGGGAGTGTCGCTTGATGACTACACACCCTCAGGTTCACTCCGTGAGCCCATGGGAGTCTTTGCATCCGTCTTGCTTGTTCATTCCACCCAAGTTTCTGTATCTTGGTGTCTAAGTCATGCTTGTAACCATGCTTTGGTTATGCTCAACCTCTTCACTTCGTGTGTATTTTTCGTGTTCTCTATGAAATAATATTTCATACTCACACATAGAGTCACATTCACTATTGCACAAGCATCGTCATGGTCGATCAACGAAAAATCACGGGTGTGCACTTGTCACTTGCACCGTTGGTCAGTCATGTTGAACATGTGTGTCTAGATGTTTGGAGTTGTTTCATCATCGAGTCATGTGTGTGTGTGTTTGCATGATCACCTATGCATCTTTCGATCATTCACACACTTATTCATTTTGCTGAAGTTCTAATGACCAGACTCCCCTCTGACAGTTAGACCATTGCCCTTCCATCAACTCGATCGATTGTCACCCAGAACAACGTAGAAGCACCAAGCAATTCTTTCCAAGTTGCTTTGATCTCAAGCAATCCAATTAGCTTTCCTGCTAATCACCCAAATAGTTAGACCTAGCAACCACCCTAGGATTGAATCCCCTCCAAAATTACATAGAGGCTACTAGCCTTGCCTGCTCTGCTGACTGACGAAATTGCACATACAGACCAGACAGACACCAAGTTCCTATCCTTGTCTCCCTTATAAAATTACGCAGTTTTATCAGTCATTC
The DNA here is from genome assembly GCA_031772625.1 of Pinus tabuliformis. Lineage (NCBI taxonomy): Eukaryota > Viridiplantae > Streptophyta > Pinopsida > Pinales > Pinaceae > Pinus > Pinus tabuliformis. Next base: position 1,216,954,349 of record CM062816.1, read on the forward strand.
CTCCCGACAGTCGATCAGGTGCTTATACACAAAATTGCTTAGTTTTTATGAGCGGGCCTTTTGCTAGACAACAGTTCAGTCAGCTCAGAAAATATGCAGAGATGATCAGCAGGCCAGCCTGTCAGCCTCAATGCATTTTTCCTCACCAGGAGCTCCTAGCAGCAAACTACCAGTTCCATCCAGGAATTGCGCAGTTTCTACTCCAAAGCTCCCACTAAATGACTATCTCTTCCCCTTCAGAATTGTGTAGTTTCTACTGCTAGTAACCCAGCAGCCAACTGCCAGTTCCCTCTGGGAATTACGTAGTTTTGACTACCAAGCTCCCGCCTAGTTCCTCCCAAAAACTGTGCAATTTCTTCTTGTTGATCCTCATTGCACCTTGACCTATTCCTCTAGAAAATTGTACAAATTTTTCCTTCCAGCCCCTACTGCCCAGTCATTTCAGAAACTACGCAGATTCCTCCTACATTGCCTTCCTACAACTCGGAGTGTCCCTCCCAAAATTTGAACAATTTTTCCTTCCAGCTGAGTTGGACATCGCAAATAGTCATGTCCACTTGGATTTCCCATCTTCATCACTTAATGAATCTTGCACAGTTTTCATCAATAGTGTTCGGAGCCATCATCCCGCTTCGCAACCTTGATGCCTCTCCCAGTCACCTACATCTAAAATGATCATGTGTCATGGTAGACTAGGAGGTTTTTTTCATTTGATTTTGTCTCATCATGAGTGAGTGCAGGCACAAGTACACTAACAAATATGGCATGACAATGGAAGGGATGAACAAAGGGAGCACATGCAGAAGGACAGGTTCACCAACAAATGAATGAACGATGCATGCGAAGAGATGTGCTTGTAAATGGATAATCATGCGAAGATGTGTTCAAGGACAGACGAACGCGAAAACATGCAAGATGTGCTCATGGATGGATGAATGGATGGATATGCACCTTTCATGAATAGACGAGCCTATCAAGCCTTCCAACATGAAAGAAATGAACAACGTGCCAAAGCATCATCAAGCGAACAAAAGACCATTGAAGACTCCGCACACTTCGCCATGCGAAGGTGAAGTTGTGGTACACCATGAAGACAACCATCACCTAGCAGCACTGTAGCTTGACATGCACTCTAGCAGTAGCACAAATGTACCAACACTGTCATGTCAATTCATGTCATGAGTCATGTCTCCCACATCTCTAATATGGGCTATGTTGTTAATCAATGTAAGGTAACATGGAAGTCGAAGAGACCCACTTGTTGTACAAAGAGTCATGCAAAGTATAAAATTCATGGAAGTCAAACAGTCATGAGGGTATTTGAACAACCACAAGGATTAGTTTCACCCTTGGCTATAAATACCCCCTCATTTGTACATGAAAGGACTTTTCACCTCAACTCCTCCCACATAGCCAAGAGAGTCTATAATATTTCATTTGAGGAGTAAGTAGTGGCTCCAAGGCCCCTCTCATGGGGTTAGCGATATATGGTGTAAATATGTGTCTTGGAACTTTCGCTTAATTCAGAAGCCTACTAACAGGCCAACAAATTTTCACACATGTATTGTAATTGTTGCAAAACTAATCTTGAACACTTGTAATGCATGTTGCTTTAACTTGTGCTGAACACTTGCACTATTTTACTTGTTGTAATACATAATCTATTAATAAAAATGTCTTTTATATGTTGTTAACATTGTCTCACCCGTGGTGGTTATCTCCCCAGACATTAGACAGACCTTTCACATAAAGCATGTTGTAGCAACCGTTTCACTCATTCGGACTCATCCTTTGAGTGTTGTACGTGTTATCTTAGCTTGTGTGTTGTGATTGCCGCATCCATGTGGACTGCTCCTCCAGAAGTTGTGCATGTTCTATTGTTTTATGTGTTCCTAGCTGAGTTGGGACTTCATGCCAACCAAATTGGGACTCACTCTCACCCTCTCCCATTACAGTGAAAGAACCATTGACACAAGTACACTATCATTCACCAAGCACGTGAACCTCACTTCTCGAAGTAAAAGTAGACCACTCTCCTGTGCTGACAAGAAGGATTTAAGGAAAATCCTTATGACAATGGCAACCGGCCATCATACCGGATAGGATGCCCACACCAAATGGTGTGAGGTCTAGTTGGGACTTCATACTGCGGTGATCCCCTGAATTTTGGTAGGTCCAGTACCATCAAAATTTCTAGGATTAGAAGGAGGGCCGCCAGTTGTATATGGTTGAATATCCCCTTACACTAATTCATTAATCATCTGGTCAAAGTAGTAACTTGCACTCCCTCTCACCTACACGTGACTCTGCAGTTGGTTACTCCTCACCTCCCATGATTGAACATGAGATTCCATATCATGAACTTCGCTTCATCCATCCGATCACTCGCTAGTTCGCGAAAGAAGTCAGACTGATCTCAAGCATACAACATCTTCCATACGCATCAAGGAAGTCAAAAGCCACTCCCATAGGAGTTGTTATATCATCAGTGGAAGAAGCAATCCTTGCCACACTTGAAGGTCTGACAGAAGATATTGAACATGAAGAGGAACATCTAGTCTTCTAGGAAGGTGAACAAGACACTCTTGTGAACTTGGGATCGAACTTCGGTATAGAAGGTGGAGGGGAAGGTAGCGAAGGAGGTGGAGGAAGAGACGAACCAATAGACTTAGAGTTGGAACCATCATATTCTAAAAGAGAGGAAGAGGACGAGGAATAAGAATAGATGGCTGACCCAAATCTTGAATGAATGAATAAGGGACCATTAGCTCTCTCGGTTTTCCTGCACAAGATGTCAAAGCGAGTGGAGAGAATGAACATCAAGTTCGACCCTGAAATCATAGTGAAGGCAGAAGACCATTTAGACAACTTCTACCTATAGCTGTAGACCCTTGAGGTACAGTACAACGACGTAGCAAGTAGATTGTTCCCATGTACCTTAGATGGTTGAAAAGCTACATGGTATCACAACCTTTCACCGAACTCTATATGGAACTGGGGTGCATTCAAATGCATGTTCCTTGAGAATTTTATTGATGACAAGACCCCAGCCATGCCACTCAAAGAGTTGGGAAGCCTCAAGATGGAGGGAAAACAGAAAGTGAAATATTTCAATCAGAGGATTACACGGATATTGAACAAGTTTGTCACGGACACTAAACCTCATGACTCCATCACTATTGGCTACTACATGTCCTCATTGCCAACCATTATTGCACAGTTCATCAAGCGAGCTGTGAAACCAACACTTCTGGAAAACTGCGAGGAGGCTATCACTATTGAGAAACACATGCATGCAATTGGAGTCATCAAGGATGAAGAATTAGAAAAGGACTCCAAGGATGCAAGCAGGAAGTTCCAAGTAGTGGTGAGCAAGGGTAGAGACAAAGAAGCAATTGAAATTGAGACCCTCACTCAACTTGTCAAGAGCTTGACCACCGAAGTGTCTGAACCCAAACAACGTAAAACAAACAAATTTGCAAGCAGTCATCCACCCAAGCAGAGATAGGCAAGCAACTCATCAAAAAACAACTAGTTTGCTTCCAAAATTGCACAGAAGCCTGTGTTCCAGCTCGAACAATGTCTAGATCCTAAGCTCTCTTTATTCCACAAAGAACATCACCCTAAGAACTCTTGCTCAATCTGGAAGTGAGTCACAAGTTCTTTCTACATTCATACGCTCGATGCAGGAAGTAATATGTAAGAGTAGCCAGAAGACATTGATGATGACAAAGAGCTTACACCTGATGAGCCATCAAGCTCTGGGCATGTGGTGAACGTGTATCAGTGCTCACAAACGATGTCAAAGACGAACACCAAGAAGCAGCCATGAAAGAAAACTAACCATTACAATCTTAGGAGTAAAGGGGCTCCCCCTACACATGGGGAGATGCAAGAAAATATCAGACTGCTGATAAGGAAGGTCGATCCACTAGCTGCCCCAAACCAGAAAACACAAAGCAAGTCCGGGAAGACAGCAACGAACAAAGGCACATCCATGATCAGTAAGTTGAAAAACACTTAGCCGACAACACGAACACCCGTTCTACCCCGGATACCTCGGTAAGTCTACCACCTCTTGACTACAACATTGTTAATGACATGAAGAAGACTCGAGCAAACATCAGTTCGAGTTTGCTAAGATCCAGAGTAAGGGAGATATCCTGTTGCGCACATTGGGACAAACAACAATAGACTGCACAGCCTCTACTAGCAAGGGAGCAAGCGCACCTCCCAGATCACTTTCCATTATGCTCAATACACTCCGGATTGAAGAAGAAAAATTAGGTTTCCCTCCATTCCTGTTAGCTTTTGAATTTTTTAACTGCAATGTTCACAACTATTTGGTTGATTTTGGTGCGGAAGCTAATTTCATGGTGCTCTCCATTGTGAAAGGATCAATGGATGATGGAGTGAGACATCTACACGAATCATCCAACTTGATCGAACATCAGTACCAACCATTGGTGAACTATGAGACATGATCATCTGACTATATCATGACAGTCGAGTCCACCAATGCATTAACATAGTGATTATGGACATGCCAGAAGCATATGGTCTGCTACTGAGCAGAGACTAGTCTTGCAAGCTAGACGAATATTTTGCTACAGACTGGTCTCACATTGTCTTTTGTACAAGGGCAAGTGCAACCAAATCTAGGTAGTATCCGAGAGGTACATGAAACATAGTGTCACTCCCCTCAATGGTGAGAATGAACCACTGGCCTTTGTAGAACTCATGTTCAACAAATTCCTCCTTGAGACAACATTGGGGTGTTATCCTACATAGCCAGCTCCAACCCACCAAACGCGCAGTTGGGACTCCTTCCTTGCCAATGTAATGGTAATGAAACTTGTACAACACATTGTACCAATAGTGGTAGTAGTAGCAGTAGTACTAGTACATCAAGTGGTCCATGTAGAAACGAGTTGTGGACCATGTACTTTGACAGATCAAAGACACAAGATGGCTCATGATCTAGGTGTGTCTTGATTGACCCTTACAATAAGAAGAATCTAGTTTCAAGTCACTTGGATTTCGAGTGCATGAACAACGTTGTTGAGTATGAATCATTCGTGTTAGGCTTACAAAAATCCATCAGGCTCAACGTGGTCGCACTCAAAGTGGTAGGTGATTCAGAGATGGTGGTGCGGCAGGTATGTAACACCATTCATTGTTTATCACTGAATCTTAAAAGTTACGAACAAGAGGTATGGCGAATAATCTCAAAATTCCAAGAATTTAATATCAGTGTTGTACCACGTACGTGTAACTTAGTTGTTAATGCAATGGAAAATGCAGCTTCAAGAATACCACTGATTAGGGATAGATTTACTATTGAAATTTTGTACAAACCATCTATCCCAGACAACATAACTAACTTATGCGTGTTTAATGATGATCAACAAATATTGCATTTCATGGCGAATGCTGACGTCTTCAAAGATGAAGCGATAGATGATGACGAGCATGAGCGCTCTCTGCAAGTAGAAGCTAGTAATAGGAAAGGCCACCATATCACAAAAGGTGTGGCAAAATTGGAAAAGATTTATGACTTGTAAGAACATTTTCAGGGGCCAAGGAACAACAAGACCCACAATTCCACCATGAGGCATGAAGTGATAAACCTAGGAATGAAACAGGATCAATGTTTGTCAATCTTGGTACATGTTGTACATAGATATAGTGGTAAGCCTTTATTTTCTTGTTCAAACAGTACCAAGATGTGCTCACATGGACGTATGATGATCTGAAAACTTACGACACGTGGATCATCCAACATATCATCCCAATTAAAGAAGGAGTTAAGCCATATCAACAGAAGCTAAGGAAAGTACATCTGTCACTGAACGCCTCATACAAAAAGGCTTGCTAAGTTGTTGGATGCACGGACCATACAAAGATTTCGCCATTCCACATGGGTTTCCAACCTTGTTTTTGTACGTAAGAAGTCCAGGAAAATTCGCTTGTGTGTTGATTTTCGGAACGCAAACTATGCCTCGGAAAAAGACAACTACCCCCTACAGTCTATGGACCATATTTTGAAAAAAGTATCTGGGGCACAATTTTTTTTCTTCTTGACGGTTTCTCAAGATACAATCAATTTCTGGTAGTAGAACCTGATAGACTCAAAACTACTTTTCATACCAAGTGGGGTACGTTCACTTATAAATTGATGTCGTTTGGGCTTCTAAAAATATGCGCAACATTTTAGCACACCATGGACATCACCTTTCATAGACTCATTGGACAGAGTGTGGTGGTATACCTCGATGATGTGAGTGTGTTCTCAAGAAGACGAGAAGACCACATATGTTATCTGAAGAAAATATTTGAGCAATGTCAGAGATACAAGATTTCCTTGAGTCCAAAAAAGAGTGTATTCACAGTGTTGTAGGGGAACCTCCTCGAACACATTGTTGCCAAAAGTTGGATCAAGGTGGATTGAGACTGGGTCCAAACCATTACAAATATCCCTTACCCAGTCAACAAGAAAGCCATGTAATCCTTCTTAGGCAAGATTAACTTACTCCATAATTTCATCTCAGGTTATGCACAGATAGTTAAGCCCATGAAGGACATGATCAAGAAATATGTAGTCTACAACTGGGTTATGAAGGAAAAGTATGCATTCTCCTAGATCAAGCAGGCCATTACAGAAGCGCTTGCGCTCTGTGACCTATATTTCAAGAAATATTTCCTACTATACACCTTTGCTTCCGATAATTCACTGTTGGGCGCGAGATCCCCCAAAGGAATATTTGGGGCTAAAAGCCCAGATTTTGGTCATAAATTGTATCTTTGATGTAAAGACTCCACATTTTATGGGCACGGAGTGTGTAGCTTGTAAATGAGTCATAGGGTTGTCCGCCCTTAATTTTGTAATGTAATGTCGGCTATAGAGATATACTCATGGTTTGCGGATCATGGGATTGTATAAATATAGTGAGGCTCTAAGTTGAAGAGGAATCAATTGAATGATCATGGAATAGAAGCATAGCGGAAAATCTAAGGGTAAAGTCGAGTCTTTGGGTCATAGAGTAGGAGAATTCTCTATAGTTGAGTGTGTAGGGCGAGTCGAGTCTGTAACTGTTGAACCATTAATAAAGAGAAGTTCTACATCAATTTTGTGTATTTATTTCCTGTGTTATGCAATGAATATATTGGGTATAGATTGCATTTCTATTGTTTATATGGTGCATGAACATATATAACTATGTAGATTAAGTGAATGTGAGTTAAATTATCTATTTACATGAAGTTGACTAAAATCTATAAGGGGATAAGTAAGACACACAGTGTAACCTAGGGAAATAGCACAGATCGCTACCATAGCAATGAGAAATCACCTCTTCCCCTGGTTAGGGCTACACGAAGGACAATTGTAGCAGATCACGAAGGTATCGCAAGTTAGAACAATGTACAAAGTGACCTGCATGAAGATAGGCACATTTTGACTAAATCGACCCCTCGCACATCTCGACGGTGCAGAAACTTGGTTCTAGCATCCCTGCATACTACTTCGGGTGAGACTTTAGTCCATGCTCTGCAGGCTAATGCCGAAAGGGCCAGTAGTGTAGGGATTTTTTTGGCTAATTAACTCCGAACCTAGGTTAGGCCCCATCAAGCCAACAATGGTTTCGTTGTCGAGACCAGAATCTGCATAAGAGATGTCTGATGTCGTATCATTGGAATCCAACTAAGAAAGAAATTAAAGGTTGGTTGGAAAGAACAATTCACGAGTTCGCAACACAGGAGAACAGGAACCCACGACTGACAAAAGAAGAGTGGCTAGACTGCTACCTATACACAGAGATCCACAAAATCTTCTTCACCTCTTTCCCTACTGAGCTGTATGGGTGGATTGTGAAGCTACCAAATAGCCAAGGAAGGTGGAAACTTGACAATCCTATTGTGCAGACCCCAGAATTAATATGAAGTTTGGAAGCATCAGAGGATAAGATCATGCACACCGTTGACCATTTGCTCGATTAGATTATAGGAGGATTCATTACTGAGTTCGCAGTTGACACCTTAGTTAGCTATAGTGAGGCAGAGTGACGCTTTCTCAAGGGACTGCGAGGTAAGTACGTAAAGTCTCTGAATACTTGGATTAAAATGTTATTATGTGAAAAGAAGTTTATGTAATTACCTTGATGTTCGGGGCTAGGCGAAGTGGAAAAACCTACAAGAGCAAAGGAAGTGAGGGACCGGAAAATAGCCCATTGATTTCACCTCCTCGAGGGGACGAGGAAGAACTCGCGAATGTCTCGCCATGAAGTGTGATCCATCAGATAAGGAAACGAATTCCACAAATACCACCCCCACCCACACCGCCACCAGCTTCACCACCGTCACCTCCATCTTCACCCATACCACCTTTGCCACCACCATGATTCAATATGGAAAGCACGATAAAGTTGCATGTGTTCAAGGGAGTGGGAAATGAGGATCTAGACCAATTTTGGTTCGTTGTATGAGCCGTATGGGAAGCACAGGGAGTTATAGATGACAATATAAATAAAGAGACACTGGTTAGTGCCCTGCAGGATCGCGTGCTGACCTGGTATATTAAGCACTCCAATGATAATCCAAATGTAGGAATCACAGATATCCAAACAGTGCTAAACAAATAATTTAGCAGGTTGAAGTCTGAAGCACAATCAATCATTGGATTCAAAGAGATCACGATGCTACCAAGTGAGACTCCTTGGGAGTTGGATCAGAGGCTAAAGTGTATGATTCCTGAAGCTAATATGAATAGGATAGATGGGCAACATCACGAATGGTTTGTAGCATTGCTAACACCACATCTGAGGAGTACACTATCACAGCAGAAGTTAATGACTCGGGCAGAGACCTTATAAATCGTGATGAGGCTGCATGAGACCCCAATGTAGGATCCTAAATTGGGAGTTTAGTAGATCCACGTGTAGCTGAAGAATTTATGATTTGATATGTAGAGTCTGAAACAAGACAGGACAACTTTGACCAGAAGTGCGCAAAGAGGTGTGGTGTGTAAAATGCAAAGGTCAAGGTCATGACAAGGATCATTGCCCAATTTTCACAAATTACCTTGCAGGGGGAGGACCGATGCCGTTAAGACCAGAAGCATAAGCAGGACCTAGAAAGGTGACTGCTTTTTGGTGCGAGATTTGTCAAATAAGTGGAAAACATGCTATGGACCACTGCCATTTGTTACAGAAGTATACACAAAATTCGCAACAATTGTTCTCTAACTTTTGTAGGTCAGTGGGACATGATGAGCACACCTATAGAAGCTATGAGTTGATGGATAGAACTCCCACCTACAGAGTTCAGGCCGAATCGCAGCCCCTAGCCCAGAATGTAGGAGTGGCGCGAACAGGATTTTAGGGGAGCGGACGAGACTGAGGTGGAGGAGGACCTGGAAGAGGTCACGGTAAGTTAATATGGTACAATTGCATAGGGCTAGGACATTATGCCCATGATTGTACAAACCCAACGCATCCATTATGTTTGTATTGCAACTTGTTTGATCATGAGACGGAAGATCGTCCTACGTTGATAGCTAGGATACGCGACAAAGGAGCGCTACCGCCTCCCCCGACTCACTATATATGATGAGGTCTGAGCCACGTAAGGAAGATCCATATGTGAACATTGTGATCCGAAGTGGAATCACGATGAGAGATGAAAAAGGAAAACAGCTAGAGGATAGTACTTGGGTTCACAAAGCTCCAGTGAAAGAAGCGGAGTTTGATTTGGAGCACGCTCGGGAAACCTTCATGGAAGCTAAGAAGAGCTTCACTAATGCCTCCACTTCAGGAAGCAAAGATAGACTAGAGCTGAAAATGGACCCATCTATGCTTAGACATTCCTGAAAATATGCATGAAGTTACTGCATGACATTAAGGTTGTAAAAGGATTACAGGAACTCATTAATAGATGTGTTGGTACCACGCCAGGAGAACCGCACATAGTCAGGAAGATTGGAAAACATAAGACAAGAACGGGAAGAGAAATGAGACTAACCGTGCAGATTGGAGAATATGAGGTGGACCAAGTAATTATGGATTTAGGATTGGATGCGAATGTTCTACCAAAGAAAACATGGGAGCGAATGGGGAGACCTACACTACAATGGTCTCCTATTTAGTTGTGAATGGCAAACCAGAAGAAGATAATACCCAAGGGGCGATTGTAGGGAATCACTGTGGATATTGAGGGAGCGAGTGTGCTAGCAAACTTCGAAGTGATAGAGATTGTTGATGATAGCAATCCCTACTCCAAGCTGTTAGGAATTGATTGGGCCACTGACATGAACGGGGTGATTAATCTAATGAAGCACAAGATGATTTTTTAGAAGAAGTCATTGCGCGTAGTTATACCCCTAGACCCTGCTGAAGGATCGCACTATACGAAGCTGGTGCATGACTATGAAAGTGGTGATGACTTGGATTGCATCTATAAGATAACAATTTGAAACCAGGACTGGGTGAATCTCACTGCAGATGGGAAGCTTTCATTGGACCACGAAAGATCCTGTACTTCGGATTCAGATGATGAGATAGAGTGATGGCAGAATCAGTTACATGAGGTGACTACACTGAATTGTAATATGATGACAAGGTCGCTCCATTGCATATCGACAGAAGTAAGAGACCTGCCTACTTATGATGGCCTAAGTGAGGTAGATACCTTCTTAAATAAATTTGAAAGGGAGGTGTTGGAAAAGCAATGATTCTAGGCCTTGGATTGGCTACTATGCGCTACACTCGCAAGGTGGTGGGTTACACACAAAGGGTGTCAAAGGTCATGGGAAGGCCTTTGAGGGTAGTTTTCATCCTGTCCATTTTACCCCATAGCAGAATTAGCGACTCCGTTGGGGACTATACATCTAGTTCCTGGTTACCCGGACTCCTCTCAGATCTTCTCTTTCTTCTATGAGCTTCCCTCTTCTTCAAATCCTTTTCTGATCCACCATCTAACTTGTTGCATGTTGCAAAGTTGTATTATCCTTAGAAACTGATCCTAAATACCCATTGTTGAGCTATTTCCCCCACTAACCCAGGTTGCTAGTCTACACAGATCTTTATAAATCTCTTTGATTGTGCACAGGGAGCGTTAGTGGCCAAACTAACTCTCTACTTACGAAGAAATAGAGCGTTAGTCTCCCATTTCCATGTTTTTCAGAAGATTTTGTGGACCAAAAGGGGGGGGGGAACTTGTCTCAGGGGTTAAAGTAAGATTTGCAACCATATCATGCTAACAAATTTGGTGTCTTGAAAATTTTATTTTTAAGAAAATGTTTTAGTTTTTCTCTCTTAAAAGAAATTTCTTTGAAAGAAAGGCTGATAAACTGTATTGTACCTTCTATCGAAATATTTGTAGGCTACTTCATTTTGGTTTTTAGTAGTTGTTAGGGAATATTGAGAAAAGAAACTTTCGGTTATGCAAGTGTTGAATGGCTTTATATGCACTGACGAATCCATGAATATGTGAAATGATACATGTGTAGAATAAGATTTGTTTGCATAATAAATTGAATTTTTTTTTAGAGCATTGTTCTACATGGTTTATTGAGTCGAGAGTCTCACCATATTCATACATCAACACCCCTACCAAAGACAAATAATCAAGTACACTAAAATTTACATTAAAATCAATCAGTTACTCTTTTTTGAGCAAAACAACATTAGCTAGATTAGGACCTTGTGATAAGTATGTGAGTGAACTGCCCAAGGTTGAAAATTCCTTCTGCACTCATATTAGCAGGACCACTCCACTAACAGTGGATCGAAATATGAGACAACATCAGACTGTAATTGAATGTAGCTCGCCTTCTCTTACAACTCATTTGGGAATTTTGTGTATCGGGGGTCCCTTCGGGGATTTTGGAACTGAGTCGGGGACTCAGGTATCCTGCCCACATAGCATGTTGTCTATGACTATGTCCCCCCTAGTAATATCTATAATTTGAGGTATCTCTAGTGGCCAAAACTTCTAGGTACTTACCTAAGGTGACTAGGACGGGTTGTCTTGGTACCTCAAATGGATGGATCTACTTTGTCTTTAGTTTTTGGGAGGGTGCTCGTCTTCACAAGGCTACTTGGACCCTCAATCTGAGGTTCGGGCAAAGCTCAAAAGTAACCATAATCATACATTTGGCCATCCTTCTTTGTTACACATTGAGAGACGGGGTTTCATCTCTAGTAATCGGTGCTTATTAGACAAGTTAATTTCCCTCTGTTTGCTGATTGACAAATTTACTGTATTTTTTCTTTTTAGGTACCTGAGTGCTCTTATTTTCGAGACTTTAAAGAATATCGCATTAAAATCTATTTGATAAAACTTAACAGTCATTGTGGCTATAGCTGGCCCTCATCGTTAATATAGATGATTGTTAGGACTTCCTCCACTCATTGTGGAGGATCCACCGAGTTCCACTGACTCGGATTCCTCATCTTCAAGGAATCAGTCTCTTAAATCGCACACGAGATCTATGTGGACAACTAACAATTCTAGTTTGCTGGAGGATTTCTTCATGGAAGGATTTCTTCCTCATTTTAACACTCCACTCATAAATTTGTTGGAACCTATCGTTACTCCCGTGGTACCTGTACTTCCTTCTTCATTAGGTGGAACTTTCCCATCTATTGAGTCGACGCCTCAAGGGTTGTGGAATTATAGAGACATTGTTGGTCTTCTACCACTTCCCTAGTCGACGGTCATCAAAAAACCGGTAATGTGGAATCTTGCTATCCCGTTTGTCCCAGGTACCATAACTCACATAACACCCTCTATAAGTGGAACCTAGTAGATGCCAGGTTCCACTCCTATGGTGCGACAAAGCATACCTTCGACTAGTGCCACATATAGTGCTCCATATAACACTCAATGTGGCACTATGGGAGCTGTTCCAGTTTACCAACAACAAGGTCGGCCGCCAATGTATAGTTCCAACCCCCAGATTCAGATATCTGGGGCAGTTCCCAATATGCACATGCCGATGCGGAATGTCACAGTCCCCCCGCCATTCTGAGGCATGCATGGACAGTTGCTGATTGATACGAGTGTTCCCTCTGTCAATCAAAGCCATATGGTTAGTTTTGTGTCGGTTTGAAATCCACAAGGGATTCCCACCCAATCCATGGGGGCACCCTACTCACAAACTTAGATGAGTCAAGGGGGCACTGCTTATATTGGGGGCAACTTCATACCCCAGTATCAAAATCCTCATGGAAATCTACTCTACAACACTGTACCACAAAGCAACTACTACACCACGCAGCCCATGTACACCATGGGGAACCAACGATGGGAGCAGCACCGAGCTCCTCAAGTCATCTGTCATCACCAAGGTCTAAGTCGGGGACACCCAACAATTTTCCTTTTTTGGCAACATTGGATATTCCAGACTTATACAAGTTGACAAACAACCCCATCTACCATAACTTACAATGGTCGTCGATCCTGCATAAAATACCGACAGACATTCCTAAGTTCGATGGAAAACAAGGGGAGGATCTAGGCACTCATGTCACCACCTACCATCTTTGGTGTGTTCTAACTCCATGGTGGATGATAGTGTCTGGTCACGTCTTTTTCCCCACACCCTCACTGGCAATGTTGCAAAGTGGTATATTGAGTTACCACACACATCAGTGAATACATTTGACACTTTAGCGATGGAGTTCCTAAAGCACTTTTAGCTAGCTATCCATTATGAGACAGGGACAGAGCTCCTTACTTCATTTCGTCAGGATACCGCCACCCACATCTCCGATCATATCCATGAATGGAGACGTAGGTGGAGGTTAGTCAAAGCTCCCATCCCTCATTTTCTCTTAACAGACTAGTTCTGTAAGTCATTACTTCCACAAATCGCTAGAGATGTCGCTCTAGGTGGTGCGGTCACAGAAGACCAATCCATACGTCATGCCCAGCAGTTAGATTTGATTTATTCACAGTACGACACTCTCTACAACATAATCCCCTATGCTCCCGGTAACCCCAATCCTCCCACCACTCAGCACCCTGGAGCGCACGCCGACGGGATCGTTGGCACAACCTCTGGGGTCACTGTAAAACAACTCAGTGGTTTCGTTGCCAAGCTGGCAGTGGACCCCTCTACCAAAGCGACTGCTCTTCCTACCACTGCGGTTAACTATGTGCAGTCTACATAGAAATCAAGTGGCAAGAACAAGAAGAAACAAAACAAGACCACTCCTTCAGAGGATCATTCATCTAAGCAGCCCAACCCAAAACAGAAGGCCGCTGCACCTACTGACGTGGAAAAGGATAAAGGCACCAACTATTCATGCAAACTCTGTCTTGAAGATCACATAACCTGGTGTTGTCCGCGTCTTCAAGAATGCACGGATTACCTTGCCAAAAGAGATTCTAGTAAGGCACCTGCTGTCCTTAGAAATCCTTTTCCTACTCAATAGCAGCAAAATCTCGTTGCCAACCAACCGCAACCCATGCCAGGGGGCAACGATGGTTCACAACATCCTTCAACTGGAGAAGGATCTTCTGCCATTTACACATTTGGAATGGTAGATCTCACCATAAGAGCCAAATATTATGGAGCTCCTGTCACTCCGACAGCAAAACCATCCTTAGGTCGAAACCCATTGTCGCCCAACAATCTGCATATCAAAAGGGTAGTTGAGGACTTTCTAATTCGACCCCCCAAAGGGGCACTTCCACACACAACCCACAATACATATGCACGTGTCACCCAACACTACAATATCGTAGAGGATTTGGAGCAAGCGCCATTGGCTGTGTCAATGCTCGAAGTATTACAAACATGCCCCAGCCAATGGAATGCTTTGCTTTTGGCTATCAGAGGTATTGACCCTACGGATTCCATGCTTGCTATTTTTGACATGGACAAGTGTAAACCTCCCCTTTCTCACCAGCTTGCATTCCAGGTGCATATAACTTTGAAAGGTATAGGTATACATAGAACTGTCATCGACGAAGGTGCTTCAACCTGCGTCATGTCGGCTTCATGTTGGCTCACCCTGGGTTCCCCAACCCTATCCCCGTCGTCGAACTCCCTTAAAGCTTTCGACAGACACACCTTTATTCCAAAAGGATACCTAGCCAGCTTTCCTATCACATTGCATGGGAAAACAGTAACGGTGGATGTAGAAGTCGTGGACAAGAAACTCAACTATAATCTGTTGTTGGGTCACAGTTGGACATATGCCATGATGGTCGTCGTATCTACTGTATTTTGCATCATCCAATTTCCATTGGATGGAAAGATTATTACAGTAGATTAGTTGTCTTTTTGCACGCTTGATTATTCACCATTACCAAGTGGCTCTGTACCCCTAGTAGGAGGTGGAACTGACAGTTACGTCAGTATAGGTACCGATCTACTAAAGGCTTCTTCCCTCATGGGTTGTTTCCCTCTTCAGCCACCGAAGGTTTCAAAATTGGTCAACATGCTTTCATCTTTTCCTCATGAACAGACCGATCCATGGATCCTACCGGCTCATTCAAACACTGACACATACAGAGTACAAATGCCGTTGTCACCAGCTGAATCAGCCTGTGAAGCCATTCCAATTGCATTCGAATCTCCGGTCACTTTGGTTTTTGCCAATGGTACCACTGCCCCTCCCATAAACACTCCTTCTTTTGATCCACTCAATCAAGTCCTATCGGTGGATGAAGCTATTAGAGAGATCACAAGGTTAGAAGAGCGACCTTGGGAGGATTCACACCATCATGTTTCAATATCTGATTTGAACATGATGCCTCTTCAAATCCTGTCACCTGACGCACATGAAATCATTTCCTTACCGTATATGACTATCCAACTTTTGGACTTGGAAGGAAATAGGGGCAATATTTCACAAACATTGCTCCCTGATATTTCTGCCATAGCAGGCATCGTGGAAAAGATACAGGGTGGAGCCGATCACAATCCTCAGGAAATTGTGAGCTTCGCCTACCCATTTAGGGACTTCCGTGATGTTTTTTCTTGGTCTTATGAGGAAATGCATGGCATAGACCCTTATAACGTCAAGCATGAGATCGAGAAAGATCGAGTGTTCTTTTTATGGTATTTTTCTTGCTCATTAATCCAAAAAACCTCGAGTCTTCTTATTTGGGCTCATTAAACTGCTACAAAGACGAATAGAGCACTTTTTGAGAGATTTTATTACTCTTTAAAAAATATAAACATCTTTGAGTTTTCATTGTTGAGCTCGTTAAAAACTATCCAACCATGGAAAGAGTGCTTTTGGAGACATTTTATTGCTCTTTAAAAAATATAAACATCTATGAGTTTTTGTAGTAGGGCTCATTAAACATATATACCACAATTAGTAAAGCACTTTTAGGGATATTTTATCGCTCTTTAAACAATATTAACATCCCCGAGTTTTCATCATTTGCACTCGTTAAATATATGCAATGATGGTCTGAGCACTTTTTATGATATTTTATTGCTCTTTAAAAAATAATAACCATATCGAAGTTTTTATTCATTTTCACTCATTAAATATATGCAAATGCTACTCTGAGCACCTCCTTTTTGATCTTTTTCCAGCTTATAAACTGAAAAATACCAACAGAGCATCCTTTTTAGGGACTTTTTTCTCACTCTTTGAACTGAAAAAATCTCGAGCTGTGTCTTGCTGCTCGTTAAACATGCTAAAGATGACCCAAGCATTCTTTCATGTACTTTTTCTTGCTCACTTAAAACTAAAAAATCCCTAGTTTTTGTTACTAAGCTCATTATGTTGAGAATGCAACAAGATGATGGAGCTTAGTGGAAAGGAGTCTCCTTCACTAAGTGGGCCCGCAGGGTATTTTTGGCGCAAAGTCTATTTTTAGACTATGTCTATTTTTAGACATATGGATCATGGTCTATGAGTTGCAGGATGTTGTTTATGGATGATTGGTCATGTTGGGAAAAATAGATGGACTTCTATTTCTGGTTCACAGCAGGAGTGATCAAAGTCTATTTTTACACTGCCAGGTTAAAAATAGAAAAGTCAAATATTATTGTCTCATAATAATATTTAGACTATAAACTTTATCTTATCCTCTTGGAGCACTTCAGTTTGAGCTACAGATGTGGCACATGCAGCTGTCAGAAGGAAATATGCTTTTCTTGTGAGTCAGTTGAGCTATTGCATGCATGACATCAGTTAGAACTCATTCATGTGAGTTCTGTGGAGTTGGATGTGGAGTTGATGGAGTTGTGTTCAGTTTGACCTGGTTAAACTAGTTGTAATTAGTCTAACTACAAATAGACTAGTGATGAGTGATGTGAATTAATTGATTAAATATATTCACTAATTATTAACTCATAATGCAACTGAAGAATACATTAGTTAACTTAGTGCATGTACAGTTCAGTGGAGATAGGTGTTAGAGGTTGAGATTGCTATCAGTTGTGACTATAGTTGTGCATGAGATCTTGCACAATCAATGGATTGAGTATGCCCATGAGAATTTCTCAGTATATGCCATGTCAAATAGCCTGTGCTCACGTGATTTCCAGAGTGAGTGATTTTCACTTGGTATTGTGTGCAATAGAGGCAGGAAAAGCAGTGGAGAAGATTCGAACCTGTGACTTGTTCGAATCTGAGCTAGTTTTGTGTGTAACAAGTGGAGATAGTACTAAGTACTTGTGAGGAGTATTGTACTATGTATTGTTACATGTTCTCAATCATTATAATATACAGATAGTGTGGGGTTTTCAGCTGTATGCTTTCCCTGGGTTACATACTGCGTTAATGTGCACATGCGATTGATGTTTCATTGTTTTTGATGCTACTAAATTGATGATCAACGTAGAGGAGGTTATGTATTATGCATGTATTCCGAAATAGTGTATAATCGGGATAATCTCTGTTGAATAAGTGTTTATTATTCAAAATTTCTACACATTAAAGTGTCACAACAAAACATGAGTTTAGTCCGTCACCTCGTACTCGTAACAAAATGAGGTCGACATCTATTGGAAAAACGTTTCTCTTTATCCGGGTTCAATAGATTAAAATACGGAAAAGTAACTGATCCGGGTATACTATTAACCTTTTGTCACACCCGGTTAACAACTATGACAAAGGGACCACCATGGAGTCTCTCTTTACGATCTTTTTAGACTCTCTAAAGATGAAAAGACCACCGAGTTGTCTAGTCTGGACTCTTTAAATACACAGACAAGGCAAAGATTCGTTCTTTTTGTGATCATTTTCAGACTCTCTAAACATGAAAAGATCGATGAGTTTACCCGTCTGGACTCATTAAAAAATCAAACGGGGAAAGTGGAAAATACAACTGTATCCTGTATTTGAAAGCAAGGTTTGGCAACAAACGTTCCCTTGAACATGGCACTCCCTCAGATAAACTGTCATTTTGATAGCGTCTCAATATGAGCCCTACCAACCTATGAGTTTTTAGCCTATATACCATGATTTCATTGCATCTCCATATCTTAAACACTCTATAGTGTTCATGAGTCTAGTGTTGTCTGGTTAAAACTGTTGTTCTGCCTTCTATTGTTCAATGGTCCCTACTTGTTTCCTCTATCAACCGATCCTACATATCCTTTCATCATGCCCTCCATTTTTTAGACCCAAAAGCTCAAAATATTCTTCCAAAAACAAAATCATCCTTGTCCGGTTTCGTGTCGACTGATGTAGGACACGTCATTGCCTACCTTTTAACAGGTTTCTTCCTATCGACTTCAACACTCTATCTAGGAAGATAACCCAGAAACACATTCAGTGCCTTGGTGCTTGCAGACATTAGTGGCAGGTTACCTTGTGTTTGATCATGGGTTTTCATTATTGGCTCCTGGTTAAGTGATTCTACGAGTGTTCAACGACAAAAAATCTTTCACACTCGCTAGTTTGCACTATGCATCTTGGAGACCATCACCATTATCGGTGGCCTTCCTCACATCTGTTAACGGTCTCCATTATTGGCTGGTAATCAGATGATTTCGTGCATGTTCGACGTCAACACATATTATCACATGTACTGATCTATGTTGTTCGGTGAAGCGGGAATCAAGACCTTGGGTAGAGGCTTGCATCATTCAGCCTTGTTTCCTCTCCCAAGCTGCGATATTGTTCTTTGGAGACAGCTATTTCAGGATGATCTATTATGACACTGGATCTGCCCTATGCCATATTGGTGGCCAGCATTGTTATATCTCCAAGGAGAAAATTACTTTGACATAGCTACTGAGCATGGGAATGCCCGACTCAGGACATGATTTTAGCAGTTTATATATATGTATCTTTGTTGTATCAGGTTTTCCTTGCCGCTCGAAACTTCTCTCTCTCTCTACAAAGATTTTGACAGCAAATTACAATGGTTTTTTCATAAAGTATTTCGGCCATCATCTCTGCCTCTGATCTCATACTTTAGGGGGCATCTATTATAGGAAAAATTGACCTCCTCATCAACTCAGAGGTGAAAGACAAGGTGACTGAAACAATGACCACAATTGCAGGCCCAGAATCCACACTAACGCTCTCTATACACTGACAACCTGCTTTATAAAGCTTGTTACCAAGCATAAAGGAGCGTTAGTCAGCCTGCTAACTCATGTTGTTAGACCAAGGGGAGCATTAGTGAACTTAAGTGATGTTCAAGAGGTTATGCCAATGAATCTGCTCATAAAATATCTAGATATTAAATCCCTATATTTATGTAAGAAAAGTAAGGAAACTCCAAAAATCAAGATATTTGGAGAAATTCTATTCCAAGAATGAAGGCAGATGGGAAAAAGCTTGTAAATAGGGTAGGTTCATGGTTTTAACCCTAATGAACTCTAGATGGAACTTGGCAGCCCTAACTCAATTACTACATAAGCAATGAGAGGGCCATTGCAAAAGGGTCGGAGCATTTAGAAGGGTAGCTTATAGAGCTATTGTGAAACTGTCATATTCTTGAAGGAGCTAGCTGAAAGAAGGATAGAGAGAGAGAGGAAGAAGGGGTAAGGAAGGCTGATGCAATGGATTGTTGTAATCACTCTTCCATTCTAAATATGGGACTACAATTGTGTTCCCTACTCCAAGTGTCGATGATATTGTCCATTTATTTGTTCATTCTAATGCTTGTCAAGTTGAGTAGATAAGTTATACATTAATACATGTTTGTTACGGATTCTTACATTTGTTTTTAGAAGTGTATGCTGTGATTGGTTTGCTTTGTCCTTTGTGCAGGAATTGACTTGAATCCAACTTAGAAGGAGTTCTTCTTACTGAACGGAGGTCCCCAAGCAAATCTAGAAGGAGCCAAAGGTGAACCTCTTTCCATACCCTGTCAATTTATGCTTGATAGATGAACATGTGTGTAACAGGTAGCTTGTGCAGATAACCTTATGGACTGTTGAAGGTCCCAGGAAGGCCTTTGAGGGTAGTTTTCAACCTGTTCATTTTACCCCATAGCAGCAAATATAGAGATACAAGCTCTGAAATTCAGACCCAAAGTTCAGAACAATTCGGCTCAAATGGGTTTTCTTTATAGCTTTTGAAACGTTGCAGAAAAAATGTTATAGAGAAACTTCCACGATGACTTGTTTGGAGCAGCAAAACCCTAGAATCCAAAGCTCTGATACCAAATGTTAGGAAACCAGCTCACAAAAAGATAGAAAAGATAGATCAATACCTTATAATTCAGCCTTTTCAAGGCGGAAACCTCCTTTATATTACAAAATTGAAAAATTCTTCAATGATATAAATGACTAAACCTTTCTTCTATATATAGGAGTCTAAGGGGTCACAATATAATCATGCAGACCTAACAGTAATAACATAAGGGCACAAAAATAACAATAGTGGGTTTCTATGGGGCATACTAATAACAATATGGGGAAAATAAGGGCACAATAAAAACAATAAGGGATACAATGACAATAGTAATGGGGGAATCACTATTATTATAGGGACCTAAAATATACAATATATGCACAATAGTATTACCACACATCCAAAACCACATTGTCTCTACCAAGAAAGCTTGCTTCCTATGTCTCTCTGCCATCCTTGATTATCCTAACATACCACACATCACACTATTTTCATTTCGCTGATGTATCTCTCAGAATTAACCTTTCCATAACATAAACATAGACATAGTATAATAACATAATATCAATTCAAATCCACATGATACTAACATCAGAGATCTGTCAGGCTACTCTTCCCACTTGATTCCTCATGAACCAAGAACTTCTTCATACCATTCACATGCATAAGTAATCATTCATCCACAAGAATGATTCCTTATGACCCTATCAAACAATGACATAGATACATACATGTATACATATATATACATTGACACAATCATGGTCACAACATAATTACCAAATATCATAATGTCAAGGTTAAGCGAACTTCCTTTATCCATGAAATGCATGTAAAACATCGACAACAACAATTCCCAATGTATCTAAGGCATATGACACCTCAAATATATTTAGTTTACCTTTCATGATTTTTTTCTCATGCTTTCCCCCCATCGTCCATTTACGCCAATGAACCCAACCAATCCAAGTATCTATTATATGTTTTCCTTCAAATTCCCTTATACATGCACTGAGCTTCATCCAGGCCTTACATCACCTGTTGGGTTTCATTTAGATCTCCCAGGGCTCCATTAACTTTCCTCTTTCCCAACCAATTCCCAGACCCTAAACATAAAAGGCAAGACAAGAAATAAACAATAATAAAAGCATGGCAAACCAACAAAAATACAACCCCAAAACCAAAGTGGCAGGGCCATGCACAAGACACAGACAAAATTGCAATCAAGCACAAAAATTCACCAAAAGTCCAAAAGCACAATACTGACAACAATTGCCATGACCCAATCTCCATGGTTCCCAGTGATTCCAAGAGAAAGCTCAACCCGAGCCTTCTTCATAATTTCATGGTAGTATCTTGCCATGCAATCTTCCATAAACACGTAACTATCATTGCATAGATAAACATAAAAATACACTAGTTACCTTACCTTGTTTTTCCAAGCACATTTCTTGAAAGTAAACACATCCAAGAGATATCTCAAGGGACTCCAATCCTTTGACAGATCCACCTATAACTAGAGACTAGCTGATATACCTGTCAAGTACATGTTCATGAATCTACCACATATCCACATAATGTCAGACAATATTAAGGTTAAGAAGACTTCCTGTATGCAAAGCACTCATTCGTTTGGAATTAGGGTTTCCAAACATAGCCAAATGAATTCTTGCCCAATTCCTTTCTTTGACCTTTTCTTTGCTGCAATTGTGTGTTACTATGCATTGTCACATCACCCAACTATTAGTTGTATAAATACATCAACTATTATGTTGTCATGCTAATACCAAGCATGTTTCCTACATTGTTTACACATGTCAGACACATGTTCTAAATATCAGGATAATCATATCTATCAATTTTAAATCAACCTTTACCATGAACATAAATAATGTCATAATTCATAGACATTAGACATAATACTACAACTGTCACCTATTATGCTCAAGTACATGTCAGCTATCTCAACACATGTGTTAGTATAATCATCTTAAAACAAGATCATTCATTCAAGAAATATTACAAACACATACTTATATCATGTAAGTGATCAAACACTCATATAATGGGTAAGCAACATAATAGACACCAACACTCAAACACAAATTAAACGATATAATCAAAAATTCAAGAAGAAATTTGATGACATAAGAAAGATCATACCTTAATGTATCTCAGGGGAGGCTAAATTGTCTACAAAATCAATCTGGATTAGCATGATATAAATTCACGACATATCAACTCAAAAATAAATAAGGTCATGATATCCATAATAGTCACTAGATAACATGTTCACATCATAAACTCATAAACATTTGTCATTTATGCATAGAAATCACATATGTACGATCAATCTAGATTAGTAAAACACAATGTCACAAATAAGTTGAATCATACCTAAATGTCATAACCCTAACCATCTACATAGGCCAATCCAATTAGTATGATACACATAACATCAAGATCTTAATGTAATAACCCTAATCATCAAGTTACTAACATATAAAAACAACAAGTTATATATCATGCTCATCAACAACATATAACTTACTCATCAAGTTATCTAACATAAAACAACAATAACAATCGTACAACCACAAGTTACTATCATTCATGAAAATCTGACACATGTGCATATGACTTCACTAATCAAGTTAGCATTTATCATACATGTAACCCTACCAAGGAAATGTATACACATAACAATAATGCATATAACAATCCTTAAAATACATACCTGCATGCCCAACATAAAACCTGTAGGAATACATGCTCTTACCTTGAGGTCCAATACTGGAACTTCACTTTAATGATCTCCATCTCCTACGCTATCTCAAGCAATACACCAACATGATAACAACCAACAACATCATGATGACCTAAGTTCATACAATGACCTCAAAATGCATGTCTAACCTACCATACATGCACAAAAAATGCATATACAACCATACACTCATGATGACACATCCCACAACAATTCCCTCAACCTTCACATGGTGACATCACTACAACCTTTATCAACACCATGTAAATACAACATGCACATGGACTACAAGCATAAGAAACACATATGAAACTGACATGAATACATGACCTACATGCTGCCCATCTAGTCCGAGGGGTGAACCATGCTCTGATACCACTCTATGGTATCAGATATGACCCAAAGAGAGTGCATACCACTTTGTAACACCCTCCTCCCATATCTATCCAAGTAACCAACCAACCAGGGTAAACATGTGGCGAGAGGCTACTAAGATATGATTCAACCTCCTAAGTATCCTTAAGGAAGTGGAATCATTGTAAACACATCAAACATACCTTGCACATCAACAACAACACTCCCATGAGCCATCCCAACCACACAAGTATCATGCCCCTAGGTCCCACTGAGTTTTTAAGCTATTAAACCTCTAGACGGTCCCATGCTATGGGCATAGAATCAACCATAGAGCTCTAGATGCTCCCATTCTATGGGCATGCCAGCATACAGGGAGCTCTGGATGCTCCCACAAGCCTGCATGACTGCGTCCAGGGATAATTTCTAGCAGGCTTGTGCCAGAGTCCACAGGATTTAAGGAACTTTTCAAGCCTAGAATTATTGTTACTTCCTAGAATTTGTTGTAGGTTACGGAATCAATTAAACACATGATGAAAAGAATAATAAACCAAAAACTAACTCCGGGACTAGGCCCGACCATCCCCAACTGGGACTAAAATTCTATCAAACATTTGGCATCAATAGAATCTAAGGTCTAGGATAGAAGACAAAGCATGAATCACTGAAAACTCTTACAAGACATGTCAAGAAGGATCACCACCTTCTCCCTTGAACTGTTATGACATCGATTAGGTCTTGCATTGATTATCCTTTCAGTTACAAGTAAATACATGAAATAACCATGACAATAACTAGTCATATAACCATGTGTATGACCAACATTAAAGCATGAAAATAACAATGAGATAACAACCATTACATCCACATAGAAATAAGTACAAAAGAAAGGGAACTTAGTTTTTATTAAACATAGGAAAATCTGACCAAGTTCGGGACTTCCACATACCACCTAACCGTAGACATGGTTGAACCAAATATTTCTTTCAACCATTCAGCCCCATGCCATATTCCAAGCATGAATGTGGGATCTCATGGATAAACCAATCCAAATACAACAAAGGGAATCCAGAGGTTAAACCACCTCCACCTTCACCATACCATGATCACACCAAAACTAGGCTCTAATCACAAAACTGAACCAAACTGGGAATGGCATCTGGAATCCATCACTATCCTTGAGGAATTTTCCATCTCCTTGTCTCTCAAGCTTTATTAAAATATAATCCCATATCACTAGACCCTAAATCGAGACACCTCCATCAGGCTTTACCGTATATCTCCCCAAAACAAGTCAAGAAATTTCTATGACTTTGGGAATGAACCTTGAGACCACCTCCGCTCCAAATTCTAAAATCCATCCAACAATTCCAAAGCTCAAAACAGAGATCAACATCCCAACACACCATGGCATCTGGAAAAAGGCAAGGCTGGGTTGAAAACCACTATCATAACTTGGAAAACCCATGGCACCAGTAAGAAGATAGCCATACACCAACATGCAAATCCATGCATGTCAAAACCAACTAGCAAAGCACACATGCAATATGTTACATGCAATTATTCCTACTAAAGATTCTTGATCGTTCTCTTCCTTAATTTCTCCTTGCTTTCATTCCTTCCCTTTTTCTTTCTTTTCCTTCCTTTCTCCAAATCTAGAGTGCTCCAAGAAAATTCTAAGTGTCCAAGAGTGTGTGTGTGTGTGTGTGTGTGTGTGAGAGAGAGAGAGAGAGAGAGAGAATAATGAGAGAGCTCTAAAATTGAACTGATAAAAGGTTTACATTGACCAAGCCTACCAACTGATCCTAGGCCTTTTTCTCAATCAGGCCTTTATTTTCTTCAATTTACATTATTTTCCTTCATTTTCCTCGTCACATGCAACATGTGACCTTTCACCTCCATTTTCTCCCATTTTCCTTTATTTTCATAAATAAGTGTGCCAAAAATGCCTTTTGTATTTTTAATGCCTTTGCCTTTTCCTTTGCCAATTTCCTTTAGCCATAAGCACATCTAGTGATGCCCAATAGGATATCTTTGCCCAACATTCAGCTTGAAATAAGTGTCCCTTAAACGTGGTCTTATTTTTCCATTATTAGCTTTTATTATGTGGAATTTTCACTAGGTCTATTACATTTTCCATGAATAATAGATTTTAAAAAATACAATAATTTCACTGTCATAAGTCAATGTTTCCAAAAAAAGAAAATATCATTAAAAAACTAGTGTGTCCATAACATAAAAATGCACCGGTGAGTTATGTTATATAAAAGCATCATGATGGCATATTTTTGCATCACTGGTACCTTTTTGGAAAATGACAGCATCAGGGTGTTTATTTCTTCAAGCATCAGTATCCTCTGCAATTAACACCTTGGTACATTATAATTCTTAACACAGTGGTTCTTTCATAGAACTAACACCCTGATCCTACAAGATATTATTTATAGATCCGGTGCATTATGAAAACTAACAAAACCTATCCTTTTATATAACTTAAGCAACAATGCATTTATACAAACAATACACATTGACGCCGCAATTTTAAACAAAAGCACCAGGACTGCAATTATTTTTTGCGTGCCTCGATGATGTTCCTTACAAGAATGCCCCAGGTATCTTTTATATATATTATCACAAGTTTGGTATATATTACACACAAGTGTTCTTTGCATTCAATGCCTTCATCCGTTTATTTATGTATGCATTCTAGTGCATTTATATTGTAGTACACTAGTGCTACTTGTTCCATGGTGTGCACCACAAAAAAAACATCCACTAAGACCTCCGGTCACCCAAATTTTTTAGTTGTGAGAACGTTTCAGTGTAATCTTCACTAAGACATCCACTATCACAAACAAATGTTTTTGCAGATTTTTTTTTTACATTTTTGCAATTTTATAACACTAGAAACCTCTGTTATAACCTCCACTAGAAGTCCTTTCCTTGTGGTGTATTGATGTGTTGTAGTAGCTCCAACACCCTCCAAAATGTTTTCTTGCACTCAAATTTCTGAGCCTTCCTTGGTCTTCCCCTTGATTGTTACAAACACCTAAGCTCATTTCATGAGCTTTCCCAAAGTCCTCTAACCCCTTTTACTTGTTGTATCAACTGTCATCTTTTGGCATGTGTGAATGATATGTCATGTTTGTGAAATTTTCTGGTGGTTTCGAAGGTTGGTCTTTATCTATAGGAGTTGTCTTAGATATGTAAATACCTGTCTCACTCATAAACAAAGTTTGGAGCACGGTCACATAAGTGTCGTCACGGTCGTCCTAATGTTAATCTAAGGCATCGCACTTGTCACTTCTTGTTATGAGACAGTGACACAAAGGGAAATTCTTTCTCATTGTGTTATTGTTGGGCAACGGGTACCCCACATAACAGTTTTAGTGCTTAAAACCCACAATTTTGGGATATTGGTATTGTAAAGGCTCCGCGATGTGCACGGAGCGTGAGTTGTAATGAGTTAAGTCAAAGGGTAGTCCACCTAAAAATAAGGTAAAATAATAGAAAGTAAGTCGGCCTGCCCATGGTCCATGGACCATGAGAATGTATAAATAGAGCAAGGCTCTAGGTGTAGAAGATAGTTTTTGAAAGTTTTGGAGAAGATCTATAGTGTATGGGTTTTTAACAACAATAGTCACTCTGAGTCTGTAAGTCTGAGTCGACAGTTGTAGTAGGAGATAGAGGCTCTACAGTTGTGTGTGCAGAGGCCTGCTTAGAGTCTGCAGTTGAGTGTACGGACCCCTGCAGCTGTGTGCATAGGGCAGGAAGTGGATTGTAACAGGAAAAAGGAATTAATAAAGATAATTTGGTTTTGGAATATTGTGTATATGTTCTATATTATGGTTTATGCATATGTTTATGATTTATGATTGCGCATATGTCTGTTATGTTAAATAGTAACTGAAAGCATTGTGCCTTCTTAAGTAATTCAAGATCTATAATAATACTAAGAACATAAAAGGTAAATTGCACTCACACTCGTCTTCCAAACCACGTGAAGGTAGATACTCTGAATAGGAGACTGTGTGGAAGTAGTGCAGTGCGCAAGATATGCTCACAAACTTTGAGACCTCATCAAGGCATCCCTAGGGTATGGAAACCTAGTTCTAGCACCCTCCCATACTACCTCAGGTGAGACCTCAATTCGCACTCCTTGGACTGTTGCTGAAAGGGTCAGTAGTTTTGGGATTTGTTTGGCTAAACATTTCTAAACGTGGGTCAGGCCCCAATAAACCAACAAATGGTTCTGTTGCTGGGACCGGGATCTGCCTAAGGAATGTCTGATGTCGGAACACTGGAACCCTATGAAGAAAGAAATTGAAGATTGGTTGGATCAAAAGCTGCACGTGTTCGTAATACAGGAAAAAAAAACCCTGCAAATATCTGAGAAGAGGTGGTTGGATCGCTTCATATATGCCGAAATCCAGGAGATCTTCTTTGTGAGCTTCTCTTCAAAACTGTACGATTGGATCACAAGGCTAGCAGACAACCAGGGAAGGTGCAAGCTTGATCAACCGATAGTGTAGAATCCAAATTTGGTGTGTAGGCTAGATGCATCTGAAGATAAGATCGTGTGGGCCGTAGACCATTGGCTAGATCAGATAATAGAAGGGTTCATCACTGAATTTGCGATAGACACAATTGTCAGCTACAGTGAAGCAGAAAGACGTTTTCTTAAGGGACCATGAGGTAAGTACATCAAGTCTTTGAATACCTAGATTAAGATGTTGTTATGTGAAAAATGGTTGATTCAAATACATTAATGAGTGGAACGACGTAGAGCGAAAAGGTCTACAAAGGGATCAAAGGGTTAGGAAACAGTGCTTTGATTTCACCTCCGCGAGCAAGTGAGGAAGCGCATGCTTGGGTTTCTCCGAGGAGTGTGGCAGTTTGATCAAGCAGCGCATTCCTCAGTTATCATCCCTGCTAACGCCACCACTCCTGCCACCTTCTTCACCCCCAAATTCACCTAGACCACCTCCTCCAAACCAGCAGTTTAGCATGGCGAGCGTGATCAAGTTGCATATATTCAGAGGAGTAGGAAACAAAGACCCAGATCAGTTTTGGTTCGTAGTAATAGTAGTGTGGGAAGCGCACGAGGTTATGGATGATAACATTAAGAAGGCCACATTGGTAAGTGTTCTACAGGATCACATGCTGACTAGGTATATCAAGCACTTGAATGATCACCCGAATGCTAGAATAGCGAAGATCCAGATTGCGTTGAACATAGAATTTAGCCGACAAAAATTGGAGACGCATTCGATCATCGGATTTAAGGAGATTGCAATGCTTCCAGGTGAAACCCCCTGGGATCTAGATCAGAGGCTAAAAAGTATGATTCGTGAGGCTAATATGACATTGATAGACGTGCAACACCACACGTTGTTTGTGGCATCTTTGACACCACGCCTGAGGACGGCACTATCACAACAGAAGCTCTCAACCCAGGCAAAGCCATTGGAAATGGTGATGAGGTTGCACAAAACACTAATACAGGATCCGGGGTTGGGAGTCCAACACATCCACGTGCAACTACAAAACCTATGCTTGGAGATATAAATTTTGAAGCAGGATAGGGCACCCCGGCCAGAGGTGTGCGAAGAAGTGTGGTGTATAAAATGTAAAGGCCAAGGTCACGATAAGGATCACTATCCTGTATTTGCAAACTATTTGGTGGGAGGGGGACTGATGCCATTGAGACCAGAGGCACAAGTAGGGCCGAGTGTGACACCCACGCTCTAGTGCATGATTTGTCAAGTGGGAGGAAAGCACGAGATGGAAAATTGTCACCTATTACAGAAGTATACCCACACTCCGCAGCAACTGTACTATAATTTTTGTAGATCAGTGGGTCACAATGAGCGGACATGTCGAAGCTATGAGCTAATGATGGATAGGACCCCAACTTATTGAATGCAGACAAAAACATGAGGCCTCGATCCAGCTGTAGCAATCGCGCTGGGGGGATTTCAAGGGCGAGGTCAAGGACAAGGAGGAATGGGACCTGGATGAGGGCACGAACAGTTAATCTGCTACAATTGCAGTGGACCCGAGCACTACGCGTGCGACTGTATGAATCCAACTAGAATATGATGTCTATATTGTTATTAGTTTGATCATGAAGTAGTAGATTTCCCAACGTCGATCGCACAAATGCACGAGAAAGGGGTACTTCATCTCACTCCAACTCAAAATATCAAAATGATGGGGTCTGAACCATGCGAAGAAGACCCCAACATGAATATGGTGCTTAGAAGTGGCACGACTACAGGGGAAGATAAGGGAAAGAAACCCAAGGATGATACGTAGGTTCGCAAGGCCCCTACGAAGGAATCTGAGCCTGGCTCAGAACATGCAAAGGAAACAGTTATGGAAGCTACGAAGAGCTTCAAGGAGGCCTCTACCTCAAGCAGTAAGGATCAACCAGAATCGGGAATGGATCTGTCTATGCTTACTGTCTTTTTAGAGACATGCATGAAGATGCTACGAGACAATAAGGTAATTAAAGGACTCCAAGAGTTGATCATTAGGTGCGCAGGATCAGGGGAACTGTGCGTAGTTCAAAAAATGGGGAAGCATGCTTTGCACAGTGGGAGGAAAATGCGGTTGACGGCGCAAATTGGCGAATATGAGATGGATCAGGTAGTCCTCGACCTGGGTTTGGATGTGAACATGCTACCAAAAAACACTTGGGAATGAATGGGCCTGCCCATGTTATAGTAGTCTCCTATTCAATTGAAAATGGTGAACAAACAAAAGATCGTGCCCATGGGAAGACTGCAAGGGGTAACAGTGGATATTGTAGGTGAGAGCACGCAGACAGGCTTTGAGGTAATAGAGATTGTCGATGACAGTAACCCTTACCCCGCACTGTTAGGGATAGATTGGGCTATGGATATGAATGGATTCATCAACCTAAAGAAACGAAAAATGCCTTTCGAGAAAAAGTCTCTATGCGTAGCAGTTCCACTGGATCCAGCTGAAGGAGTGCGCTACACTGAACTCGTGCGCAAAGATGACAACGATGATGATTTGCACTACATTTACCAGATAACAATGGAAGACCAAGATAGGGTAAACCCGACTGAAGATGGGAGAATCTCATGGGAGTGTGACAGTTCCTGTACTTCGGATTTAGACGAAGAAATAGAACACTGGAAGAACCAATTGCACGAAGTCTCAACGCTAAATTGCAACATGATGATTAGATCACTGTGGTACATGACAACCGAAGCTAGGGAACTACCAACATATGATGGGGACACAGGTGGGGATGAACTCTTAGACAAAGTCAGAAGGTCAGTACCAAAACAACAGCGGTATGATGTGATGGACTGGGCGTTGCACGTGATGCCCGAACAATGGTGGTAGATGCAATAGAAGAATATTGGGAGCTAGAGAGAA
Source organism: Pinus tabuliformis (assembly GCA_031772625.1). Taxonomy (NCBI): domain Eukaryota; kingdom Viridiplantae; phylum Streptophyta; class Pinopsida; order Pinales; family Pinaceae; genus Pinus; species Pinus tabuliformis. Next base: position 1,216,985,447 of record CM062816.1, read on the forward strand.
TGTAGAAGAAGGATGCACTTATGGTTTGGAAGTCCCCAGTGTCCAAAACGTGTCGGGCAGCCAGGGCAAAGCAGTTGGTGTGCCCACCTATGTCAATGGGTACAGTCGCGTGCTGGGCAGGCATAACCTAGGCTCAGGATGAAAAATTAGGACCTAACGCAGCAGCATAAAGAACGACGCACACCGCAAATACCCCACGATGGAGAATTATCAAGGCTATGCGGGAACATGAAGAAAGTTTACCAGGTGGGACGAACAGATTGGGACTTGCGCATGCCTGTGGTTTGATGGGCCTATAGCACCATAAGCAAAATCCGGAGCATAGAAGTGATCCCAATAGTAACAAGAGGAGAAGAGACCAGGAGGATAGAGAAGAATCCTTGGACCATGGCTCTCGTAGTAGGAATAGGACGCGAGGACCTGGGTAAAGGAATTAGGTAGCTACAAGAAGACCTTCGGCAAGGAAGCATGAAACTTCGTGAAATCAATGATGAGTGGGCATGGCTGAGGAAGAGAAGTATGACATTGGATGATGAAATCCAAAACTGGAAACTGAAATCACACAAGCGGGCTGCGAGAAACTAAGTATGATGAGACTAAGTCTGGCCAACCCTACTACTACATTAGAAAGAGTTGCGACCTTGCTATCATGGTTGCAACTGCACCTTCCTAAACAAGGAAAGGTACTATATACAGAGGAACATGACGCAAAGGTATGTGAAAGGTTCCCACAACTCAGGCTAGTAGGAAAAGCACAGTCTTGCCCCAAGGGTTCGACCACCTGACTAGTTGTAGAAGGCACAATCTCAACGCTCCAGGCAGTTGAAAGAAAGAGCGGGACTATAAACAAGGCTGCATGAAATCTCCATAGAATGGAGGTTCCGTTTAGAGCCCATTTGTCGCAAGGCTCATGGTTGTGCTTAAGGAGATGCACTGCTATGCGGATATGCTGCGGGGTGATCATTGATGACATTGTTCATGACAAGAAGGCTAATTTATGGTAGAAAGGAGCAAGTGGAGGGGCATTAAGACATGAATTATGAGCTAAATTCGAGGAGATATTTCGCAAAGTAGGTACTAATGACTTAGAAATGGAGGGAATGGCCAAATTCAAATATGAATGTTACTATAAAATTCCATAGGATAGTTTTGAAGCAACTCTAGGTTGTTTGAGAATTTAGTTAGTACAGAGCAGTGAGCCCTAAGCTATCATGCCACCCATGAGTATGTGACCAACCAAATCCAATATAAACACAATGTCGAGAACCAAAGTGCAAGTTATGGGAGGTAGCCCAGAACCCCGGGTGACCCAGGAGGAGCCTGGAGAGCCAACAGGTGCACTAGAGGTACACAAGTCCCCACGCACACCATGACCACAGAAAAACAAATAGCCAATGGGGCCAGTCTGGGTATCACCACGGCACCCAAGAGTTAGTAAAGTATCGATGATAGAGAAGGGAAAAGTTGTCACCATTGAAACAGAGGAGGAGGAAGAAGATCTGCAAGCCCTAATAGCCCAAATTGAGGCACAGGACGATGAGGCAGAAAATGTCTCCCAATCTCCTTTAGCGATAGAGTTACCCTCCTACATTCCCCCATGGAAAGGGACAGCCAAGACACTGAAGGAGCTGGAGGCCACAAAGGGTTCGCTCCAGACCCCTCTTCTTCCAGATGATATAAGGTTTGATGGTCCACCGCTGGGACAGGTATGAATATAAAATTTGAATTTTGGGACCTCATGGATAGTGAGAGGTTCCCACAGTTGGCTATGGAAATACTACTATAGCAAAAATGGTTGCAATGTGTGGAGAAGGCAAGGTTACTTCATCTGCGGTGGATACCCCACTACCACCACGTGCCTATCACAATCTTTATCATCCAGTAGCTAATGTGTCTAGTACATGATAGGTATCTATGGCTGGAAGAGCCTATTCCCATCACGGCTGACTTAATTCACTGAATTCTGCAGCTGCCGATTAAAGGAAGCAATCCCACAGACATTGCTGGAAAAAGTAGCAAATTGGGCCTCGCAGAAGCTATGAAGGCCAAATATAAGCTAGAGAAAAGGAAGCGAGGATATGTAATAGCAAGTATCAACGACCAAGGGGTGTGCATTGCCACCCAGCTACTGGCTAGCAAGATCATGAGGAAATGCCATGTAGACGAAGTGCCAACATCTGTAATTGCGTTGGTGGAGCAGTGTGCAGAAGGGGTCCAGTTCTATTAGGCGCAGTTTCTCTGTGATGAATTTTTTACGAATTGCAGCGAAGCTCGGGACCAGGGTAAGACCTTCCATTATGCATGGGTGATCTTATCCATCCTGTTGGTTGTCGGGGAGCTGCCAGTAGACAACCAGTTTCTCGTCATGGAGAGAAACATACCCGAGGCCATGAGGTATACTTTGCTCTGGGCAACAAAAGACGTGGCGAGGATCCAGAAGATAAAGGTGTTTTGGACATTTATAGAGACGAGTTTACTAACATGGATCAACCCTAGGCCGTGTTTGTCCCAGATAGTATATAACACTTTACAGAGTGTGGCGGAATTCAAGGTGGATATGCATAACTTGTATATCCAGGCGAGCATGGATCTAGCCTAAGCATGAGAAAAGTTGCCATTCGTTGCCACAGATGATGCGATATTCAAATTAATGGTGTCATGGTCTTCGAAGTGGCATTCCCTAGACTTGGCAAAATTGCAAAAGATCGCAGCACAACAAAAGAAGAAGGAGACCAAGCTGCACATCGCAAAGCTAGCAGAAAGAAAGCATCAGGAGCAAGAAGGGGCCACGCAGCAGACAACGGCTGAGGCAACAACACTAGAGAAAATGACACAGACCATAACCATGCCCACTGAGGAGGCCGAGGAAGGCCAAGAAATGTCCATGGAGCAAGATATACAGGGGGAGGTGGAGACACAGGAATGCACAGACCTTACGACGAATGTGACCCAACTTAAGAGGCCACGCATCCAGGAGTAGCCTCCCGTGTACAAAAGGATGAAGACAATAAAGACCATGGGAGGAACCCTTACTGACAAGGATGCTCTGGAAGAGTTGATGATGGAGTAGAAAACTATGTTGGGGGTGCTCAGAATGCAGTTGCAATCATTACAGGTGCGACCCCCAGGAATGATGACAACGCACCTTGTGGAAGGTATAACTAAGGCTGAACAGATGTTGCACGCATGCACGACGAACACTTTGGTGTTACTAGAAGGAGTCGTCTTAGTAGTAGCCGAAGGTGACATGAAGGGTTGGGGGTTTAATTTAGCCGCCCTTCCTAGAGAAACCCTATACTAGCTACAAGATGGGGTAACTGTTGAGCTTCGTGCCAGGGAGGGTCGCGCTCTCCAAGTCTTGAGTGAGCAGAAGGTAAACTTAGAATAGCTCAGCCTGTAGTGCGATAGCATGGTTTCCCAAAACCAGGGATTAGAATAGGCAGTGGAGGAGGCCTATAGCAGCATTGCGAAGATGGTCATACCAGCAGCACTCCTCACAGTGGAAAAGATTCACCAACTGGCAGCTACAGTCCACAGGACCCAGGAGGAGGCTATGAAGGTTCAATTGGAGCTAAACTTCTAGATAGCAGAGCTACGATTGAAGGTGCAGTCCTCTACACCCCCGGAAGTCAGAGAGCAGTGCCACCAAGCCATTCAATCGGGATTGAAAGAGATAGAGCATGATGTACAAGACTGCATTGGCTTGTTGTACCGGTCCCTCTTAACTCTCATCTCACTCCAAGGGGACCCAACGCTACAACAGTTAGAGACAGAAGCATGGGAATTGTAGTAGGCTTATGACGATGTTCAAGGAACTGTGCAGATTGTCACCCTCACCCAGCGATTAGCCAAGATAAGGGAGGTCCAGGATCTAAAATAACAGGTGGACGCCGCACGATATAAAGAAGCAGGGCTTAAAGCACGCATCCAGCCTTGGCTCGAGGAAGTGTTCATGTTCACTGCCACAATTGAAAGCAAGCTAACCCAGATGCAAGAAACATACGCGAAAAGGCAAGATGACACCTCTGACAACGATGCATCAGAGCGTTGCACACAATTGATACAACAGACAACAGAGGAATGTGTGGCCAACATCCGTGAAGCGCAGAGGATGTTGGATGGACTCTGAGCGAAGATCGCCACAGTGGCCAAGTGACTCGGGACGAGTCACGATGTTTGTGTTGGGGGCCTGTTGGGCAGCGGGTCCCCCATGTAATGATTTTAGGGCTTAAAACCCACAACTTTGGGATATTGGTATTGTAAAGGCTCCGCGAAGTGCCCGGAGCGTGAGTTGTAATGAGCCAAGTCAAAGGGTAGTCCGCATAAAAATAAGGTAAAATAATAGAAAGTGAGTCGGCCTCCCATGGTCTGCGGACCATGAGAATATATAAATAGAGCAAGGCTCTAGCTGTAGAAGATAGTTTTTGAAAGTTTTGGAGAAGATCTATAGTGTATGGGTTGTTAACAGTGATAGTCGCTCTGAGTCTGTAAGTCTGAGTCGAGGGTTGTAGTAGGAGATAGAGGCTAGGCAGCTGTGTGCGCGGAGGCCTACTTAGAGTTTGCAGCTGAGTGCACAGACCCCTCCAGCTGTGTGCGCAGGGTAGGAAGTGGATTGTAATGGGAAAAAAGCATTAATAAAGATAAGTTGGTTTTGGAATATTGCATATCTGTTCTATATTTTGGTTTATGCATATGTTTATGATTTATGATTGCACGTATGTTTGTTATTTTAAATGGTAACTAAAAGCATTGTGCCTTCTTAATTAATTCAAGATCTATAATAATACTAAGAATAGAAAAGGTAAATTGCACTTGCACTCATCTTCCAAACTGTGTGAAGGTAGATACTCTGAACAGGTGACTGCGCAGTGCGCAAGATATGCTCACAAACTTTGAGACCTCATCAAGGCATTCATAGGGTGCGGAAACCTGGTTCCAACACCCTCCCATACTACCTTGGGTGAGACTTCAATCCGTGCTCTATAGACTATTATTGAAAGGGCCAGTAGTTTCAGGATTTGTTTAGCTAAACATTTTTGAACCTGAGTCAGGCCCCAATAAGCCAACAGTGATCAAAATTTCAAGCTCATCACAAGTTCATCTTCCTCCCACACTTAGCCATTTTCCCAAAAATCTTCCAACCAAGAAATTGAGCTTCACCAGACCCTAATTGAACTGTGCACTATGTAGTCGCAGCCCTCAGTGTTGTGACCTTACTGCCTGGAATTGTGCAGTGCATAGTGATTGTCCTCTAGGAAAGTTTCACTATTCAATTCCATAGCTTAACAGTCTCCCTTGACCTCCAAAATTTTGTTGCAGTTCATCCCATTCTGGCTTGAACTACACATTTTTTACTTCCAGTCCTCAATCTCTTCCCCTTGTCTACAGGAATCCTATAATGTGCAGAGACCCCAACCTCCCTTGGCCTCCATAACTGTGTAGAGGTGTCCCCGAGTGACCTCCCACAACCAGAGCTCATTGACCTCAAAATTTCCTTAGATTTTTCCTCCATTGTCAGATCATGGCAAGATGATGAAGAAGAAGAAGAAAGAGGAAGCATGCCTAAAGACTCACTTGTAGCTGAATGGATGAATGAACCTACCAATGGAAAGAAAAAGAAACACAAGTGTGAAACCATATTCCAAGACCAAAGATCATTGAAAAGCCCGCATCATCAAGCTATGTGGAGGAAAAGAGAAAGCACATCCAAGAACACATCTATCACTTAGCAGCAATAGTAGCTTGGCATTGCCACATCATCAAGCCATTCCATGTCAGAAATGTCATGTCAAGTCATGTCATGAGTTGTCACTTGGAACATCACTATTGTGGGCCATGTTTATTATAAATCAAATGTATTGTAAAGTGGAAGTCTAATGCACACACATGAATATGAAGAGTCATGTAAGTTGAAAAGTCAAAGGAAGTTGAAAATTCATGAGGGTATTCAAAGAGTCATAAGTGGTAGGCATCACCCCTTTGGTTATATATACCTCCTCATTATATGAGAAAAGGAATTTTCACCTTGGCTCCTCCTACAAAGCATTAGAGAGATTAGTCAGTTCTTTAAGGAGAAAGGAGTGGCTCCAATGTTCTAGTACTGGGGCTAGTCATATACAACGTAAATATGTGTGTTGGAACTTTTGCTTAATTACAAAAGCCTTTTCAGGCCAACACATTTCCATGCATGACTTATGGATTTTTGTAATACTATTTTGTGAATGTTTGTATTTCATGTTTTCTTTCACATGTAACAAGATAGTTGAACTATTTAGGTTGTTTTAGTGCTTATCTTGTTGGGAATGTACTGTAATGGTTTTCAGTACTATCTCATCCCTGTGGACTATGCCTTGGGATACTAGATATACATTTCCTTAACTATCAGTTATAATGATCGTCACATCTATTGTGGACTAATCCATGGGATGATATACAAATCTTCTCTCATTCATTAGTTTTAACGACTACTACGTCTACTATGGATTTTTCTGTTGGATGTTGGATTGGAATTTCTGGTTCATGTGTGTCTCTTCCTAGGTAGTACTATTACATATCACTTAGAGGCTCACTTTTCTCGCCCCCTTTTGTAGTAAGAGAACCTAGACACAATTATTTTGCATACTCACCAGGCACACTCACCTTGGTTTCCAAAGATACCATTGCATCACTCTTATGCTAACAACTAGAGCTGAGGAAAATCTCTAAGTATTTGGAAACCAGACCATCATAGAAGATGGGACTCTTACACCAAATAGTGTGAGGTCTGATTGGGACTTCATATTGGGGAGATCCCGTGAATGTTGGCGGGTCCAACATCATCAACATGATGTTTAGTGTTTTACCAAGAAATATTTCTACTAAATAATTACCAAACTTTTCCAAAGAATGTAAAGCCATTTGATGAGATGATAAATATTAAATATTACATTATTCTTGAAAAGTTTGATCTTGCTCACAATATGAAGAATAATCATTATTTTTCACCAAATTTATTAATTGACCTTCCTCATCTATTTGTTAAAGAGTAAAAACTTGTCAAATATCATCAAAGTATTCATTTCCATCTTCTATCCAAACTTCACTTTCTACTTCAATTATTGTTTTTTCATGTGGGTACAATGTGAATTCCTTAGTAGAGCTACCATCAGAGATATACATATCACCATATCTACAACTTATGAATGCATCAATTGTATCTAGCCAAGGTCTACCAAGGATTAATGGATGACCTCCTAAATTTTTCTTGGGAATCAAAATATTAAAATCAACAGGATACTCCCATGAATCCAAAGAGATAGACACATATTATAATATATTATTTGTATTAATAACATATCTATATGTTAATTGTAGTAATGTTGGGGTATATTTGATCGGAATCTGGATTAGGGGTAAAAATTAGCTCAAAAATCAATTTTCTCGGAATCGCTCTAAAGATGAAAAATTGTGTCACTTCGGTGATAGAATCCCAACACAACTTGTTTCATTCAAAACAAAGTTTGTATAAGGAATTTAGAGCCTGTTGAACGTTTCACCAAACAAGAAATGTTTTGGAAGAGTTTGACTGGGATGCTGACTGGGCATCCGTACATCCCAATTAACAAGGATAATATTCTTTGGAATATAGCTGTACAGGTGGGCTAATTACAATTTTACAAGTGGCAGTGCATTATTGGATCTGCATGGTTGAGTTGAACCAATTAGAAGGTGACACGTTGCAAGCTCGAAGGCCTCCACGTTCCCCTATAGTGGTGTATTAAAATTTTATGGAGGCGTTGGGCTTCGACCCCGTGACCTCCTCTCCATAGTTCCCGTGCCTTAACCGTCTCCTCTAACAGTGGTTCTTAATCATATATGTTTCCACATATATTTAACGTTGAAAATTTTTTGGGTTGGCGGTTACAAGGGCTAGTCCGCAGGCCAACCCTCCATGTAAACACACCAAACGGTGGCAGTTACAGTTATCGCAACCTCCGGTGGCTCCACCACTGCGATCGTTAGAAAACTATGTGAACGCATCAAACAGGGTTAAGGTTATGGTTAGCAGATTTGGCGGCAATAAAAAGTTAACATTTTATGTTGCATGTGACCATGTCTATACATAACCACCAACACAATCCGTTTGATGTTACCATAACCGCAACACTAAATGCTACGACATGTGAACACTCCGGTGGCTAATGGTTTTACAAAACTACGTGTATTTTTCGTTAAGCATGATTAATGTTTAATTAAAATACACTTAACAGTTAAGGAACCATTAGTTTAAGTTGGTAGATGTTTGGTAGACTCCACTATTTTTGGTCCTGCCTCCACAATTGGTAGCCTTAACTGGAGTTCCTCCAGATTTGGAGGAGGTTTTCTAGGGAAAATTGTTTCTCTCATAACTTGGGAAACATCATCCAAATGAGGATCAGAAAAAGGTGTTCCTAAATGATTTCAACATTCTAAACTCAATGGAATAGGTTTTAGAGGCAATGATTTTATGTGATTTTTCCACGTTGATGTTTAAGGAAGCTTAGGGCCACTATGAGAGGAGGTCAAGCCTAGAATAGATGTGGTCCATTTGTATAGTTGGGAGAGTCATCTTTGGGGTTTTCGTATGCTTTGAGTCCATTGAATTAGGTTTTAGGAGCTGTAGATAATTGTAAACTATACGTTTTTCCATTTTGAGAAAATACAGAGGCACAATCCATGGAGGCTGGACCAAAGAGATGTAACCCAGAAGGGGTGAACTCCTTTATCAAAACATTGTGTTAAGTGTTTTTCTTCTTGGTTTGATGTTCATTTACTTGTTTATGTTCAACACTTATTTTTCATTCTATTTTGCTCATGATTCTAACATAAAATTGGACACAAATTTACCTGTTTTGATTCACAAACACCTAAGGTAACCTATGCACATGAAGCAATTGACAAGCATTTGTTTTTAAATATGAAGTTGCAATCGGCATTAAAAAACTAACATTTAGCTAAAGATCAAGTTGGTATCAAATAAAAGGTTTATTTTCTTGATTTATTTAGATTTGTGCAAGGAGAATTAACAATGTGTAGTTTATGTGATGGCAGCTTCAACAAGTGATGTCCTAATCTCTCTTCCTTAGCAAGACTCTTTGATGAAGAGATGTTGCAAGATTTTTTCACTATGAGAGTTATGGTGCAAGAGATGATTGAATATGTGAAGGAGAACACTATACTTCAAGAGGATTTGATGGCCATGAAGGACAAGAAGCAAGAGCTTCTTGAAAATATGCATGAGATGGAGATTTTACTCCATGATGCCAAGGAAACCCTAGCGAAGTCTGTGTATGAACATGAGGTATGAAATTCAAGTTTATCTTCAATTTCCTCTCAAAATGAATTTTTTGGTGCTTTTGAAAGAGACACTAGAGGAATAGGATCCAAATTATTGATGAATATGGGCTATGAAGCTAAATGTTTAGGCAAACATGCACAAGGCATAGTTGAGCCAATTGTTGTTGAGGAAAGGCTTACGTATTTGGTTCTTGGTTATGGACAACATCATGGAGAATGATCCAAAGCCAAGGAGGCACATGAAGGTGTTCCAAGAGGGAATTTTATGACATATTCATACCCTCAAGCTTTTGAAGTTTGTGTTCATGAAGAATGCAATTTCTTTTAACTCACTTTGCAAGAAGATGCTCATAAGCATGCAACTAGTGGAAAGGGAAAACAAGAGGATGATAAAATCTCTAAGCTCATTGAAAGCATTGTTAGTATTCCGAAAAGAGTCACTACCTCATCAAATTCACCTCCTCAAGAAGGCGACAAAGGTGAATGTGCAAGGTATAAATCTGCCTTTAATCAAGTTTCTCTTGATTATGATAAACATGGTAGATCTTCACATAATAATTGCAGAGAATTTACATGTTCTTTTTGTGTGTTGAATAACCATAATGTTTCAAGATGTTGGAAGAAAATGGCCACATACAGGAAAATTTCAAAGAAAAAGTGAGAGAAAACAAGAGTTCCATTGGATAATGGAAACCATGTTGCAAAGAAGTTGCACTTGTTTTGCACTCATTTCTATAAGCACGGTCATCTCATAGACAAATGTTGGACTTTGTATCCAACAAATCATCCACAACATTTGAAGAAGGTGGAGAGAGATTTTGGCAAAGATGGAAAATAGGATTCCATAATTGATGTGGGTCAAGATGATTCACAAGATGATGTGCAACTAAAAGAAGTGCCATGGAAATGATTTGGTAAGAGGTGCTTTGATTTCTTAACCAAATAAGGCTTGAATTTCTTTTGTTGATAAATGCATTTATTTGCCTTATTAACACATTACTTTTCTATTTAAATTATGCTGCAACTTGTATGATGCAAGATGTTGAAAGTAGAGTTCTGTTTGACTCACTTAAATGCAGTATAGAAGGCAATTTGTGGTTACAAGTTTGTATGTAAATGCATTTCCTTTTAATGTATTCTTGATGTTGCATATTTTCTCCAAGAATGGGTGTGAAAGTGGGGTATGTTACTTCACTTGCAACAAATTTGTCAATTCAGCTCTTGTGTAACCATACATGTTTTTAGGCTTATTGTACTTGTGTTTGTACTTGAGGGAGATTTGAAGAATTGTACACATACATGAGTGTTTGTGTGTGTGTGAACAGTGGAATTGTTGTTAGTTTCATTGTATTTGGATACATGCATGAGTGTCGACTTGTGTCTATTGTTGTCACATGTGTGTCATATCAACTTGGAAGAGTTGAATTTATCTCCAAAGATGAAAGGGAGATGTTGACGGATTATTGCATGAGATGTGAAATTCTTGTTGTTATGCAAAGAGTTGTCAAAAGTGTTGTACATGCTTATGTTTGGCTCTCAAGTCAAGTCAGTTGCTTGAAGATGATGTTTTGTCAACTTGTGTTTAGTAAACCATTGACTAACACACCAAGATGGTTTGTACACCAAGATTTAAGAGTACACGGCAATGTTACATGATGTGACAATTGTTTCTTTGAAGGAGAAAAAGAAGAGGTCGTTGATTTGCATTTCTTGCATAATGTGCTTTTTTCCCATTTAATGGTTGTATTTGTGACAAGATGTCGCATGATTTTGGAAGGTCTATTCTTGAGCAAGATGCCCATGCTTAGCCTTCATTCTCAAATCATGACATGAGAAACATGTTGAACTGGAGGGTGATAGGGACAAGAAGCGAAAATGGACGAGATGCCAAAAATTTGCAGCCATTGTAGACCATTTGTATGTGTTGATGCCAAGATTCTCAGTGGGAAGGCTATCAAATTGCATTAGTTTTCCAAGCACTAAGGGTTCGATTTGGTACATAAAAGATATTTTGTAGCCAGAAACTATCCAGCAAGTGTTGGATTGGATCAATAGCAAAAGGAAAACAGTGGTTGAGGGACATAACCATTTGCAATACAAGGCATGTCAGTATACCCAAGTGATTTTCATGGAGATTTCTTCAAGTAGAACCAGTTGATAGAACTTTGGAAAGTGAACAGTATTAAGCTCTCATCGGATAACCAAATTTTGTGAGTCCAAAATCTCGATAGTTAGAAGTAGTGATCGGAATCTAGATTAGGGGCAAAAATTAGCTCAACAATCAAAGTTCTCAGAATCGCTCAAAATGAACGATCGCGTCTGTCATAGTGATACAATCCCAATGCAACTCATTTCATTCAAAACAAAGTTCATATGAGGAAGTTAGATCCCACTGACCATTTCAACAAACAAGCAAAATTTTGGAATATTCCATGAAATATTCCTCGAAATATTCCTGTATAGGTGGGAAAATTATAGGTTGACAAGTGGCAGCAAATTATTGGGTTTGCATGGTTGAGTTGGGCCAATTAGAAGAAGACACGTGGCAAGCTCTGAGGTTTCCGTGTGCCCCTATAGTGGTATATTAAAATTTTATGGAGGTGTCGAGGTTCGACCCCACGACCTCCCCTCCATAGTTCCCACGCTTTAACCATCTCCTCTAACTGTGGTTCTTAACCATATATGGTTTCCACATATATTTAACATTGAATTGTTTTTGGGTTGGTGGTTAGGAGGGCTAGCCCTCCATGTGAACACGACAAACAGTGGCGGTTACGGTTACCCCAACCTCTAACGGCTCCAACATTACGATGGATAGCAAACCATGTGATTGCATCAAACAAGGTTAAGGTTATGGTTAGCAAATCCAACAACAATATAAAGTTAACATTTTATGTTGCATATGACCACGTCTATACATAACTGCCAGCAAAAACTATTTTATGTTACCATAACCGCGACACTAAATGCCATGACATGTGAACACTCCGATGGCTAACGGTTTTACAAAATTGCGCGTATTTTTCGTTAATCACAATTAGTGTTTAATTAAAATACACTTAGCAGTTAATTAACAATCAGTTTAAGCTAGCATATTTTTGGCAGACTCTGGTATTTTCGGGCCTCCCTCCAGAATTGGTGGCCTTAATTGAGTTCCTCCAGATTTGGAGGAGGTTTTCTAGGGAAAATTGTTTCTCTAATAACTTGGGAAAAATTCGTCCAAATGGAGATCCGAAAAAGGTGTTCCTAGATGATTTCGAAATTCTAAACACAATGGAATAGGTTTTAGAGGCAATGAAGAACTTTTGTACATGATTTTTCCACGTTGAAGTTTAAGGAAGCCTAAGGCCACTAGGAGAGCAGGTCAAGCCCAGAACACCTGTGGTCTATTTGCATAGTTTGGAGTGTCATATTTGTAGTTTTTGGATGCTATGATTCCATTGAAGCATGTTTCAGGAGCTGTATAATATTGTAGATTGTATTTTTTTCCATTTTGAGCAAATACAGAGGCCCAAGCCATGGAAGTTGGACCAAAGAGATGTAGCCCAAGAGATGTGAACTCCTTTATAAAAACACTATGTTAAGTGTTTTTCTTGTTGGTTTGTTGTTCATTTATTTGTTGCTATTTAGCACTTATTTTTCATGCTATTCTAATCATGATTCTAACATAAAATTGGACACAAATTTACCTGTTTTGATTCACAAACACCTAAGGGAACCTATGAACATGAAGCAATTGACAAGCATTTGTTTTTAAATTTGAATTTGAAATTAGCAAAAAAAACTAACATTCAACAACATATCAATATTGAAGATTTGGAAGCTTCAATTGATCCATAGTTTGTTTTCTCATAATATTAATAACTACTCCTAAATCAATCAGTGTTTGGAATTTCAATACCATTAATGTGAATTTTTACAATAGGGCTACTTGGATCTAGATATTTTTGAGCTATTGGTTTCCCCATCATAATGTCTTCAATATTTCCAACCAATTGGATCTTCTTGACAAAATTTATTTTTGTTCATAGTTTTTTAATGCACAACTTCTTAATTGTTTTTGCAAATATTGGTATTTCCTTTACAACTTGGAGCAAAGAAATTTTAATGCAAAATTTTTCAATTCATTTAGCATATGATATTATGGTAAAACAATTTTATTTTCTATTTCCTTATCAATTTTAAACCTTTCAAGAGAAGGTGGATTTTGTAAGGAAATGGAAGGTTGTTCCACTGGAGGAATTGTAGAAGTTGGGTTTATTTGGTTTATTAACTGAATGTGTAGGAAGATCATCCTTTGGAGGAGTATTTTCTTGACCAAGAAGTGTTTATTTTTCAATAACCTATTGATGGTCCCGGATGACTGCATCAACATTAGGGGAAACCACCCAGTTAGAACCTTAGAACCGATCCTTTTCTGTTTGGGATGATGGCTCTGACTGGAATTATGGGATTAGTTTCCCTTTCTATAAAATTATATGAAATCGAGTAAATAAAGACATAATTCTCTAATATGACTAGAAACTTTAAATAGAAACTAATATACTACTATTTATCTTGGGTAAGCTGATGGTATATGTGATTGTAAAATTTTCACAATTATCATAAAAATATAGATCATCATGTAATTGTGAAGTTAAGTCAAAGAAATAAAACTAATTTAATTAACTTAGTTGATTAAATCGCCACACATATTGAGATCACTTTGTTCACATATAATTTGAAATTTCAATCGGACACATCAATAGTGATAATGAGAGATTTCTTTAACACATATATTTTGAACAAAAACATAATTCCATTCTACTTTAAGAAAATAAGTAGATAAAGGATAACAATACCCAATACACCATGGATATTCTCATCATATAAAGGCAATGGTTCAACTTGATATTAATAAAACCCTTAATTATAGTAGTGCAACTTAAGCTTCCTCTTATAAAAATTTAGAACCCACGTCTCTATCTGAGAGAGGGAATTTATAGTCTCTTAACAAAATATAAAGATAGAAAATATAATAACAAATTCAAGCGGTCTTAAATAGAAAGCAACTACAACGAACACATTTATAATTAGTTACAACAAATTTCCTAAGCTTGGAAGGAAGACTGTCTTTTGATGCACTGTTGCAACTCAAAGATATCAATCAAATTTTCCATTTTGGGCAGATATTTTGGTTGGATATGCATCTGACTCGTGAAGATGACATCTCTCAACACTAGAAACATTTTTATGGTGGTGTTCAATAGGGATCAAAGGATTAGCCATTGTCTGTGTGGTTTTAACAAGAAATGACAATGTTTCTCTAAGTTAATCTTAGTCAATTGATCAATAATGTCGACCCTTTTCTTGGAACATTCCTGCCACGTCTTGGTCAAAAGTTTGATATTGGATAAAGTGCCTTCGTGACAAATCAAAATGAGATTAGATTGGAGTAAATTATCATTGATTTTCTCAATGATATAGTTTGAAATGTCTTGATTCTGGTAAATTATTGCTTCTACTTGCTTTATGTGAATATCCTATTCTCTGAAAACAATTTCTTTGTGAGCCTCTTTGATTCTATGAAGATTGGTTGATCTTCATTCCTACCTTTACTGCCAGGTTAGGAAACTAGAAATGTTCTCCTCTATCTCTTCAAATTAGTTTTTCATATCTCATAGTTGATATACCAAATATTTTTCTCTCTTGCATTGATCATGAATAATTACCAATTTCTGGCAAAAGACTATCTCCTGCTCGGAAAGAATATTTTTTAACTCTCTAGCCTCTTTCTTGAATTCTGTTCATTCTATATTTACATTCAAATGTTTTATTCTTCTCTTCATCTGTTGAATCTATGCATCTTTGGCCTGTGTATCTGCATCATTCTCGACTCTCATAGAATCAAATATTTGTTGAAGCTTTATCACATGTGACTTCGAGTGTTTTGTTATCTTCTCCTTTTCTACTTCATTAGTTTGTTCCAACAGTGAAATTTTTTCTTATTTATCCTTGAGCAATTGTTGTATATCTATAGCTTTGTCAATGGTGACTAAGGCATAAGCACCTTTAAATTGGGTAAGCCTGACCAATTCCTCTGTTGGATTTGCTATGGAGCCTTTCCATAATACTTCAAAAGATGAATTACCATGGGATAATTCTTAGGAATGGTCAGGCTTTCTCTTCTCTCTCTCCCTCATCACTATAGCTTTTTGCTGACAGCTATAGAAAAAGTACAATGGAGGAATCTCCTTAATGTTTAAAACAACTTCAGAAGAAGGAAATGTTGGTATAATTTCTATATCCTTGTCATCCTTGTCCTGAACCTTCATTTGTTGAGCAGTGTTAAAAGCATGAGACTCATCAATCTTGGAATTTATAACTTGAATATATTCTTTTCAAGTTTCTTATAACCTAGCATCAAGTACAAATCCTTCTACCTGAGAAGAAGAAGAGGCATCTGCTACTTTTGGTTGAAACAAATTGACTGATTGTGTAGAACTAATAACTATAGCATCATCATTAACAATTTTCTCTTGAGGAACCTGTAATGAATCCATGGGAAGTTTCACTAACTTGGAGGCTCTATATTGCGTAAACTAATTCATTTCTTCAAGGGTCAATTTTTCCACTTCTCTTTATGCCACTAGTGAATAAGAAGAACCCTTTTTAGATAAATCATCAAAAATATCAGTCTCATGAACAAACTCTCTAATACTTTATGTAGTTGTGATCTTTTTAACCACATGATGGGGATCATACTTCCTATTAAGTATAGTAGGAAAACCAAGATATTTAATAGCCTTTATTTCAATTTGGTGCATTATTATAATTATCTAAAACAAATATACCAAATTGAGCTAAGAAAGAAGGCCACATCCTTTTGATGGATTCCTTTAGGACTTTGGAAATACCATCACCAAGAGTTTGATAAGCTATCTCCATGATCAAATGTTTATATGGAATAAACAATGGTAAGACATGAGGGTTTGCTAAACTTCCATATACCCTAATATAGGTGAATGATTCTTCACTGAACCAATTCCCCACTCGCAAAAGATCAAATACAACTCCTAGAGACATTCGAGGTGCCTTTGTATCAAGAATGACCTGATAGCTTGTTAATATGACCCTATGGAAGATTTGATAGAAATTCTGATGATATTTTGAGTCCCATAAAATATCATGATAAACATGAATGGGAGTAGGGTCTTATAGAGTCCACTTCCAACCCATAGATTAAAAATCCATAGAAAAACACAAAACATCCATAATATAGGCACTCATATAAAAAGGAGAGATTATATTTTCAAAAACTCTGCATTTACTTCTAAAGGCTAAATTTGGGCAGCTAAATTGTTTGAAATCGTAGTGGCCCAGTAAAATATAAACCCTTTTGAAGCTCCATCCATTAGAGGTACCCATTGGTCAGGAAATGTTTATACATTTGGTAGTGCATGAAGTCTACACATCATAGCAACAATTTTGGAATGAGGAATAGTGAGAGAATCTACAACATATTTACCACTCTCTTCTATTTTGTGATTTTTTGAGTCCTTTCTCCAACCTCTAATTCGCTCTTATGCATGTCCATGTTCTTTGAGAAATGACTCAAAATATTCCTTTCCAAATTTTCATCATGGTTCGGGAAGATGATACTTTTTCCACAAATCCTCACTGGTAAAACACTGAATGATCGTGTGATTTCTTGTAATAATCCACTTATCAACAATGCTTATATCATCAACAACCCACCGAACCATATTGGTATAGGGAAGAAGTCTCGGTCTGGCTGCAATTATGTGTAGAAAATAATTTTCACATCATTGAAAGTTATATTTGAAATGAGGATGCAATCATCAACCATCATTGTTCTATGATTAAGCCTCAGTCCTTCATATTCGAAAAATTTCTACATTGCTTCCCATGAATAATGCCTAGAATATTTGGTACAAACTGCATCAAAAAACAGTCCTGGCGTAGCAGTCTTTTCTTCAATATTTTCTACTGAAGGAGAAACAAATTATTGTTGTGATAAAGCTTTCTTCTTGTCGTTTCCTGCGTTCAAAATTTCTTCATTATTCCGATAATCAAAGCTTTCCTATATACAAAACATAAATATAAGTGGATCAATCTCTTTAGTGAGACTTGGGACAAACAATGAATTTAAAATAGTGTTTTTTTCCTTTAAAGCAGTCATCCTTGTCATGGACCTTCGTTTGTTGAGCAATCTTATAGCCTGAGACTCATCAGTCGTGGAATTTATAACTTGAATATATTCTTTCCAAGTTTATTCTAACCTAACATCAGGTACAAATCCTTCTACCTAAGAAGAAGAGGAAAGTGCTACTTTTGGTTGATAAAAATCAACTAACTATGTAGAACCAATAACTATAGCATCATCATTAAGAAATTTCTCTTGAGGAACCTGCATTGAATCCATGGGAAGTTTTGATAACTTGGAAGCTCTATATTGCATAAACTTATTCATTTCTTCAAGGGTCAATTGTTTCTCTACTCTTTTTGCCACTTGTGAATAATATGAAGCCTTTTCAAATAAATCATCAAATATATCAAGCTCATGAAGAAACTATCTGATAATTTGTGTAGTTGTGATCTTTTTAACCACATGATGGGTATCATACTGCATATTATCTATAGTCAGAAAACCAAGATATTGAATAGCCTTTATTTAAATTTTTGCATGCTTATAATTATCTAAAGAAAATATATTGAATTGAGCTAAGAAATAAGGCCACATTGTTTTGTTGGATTCCTCCAGGACTTTGGAAATACCATCACCAACAGTTTGATAAGCTATCTCCATACTCAAATGTTTAAAAGCAAGAGGGTTTTCTAAACTTCCATATACCCTGATATAGGTGAATGATTCTTCACCAAAGTAATTCCCCACTCGCAAAAGAAAAGGTTCAACTTCTGGAGACATTCAAGGTGACTTTGTATCAAAGATAACCTAATAGGTTTGTAATATGACCCTATGAAAGATTTGATATAAATGTTGATGATATTTTGAGTCCCATAAAATATCATGATAAACATGAATGGGTGTCGGGTCTTGAAGAGTCCACTTCCAAACCATATATGAAAAATCCATATAAAAATATAAAGTATGCATAATATAGGCACTCATACAAAAAGGAGAGATTATATTTTCAGAAACTCTACATTTACTTCTAAAGGCTAAAATATGGTTAGCTAAATTGTTTGAAATCATAGTGGCCCAATCACATATAAACCCTTCTGAAGCTCCATCCATTAGAGATACCCATCGGTGAGGAAATGTTTGTACATTTGGTAGTGCATGAAGCCTACACATCATAACAATAATTTGTGAATAAGGACTAGTTAGAGAGTCTACAACATAGTTACCACTCTCTTCTCTTTTGTGTTTGTTTGATTCCTTTCTCCAACCTATAATTCACTCTGATGCATGTCTATGTTCTTTGATAAATGCCTCAATATAGTCCTTTTCAAATTTTCATCGTTGTTCAGGAAGATGATACATTTTCCACAAATCCTCACTGGTAAAATACCCAATGATCATGTGCTTTCTTGTAATAATCTGCCTATCAACAATACTTAGATTATCCACAACCCATCAAACCGAATTGGTATAGGGAAGAAGTCTTGATATGGCTACAATTTTGTGTAGAAAGGAATTTTCGACATCGCTAAAAGTTATATTTGAAACTAGGATGGAATGATCAGTGATCTTCGTTCTATGATTAACCCTGGGTCCTTCATCTTCAAATAATTTGTACATTTCTTCCCATGAATAATGCCTAGATTATTTGGTAGAAACTGTATCAAAAAAATTTCTCGACGTAGCAGTCTTTTCTTCAATATTTTCTATTGAAGGAGCAAAAAATTGTTGTTGTGCTAAATCTTTCATCTTTTCATTTCCTTCCTTCAAAATTTCTTCATTATTCCTAGAATCAAAACTTTCCTATAAAGAACACACAAATATCAGTGGAATAATCTCTTTAGCGAGACTTGGGACAAACAATGCAATTAAAAATAGTAATTTTTTCCTTGAAAGCAATCAGCCTTTCCCTGAACCTTCATTTGTTGAGCAGTCTTAATAGCCTAAGACTCATTAGACTTGGAATTTATATCTTTAATATATTGTTTCCAAGTTTCTTCTAACCTAACATTAGGTACAAATCCTTCTACCTGAGAAGAAGAAGAGGCAACTGCTACCTTTGGTTGATAAAAATCAACTGATTATGTAGAACCAACAACTATAACATCATCATTAACAATTTTCTCTTGAGGAACCTGCAATGATTCCATAGGAAGTTTCACTAGCTTGGAGGCTCTGTATTGTGTAATCTGATTCATTTCTTCAAGGGTCAATTTTTCCTCTACTCTTTGTTCCACTAGTGAATAAGAAGAAGCATTTTCAAATACATCAGGCTCCTGAACAAACTGTCTGATACTTTCAGTAGTCGTGATCCTTTTGACCACATGATGGGGATCTTACTACCCATTAGGTAGAGTAGGAAAACCAAGATCTTGAATAGAATTTATTTCAATTTGTGCATGCTTATAATTGTCTAAAGAAAATATGTACTGAATCTAGCTAAGAAACAAGGCCACATCTTTTTGTTGCATTCCTTCAGAACTTTGGAAATACCATCACCAATAGTTTGATAAGCTATCTCCTTACTCAAATGATTATATAAGATAAACAATGGTAAAACATGAGGGTTTTCTAAATTCAAAATACCCTGCTATACGTGAATGATTCTTCACCAAACCAATTCCCCACTCGCAGAAGATTAAATTCAACTTCTGGATACATTCGAGGTGCCTTTCTATCAAAGATAACCTGATATGTTGGTAATATGACCCTATGGAAGATTTGACAGAAATGTTGATGATATTTTGAGTCCCATAAAATATCATGATAAACATGAATGGGAGTTGTGTCTTGCAGAGTCCACTTCCAACCCATGGGTGAAAAATCCATAGAAAACCATAAAGCATCCATAATATAGGCACTCATATAAAAATGAGAGATTATATTTTTAGAAACTCTGCATTTAATTCTAAAGGGTAAAATATGGCTAACTAAATTATCTGAAATCATAGTGGCCCAATAAAATATAAACCCTTTTGAAGCTCCATCCATTAGAGGTACCCATTGGTCCATAAACGTTTGTACATTTGGTAGTGCATGAAGTTTACACATCATAGTAGCAATTTGGAAATAAGGACTAGTGAGAGAGTCTACAACATAGTTGCCACTCTCTTCTCTTTTGTGTTTGTTTGAGTCCTTTCTCTAACCTCTAATTCACTCCAATGCATTTCCATGTTATTTAAGAAATGCGTCAATATATTCCTTTTCATATTGCATCATGGTTCAGGAAGATGATACTTTTTCCACAAATCCTCACTTGTAAAAGACCCCACGACCATGCGCTTGCTTCTAGTAGTACACCTATCAACACTAAATATATTATCCACAACCCACCAAACCATACTGGCATAAGGAAGAAGTCTCGGTCTGGCTACAATTAGGTGTAGAAAGGAATTTGCCACATTGCTGAAAGTTGTATTTGAAACCCGAATGGAATCATCAGTGGTCATTTTTATATGATTAACCCTAGGTCCTTCATCTTCTAAGAATTTATACATTGTTTCATATGAATAATTCCTAGAATATTTGGTATAAACTGTATCAGAAAACAGTCCTGGCGTAGTAGTCTTTTCTTCAATACTTTCTATTGAAGGAGCAACAAATTGTTGGCGTGCTAAAGCTTTCTTCTTCTCATTTCTTGCCTTCAAGATTTCTTCGTTATTCCAGGAATCAAAAATTTCCTATATAGAAAATAGAAATATCAGTGGAATAATCTCTTTAGAGAGAATTGGCACAAACAATACAATTTAAAATAGTAATTTTTTCCTTTAAAGAAAATCTTCACAATATTGAGGGGAAATGAATGAAGGAATTTAGAATTTCGAGAACCATAAATCTACATAATCAATAATTAATTATGCAAGTGAGGAATCACGTGGGCTTACCATGTTATATCGCCAGATGAATGATATTGGAGGATTTATATCGAAGGAATTATATTAGAGGAGTTACGTTGAGGAGTTACAATAAACTAAACTTCTGATGTGAAATTTTTTTGATATAATAATGGCCATGAAGGATATTAGATGAAAAGCTCTGACGAAAGAGGGAAGAGGTTTCTGAAGGGCATTATATCAAGGGTTTTAATAAAATACTTATGATTGAACAGTTCTTATATAAAATTCTCGATGGAAATATCGGAGGAAGATCATATCAGAGAGAGGATATTTGAGGTGAAATTAAAATATAACTTTGATATATGATGTGTCGATATAACAAATAATAAGTTGTGGGCCCAGAGGGAAGTATATAATATTACTTTATGGAAAAACACGCTGCAAATTTATAAATATCAAAACCTTTTATATGACTCTTTTAATAAATAAAGCATCAGGGAGGAGCTTTATCGTAACAAACTTTAAAACAAAGTTATGATATAATAGATCTCCGATATGAAATATTTCTAATGTAGCTTTAATTTCAGGAGTAGGGCCCATAGGAGTTTTGGTTTCTCATAATGTTTTTTAAATTGTAACTTCAATATGAGAAGCTCCGATAAGGAAAAAGCCTCAAGTTTATTAAATTTTTTATCTAATTCAAATACACTCCAATTTATTAAAACCAAAACTTTATTAAAAGAAAATAAAATATAAAAAGTAAAGTGTCCCCATTATTTATTGAAAACTAAGTAT
Source organism: Pinus tabuliformis (assembly GCA_031772625.1). Lineage (NCBI taxonomy): Eukaryota > Viridiplantae > Streptophyta > Pinopsida > Pinales > Pinaceae > Pinus > Pinus tabuliformis. Next base: position 1,217,007,539 of record CM062816.1, read on the forward strand.
AAAAAAGTTTTTGGGAGGGGTGAGGGAGGGGTGGAGAGGTGTTGAATCCTACAACAATTGGTGATGTACTGGGTGAAACAGTTATCTATGTTATAACAAATAAAATTTTAATAACTAAAGGAATAAGACTTAGAAAGATTAAATAAAAACTCATTACTTTGTAAAATTAATAACTTGTTATTTATAAGAACATACATTATCTGTGTCATTCATTTTATCACCTGAAATGATGAAATAAATAACTATTGAAGCTTTACATTTAGATTGACTTACTTGTCACCGGTAGAGCCACTGCTTATAGTAGGCATCCAAAGCCTTGATAGGGTTACCATTTAACCAAGTAATACCAATATCACATCTGCTATAATAGATCTTAGATCTTTTAATTTTTTTCTAAAACTTTTATTTTAATTGCTTGAAAGCCATTGTCCTAGTTTGGTAGCCATATGTTGGCAATTCCATTCACAATTTATAATGATATTGAGCAAGATGGCTCGTGATGCAACCTCTTGTCTTATGGTCTTGCAACCATAAGCCATTATCATGGCTTGCTAACCAGTTGTGATGATGTCAATGTCATTAGTTCCCCCTGATCATTGTAAGATGTCTCATAATGAGACCCCTTATCTTTCAAGTTTAAATATTTTGAATTACACTCTAAAAATGTAAAATTAGTGGATGTGGAGGTAAAGCTGCTCCTTAAGAGTTACATATGACAATTGAAGTCATATGGTGCTAAAACTTTGAAATAGCCTTTATTTTTTAAAGAAACTGTAAATGAAAGATCAAAGGATAAAAATATATTTTAATGATTCAAGTTATGAGATATTCAAAAGCTAATGGAGATAAATATATTAGAAATTAGAATAGGAGCAATACTAAACCTCAATGTGATAATTTATTTCTAAATAATTCTCCTTTAATTCAAAAATTCCATATTAATGATGAGAGAACCAAATATGAAGTCAAAAGAGTGTTATTCAAAACAACTAATCTAACGACTTTGATATGTACATATGATTATTTACATATTTACAACATAATATGCATTATCAAGAAAAATATTTCTCAAATACCAGCCCATTTACAGGAAGCAAATCTCTCTTACCCTATAAATCATGGAGGATAAAAGTTGATGGACCAAGATTTTCAATGATTAGAAATGGGCCAAGCCAATTTTTGTGGAACTTTGTATGTTTTCCATTTTCTTCGTGGACTTTATCCCATTTCAGAACCAAGTCACCAATTTCAAAAAAAATATTTCCTACTAAACTTGCATCAAACTAGGACTTGGTTGTATGTTAATGTTGGGTATGAGTTTGTTAGGTTGATTTTCCATCATTGGAGTACTAGGACCAAAATAAGTTGTACTTGATGAAGAGGATGTGGGATTTTTGAAAGTTGAAGAGGTTGCCCCTGTAGTACTATTGATTACAATAGAACTAGTTGACTATGGAAGAGGAATGTGAATGGAAGAAGGGGATAAAGGATGATAAGAGGAAGGCAAAGGAGAATGAAAAGAAATGGGATTGATAGAAAGAGTATGAGATGGAGAAGATTATATAATTCCACTATCTGAAGATTCAGTATTTGGAGTATGATTCTTTTTCCGATGAGTGGGAAATGGAAATTTAAAAGGATTAATTCTGAGCTTCTCACTCTGAGATCATGTTAAAACTCCAGAAGATTCAAGATATTACGTGAAACTTCCTTTAAATAGATTCATATGAGCATATTGTTCTCCGAAAATTGAAATTCCTTCCAATCTTTGAATTAAAGATTGCACTTCATGAGATTCTGCAGGTGGTTCTGTATGAGTAGAAGTTTTACCGATTGGTTTTGTATGTGGGCTAGGATATTTAGTGTTTGGTTCAACAAATTCATATTTAGAATGAGATCTTGAAGTTGGTCGAGACTTTGAGTGGGACTGACTCTTAGAATGAGTTTTAGTTTTAGGATGAGACTTTGTTTCCATTTGTTGGCAGGAAAAACTTCCCTAATGTAAGGGTTGACAACATCAACATATCGAAGGAATCAAATCAACAAGAAGCATACATTCAAGCAAGAAAACTATATAAACTATTGTTGTGCTATTCAACAGTTGCCCCATTTATTGGTATAATAGACAATATTCTATTAATAAATGGGTACCCATGATAAAATCCTTGAAAAAGAAATTTAGCACTTAGACACTTTCTTTTAATTCTTTTGGAATAAAGCAAGATATCGAGTCAAAACCTTTGAAAGCTAGAAATCCTCACCTTTTCGTATATCGCTCGACCAAGTGTGTCAAAATCCTTATTAACAATCAAAATTCACGAAAATCGATCAAAAGAATCACCGCGCTTAACTTAAATATAATTAGGCTTTTTATTTTAAAATAATACCTAAGGCATTCCCTATCAAAATAAATCTTGTATCGCATATCTTCATTCACAAAGGGCGCACTCTCTTAAAACATGTTGAAATTTTTGAAATGCGATATTGTGATGAGACGGTCAACCTTATCACATCACATCAGAAAAATTAAGAAAGGTCTGAAATCTTACGAACTGCATGATGTTGCGAAATGTGATAAAAGGCTAGACCCAATATAACCTATTATCATAAAATGATGATTAAAATCTGCCAGGTGATGAAAAGTACTTTATAAGGTAAATAGCTTTAAATAATAAAGAACACACCACTTATCCCACATCTCGCATCCCGCTAGAACTTAAGGAACTTTACGAAAACGCACAATCAAACATGCAAAATGCGATTTGCGACATTGTATCATAATCAAAAAATCGACATTTTCGCAACTTAATTCTGCCACCTTCAAAGCCATCCTTCTCATTTTGTGATGCAATACATTAATGAGCAATAAAAGCAGTGATAAGGGATGATTAGTGGCTATTTAATATAGATTAATGGCATTTATGGCAAAAAGCGGCTCGACGTGATACAATATCTTTTCATCTGCATTCGATTAAAACTCCTTTCATGTCACCTTTTTAGGTTATCTGTATCATTCATCCTCATTTTCATTCTTACTTTTGTTTATCCAATAACTTCCATTTTGCTCCATTTCAGGAAAAATCTACAGGGAGCATTGTTGGAAACAATGGGAAAGAATGGGAAGGGAGCTACGTCTGAGAAATAAAAAATGATTCCTCTTTTCTCCGATACTACATGTAGCAGAGATGGAGGAACTACAACCTGGGAGGCTATGTACAACTTATTAGTAGCAGAGTACCCAAGGCCACTGGAAATAGAGGTCACGTGAGATTCCTAGGAGTCATATTATGCCTCCTATTTTGAGACAACATGCTCTTTCCTAGACCGCATAGCTACACGAACAAAGATCATCCCATATGCTGCATGGTCAAGTGGGCAATTGACATGGTAGACACTACAGATCGAACATTCAGGAATCATAGGCAAGAGGTCATGGGGTATTTTTTAGTAGACAACCTACGAATCATGTACCAGTTACTAGACCTGCAGAAGCTCTACAACAAATAGTTCCTTGAGAAATTTTCCAAGGAGAATGAAAACCCAACAGACATCACCCAAACTTGGACAGCAAATGAAGGCAAGCTCAAACGAGATAAAATGGGCATGTACTCTACGGCACCCATTACTCCCCCTTATAGTTTTGCAGTAGCAATGTTATGTAGATTGTTCGGTAAACCTGATAGCACCAAGTTTTCCCTAGATTAGCTCCCATTAATAGACATAGCCGTGGATGAAACGATAATAAATTGGGCTCAAATTTTGTCAGATAATTTAGCAAAGGCCATTATGGAATATAGGGGAAAAATAAGCCCCTCTTTAATAGTTTATCCCCTATTTTTTATGAGTGCTTTTGTAATGGATGCAATCTATTTTAATTCTAAATTTCCCATTATGGGATAGAAGTGGACTATTCAAGACCCGCTTCCTATCCATGTGTACCATAAGACTTTGTGGGAATCTCAGTTTCACCCCCATTTTTACAAAATTTGTCAAGGAGTCATGCTACCTCTCCATAAAGAAATATACAATAGAACTGCCCCTAGGTTTTCTAAAGAGGCCGAAGTGGATATCTTGCCAGTAGCCAAATGGTTTGGGGAGGATAAATTCACCTATATCAGAGTATTTGGAAGCATTTATTCACCACATGTTCTCCCATATTATGTCCTCAAAAATTATTGGCTAGAGAATTAGCCTACCAAATAGTAGGGGAAGGTGGATTAAGAAAAGGAATGAAAGAATAGAAGAAGGCCATTTGGCTTAAATTTCCATTACAATGTGGTGAATTTTCTCTACATGATTTTGGACATGCATGAGAAGAAACATAGATTATTAAATATCTGAAATTAGCTACATTTCCCGGAAGGCAGTATGACCCGGACAACATTGCTAAGAATTTTACTACTATGGTGAAAGTAAAACCATTCACCCATGAAGGGGACCCCTTTGATGACCTCTTCCTACAGGCATAAACATACTCATAAGTGTTACATTTGGCATTAGAACTTTTTACACCAGATGATCTTAGAGCTTTCCATGTGTATAGGGAGAAAATATTATTGAAGGTCCCATTATACCTATTGCAAATAGAACCAATAAGGGAGCAAACTCCTAGTGTAAGCTTGGATGACAGTTCCAAAGAACAATCTGAAGAAGAAACCCAAGAGAGATCTACGCAGGAGTCAGAGCACTCAGAGAAACAATCTCAAAATGGAGGAGGACATACAAATAATGAATCCAAAAAGGACACAACTGGAACTACAGAGGAAAAAACCAAGCAAACTTCAACATAGAACAAGCATAAATTGTCTCTGCATCACTTCGTCGGGAAAGAACCCAATTATTGACTTGGAACAGGAATGGGAATAGTTCAACAAGAAGCTTCATACAGATTCAAACCTTGAGAAAACACCTAATATACAAACTCCTAAGGAAACCTAGCACAAGTCAAATCTGGAAACAACAGAGGAAGGAGTTAAGGACACTCAGAATTTTGAAATCATTCCTATTACGCCCACTTCAGAAATTGTTTTGATAATTGAAGAAATACCTCCACTAGATGTATTTTATAGTCCCACCCACAAAGTTGTAGTCAAGAGATGGAGGAAAAAAAGAAAGATGGACATTGTAACTGTTGCAACTTCTGAAAATAAACCAATGGACATTGTTTGGGAGGACTCTCCGATCGACCCATCTGAAAATCTCACAAAATTGTTGCAATACACATGAGCATATACCACAACAACTATTGACAAAGCGACAAAGGTCCAAATGCTTCTTAAGGAAAAATAATAAAGAATTTTGTTGTTAGAAAAATAATTAGCTTAGGAAAATCCAATCAACAAGCAAAATTACAAGTAACCCAGCTCTAGCAGGAATTTGAACAAATGAGAATCCAACATCGGGCTAGCCGAGCAGAAAGAGATGCACAGATAAAAGCTATAATAGAAAAGTTTAAAGATAATCCGCAAATCAATGAGTTCATAAAGGAAGCGCTCAGTGTTAACTCCCATCTAATGCAATGTAAGGAAGTACTTTGCTAGAATATTTCGCAGATAAGTCCTTACTGCGAAACCAGTGATAAGCTAACAAACCAAGTTGTTGACATGAGACTTGAGTATGATGAAATCCTTAAAAGTATTTCTGACTTTATCACCTGGAAAGAATTAGAAAATGGGAGAAAGGCTAATTTGCCAAAGCTAGAGGAATCTCACAAAGGCATCCTTTTCACATATTGGGATTCTCGTTTGAAGAAAGCAAAAATGGCAACGGCGATAGTAGTGACAATAGAAAATAACATAATTGAATCCATCAACGAAAATATGCATGGCACCGACTTGGTTACAAAATTTGTACCAGGATTTCTTTTGAATGTCAAACAATTAGAGTAGCAATGGAGGGAGGAAGCGCAGGAAAAGGAGGAGGTGATTAGATAGCTAAGTAGGCTGAATTGGAAAGCACACTGGTAGTTTTTAGTGAAACCATACATTCAGTGGATGACTTTGAGGTGCTTAACAACCTCAACACAAAATATGGTGTCAACATTAACAAATGCTATATTTGTTGTGCAGTTAAAATCTGCGATCGGCCAACTGACCCAGCTGTAGCCTATGACATATATTTACAATCTCGGAGCTCAAGTACAAAGGAGTTAGTCATTTACTTTATTTTATTTTAGTTTTATTTTTTCATAATATGTGGAAGGTCGTTTAAACCTCCTCATCTATTTTTTGTAATAATTTATTTTAGGACCTATAGTTTAGTATTTAAACCTCTCTCATGCATTTAGACAAGGATCCATAAATTTTATCAGAAACATTCTTCGAAATATTGCACTTCTATACTTCTTAGGAGGTTTTGATGGAATGAATGGAACAAGATCTATTTTTTTTAAATATCTAGCATCCTCTACTGAAATGTACTTTTGTACTCTTAGAACGTGTTGGATTAATTGAGATTGGACTAATATTGCTAAAACATATGAGTAGGACTCATAATATATGGTACTTTTATCTTATAATATTGTTTTTATTTATGTATCAGGCAATACTCCTTTAAATTATTTTAAGTATGAAAGTCTGAATTACATTTTAGCATTATTGCACTTTTGTATGATGTTGGCTTTGACTTTATTCTGAATAACTGAACGATTTTATATGCGATATATATTTCACAATAGTTTTGTCTAACTATTTATCCAAAAAAGTTAGTGTTAAATGATTTCACTTCTTATTGCAGTTGAATGATCTATATTACCAATTGCTATAGGACATCATTGTAGATCACATATTGTATTTAATTATTGGGTATGATTATAGATAAATAGTGTTAAACTAGGATATATGCATGTGTTTATAAGTTAGATTAGATTACACTTAGTTCAACAATTCTCCTATTACATCATATATCACCTCACCAACACTATCAAAATATTTTATGGGAAACTGGTCCCATTATCCCCAGTTGGAACCAGTACACCAAACGGAAAAGGATTTGTTAACCATGGTCTGGACCGGGTGGTTTTCCCCCATATTGTCGCAACAATTTTCAAGGCTTGAAAATTTTGCCGCTAGAAGGAGGGTCTACCTATGAATGGAAAGTAAATTCAAATCAACAGACCATTCTAAAAGTAAGAATCCCTCACCATCTCCTCCAACTTCTCAATCACATTCCAAATCTCTAAATCCTAAGTGAGCAGTTGTAAAGAAAATTTTAGAACCCACTACTTTGATCTCAAAGAAGTTAGATCAATCTTCTTCTATAGAAACCCCTGAAGTCCAGTCTTTGATCAATAAGCTATAGGGGATTTCAATATCTCAAGAAGAATCTAATTTATCCCAAGCTAGTGTTTCTTCTCAGTTTCCCTCATCTGAAAGGTTAACTAGAGCACAGAGTGAAAAATTTGGGATCCACCCATTTGAATTCCCTCTACCATACCGTAAAAGAGCTAAGAAGACACAATCTGAATCCCATAGTGAGGTTCCCTCATCATCACCTCAAACATCCTCATTCATTCCATCCACTTCACACAATCAACCATCCGCCTCACAACTCTAGATCATGGTTTACACAAGTACTCAAGCATAAGCCTCACATCCAAAAGGGACACATCCAAAAAAAACCACCTAAAGATCCTTTTGATCTTGAAGGTCTACAAAAAGTCCTTAAAAATATTTCCAATGAAATGGTTGATATGAAGAAACAGGTAGCAGAGACTTCCTCAAAGAAATCTTTTAGACCATACAAAAGAAATCCCTCCTCTGATACTAAGCCTTTAAACACCATATCAAATGTTGAATCAGATGTGGAGGAAGATGAAGTCTCAACAACTGAAGAACAAATAGATGATGAATTAGTCGAGTTACAAGGAATGTGGGATTTATCCTTCCCAATGAAGAAGCAAAAGAAGAACTACCTATTTCAACTAGGAGTAGAAGCCCTATTGATTTGACACAAAAAAATCCAAAGCAAAAAGTATCAACTCCAGCTCTCGAAGACAAAGAAATAGGTAAGAAATATTCATCTAAATCCACTCAAACTGCTCCTCAAACAAATTCTTCACCTTCAACTAAAACCATACTAGTCTCTCATGAAATGGAATACAACATAGTAGAAGATATGAAAAATACTAGGGTGAACATAACATTCCATGAGCTTAGCAAGTTAAAACATCGACATAAGCTATTTCTCAAAGATCTAAAATCAGTCCCTACTTCTCCACTTCCCGCTGTTGTAATCTTGCAAGATGCCCAAGAAATGGGAAGGCCTCCTAATACCTCATTAGACAAAATCAGTTCTACTGATATTTCTCTAATAGGAGGAAGATCCAAATCCCATACTCCATTTATTTTGACTTTTGAAGTTTTCAACAAGAATCTACACAATTGTTTAGTCGATTCTGGAGCTTCATCCAACATCCTACCAAGAACAATCTATGCAAAATTAAATGTGGAGCCCCAAAAATATGTTGTTCACATTGTGCAGTTAGACCAATCCCAGGTTGAATTTATAGGATAAATCAATCAAGTCACTATTATACTCTCTTAAAACCCAAAAGTGTGTTAAGTCATTGAAATTCTTATGGTTGATATCCCCAAGTTCTACGACTTAATCCTTAGCAAATATTCGTCAAAAAGCTTCATGGCTATTTTGCAACTGACTAGTCCCACATGTGGCTTCCCTATAATGGAAAGCCAAATCAAATAAGCGATGACCATGGAAAACATCAAAAGTATATCATTACAAATTAGAAGGAGAAAACGAGCTAGTCGCATATAGCAACAATATCATTGGAAACTACAGAGTTGAATCATTTCTAGGAAATTTTAATGCAAACATTTCACCCTTCTTGGAAAATTCTGTTATATCCCCAGTTGAAAATTATTCCCAAATAGATGCTTCTAAGTGTATAAATTTTGGAGATAAACCTATAGTTAGATCTCTATTTTGGAAATTATTATTTTATGAATCCAAATCTAACAATGGAGCCGGAGCAGGATGAATATTAGTTAGCCCAGAAGGGGAAAAAACTGTGTTGGCATGCAAGCTTGAATTTGAATGCAAAAACAAAACTTCCTAATATGAAGCATTGGTTCAAGGGCTTCATAAATCCATCGGCCTTAATATCAAACATCTTCAACTGTTTGAAGATTCAGAAATTGTGATAAATAGGTAAGAAATACTATACACTGTTTGTCTAGACATTTGAAACATTATCATTCATTAGTATAGGACCTCACTTCTCACTTTACAACATTTAATATTTCCCCTATCCCAAGACTCCAAAACGCAAGTGCTTATCTTTTGGCTAATGTTGCATCCAAGCTCATTCGACCAGGAGATTATAGCCCCGATCTCTTTTCCATTGAATTGATTTTTAGGCCTTCTATTCCTAACAATATCACCAATTGGTGAGTCTTTAATAATGATCCAGATATCATAAGTTTTATAACATCTGAATGCTCTTATGACGAGCATATAATAGATGAGGATCAACATGGCTCCTAGCTTAAGCAAAAAATCACTATGAATAAGTTTGTGGTTAAGATGGAGGATTTATATGATATCAAGGACAAATTCAAAAAACCCACTAACTCAAAACTCCAAAGTTCAAATTTGAGGTTTGAATTAGTGAATCTTGGAACTGACCTTAAGCCTCAGAATATCAATCTAGGACTTGTTCTTACACCAGATGAAAAATCAGCCTTCATTCATTTATTGAAGAAATACAAGAATGTATTTTCTTGGAACTATGAAGACCTTAAGACATATCAAACTTCCATAATTCAACATACCATTCCCATGATATCTGATGAAAAACTCATGCAACAAAAGCTAAGAAAGATCCATATGAATTTATAAAATCAGATCAAATCTAAATTGAATAAGCTACTCAAACCAAAATTATCTTTCCTGCCAGGCACTCAAGGTGGGTTTCCAACCTTTTTCCCGCTAGAAAAAGGAATGGTGATATTCGAATATGTATAGACTTTCACAATCTCAACAAAATGTGTCATAAGGACAATTTCCCATTACCTCCTATGGAATAGAAACTGCAATCAGTTGCAGGCTCAGAACTAATGTCTTTTCTGGATGGATTCTTAGGTTACAATTAGATTCTAGGACATCCATATGACCGGCTAAATACTACCTTTCAAACCAAAAGGGGCACTTCTATCAAAAGATTCCATTTTGGTTAATCAATGTTGGTGCCACATTTCAGAGAGCCATGGAAATATCTTTGAAAGGCTTGGTTAATAAATCAGTGGTAATCATTTAAAGTTGTGTACTCAAAAAGGTGTGCTAATCATTTAAAAGATTTAAAACAAATCTTTGAGCGTTGTTAGGGCTATGGAATTTCTCTCAATCCCAAGAAACCTCTCTTTACTTTAAGTGAAGGAAAACTCCTTGGATTTATTGTATCCAAAGAAAGAATTGACATTGATCCTGATAGGATAAGAGAAATTTCTAAAATCCCATTACCTCACAACAAAAAATCCATGCAATCTTTCCTAGGACAGATAAGTTTTGTCAAAAGATTTGTCCCTAAATTTTCGCGAATTGTTTTACCTCTCTAATCTATGATTAATAAAAATTCCCTTCTTAAATGGGGACATACTGAGCATTAAGCCTTTGATGTGATTAAACAAGCAATCATAAATTCTCCCTCGCTAGCAACCCCAAATTTTTCTAATCATTTCATTTTATATACCTTTGCTTCCAAAGAATCATATACAACTATATTAACACAAGTCAATGATGACAAAGTCGAAGCACCAATTTGCAGGGGGTTGAATTAAACTATTGAGATGTTGAAAAACAAGCTTTCATTGTTTTAAAATCAATAAAGCATTTTAGACCCTTTATCCTCAAAAGTCACACCAAGGTAGTAGTACCGTTCTTAGCAGTGAGAAATTTATTAATACTAAGAGATGTAGGTGAGAAAAGGGAAAATTGGGTAATAGCACTGCAATAATATGACATTGAGATCAAACCAGCCAAAATTGTAGAAGGTCAAGGTTTTTGTAGAATGTTAGTAGGAGCATCCAACTTACCAGCACTACAAAATTCAGGTGATGATATACAAGTATATGAGGTAAGCCTCAATGACACTAAATCCAAATATGCTAATATCATATTTTATTTGAAAAATGGATATGCCCCTACGCAACTAAGTTACAAAAGAAAAAGGGCTTTGAGGTTAAAAGCTAGACAATATCAAATCATCAATAATGTGTTATTTATAATAAATTATGATTCTGTTTTGCTTAGATGTCTTGAAAAATCTGAGGCAGAAAAGGTTTTGCAGGAACTCCATGATGGACCAGCTGGTGGACATTTTGGAGGGGACACAACTGCACATAAAATCCTGCATGTTGGATATTATTGGCCAACCTTATTTAAAGATGCACACGATTATGTAAGGAAATGTAAAGTTTGTCAAACAATTGTTGGGAGATAGAGGAAACCCACATTACCATTCAATTCAGTCAACATTGAACAACTATCTGAACAATGGGGACTGGACATAATAGGTGAGATCATTCCTCACTCTTCAAAGTAGCATAAATATATCCTTACAACAATTGATTACTTCACAAAGTGGGTGGAATAAATCCCACTTAAGGTAGCCAATTCTGAAAACATCATTGAATTTATTGATCGGTTTATTATTACCAGATTTGGTCTACCATCTACCCTCATGTTTGATAATGCATATTATTTTTTAGGCAATGCTATGACAAAATTTTCTCTTAAAAGAGGTTTTAAACTTAAATGTTCTACTAACTATTATCCTCAGGGAAATGGCTTGGCCGATTCTACAAACAAAAATCTCCTAAGAATCATCAAACAAACCGTTGATCAAGGTCAGAAAAACTAGCACAAATCCTTAATATTTGCTCTATGGATAGATTGAATAACGCAGAAGGCATCAATAGGCACTTATACTTTTAATTTGGTCTATGGGAAAGAAGTTGTCATCCCTACAAATGTATCTATTCCCTCTCTAGCCCTAGTTCAATTTATTGAAGAAACCCCTTCCTCTTCTATGCAAGTAAGACAATAAAAAAATCCTCAAACTCGAAGAAGAATGGGAAAAGGCCAAAATCACACATTCACATCATCAACAGTTAGTCAAATATTCATTTGATGAAAATTTTGTAAGCTCAAAATCCTTTCATCTCAGAGACCTGGTACTGAAATGGGGTAAAGCACACAAGGAAATTGGCAATCATACCAAATTCCAAATAATGTGGCTTGGCCCATTTCAAATTGCTGAACAAATAGGCCCATCAACCTTTTTATTACAATATTTATCAGGAAAGAGAGATTCTCTGCCTTTTAATGGGTAGATTCTGAAAAAATATTTTTCATAGAAGATAATCTCTTCTATTCATTGTATATTACTGCTTTTACCTTTTAGGAAAATAAAAGTTGAAGTAGCATTTACTTTTGGCCTTTGTAGATATTCTCTTTTATTTTTTTGAATTTTCGCTTGTATAAGTAGAGATTGTTAAGAAGATAATTTTTTCATTTGAAACATAAGCTAAGTTATATCTCTCTTAAATTGCTTGTCCTCTACCAAAATTATTTGTCCTTTGGTAAAATTCAACTTTGTAAAAGAACCTTTGTTCTACCATCAGTTAAGAAAAGTATCTATAACAAAGAAAGGACTCTCTACAGAGAAGCATCTTTAACTCTATTATTGTCATCTTTCACTTTTTAGAGTGTAATTCTAAAATATGCTTAAACTTAAAGGATAAGAGGTCTCATCGAGAGCTGAATTACCATGACCATAGGGAAGTAACAAGCTGACATTACCAATACTACAAACCAAAATAGTGTAAAGACTTGAGATTATGTTAATCAAAAGATGAGGGATCTCATCATGAGCCAGCTTATTCAATTAAAGTTACAATCAGTGAATGGCATTGTCTATTTTGGACAGAAAACCAAGACAATGACCTTTAAGAAGAAAATGAAAATTTTAATTAAAAGGAATTGTTTAGAAAAAATGAGAAAGAAAGTAAGTATATGAATCTGAATTTATTTTTAAAAATTGCACCCTTACCTAGATGGGATATTGAATCATTGTTGGTTAAAAGGTAACCCTGTCGAGGCTTTGGATGCCTACTAGTAGCAGACACTCTACCTATGACAACTAAGTACATCTAAAAGCTAATTTGCGAGAGTCCCCTATTTTTATCATTAAAACCAAGTAATGACTAATGTAGACAAAGAAATTTTCATATTGAAGAGGATAATCAAATGGATGGTAATTAAGTAGATTTTATTTTTATATTCAGAGAAATGCTACTTATCTTATATTTCATGTATTTTTATTTTTGAACTACCTTTATTTTGGAAGTTTTTAAAAATAAAATTAAAAAATAACAAAAATTGTCAGAGATAACTGGTTGTTCCAGCAAATTGCCAATTGTTGTGTTATTCAGCAACCCTCCCATTTATTGGTATAATAGATAATATTCTATTAATAAATGGGGACCCATGATAAAATCCTTGAGAAAGAAATTTAGCACTTAGACACTTTCTTTTAATTTTTTTAGAATAAAGCAAGATATCGAGTCAAAACCTATTGAAAGCGATAAATCCTCACCTTTTCGCATACTACTCGACCAAGTGTGTCAAAAACCTTATTAACAATCAAAATTCGTGAAAAGCAATCAAAATAATAACTGCGCTTAACTTAAATATAATTAGGCTTTTTATTTTAAAATAATACCTAAGGCATTCCCTATTAAAATAAATCTCGTATTGCATATCGTCATTCACAAAGGGCGCACTCTCACAAAGCATGTTGAAATTTGTGAAATTTGATATTGTGATGAGATGGTCAACCTTATCACATTGCGTTGGAACACTTAAGAAAGGTCTGAAATATTATGAACTGCACGATGTTGTGAAATGAGATAAAAGCCCAGACCCAATAGAATCCAATATCATAATATAATGATTAAAATCTGCCACGTGATGAAAAGTGCTTTATAAGGTAAATAGATTTAAATAATAAAGAACACATCGCATCTCGCATCCCGCAGGAACTTAAGGAACTTTAAGAAAATGCACAATCAAACATGTGAAATGTGATTCACAACATTGTATCACAATCACAAAATCGACATTCTCGCAACTTAATTCTGCCACCTTCAAAACCATCCTTCTCATTTTGTGATGCAATACATTAATGAGCAATAAAAGCAGTGATAAGGGATGATTAGTGGCTATTTAATACATGTTAATGGAATTTATGGTAAAAAGCGGCTTGATGTGATACGATATCTTTTCATCTGCATTTGATTAAAACTCCTTTCATGTCACCTTTTCGGGTTATCTGTATCATTCATTCTCATTTTCATTCTTACTTGTGCTTATCCAATAACCTCTGTTTTGCTCCATTTTAGGAAAAATCTATAGGGAGAATTGTTGGAAATAATGGGAAAGAATGGGAAGGGAGATGCTTCCAAGAAATAAGAAATGATTCCTCTTTTCTATGATACTACGTGTAGCAGAGACGTAGGAATTACAACCTAGGAGGCTATGTACAACTTATTAGAAGAAGAGCACCCAAGGCCACTGGAAACAAAGGTCACAACATATTCCCAGGAGTCATATTATGCCTACTATTTCAAGACGACATGCTCTTTCTTGGATTGCATAACTGCACGAACAAAGATAATCCCATATGCTGACATGGTCAAGTGGGTAATTGACGAGGTACACATTGCAAACTGAACATTCAGGAACCACAGGCAAGAGGTCATGGGGTCCTTTTCAGTAGATAACTTACGAATCATGTACCAGTTACTAGAGCTGCAAAAGCTCTACAACAAAGAGTTCCTTGAGAAATTTTCCGAGGAGAATGAAGACCCACCAGATGTCACCCAAACTTGGACAACAAACGAAGGCAAGCTCAAATGATATAAAATGGGTATGTACTCTATGACATCCATTTCTTCCCCTTATAGTTTCGCAATAGCAATGTTATGTAGATTGTTCGGTAAACCCGACAGCACCAAGTTTTCCCTAGAATGGCTCCCTTTAATAGATGCAGTCGTGAATGCAATGATAATAAACTGGGCTCAAATTTTGTCAGATAATTTAGCAAAGGCCATTATGGAATATAGGAGAAAAATAAGTCCCATCTATAACAATTTATCCCCTGTTTTTATGATTTATTTTGTAATGTATGCAATTTGTTTTAATTCTAAATTTCCCATTGTGGGATGGAAGTGAACTGTTTAAGACCCACTTCCTATCCATGTGTACCATAAGACTTTGTGGGAATCTTAGTTTCACCCCCATTTTTACAAAATTTGTCAAGGATTTATGCTACCCGTCCATAAAGAAATATACAATAGAACTGCCCCTAGGTTTTCTAAAGAGGCCGAAGTGGATATATTTCCAGTAGCTAGATGGTTTTAGGAGGAGACGTTCACCTATATCAGAGTATTTGGGAGCATTGATTCACCGTATATTCTCCCATATTATGTCTCCAACAAATGATTAGCTAGAAAAATAGCCTACCAAATAGTAGGGGAAGGTGGATTAAGCAAAGGACTGAAAGAACAAAAGAATGCCATTTGGCCTTCATTTCCTTTACAATGTGGTTCATTTGCGCTACATGATTTTGGACATGCATGCAAAGAAGAAGAGATTATTAAATATCTGAAATTAGCTACATTTCCAGGAAGACAGTATGACCTAGACGACACTGCTAAGAATTTTACTACTATGGTGAAAGTAAAACCATTCACCCATTACGGGGACCCCTTTCATGGCCTCTTCCTATAAGAAGAAATATACTCACAAGTGTTACATTTGGCATTGGTACTTTTTATCCTAGATGATCTTAGAGCTTTCCATGTGTATAGGGATAAAATATTATTGAAGATCCCATTAAACCTATTGCAAATAGAACAAATAAGGGAGTGAAATCCGAGCATAAGCTTGGATGATAGTTCCAAAGAACACTCTGAAGAAGAAACCCAAGATAGATCTATGCATGAGTTAGAGCACTCAAAGAAACAATCTCAAAATGGAGGAAATACAAATAATGAGTCTAAAAATGACACAGCTCGAACTACAGAGGAAACAATTGAGCAAACTTCAACATAGACATAAGCAAAAATTGTCTTTGCATCAACTCAGTCAAGAAAGAGCCCAATTATTGACTTGGAATGGGAATGGGAATAGTTCAACAAGAAGCTTCATACATATTCAAACCTTGAGAAGACATCTGAGATACAAACTCCCAAGCAAACCCAACACAAGTCAAATCTGGAAATGATAGAGGAAGGAGTTAAGGACACTCAGAATGTTGAAATCATTCATGTTATGCCCACTTCAAAAATTGTTTTGAGAATTGAATAAATACCTCCTTTAGATGTATTTTATAGTCCCACCGACAAATTTATAGTCAAGAGACAAAGGAAGAAAAGGAAGTTGGGCACTATAACTATTGCAACTTCCGAAAATGAACCAATGGACATTGTTGGAAGGACTCGCCCATGGACCCATGTGAAAATATCACAAAATTGTTGCAATATGCAGGAGCCTATGCCACAAAAACTATTGACAAACTGACAGAGGTCCAAATTTTTCTTAAGGAGAAAGAAAAAGCATAATTACAAGTAGCCCAGCTCCAGCAGGAATTTGAACAAATGAAAATCCAACATTAGGCCAGCCTAGCACAAAGAGATGCATGGATACAAGCAATAAAATATAAGTTTAAATATAATCTGCAAATTGATGAGTTCATAAAGGAAGTGCTTAGTCTTATCTCCCAACTATTGTAGTAGAAGGAAGTACTTTTCGAGAGGATTTTGCAAATAAGTCCTTACTGCGAAACCAGTGATAACCTAACAAACCAAGTTGTTGACATGAGACTTGAGTATGATGAAATCCTTAAAGGATTTCTAAATTTATCACCTGGCAAGAATGAGAATATGGTTGAAAGGTTGATTTTCCAAAGCTAGAGGAATCTCACAAAGACATCCTTTTCACAGATTGGGATTCTCGGTTGCAGTAAGTAGAAAGGAAAACAGCGATAGCAGTGATAACAAAAAACAACATAATTGAAGCCATCAACGAAAATATGCATGGCGCCAACCTGGTTACAGAATGTGTACTAGGATTTCTTCCAAATGTCAAACAGTTAGAAAAACATTGGAGGCAGGCAGTGGAGGAAAAGGAGGAGGTGATTAGACAGCTAAGCAGGATGAATTGGGAAGCATACTGGTAGGTTTTAGTGAAACCATACAGTCAGTGGATGACTTTGAGGTTCTTAACAACCTCAACACAAAATATGGTGCTAGCACTAACAGACACTATATTTACTGCACAATTAAAATATGCAATCGGCCAATGGATTCAGCTCAACCATATGACATATAGTTGCGATCTCAAAGATCAAGTACAAAGGAGTTAGTCATTTAGTTTATTTTTATTTTAGTTTTATTTTGGCATAATCTGAGGAAGGTCATTTAAACCTCCTCGAATATGTTTTGTAATAATCTATTTTAGGACCTATAGTTTAGTATTTAAACCCCTCTCATGCATTTAGAGAGGGGTCCATAAATTTTATTAGAGACATTCTTTGAAACATTGCACTTATGTACTTTAGAGGAGGTTCTGATGGAATGAATGGAACGAGATCTATTTTCTTTCAAATATCTAGTATGCTCTACTGAAATGCACTTTTTTACTCTTAGAAGGTTTTGGATTGATTGAGTTTGGATTAATATTTCTGAAACACATGAGCATGACTTGTCATATATGGTACTTTTATCTAATGATCTTGTTTTATGTATGTATCAGGAAATACTCCTTGTTTAAATTGTTTTATGTGTGAAAGTCTAAATTACAGTTAAGCATTATTGCACTTTTATATGATGTTGGCATTGACTTTATTATGAATACATGAACGATTTTATATGCAATATATCTTTCACAAATGTTTTGTGTAACTATTTATCCAAAACGATTATTGTTAAGCAATTTCACTTCTTTTTGTAGTTGAATGATCTATATTACCAATTGTTGTAGGACATCATTGTAGATCACATATTGTATTTAATTCCCGGGTATATTTATAGCTAAATAGTGTTAAAATAGGATATATGCATGTGTTTATTGGTTATATTATATTACACTTAGTTCAGCCATTCTCCTGTTACATCATATATCTCCTCACCAACACTATAAAAATCTTTTCTAGGAAACTGGTCCCATTATCCCCAGTTGGAGCCACTACACCAAACAGAAAAGGAGTTGCTAACCAAGGTCAGGACTGGGTGTTTTTCCCCCATGTTGTTGCAATTATTTTCGAGCCTTCATCAACTACCAAACTTGGGTTTGAGAGGAGTACTTGTAGGTCCTATGTTCGATGGAAATCCCATAGGGTCCATACCCTATGCTTCCTCCCAAGCGAGGAAACCTGCAACACAATTCAGAGAAGCATACACATAACGAGTAGTTTAAAGTGCATGCATAATAAACATGTAATATTATCAAGCATAAAAATATAAATCATGACCTATTACACATGAATCATAAAATCATGAGATCATAACATATCAGAAACTAGATAGAGATTTATTATTGACATCAACAAAAGTAGTGGAGAGATACAACTTGATCCAACCACAGTGCCAACGAAACATTGCTATGGACCTGTCTAGCCCAAGCATCAAAGATCACCTCTCAAGCATGTGAAAAAGAATTCCATGTAATGAAGGATGATAATCTATGCAAGGAAACCAGGTTTCCTATGACTAGGAGTGCACAAGGCGGAAGGAAAATCAGACTTGATCTGGGGACCGAAAATACTATAATGTTGATATCCTATCTTCTTGATGTCATTAGGCCTTCCCATGAGGTGTATAAATACCACAAAAAATTAGCTGATTTAGTTAGGCCACAGACTCCTATAGGTGGGATTTCAGTGAAACTCTTAAACCCCGCTTGAAAATAGGATATTATTTTGTTTTTTCATATTTTAAATAATATACACGGGTTTTTTATTATGGTAAACATGTGTGTACGCACTTTTTAAAGGGTAGAGTCGCATATGGAATTAAAAAGATTATTTTTTAATAAATGATCAAGTATGTATGGGAAAGGGATGCCTAAGGCCATATGAGAGCATCAGAACTACATGAGTGTTGAATGATGATATAACATATGCCCCCTTATATATGAGGTCAGAAGGGGTACATGATGGCTGAAATGTATTAAGTACAAAGAGAGATGATTTGAGGACTTGAGAGGAGATCACCAAATTCCAACCCACTGAATACCTATGGAAGGAGTCAGAAAGAATCTCATGTCTGAGGTGAGCATGCCCATGCTCAGAGATAGTAAAGCATGTCCTTGGATCAAGTTTTTTCCGGTAAAACTAGTGTCTTTTCAATTTGCTAGTCCCACTAGGATTGGCAGCTATCCTAGAAAGAAACAATCAAAGCAATTTGTGATTTCCTTTATGTATGATAGATAAGAGAGGAACAAAGAGACCAACCTGGATCTTCCGCTTGACTCCTTGCTTGATTCCTCTCTCCCTTGATAGAGCTTGCACCTCTTCTCCTACTTATCCCACTCAATGAATACCTGTAGAGACAAAGTAACAAAACACCATCAAAGCATCTCGATCTATTATATCATAAACAATGCAGAATCAGAAGTACATTGATCATAAAATGGCATTCATAAACAACAACATTCACAAATACATAAATGTATGGAGGAAAACTCAAATAAATTTATTAATAGTAGAAGGGAGAATTACAACCCAGTTGTCTGATCTAGCATCATTCTCACAACATCAAAGCCCTCTTCACCTCATGAAAAGCAAGATCACCCAAAAATACAATGTTCTTTCTCAAAGATAAACTATCAGCACTTCCTTACAAATTACAAAATTCCAACCTCTAGATCTCTCAGATGAGGGATCCATTTATAGATGTCTGCAAGGGTGTGAGTCATCTCTGGGTTTTTTATTAGTGTCATTCCACTTGTTGTTCTTGGTTCCACTTGGAGATTTCTTGGATGTCTTACTCATCCCTGGGCAAATTCAGAGAGGAAAGTGTCATAGGAGAAGTTTCTGGAAGATTCCCCAAGCATCCACTTAGCAAACTATATCAAGCATTTGTCCATCCTCACCCATCGCACCCTACAGAAGGCCTCTTCAGTATGCATTGCACCTGGCTAGTGTAGAAGTCAATATGCATCACACCTTGACAGTGGGGTAGTCAGTATGGTCTAGTTTTGGCTAGTTCTGAGTGGTTTTTCAGGTGTAACTTTTGGGGAATGATGTAATCAGTTGACCATGATCTTTTAGGGTATGAAACAATACTTTTAGGGATTAAAGAGCCCTTGATTTAATGACATATAAGATTGGGGTTGCAGTGCCCAAATATGTCTATAACAGTTGCCCCCTAAAGCATCAACTTGTAAATCTTTTGATATCGGGTGAAATGATTTATCATGAGGATTCGAGGTATTCGAACTGGAAGGTGACCTGTATAAGATACAACACAATACATCATCATCATATTATTTTCATAATCTAGCTGAGGCGGGCATTCCCATGCTCAACTTTATAAATTCATTTTCATGTAAATAGGACAGACAATCGTCTGTTGTTGCAGATTGGTGATTCTTCACATGAAGAGTCATCTTCCCTGGCTTAGATGACTATCTATGCAGTGTCTGTGCACACTTGATGTCTTTATGTTCCTGAATATATAGCATCCCGGATGGATGAAACTAGATCCAGGGTCTTCAAAACTCGTTCAATCTTCACCCGATGTACAAGTCGATCCATGTGAAAAGATGTTTTGAAGTCGAACATGGAAAGACATTGCCTGATTACCAGCCCATAATGTAAGTTTTTAATAGGCACGAGAGGAACCACGGATAATGATAATGATCCTCAAGGTACTACAGTACAATTCACGCGGTGTGAATATATGATCTGATGGCGAACACCACGCAAAATCTTTCGGTCAAAGGCCATTGATGTAAACCTGTCGCCGGAAGTGAGAAACTTGCCATTGAGGCATGTAAGATTCAAAGTACTGAAAGGGTTGTTTCTAAGTCAACTTCTTGGATAATGAGCTGATGTCAACAAGAAGTGACCTGTTGTAGGAGGGCCTTAATGTATCCCACATCTATGACACAAAATGGAGCAAATGATTTTTCTGGAGGTGAAAACGATCTGATGATACAAGGTTCAGGAATGGTGGTCATGAAAAATAGAGGGTGAAGCTATTGCAGTGGATGAGGCATTGGCTAGATGGTGAATTCTATGAATGACTTCTCTTGAACATATCGGTGACACTGAGATGGATTGGTAGCATTAACCCCAAAGATGGATGGTATGGAGTACCAATGGTGATATGATCGGTGAACGGAATAACCCAACCTGACTCAGTCATGGTGATGGAGTGAGAGTGTCATGTTCAAGAGCGACCTGCTACCATAAAATTCTTCAAGTTTTCTTCCCTTTTTCCCCAGTCATTGTTGATCAGTACCTCTTTATTTTTGTCAAGCTTGAGGAGGATAACATATGCTTGTTCTATAATTTACCCTTTTGGGCAAACCTGTCACTATGCTTTAGCGAGCCTAGTGACAGTGAAACTCGTTCTTGTCTGAGTGGACAAGTTTGTCGCTATTATTTTAACAAGTTCAATGACAAAGACAACTCGGTCCTTTTCATATTTAGAGATTTTGAAAAGGGACAAAAAGAGAACTCCAGTAGTTCTTTTTCATAATATAATCCCTTAAGTCTGAAAAAGATTAAAATAATACAGAAGGGATGACTTTTCGATCACTTTAGCGAGCCAAAAAAGACAAGTGCTTGAACTTTTTCATGAGATAATCCCTCAGGTCTGAAAATTTTAAAACGCATAGGAGGGATGGTGCTTCCAATTACTTTAGCGAGCTGGAGAGGCCAATTTCTCAACAATATTTTCATATTTAACGTGTCTAAAAAGGGTTTAAAGTGGACTCGTTTTTTGAGGAATGAGTGATATCCGAGGTAGCAACTGGTTCCGAGTAATCTTGGAACTTCTCAAAACATGGTGATGTGAAGAGGGTGGCTAACAAGACCATTCGTCGTAGTTGTTCATCAAAATGGTAAACAATCAAGTGGAAGCATAATGATCAGCCAAAAGAATGGAGGTGATGGCAGGAACACAACCAAGGCTCAAAAGGCTGATGTAGTGGCAATCACAAAGGTTATTTATCGAAGGTGGGTTCATTTTTTAATGAGCTTGAACTCTGGGGGAACATATGCTCATTGGTAGGTTTATTTTTTAATGAGCTTGAACCATACGATAACATTGCTCATGGAAGTGGTCAAAGATTTTTACTTTTTAACACATGATATTCTTTCGACAGTCATTTAACCTACTCAATCACTTCATCAAATTTATTAGAAATACATATATATGTATGAAAAATGAATGAAAACCAACATTTTACTTGAAGTACATGAATAGTAAACATAAAAAACGGTTTTACCTTTCATTTTCATTATTCATTTCAAATTTTGGATTTTGGAGCTCTGGAGTGGTTTTCCCCCTCAATTTTCACCAGCTATTTTTGGGAGATCCAGTGGACTATTCTCTGCGCCGTCAGGACCAGGTAGGAGCTAACCCTGAGCTCTTCATTTTCATTCCATCCTTTTTTGATTTTGAGCAATTTTTCCCATTCTTCTGGGCCCCTAGGGTTTGAAGAACTCGCTCTCCCATCATCGCACCTGTTCCACATCGAAAGAAGTAATGCATACTAAGCTGTGCACTGGCCAGTTAGTATGCATCTCACCTTATCCAAAGGCAGGGTGCGATGGGCACAAAAGGGAAACTTTGCACAATGATTTCTCATGAAATGGTTGCCTGTTTTTGCTAAAATTTGGATCCTAACTTATCTTTTGTCTTTGTTTCAGATATTTGTTGGATCAAGATGGTTGTTACATGGCGTGAACATGAACATGAAGAAGAGGACATGATTGCCTTACATGATCAGGGCACAGTTACTGCATTTCGAAATTGTGGTTTGCTCAAATTCTTCTGCATATCCAGCATGAGGCAACAAATCAATTTTTTACAATATTTCCTCGATGCTTTGGATCCGATCAGCCAGGTATTCCAGATCAGAGGCAAATCTATTCCATTGATAGTTGAGGATATTTACTTTCTGATGGGGTTATCGAGACTGGGTGCCCCTCTTTCTCTATTAGGATCCGCCCGTGGGGGTGAATCTGTGAGAGATTACATCCATCAGTTTTGTAGAGATGGATCTCAGCCTAGCAAAGACAGCAATATTAATATATGGGATGTCACTGATCGGCCCTTGAGGACCATCTTATTTACCTTTGCTAGATTGGCTGGTAGCGCGACTCTTCATTTGGAAAACAGATCTTACATGCAGTATGCCCTGGAATGCCTGGAACCAAAGGTGTTCAACTGGTGTGAGGCGGTACTTCCTGTTATAAAAGAACAACTCTCCAAGGTAAATAATGGAAGATCCAAGAATTTTGGCTATGGTTCCATACTAACTGCTTTTTCCTTGGAGAGGATTCCATTGATGCAGCCTTAGTACATTTCACTAGGATTGCCAGCACCAGGGGAACCACGGATACAGCAATGGGTTGATCTTATGGCCAGACATGTTGGTCAGTCATAGATTTCTTTCTTTGATGCCTTATTTGAGTGGTTCAACCATGAGGAGATGGTTTTTTCGGAGTATCCATATGTCGGGATGGATTTCTGAGGCGACCGAGATTTGGCGTTACCGGCTGGCGAGCAGTGGAGTGCGATAGGTAAAATGCTTTGACCATATCTTTGTTTATTAGTTTTATAATGTTTTTGTGTTTTTTAAATGTTATCAAGACTAATCGAACTCATATGTTTGTGCAGATATTGGGCCAGTGTGACCAGCGGCATGCCCACGGGCGGCAGCTAACGTTCCAGCAGGAGAGGCTGTAGGGAGGGTTGTCCTTCACGATCTGGACATCGGAGACTCTAACAGTGCTACAGGATTAGGTCGAGGGTCCAACTCTTGGTATTTAGGATGTGAGGATCGACGAGTTACCTCTGAGGTTATGGCGCCATACTACTGGTGTGCCGAGTCGATGGACTAGGTTTTTGCATATGATCGCACAGGCGGTGACCTATTATCACCAGCATCATTAGTCTAGGATGCTTTTCTGAATTCATTTTTGAGTTTCTTGGTCATGTGAGCAATTTTGTCTTGGACACAAAACATTTTGAAAAACCTATAAATAGTTATATATTTTTTATTTTTGGAGTTTTATTCTGGTTAAGCTATGCAATCCTGATGCAAATATTAATGCTTCTTTTACAAATTCTGCAAATGTCCATCTAACACATAGTTTACTAATGAATAAGTTAATGTGTTTAAGTTTCTGGAATATGTTGATATTGAATGGAATCAAACTATCTTTCCAAAATCCTGACTCTTAGGAACATACGATAAATAGCTGGGTTCCGAACGGAATAAACGCCAGTGATATGTAGAATGACGAGTTGTGAATCTATCCTAACAATGAGTCGGCGTATACCACATGAAATGGAATCAGAGAGAAGTTCAATCAACATGCTATATTCAGTGATGTTTTTCATCGACCAACCAATACATATCCCCTTGAAACTCACTAACTCACCGCTTGGAGCAAAAATGGCCCAGGCCGCAGAAGATAGATTTCGCATACTACGACTAGCTTCATTGGCGTACCCAAGAAATGATTCCAAAAAGTCTGACATCTGCAACAAATACAAAGCGGATTACCTAACCAAAATGATAACTCTAAAAGAAAACAAAAATGTAACAAAAGTATATATACTAACAGTTTACTACACTTAATCAAGCATAGTAATGCTTAAGATACAACCCGTTTCGGGGCTACGACAGTGGAATTTTGTCGTAATCAACTAGCTCGTAGGCTCCTTTTGTCAATACTCACTTAACGATGTAGGGGTCCATCCATAATGATTTGAACTTACCTACTCCCAATTTATCACAGTCCTGATCGTAGAGTAAGACCAGGTCCCCTTCTGAGAAGACATGAGGCTTGACATTTTTGTCAAATTGCGCTTTGACACATTTCTTATGTGCTTCGTTAACCAACACGTTGTCACAACGAGTTTCATCCAAACGGATTAGTTACAAGAAATGAGCCTCTTCCTCCGAAGTTTGGTGAAGTAGATCAATTGCGAGCTTGAGAGACGAAATTTCGCACTGAATTGGTAAGATTGCTTCTAGACCATACACCAACTAAAAAGGTGTAAATATAGTCGCATTTCTCACCGAAGTCCTATATGCCCACAGAGCTGAGTACAGGATTAAATGCCAATTCCATTTGTGGACTCCAATCATTATCTGCAGCATGTGATTAAGGACTTTGTTGATCGCCTCAACCTGTCCGTTAGCTTGCGGATAATATGGAGTAGAAATATCATGGGACAGTCCTAATTTGGCAGTCAATTCAACCATCATGTGATTGCGAAAATGCGATCCATGATCTGTGACTATAGCCTGTGGAACACCGAACCTAGAGACTACATGATTGAAAAAGAAAAAAGCAGTCGTTTTGCCACTGTTGTTTAATGTAGGCATCGCCTCGGCCCATTTTGTAAAAGAGTCAACAACGACTATAATATATGCATGCCCCCTGGTTGAGGTGGGGTTACATGTCATGAAATCAATGCCCCATTTAGCAAATAGCCCAACATCAACTACTGGATGCAGTGGTGCAGGTGATAATCTGGTTTTCCGATCAAAAATCTGACAAGCATGGCAACTTCTAACTGCAATTATGAAATCTTTGAAGATTGTCGGCCAGAAGTATCCAGCTCGTAAGATATTTTGTGCAGCAGCTTAACCAGATATATGCCCCCCACACGCACCTAAATGACAGTCATTCAGAATTTTTTCGGCCACCTCATGTGTGAGGCACCTTCGCCGAACTGTATCGACACCACGATCGTAAAGTGTATCACTGATGATCATGTAGTCTTTTGCTTGGTATTGAATACGTTGTTGCTCTGAGCAAGAGTTGTTTGGCCTAAAAGTTTGGGTTTGGAGATAGATCAATATATCTCCATACCATGGATCACTTGATGATATCAGAAACAGAGTCTCATCCAGGATTGATGCTTTAGATGTTAAATCATTGGACGACGATGGAAGGTCACAAAGTAACTCTGTGAAGGCGAGAGATTTCTTTGATTTGGACTTGGTAAATTCCAGATCAAACTCTTGCAAAATGGCTATCCATTTGGAATATTTGCCCCCAGTAATTGAAGCGACAGAATGTAGGTCATAGGGTTGCAATCTGATACAATGGTAGTTTTGTGAAAGAGTATATAGTGCCAAAATCTCTATACTACTTGAACAGCTACTAAAGCCAGCTTTTCAACATAGGAGTATTTGGTTTCTGTATCATTTAAGTTTCGACTTAAATAATATATAGGATGTTCTATTCCATCATTTTCTTGTACTAAAACCATAGCGATGGTTGTATCTGCGGCGATGTGATACAAGTTAAAGTCATTTTAATAGTCAGGAGCATACATTAATGATGCTTTTATCAAGGAATCTTTTAAAGCATCAAAGGAAGCTTGTGCAACCTGATCCCAGTTGAAGGGTACTTCTTTTTTCAAAAGATGCGTATAACCTTTAGTGAGTTCGGCGTAATGTGAAATGAACCTCCTCAGAAAGTTTGCTTTCCCTTGGAGTTTTTGAATCTGAACCAAATTTGAAGGTGGAGGCATGTCAAGGATAGCCTAAACCTTACATGGGTCAAGATGAATTCTGTCCTTAGAAACTACAAAACCTAGTAATCAACCGGAACCAACACAAAACACACACTTGTGTAGATTGAGTCGTATCTTGTAGTGTCGGAAACGTAGAAATATGGCTCTCAAATGCTATGGATGATCAGTCTGCTTTCATGAATGAGCCAGTAAATCGTCGAGATATGGTTGAACGATGTGCTTGATATCATGGAAGGCATAGTTCATTGCCCTCTGAAAAGTTTCCCCTACGTTCTTCAAACCGAAAGGTAATTTGCGGTATGCAAATGTGCCCCATAGACATATAAATGCAGTCTTTGACTGGTCCTGTGAGCATATATTGATTTGATTGTATCCGGAAAATCCATCCATGAATGAAAAGATTTCGCATCCGGCACATTCATCAATTATCTGGTCAATGAAGGGTGTAGGATAGTTTTCCTTTAGACAAGCTTGATTTACATCCCTATAATCGACGCACACTCTAATTGTTCCTTGTTTTTTCATTACAGGAACAATGTTCGATACCCAATCAGTGAGAGGAATAGGGTAAATGAAACCAACATGCAAAAGTTTTTCAACTTCTGCCTTAATGGCAACGGATTTTTTCGGGTGCACCGATCGAAGCCATTATCGTACTGGTTTTACACCTGGATACATCTTGATCTCATGTTCAATGATGCTCGATTCAATGCCTGGCATTTCTTCATATGACCATTCAAAGACATCTCTGAATTCGTGAAAGAGAGCGCAGTAGATTTCGAGTTCTTATGAAGAACATGATTTTCCAACATGAATATTCTCTACAACATTAGGTTTGGTCGAGATATTAATTGCTATAGTTTCTTCAATATTGGATAGATTTCGCTTGGAATCCACCGTATTTACAGTATTTGACAAAAAATCAAAGACTAATGGATGTTTAAGGTTACTTGAATAATCTTCATTGTTATCTTGAAGGTGGGAACGATGGTGGTAATCTTCCCACGGTGTCTCTCCCATCATCATAGACCGAATGATTCCTTTGTTTGTAGAATGTATATGAGACCAAGGATCGGAAGAGGTACCGTACTCTAGAGACCTATCTATCCAAACACCCATTGAGTGTTGATTTGGGTTCACCACCCAGGCCCAGAAAATTTATTGCTACAAAGATTCTATGGGGCTTTGGGGCAACACGTCGTGATGATCCACACTATCAAAATGTTTAGAGTTCTTCTTGATCTTTGATGATGTAGAAGATATCATATGACAAGTTTCCACTGTGGCCACTTCCACCAGATTACTTGGAGGCGGGAGTGCAAAAGTACCCATTAAGGAAGGGTCTTTTAGGAGACCTACTCCGACATGTTGAAGCGATTGAGAATTTCCATGGATCAATGGAATGCTTCTAGTAGCTTGTGAGCTGTTGGAGAAAAATGTTAGTTGGTCAACAATTGTAATTCTACCTTGAAAGGGAAATGCAATCTTTCTAAAATATGTTGACACAACTGCGGCCATAGCATAAATCCAGGGCCTTCCCAGCAAGATATTGTGGTTAAGGTTTCCATCAATGACCTCGACTTCGATTTCTACTGTCTTGCCCCCCAGTTCAACTTGCAAGCTACTTAATATCCTATACGGCGTGTATGTTCTTCCATCAAATGCTTTTAATGTCGTTGATGATCATGACAAGGGTGGTGAGCCTAAAGTTTTCCAGCAACTCATTGACATAATACAGGTAGATGCCCCCTCATCAATGATTGTTTGATGAACAATTTTATTGAGGGCTTTTACCTGTATGAGGAAATTGAGTTAGGCTGGTAACTGAGGTTCATATCCTTTATGGTTAAAGGCCACAAGATTGGAATCCATTGGGTCAATCCCACCTATTGCTAATAACAAAGCCTGCTTTTGGGAGGGACAATTCTGCAGTACTTCCAGTGTCGACATAGCAGATGGCGATTGAGCCAAATCCTCCAATATTTTATAATTCTACGCTGATCGAGCACGAGGATTAAATGTCGATTTATGTACTACTCCTTTTGGAAGATTTATAGTTAGTTCAGGAATGATGGGCGGAACAACTTCAGGTGAAGTTGTTGTAGAACTATTGGGTTGATCTATGGCCTTGTTGTTCGATGACTGTGGATTCCCATAATCTTTATTTCTTGTCGATATCAAAGCATCATTTTTTTGTTTCGATATGGATAGAATAAGCACTTGGGATGGTGAAGCATGATCGATAGCAACCAAATTGGTTTCTGGGCTCAGAAACAGATTAGTCAACATTGCTGAGGTACTTGAAGTTTTCAAAATTTTCATAACCTCAGCTTTATGTGGACAATCTTTCGTGAAATGCTCATCGTCGCATATGTAACATGGATTATGAGGTTTCTTTTGCCCAGTTGGGTTTTGAGAAGTTTTTCAGGAGATGAACTTTCATGTTTCTTCTTATTATTTTTCCCTTTCTTCTTGCCCCCTGGTTGCTTTGGATTTTTTCCCTTGTCAATTGACACGACATTAATCTCCGAGGCAAGAGGTTCTTCATTTGCTTCTTGACTAGAAACTGCAAGGGCATTTTTAGATGGAGCCTTTGTGGTTTTCGTGCTTGTGGTACCGATCACACCATCACTGACATGAGAGTCTTTGTTTGATTTAGGAGGGGGAGGAACAGAAAGTTCTGGTCTAGGAGTGTCAGGAATTTTGTCATAGAGCATGCCAGATTGAGTATAGATCAAGTCTAAATATTGTGTACGAGCAATGACTTGCTCTTTAGTGAAAACTCCTCCCTTAGCCACATCCTTTGTAATAGAGGGCAATAATGACTTAATAAACCATTCAGCTAAAAGCTGATCAGGAACATATGTCTTTACCATTCAACGACGACACTACCACTCATGAATATGATCAGATATGTGAGTGGTTGTTATCTCTTTAAAGTTGGTAAGGAGTTCTATCCCCATTTCGTACCTTATGGGTAACTGAAAATGGTTTAAAAAGGTAGTAGCAAGGGTGTTGAACTTATCAAATGAAGCTCTAGGTAATTCAATATACCATTTTTCTGCCAGACTAGTGAGCATTCTTTGAAAAAGGTGAAGCCTAATCGAACCATCATTTAAGGCGTTATATGAGGACCATAGATGAAAGGTCATTATGTGATTCAATGGATCTTCACCTGGATTTCCAATGAATTTGGGAATATCGAAGGGAAGTTTATGAGGAATTGTTGGCCACCAAGGGGCATAAGCAATTGGATCATTCATCAGCCAACTCAAATCCAGTAATTCTAGAGTTGCCACAAAAGGCAACTATTGATTTAGGTTAGGTGAAGCATACCCAAGATAAGATGGAATCGCCTGAGCAGTAGGTCTTTGCATACCAACATAGTGTATCTGATGTTGGTAACTTTGATAAGGTTGTTGGACATAACCATTATGGTATCGTTGTTGGTAACTGTTTTGAAAATGCAGTTGTCCATTACCTACAAAGCCTTGTTGCTCAAATCCTCGGTAGGTTTGCTGGAATTGCGGTTTTTGGTATTGTACCAGCCATGGTTGTTGGACCATTTGTTGTTGCCCAATACTAGAAGATTGACCAAGATGCTGGGTGATGACACCTGTTTGAGCCTGAGTCGTTCCAAGTAAAGAAGCACTAACCTGAGATTATGAATTGAGCCGTAGAGACAAGAGGCTGTTGTATTGCGACTTGAGAGATTAGAGGTTGACATACAAAAATAAATTCTTGTACTTGCAACACAGTCACAATAGCAGGTGTAGTGGGAATATTCGACACAGGTTGGGTCGGTTGTATTGAATAGACAACCCTTGGTTGTTGAGGCAGTATTGGTACCCAACCGCTGGATGTAATTCCAATTTGACCTGAATTTTGTTGTAAGCTCTCATATGGTTGTTCTCTATGAGGGAACAATGAAAAGGCATGCTACCCTCCATATGGCAGTAGTACAGTGTTCAAAGGATGTATCAGTCCTTGAATATTGGTCTTCCCAAATTGATACTGGCATGCAGGATCAATTTGTTGAGTTTCAACATAAGAAATACTAGATGGGATTCTGGATGAAGAAATAGGAACAGACCATGTCGTTGAAACAATCCCTGAATGGACTCCAAATAGCGATTGGTAACTAGCCGGGACAGATGGTATACCAGCAAACATTGTAGGAATGGAAGCAAGAAGCTCTGCTGCAGCTGTATCAGATGATACAATCCTAGATGTTGATGGTTGTTCAGACATGTTTAGTCTATCCAAAATATTTTCTAGTGATTCGACAAGAACTTGCGATGAAGGATTATTAAGAGAACTAACTTCAGGATTAGAAGGATATAAGTGAATCCCAGTTCCAAAATGAAATGGTGTACTAGATGAAACATCCTCTACTATCTCTTCTATTGCAATTATTCAGGTGGAAGAGGTAGACCGTGAGGTCCGTAAAATATTTCTGGAGCCGAAGAAGGTATTACTTCTGCAGTGACAGATACCGGAGGGGTGACACCTTCTGAATTCTAGAAATCAACTTCCAGATGTTTAGGTAAGTGAACTTCAGACTCTGGATCAGCTCTATCTAGAGTTTTTTCAGGTATAGAAGTGTCTATCGTTACACTAGGATTAGTTCTAATGTCCTCTTGCAACTGCGGAATTTCTTGTCTAAAGGTAGATGTACAAGAAATGATCAGAGTAATTGTAGTCTTTGACAGTTTTGAAACACAAGTTTCAAATAAATCAGGTGAATTGGACTCAGTTAAATGAGACTGTTTTGCCCGGAATGGTTTCGTTTCCAGAGACAAAGATGGTTGACTCGCTAGTCTCTACGAACGACGGGGTTTTGATTGACTTTCCTCCATGACTGTAAATTACTAGATCAACTCAAAATTAAAGGGAAAAATGTTATTCCGAATTTAAATAACTTTTAATAACAATTTGACACAACTTTTTTTTTTTCAATTTTTAAGAGTTGAGAAAAAGCTAAAGATGACTCTAGTCCCCTTCGATTTTTAATGTGCTTGAAGTGACAAGTGCTCAGATGGACCTTTTCTTTTAAGGAGTCAAAAAGGAACGGAAGTGACTACTCTGGAGATCTAGACAGAGGGATTATCAAACCAATCACAAAACTGCAAAATATACCTTGGTGATAAATTAAAGAGAAATTACCAAGGACTTATGTATGACAGTCAATCTTCCAAAATGTTGTGTTCAGTGCATTGCGATCGATAGGGCGGCAGACACAACTTCTTATGGAAAAAGGATATAAACCTATTGTGGTCTCCCAATATATACTCGACGATACGGGGAGCACAAGTCTATAATAGCACTTGTCGTATCAAAGAGGAGGAATCACCTAACCTTCGATGAAAACGATAGTTACTAGGTTTTACAACACCGGAACACGTCTCTAGCCTAGACCTCTAGATGTGTTGCGTTAGGTTCCAAAGCATTGTTAAGTTCATTGAAATTTATTTTAGAGTTGATTTTGCTTAGAATTTTTCCTTTCAAGGTTCACCGCATTATGTATATGTAAAATTCCTAAATATGCAATATAAAATGATAAATAATCGTTGTTTATTTTTAGTAATGAAAATCCTAGCTACTAAGAAAAGAAGATTACGATTCTTTCAAACAGAGAGAAAAGAGCACACACACTAAATGAACTTTTCCTAAATCATTTTTCGCACACAGTATAAATGCAAATGCAAATGCATGTATTTGTTTTTTGTTCCCTTAATGTGAGAAATGCCAAAAAGGAAAACTGAGTATAGATCTTAAATATTTTCTTCAAAGGGGTATTTCAACAATTTCTTTTCAAAATGAAAGGAAGACTAAACAACACATTTTGATTTTGAATCAAAAACTACTTTCGACACTTCAAATATTAAAAATTCAAATCAAATACAATGACAAAAGTACAATCGACTATCTAGAGGAGGAAGACTTTACGACACTCTTCTTTTTTACTCAAAATGACAGTTACGACACTTTTTGCATCAAAACGACAGTTCGATTAAGCTACTTTTGACTAAGGATTGCAAATGATGGACAAATACATAAAAACATTCACTAATCCTAATCAATGGAGGCTGAATTATGTAAAGGAAGGAGGCTTCAGCAATGAGATACTGATCATAAGCAGCAAAACAACTGAATAGAGCTGAAAACAAGGAGGAAAAACCCAAATTTCAAGGCAAGAAATAAGATTACTCAGTCATCGCACCTGTGCTTCACAGAAACAGGGATGCATCTCACCTGCTACACACGGGAGGTGCGATGCATACTGGCTTCCAGTGATAGACAGTGCGATGGGCCAGGGAATGAAACTGAGGTGGGTTTTCACTCAAATTTGCAGCTGAGTTCAGTGATTTAGGCTGAGCTATTATGAATAGTAAAGAACAAAGTATAGGGGTATGATCTTAGGAGGTTATTGAGCTACCAACAGGGCATCTAGGATGTTTGTAAGTCAGATGTTCAAATCATAAACTAAACTAGAGATTGACTGAAGCAGCATTCATCTACTTCGCAGTTGCAGAGCAAAAGCAGTTCGAAGGCTATCTGGCTAACTTCAGGCTTCGTCTATAGTTTATAAAACAAACAATCAACAGCAAACAAACAAACTATTTGATCCCCAGTGGAGTCGCCATTTTGTTTCCGGGAAAACTAGTGTCTTTTTGATCTGCTAGTCCCACTAGGATTGGTAGCTATCCTAGAAACAAACAATCAAAGTAATTTGCGATTTCCTTTATGTATGATAGATAAGAGAGGAACAAAGAGACCAACCTGGATCTTTCGCTTGACTCCTTGCTTGATTCCTCTCTCCCTTGATAGAGCTTGCACCTCTTCTCCTACTTATCCCACTCAATGAATACCTATAGAGACAAAGTAACAAAATACCATCAAAGCATCTCGATCTATATATCATAAACAATGCAGAATCAGAAGTACATTGATCATACAATGGCATTCATAAACAAAAACATTCACAAATACACGATAGTATGGAGGAAAACTCAAGGAACTTTATTAATAATAGAAAGGAGAATTACAACCCAATTGTCTGATCCAGCATCATTCTCCCAACATCAAATCCCTCTTCACCTCATGAAAAGCAAGATCACCCACAATAC
Organism: Pinus tabuliformis; assembly: GCA_031772625.1. Lineage (NCBI taxonomy): Eukaryota > Viridiplantae > Streptophyta > Pinopsida > Pinales > Pinaceae > Pinus > Pinus tabuliformis. The sequence goes on from CM062816.1 coordinate 1,217,041,485, forward strand.
AATGTTCTTTCTCAAAGATAAACTATTAGTACTTCCTTACAAATTACAAAATTCCATCCTCTAGATCTCTCGGATGAGGGGTCCATTTATAGATGTCTACAAGGGTGTGAGTCATCTCTGGGTTTTTGATTAGTGTCATTCCACTTGTTGTTCTTGGTTCCACTTGGAGATTTCTTGGATCTCTGACTCATCCCTGGGAGAATTCAGAGAGGAAAGTGTCATAGGAGAAGTTTCTGGAAGATTCCATGAGCATCCACTTAGCAAATTGTCTCAGACATTTGTCCATCCTCGCCCATCGCACCCTACAGAAGGCCTCTTCAATATGCATCGCACCTGGCTAGTTTAGAAGTCAGTATGCATCGCACCTTGACAATGGGGCAGTTAGTATGGTCTAGTTTTGGCCAATTCTGAGTGGTTTTCTAGGTAGAATTTTTGGGGAATGATGTAATCATTTGACCATGATCTTTTAGGGTATGAAACAACACTTTTAGGGATTAAAGAGCCCTTGGTTTATCGACATATAAGATTGGGGTTGCAGTGCCCAAATATATCTATAACACAAGTATACAGCGTATCCAACATGTATACAGAAGTGTATATAAAATACTGCAGAATACATAGTGGATCATCTGATCATAGCCGCAATGGAACATATCGTATCTATCTTTATATATCAAATATAGAATAAAATATGATTAATGATGCTTGAAAAATGTGTGATCACTAATGTTGCATAACTGATCCTCATAATAGTACCAAGTCATATAGGTGGAATAGAGGTACTACATAAACTTAGGTGTCAACATACATGATGTTGCTATGATGAACTGCAACATATAAGGGTGGCTATTAACATTGATAGAAAACTAAAGGAGCTGACAAGTGAACAAAGATGCTAACACAACCCTTGGTCTAGACCAACCATAGATGGTACATTTATACACTATGGGAATAAATGAGCCAAGTTTGACCATGTGAGAAATGATTTAATTACTGATCATTGATGTATACTGTTAACAAATGCGAGACAACTCACCGATAATGATGATGAGAGTCAAGGTACCCAAGTATAAACAAATAGTGCGAATACATGTTTTGAAGTTAAACACTTGAGAGAATCTATAAATCAAGAGACATTGGTGTATTCTCATTGTTGATAGCGAAGGAGTATGCCACCGACGACTGCAAACTCTAAGGTATTGAAAAAATGACTCTAGATCTTTTTCCCAGAGAAATGAGTTAGAATCGATGGGGAAATATCTGCTGGAAGGAAGGAATTAAGGCATGAAAAATCAACCAGCATGAGTGTAACCCATAGGTCAATAATTTGGAAGAACTCAAATGGAAAGAGATGAAGTAACCATTCCAAACTATGTTTCCGACATACACAAACACACGACAGAAACCCTTTGAACCAATCAATAAAGAGAGTTGACACAAAGGCGAGGAATCCACCAATAGGGTCAAATGGAAACCAAGGTACTGCATGAATCCCAATGTGTGGTAATGTAAGTTGATTTCAAACACAAGGGAAACCACTCAGTTAAAGACACATGATATTGATCAATGTTGTTGATCACCTAGACATTTCTCATTAGGTGGATCAAAATACACAGTGTAGATTTAATTTTACCATAGTAAAATCACTTTCAACGTGGAAAATAATTTAGTATACCACTTTTATTAAATTATTTTTTAATTTAAATAAAACAACCCCATGAGAATAATTAGATAAATAATTATTTATTTAATTTTCTCTAGGAATAATTATTAAATCATTATTTAAATAATTATTCATTGTCACATTTGACTAAATCCCTTAGGAATATTTAAATAAATCATTATTTATTTAAATTTCCTTTATTTTGTTATGAGAATAATTATTAAATAACTATTTAATAACTATCTTGATTTCAAACCTTTATTGTTTCTCACGAAATAATTAATAAATCATTTTATTTGTTAATTATTTCTAAATAAAGGTATTTAACCATTTTAAATACCTTTTCCCTCTCCGATGAATATAGCAAAGTATTCCAGGTAGTTAGATATGAATATGGTTAATAATATTTTGTTATTCTCATTAAAATAGTCAGTTTACACTTGTCACCACTGCACTAAGTGTTTTCTTTCTGTTTGTTGCTCTTTTATTCCTCTCATCACCCTTTAGTTTAGACACCATTGTGCCTCCAAGGCATTTGTCACGTCGAATTCAAAGTCTTCACCCTCAACTCTGATTAGGACATATTACTCCTCCCCGTCGAGTTAGAGTTCATCCTGTCAGTCCTCCATTGAGTCATCATTGTAATTTTGATTCTAATTCTACCAATTCATCCAGTGCATCCTCAAATTCTACATCTTCTCAACCCCATATCACCACCATGTCAGGTACCAATGTGGGTGCGGTACCCTATGGTGGTAACCCAGGTGCTAACCAAGGTACACCCACCAGTGGAACCCCCACTGGTGTGGTCACTCCTTCTGCCTTACTTCCTTTTATGGCTGGTTTAAATCTCCCAAATTTTAGCCAACTTATCAATGATCCTCTTCTCCATGATCTAACATGGCCAAGAATGCCTACTAAACTCCCCTAAGATATCCTAGAGTTTGAAGGTAATCCTAGAGAAGATCCAACTAATCATGTTCCCTCCTTCCATATGTGGTGTTCATCCAATTCCATTACTAAAGACTCCATTCATCTTCGTTTGTTCCAATGCATGCTCATTGGAGCTGCTACGAAATGCTATGTCGACCATCCCAAAGCAACCCATTCCACTTTAGCAACCCTTGCCACAACCTTTCTTTCATATTTATAGTTATCTCTCCATTATGATATCGGTAACAAACTCTTGACTTCTTTCCATCAAACTTCTGCCACCTGTCTTTTCGACCATGTTCAAGAATTGCATAGAAGGAGGCGCATCTATAGAGCTCCTGACTTCAAAGACCAAGCCTATATGGATTGGTTTCTTAGATCATTGTTGGCCCCCATTTGAAAATATGTCACGTCACACTTTCCTCAGCATAAGGAAGAGGCACTCCAAATAGAGCTAAAATTTGATCTAATTTATGCCCAGTCAGGTTATGCTTACACTGTCATCCCCGATCTTCCTTGACCTGGTGCTGCCAATGCAATGGGGGCATCTCATGCCACCGATGGCATAGTTGGAACCCTTTCAAACCCTCAACCATATGCCCACCTCAAATGAGTTATGGTCAATCTTAGAGAGGGACCAGTTCCATGTAAAATTATCCCTCTCCCAATCCTCCTCAGGGCAATCCTTTTTCTGGTCCTGGCACACCATATGCATATCCCCATCTGCATCAACATATGTTAGGGCCAGTTGTTGCTCCACTTGATTATACCAATGTTGCCCCATCTCCTTATTATCAGAATGTATAGCCTAGTGCTCTAGATCCTTCTGCACCAGTTCCCTAGCCTCCATGCTTGTTCCCCCTTACCTGCAACAACCACCTCCTCCTCCAGGAAAAGTGTATGCTCAACAGAGTGGACCCAATCCCTGTAACCCAAAAAAAAGGAACAAGGGGAAGGGTAATAGGAATCTGCGTCTCAAGGTAATCAAGGCAAATAGGTTCCTCCACCCAATGCCCCTCATGGCCCTCAACCTAATCCTGTAACCCAGAAATACGGTGGCCAACCCAAGCAGAACAAGGGTCTTTGTATGAAGAAACCTTGTGCTTGCTGCAAAGTATATGGTCATTATACCCATGAGTGTCCTTTTTTACCTCAGACGTGACAAGTATGGGAAGCTCAAGTAGCATTCTGAGGATCATAGTCCAACTCTCTGTTGGGTTGTGTTATATTCCTAGTAGTGAAACCGGGAGGTTAGAGGGGGGCAAAGCCCCCCCTTTATTATGTCGATGTGTAGCGGGGGGTTTGAGGTGAGTGGTAGTCCCCCTCTATGGGGTCTAGTGTATTTCCCTGGGGAAATTTGTTTTAGACCCTATATTAGGTGGGTGGACCTACCTATGGTTTTGTGCATGGTTTTCGCAAATGGTTTTGGGCGCAATGGTTTTCGATCCATGGTATTTTGTAGATCCAATCAAGGGAACTACGATTATGTTCTAATCCAGGGTTAATGGATTGGGGTTTATGGATTCTTCAACATGTATATATATGTTTTGTAGCATTGAAAGGAAAATAATATGAAAAATCAATCTGGTAGTCTCGGTTTTGGGATCCAACGGAAAATCTCTGTGTATATTTGTTTTATGTGTTATGCTCTCACCATTAGTTTTTGGTTTTAGAATTTTTATGTAGGTAATTTTTTTATGGGGTTAAAACCTACATTTGGTATTAGAGTTGTTTTGGCTTCAATGGGATGTCCTTGTTGCTGAGGGGTTTTGCTCGGGCTTGTGGTAGACCCTGTTCAATGGGAGATCTGCGGGATCGATTCTGGTGGTGAAAGAAGATGGTGAGTAATGGAAAGAAAGAGATCGATAAATTTAATGGTTAGAGTTTTGAGTTTTGGAAACTTAATATGGAGGGTCTATTAGTGGATAACGATTAGTGGATCGTGGTAGATCCAGGTACTACACCAATGGGACTGTCCAATGAAGAATGGAAGAAATTTGATCAGAAGGAAAAGAGCACAATACGATTGTGTGTCTTAGATTTAGTATTGTTGAATGTATCAGGGGAAGCTAAGACAAAGGCTTTGTGGGACAATTTAGAGACTTTGTACCAATCTAAGTCTTTGGTGAGTAAACTATTCCTACAGAAAAAAGTTGTATAACCTGAGGATGAAATATGGACGCTCGGTGACAGAGCATCTGAATGCATTTAATACTATGGTAAGAAATTTATTATATGTTCATATTAAAATTTCAGATGAAGATAAGTGCATCAGTTTGTTGCATTCTCTACCAGATTCATGGGATAGTTTGGTTGTTGCAATAGGTAGCAATGCAACTGCCTTGTAGTTTGATGAAATAGTCTCAGCCTTGCTGGCAGAGGAGATGAGATGGAAAAATATGGAGAGCTATAATGGTGATGCCTTGTCTATACAAGTATGGTCCCAGAACAGAACAAAAAAAAAAAAATACATCCTCAAGTGGGAGATCTAAATCTAGAGGGAGAACTAAATCTCCAAGAGAACTTGTAAATGTGTGTTGTAAATGAGGAAAGGAAGGGCACTACAAAAGAGATTGTAAATCTAAATCTATTGAGAAAGGAAATGGATCTGATGATGATCCTTCTACAAGGGAAAAAACCACCTCAGATGAAGGTGTGGATGTGTACTTGGATTCTTCTTCAAGTACACATGTAGATCATGACACATCGTTGATTGAATCAGGTGCATCCTTTCACTTCACTCCCCATAGAGAGTGCTTTTGCGAGTATGATAAATATGATGGTGGTGATGTCTTGTTGGGGGATGAAAGGAAGGCTAGAATCATTGGTCACAGAAAAGTCAAGTTGAAGTTGGAAGGTGGAAGGATTAGAAAACTTCTAGGTGTTCTTCATATTCCTACATTAGCGAGAAATATGATCTATGTAAGCAAGCTAGATGATGCAAGTGTAAAAAAGTGTTCGAGAAAGATACCTGCAAGATGGTTCAGGGAGCACTGGTATTGATTTGGGGAGTTCGGATTTTAACTCTGTACAAGCTACAAGGTAGCATTGTTATTGATGGGTGCAACAATTCTGTGGTTCCTGAAAGTGGAGCAGAGAATCTATTGGTCTCTGGAAAAAAGATCATGCTATCGCATCAAAGGCTTGGACATATTGGACAAAAGGGCCTTCAAATACTTCATGGTAAAGGTATGGTAGAAGATATGACTAATAACTCTTTGGATTTTGATTTCTATGAAAATTGTGTATATGGGAAGCAGAATCGGGTGAGTTTCCCCTCTCGTAGTAAGAGGGTGAAACAAATATTAGAGCTTGTGCATAGTGATGTGTTTGGACCTGTGAAGGTTCCATCACTGGGTAAGTCTGTGTACTATGTATTATTTTTAGATTACTTCTAAAGGAATACATGGATATATTTCCTCAATAAGAAATCTAAACTTTTTGACACATTTAAAGAATTTAAGACTCTGGTAGAAAACCAGGCAGAGAGGAAGATAAATGTGTTGAGGACAAACAACAGTGGAGAGTTTTGCAAGAAGGAATTTGAAGAATTCTGTAAGGAGTGTGGTATAGCATGGAAGAAGACTACTCCATACACACCTGAGGAAAATGGAGCTGCAAAAAGAATGAACAAGACATTGATGGAAAGGGCAAGAAGCATGCTTAGTGGTGCCAGGTTAGGATAGGAATTCTAGGTAGAGGCGGTGGAGATTGCATGTTACCTAGTTAACAGATCACCTTCATCAACATTGGAGGATAAGACTCCACAATAGGTATGGATTGTTAAGAAACCCTATCTTTCACACCTAAGGGTATTTGGACATGATGCATACATGCATGTTCCAAAGGATAAAGAACAAAGTTGGATAGTAGATCTGAAAAGTGCATCTTTATTGGGTATAAGGATGGTTTAAAAGGCTTTAAGGTTTGGAACCCAGTAACAAGGAAGGTTGTGTACAACCAAGATGTGGTGTTTAGAGAGGTGAAAGATGTTATTAAACATGAAGTCCCATGAAATGAAACTAAGAAGATAGAGTTTGAGCTAAAGGAGGAAGAATCAGACTCTACAGTAGAAGAGGAATCAGAAGATGAAGAGCCACGAACTCCAGCTGTGAGAAGATCAACTCGAGAAAGAAGGCATCCATAAAGGTATAGCCCATCTACTTTTTTCTCAAATTTTTCTTTATCTATTACTCATAATCATCCCAGAACTATGAAAGAAGAAGTATATTTAGAGGATGGCAAACTCTAGAAAGAGGCCATGGTTGATGAAATGGCATCTTTTCACAAGAAAGAGACTTGGGATCTAGTGGATTTACTGACTGGAAGGAAACCCATTGGCAGCAAATTGGTGTTCAAGAACAAGACTAATGCAAAAGGAAAGGGGGAGAAATAAAAATCTCGATTGGTAGCAAAAGGTTATTCCCAAGTGCTGGGAATTGATTTTGGTGATATTTTTTCTCCTGTTTCCAAGGTAGCTTCTATTAGATTACTTTTATATGTTGTTGTTTCTTTTGATTTTGAGTAGAAGAGATGGATGTAAAGACATCATTTCTTCATGTGGATCTGGAAGAAGAGATCTAAATGAACAAACCTAAAGGATTTGTTGTGAAGGGTAAGAAAGAACTGGTATGCAAGTTAAAAAAAGTCTCTACATGGGTTAAAAAAATCACTAAGGATGTGGTATCAGAAACTTGATACATTTATACAGGTGCTTGGCTTCACCAAAAGAAAAGAAGATCATTGTGTGTATTTTAAATTAACTGGTGACCGTGTTATTTATCTGGTCATGTATGTGGATGATATGTTGCTGGTTGGAAATGACCAAGAAATTATCCAGAATTTGAAGACCCAATTGACCTCCAAATTCGACATGAAAGATCTTGGTGCTAAAAACTATATTTTGGGCATGGAAATTAAAAGAGATTGGGAAAGAGGAAGCTCTGGTTAAACTAGAGGAATTATTTCGAGACAATACTACAGTGGTTTAATATGCAGGACAATAAACAAATGAAGGTTCCTATTCTTGTAGGTGTACAGTTATCTTCTGAACAATGTCCCAAGACACAAGAAGAGGAAGAGGACATGTATCGTGTTCCATATGCAAGTACAGTTGCTAGCCTGATGTATGTGATGGTATGTACTAGAACAGACATTGCACATGCAGTGGGATTGTTGAGCAGGATTATGTCAAAACCATGGAAGGAGCATTGGACAACAGTGAAGTGGATTTTTCAGTTATTTGCGTGTCACTAGGGATTATGGTTTTTGCTACCAAGGAATACCAGGATTGGAAAAAATTTTGGACATCTATGGAATTTTTTGATGCAGACTCAGGTGGATATCTGGACCAGAGAAGGTCTACAAGTGGGTATGTGTTTAACCTATTTGGAGGTGCAGTGAGTTGGATGAGTAAGAGACAATCTGTAGTGGCACTATCAACTATAGAGGCAGAATACATGGTAGCCACTCATGCAAGCAAGGAAGAAATTTGGTTGCAGAGATTTTGTTCAAGTATGGGGTTAGTACAATGAGCTATAAGGATAGACTGTTACAACCAAAGTGCAATTTTCTAGTCAAAGAACCCTGCCTATCATTCAAAGACAAAGCACATTGATGTTCAGTATCACTTTGTGAGGGATATGGTAGAATACAAAAAGGTGTTACTAGTAAATGTGGAAGCTTTGAAGAATGTTGCAGATGCATTGACAAAATCCATGAGCTCTGAGAATTTCTCTTGGTGTAGAGAAACAATTGGCATTATAGGGCTGGATTAGTGACTAAGCTCTCCTGTGCCCCCTACGGAAAGAAAAAAACAAGTGGGAGAATGTTGGGTTGTGTTATATTATATGCAGAGCCCCCCCTTCGTTGTGCTAATGCATGGCAAGGGGATCATGGGGGGGTAGTAGTCCTCCTCTACGGGGTCCAGGACAACACCCCAGGAAAATTGTTTTTGGAACCTATATTAGGTGGGCGGACCAACCTATGGTTTTGTGCATGGTTTTCACACATGATTTTGGGAACGATGGTTTTCGGTCCATTTTATTTTGTAGATTTGGTAAAGGGAACTATGGTTATGTTCTAATCCATGATTAATGGATTAGGGTTTATGGATGCTTCGGCATGTATATATATGTATTGTAACATTGAAAGGAAAATAATGAAAAATAAATCTGATAGTGCTGCTTTTGTGATCCAGGGGAAAATCTCCATGTATATTTGTTTTATGTGCTATACTCTTGCCATTTTTTATTTTCTGGTTTTAGAATTCGTATGCAAGTAATTTCTGTATGAGGTTAAAACCTACATGCTCTTCCTCCCCCTCCTACTTCATCTCAACCAGTCGTGCTTACTAATGATTTTCCTTACAAAGATACATCGGTACCCAAACTTCATAAGGTCAAGAAGCTCAACCAACTCCACCATCTAGTCAACATGACTATCAGATTCTTATCATGAATTTTGATGAGGTAAATACTGAGCAAGTCAACCTTGAGACTCGGTCATGCAAGTAATACAAGCCACCTACTAAGTATATGACTGAGTCCAAACCCAAAGTTTCCATTGAGCCTCTATCATCCCAAATGGTACCTTACAGATCCCTCTACCTAGGTTCGAGGTTATTCCCAAGATCCTCAAAGGTCTGTTATGTCGAAATGCTTCTTCTACCAAAGTCACCTATACATATAGCATAGTAGTTATTTGACTCAACACTAGAAGTTCTCCAGACTTTCCCATCACAACAAAAGATGTACTATATGCTCTAGGTAGTGTGGACCCTCAAGATGATCAGATGATTGTATTTCATGTTTACAAGTTAGAAAATCCTCCCTTAGCTTCATCTGTTTCATTTCAAATACTAGTATCCATTAGAAATGCCATTGTTCAATGATGTATCATTAATTAAGGTGCATCCACATGTGTGATTGCCACCAATGTTTGGAAGAAACTTGGTTCCCCTTACCTATCCCCATCCACCATCACTCTACGTTCATGGGATAGTCATCCTTCGTAGCACCTTGGCTTATACTGCAACTACCCAATCACAGTTGCTCGTAAGACCATCTGTATTGACATCAAATTCATTGATTATCCCTTAGACTATAACATCCTTTTTGGTCGTAGTTATACTTATGCTTTGTCAACTGTCGCATCTGCAGATCAACGTAAGATGTGATTTCTCCATAATGGAAAGATCATCACAATTCATCAGTTGATGTACTATGATCTAAAAGCCCATAATTCACCTCTATCCAACATTTCTTCCGTGGTTGACAATAAGCCTATCTCGTTAGCCTCTCCAAGTGTTTATAAATATTCCTCTTTTCTTGGTGCTTACAATGGCCTACCGCCTACTCATTATGAGCCTATCTCATCAAGTTTTTTCATTCTCCAAGCATTGTGGGATGCCAAAAAATGGGCCGTTATGCCTTCACAACAATCTACACCTCGATAACCTATTGTGCTTGACTCAACTCCACCTACCAGTTTAACTCTTCAAGGATCACTTCCTTCTCATATCTCATAATCCATTTGATCACGGAACCATTCCCTCGGCCCTTAACCATTGCAATGAAGTTCCTCCACGGAATTATCCATTTGGTCAAATACTAGTCTTATTCGCACCCCCTAGATTCTATTCTACACCTATCATGGCTACGTAGAGTTTACCCAATATTACCTTAGGGATCCCAGTCTGGTACATCAACCCCCTCATAAACACTCCACTTAATCAATTGAAACCTTACATTGCTTTGACCCCATTCCAACTATTTGTTCTTACCCATACCTTTTCTTTAGTTCCATAGCAATCTCAACATGATCCTACTCCCATTGTGAAAGCATATGGCGAGGGGGAAAAGCTTGAAATATGTCAACTCAAGATAAGGCTCCCCCTACAACTCCAGCTCCTCCTAAGCCACCAAAAACTCTTCGGCCTTGTGCTTTGTGTGATGTTGTTGGTCATGGCACCAATAACTATCGTGAACTCCCTCATGTTAAGGATATGGTCACTGATACCTTCCCTGATTCCAACATTCTCGAGGTCCATGTTACCTTAGTTGAGTCAACTAAGAAGATCTTATTGCTACACACATACCATCCTTGCACTTTGTGTGAGAACTATGGCCACTATTGTCATCATTGTCCCTGTATCGAAGATTTTTGCGATACACTACAAATGCTTCAAAAATTATAGGCTGCTCATAATGAGTCCATTTCTTCTTTACGTGCATATTCTGGTCCCACTTGCATACCAAAACAAGAGGTCTCTACAACACCCATTGTGATCCCTCCCCCTGATGTCAAGTTGACAAATAGTTCTTCTCCTATTCTGTACCTATCGTCATTCATGATATCGATGCCTTGGAACTCCCTTGATGTCCCCTCTTTTGATTTTGTTGAACCTTCTTTGGCAAACACCCTAGTCTCGGCATTGGTAGATATTCCATCTACTAGTCATATGTCTCCCACCCTTGATGATGTGTATGTGAACCTTGTCTCTCATGAAGATGCTTCAAGTACCTCTTTGCCATCATGTGGTCTCTCTTCCTCCAGTATTCCCATCTTCCATTATGATGAGGACATCATGGAATTCTTGACCATCCCTGATTACCCTTCAGATGATATGCACAATTGGACATACTTCCTTTCGCAGTAAACCCATGACCAATATGCTATGGAGTCCAAAGACTTCATTCATGGTGAGGTCGATTGGTTCACTAACCCCTTACTTCGAACCCATGAATTCAGACCACATCCACCTTGTGGCCCTTAAATTTCCACAAAATGTTTGGGTAAGGGGGCATCCACCTTTGAGAGTCTAGGAGAAGCAATACTCCCCAACCATCCTAGTGCATCTGATAGTTTTGACTATAGTACCATCATTCTTCCCCATTTAGAAGAACCTCTAGAGTCTCATATCACTTCAGATCACTCTTGGGATGATCCAGTTATTCATCCCTCCATCTTACCTCAACAACCTGGTCCCTTAGACATTGTTGTTGTTCAACCAACATGTTTTCTAGGTGAGAAACAATCTATTATATCCGAAGCCACTCTTTGGGATAGTAACACCATGTATGCGAACCTAGAAATTTAGTCAATTTTGTTCATATATGTAGTGCCAAATGAGATTGGTAATCCACCATTTCCTTTCCCTAACTATATTTATCCACTCTTCCCATAAGAAGACAACCATAAACAAATGGTGAACCACATCATCAAAATATGTTTGGAAACGACTACTCTAAATACATCCGGTATGTCCATAACATACTCCATCTATCCATACAAAAATAGGGGGCACATGTGCCCTTGCTTTTCATCATCATCCTTTAGAGGATCCCATGCTAGTTGGCTAAGATTTTTGAATCCCTTATTTGAGCACTTGGAACACAATGGTGCTCAACAAATTCCTCCTACTAGGGGGCATCATTCCCACCTCTACATACTAGATCAGTCCCATCCATCACATATGCTGGGGGGAAGTATCCCATGCTTGGGGGCATGATAGCCCCCCCTAGCCACTTTCTCACTTTATTAGTATAAGTCTCATCCTAGACCCCATTGATCTAGGTATGGTTTATTATCCTTTCATTCCTTGGATAGTTTGTCCTACTGACCTTTCCAGTGAGCCATATTCACATCGCATATTATAGATCATTGATACCACATATTAAAAAAATCTAGTCTATGTGATGCCACATTTACCATCTAGTCCCCATGTTTTATTTGGTGGGTAGGGATGATCCTAAACCTTCTTTATTAGTTCATTCTCGTATCCCTTTCTTCACTTTATTGTTTACTAGGAACCATATTTCAAAGAAGCATTAAGAACATTTTTAGGAAAGTAAGGTCACCTACCTAAAAGTCACAGATCCAAATTCTAACGGTCGGCCTGTTTGCTACAATCTCCACGAGATTTATGGCCTTCTCCTCCTCTCCAAATTCTCCATCACTCCCTATGCAAATGAATTGGATTTGGGAAAAAATCCATTTTATAGGAAAAACCATAGTTTTTTTGTCATCCATTGCGACCAAACCATAGCTCCGTTTGATGAACCATCGACACCATTGGAAAACTCTCACCAAGTTATAAAATGGGTCTCTATTTTTTTTTTGTAGTTTGAAACTTCACCCGTAAGCCATTTGTTCCATGAGGTCTCACTTTGCCACCTCTTAAAATTGATTCTCTTCATCTGAGCCACCCGTACTCTGGTAGCACTATACCTTTTCACTGGTTAACTCACATGTCGATTTTCAACATTATTAACCATCATTTACTCATTTTTTCATGGTCCCCTCGGGCCTCCCCCACATGGTTGCATCATTGAGTCACCTTTGTATAGAGCATCTTTGATGTTCATCCTTGTACTTATGGAGTCTATTCTAAGTCCCCATTTGAGTCCCTTTATAGTGTTTCATTCATTGTTGTGTCAAATTTCTCCCATTTTACTCATATTTTCCTCCAGTATTTTTGCTCCATCTTTGTCGAACCCCCGTTTGAGTTATCGCCCATGCCCTTTGGAATTGAGTTAGTCATTGTTAGCTCAACCATTTTTATTATTCTTTGATAGGGGAAGTCGTCAGTCCTCCACCCGTCTTGTTTCCCTCCTTCATCATCCTTGGTTTCAATCCACCAATCACTCTACTATGTCCCCTCGTTCCTTTGTTGATGATTCCTCATTACCTTAACTCTAGCAGGCTCTCTTCTGTTGAACTCAACACATTTATTCCAGAAGAGTGGTCGAGAGGATAGTGTACCTTGGTTCCAACTTCTGTCTTAGGTCGGTGCCTCAGATCAGGCAAATGGACTCATTATTTCCCGTTGATTTGGTTGTTTCTCACGTGCTCAACATTAGCTCCTTATCGCATGATTGAGATTTGTACACTTGACAGTTCAGTGATCCAGACGATTGTCCCAGTGATTACTGGGTGTGTGTGAGATGTCTCATACCTCATGATGGGTGGCCCTTCAGGTATCTCCCCACATGCCTGGATGACAACAAATGTTGATCTAACCTCTGATGCAGTTCTGCATATTTGATGGGTTCGGTTTCTGCCGCTTGTGGCACCCACAACATGCATGTTTCCTGTAGATATTCCTTCATATTTTCAGAGTCCTTTCCTGTTCAGCAGGGCTTCCATGGTTGTGATCCCCCCTCCCCATGTTAGCTTCAGGGTTATTATATCTCATGTACTCAGATGATTTTATTCAGTCTCAGCCTCTATTTTTCCAAGTGATTTACGTATATGGGATCCATTGTATTGTTTTCTAGCCCATTGATGCCAATGTATCATGTACATTATAACTCACTCCCACATTGTTGGGCTCACCATTATTCTTTCTACGCAGTAATCTCGACGGGTATGGGTATGCCTCCCCCACCTCATTTGAGATCATATAATACTACATCAAAGGAGACTTCTATCAGTTTTATAGGTCTCGCCCCCTCCATTATTTGTCCATCCTTGACTTGGTTCAATTTTCTCTCTCTCTCTGACTCCCCTTTTGGTGCCTCGTGGAAGTGTAATCTACAACATATTTCGGTCATACGATTTTCTCCTAACAATCATATGTGTGGGATCAATCTGTTATCACCAAAAAATGATCACCTAGTCGTTTCTCACTAGGTGGATCAAAATACACCATGTAGATTTAATTTTACCATAGTAAAATCACTTTCAATGTGGAAAGTAATTTAGTAAACCACTTTTATTAAATTATTTTGTGATTTAAATAAAAAACCCCATGAGAATAATTAGATAAATCATCATTTATTTAATTTTCTCTAGGGATAATTATTAAATCATTATTTTAATAATTATTCCTTCTCACATTTGGCTAAACCCCTTAGAAATATTTAAATAAATCATTATTTATTTAAATTTCCTTATTTCTATTATTAGAATATTTATTAAATCACTATGTAATAATTATTTTGATTTCACACCTTTCTTGTTTCTCGCAAAAAAATTAGTAAATCATTTTATTTGTTAATTATTTCTAAATAAAGGTATTTAACCATTTTAAATACCTTTTCCCTCTCCAATAAATATAATAAAGTATTCCAAGTAGTAAGATTTGAATTTGGTTAATAATATTTTATTATTATCCAATTTCGAGATTAACTCTATACTTTTCTATAAAAAGGAGGTTTTTTCATTCATTTTTCACCATTAACATTATCATCATTTTTCTTGAGCTCCATTTTGAGTTCTTCACTTTTGTTTGGATTTTTCACACATTGAGGGAGATAATCGATTTCTGAGGCATCAAGGATATCAAAGGACCCATCCCACAGTGGGGGACTTATAGACCAGTCTGTAGATGTCTTTCACCATGTATTATCAATAAAAGGTTTATTCATTTAAAATAGTCTTTCCAATTGGTTTATTATGCTGGATACTTTATATTGTTGCTTTCTATTTTGGATTATATCTGATTTTACTATAGGTTTTCTATTTTTGTTTTAGATCTAAGACGACAATGGGCATCAACTTGTTGTTAGGGTCACTTGTCACCTAGTGACTTAAGTGAATTATTTTTGGTACATCTTATAGGAATTTTCACACCAACAAATGATGAGGACAAGGTCACCTATCAATGATGTAAATAGGGTCAGGGTGTTTCTCTAGGCCTACTATTATAGAAAGTTTCAAAGTCAATAACAGCACACCCACCAACAAGAAGTCAATGGATACCTTCTTAACCAACATGAGAGAAGGACCAAATAAATGATGTGGTACTGAAGATAACTTGACAGACTGGGTATGGCCAAATTAAAATGAGTCAAGAGACACCGCGGAATGGCTGACATAGGTGACTTCCCTTGAACAAAATCACAACTCAGATGTGACTTTATGGAAGCATAAAATAACTTTGTATAAGTTTGCAATGCGGGAGGAATCAACAAACTCTCCATATGATTGGAAGAGATAATCAATTAGAGGAGGACTGACTGAAGGACAAGGTTATGGATCTCCTAAATTCAAACTTAGTCCCATCCCAATGGAGGAAAGACTTGTTTTGAGTGCTTTGTTTAAGGGTGACACAACTAACTCTTGTTGTCATCAAATAGGGAAGTAAATGTCTTGTTCCTGTTATTTTTTGGAATATATAATTTTTGTATTTTTCATATTTAAAGCCCGAAAAAAGGATAAAACAATACTTATAGTACATTGGAAAGAATGAGTGTTAAGGGAAGATGCACTAGTTTCTAGGAGTAGAAAATTCCTATGCTCAATGCAAGATGGTAAATATTGGTCATAAACTCTCAAAGGAATTTTCTTTCCATGGATAAAAGGTGTTAAGTCGCAGAGGTTAATGAATGCATGGTTTGATCTTGCAGAAAGGTCATGGTGAAAACTGGATTATACATGAACCCAGGTGAAGCTGACTTAAGGCCAAAAGGGTACAAGTAGTCAATATGAAATTCAACAATACAACTTAACACATGGGAGCCTCTAGGGTATAAAGTCACAATGATAGCAAATAAGAAGAGAAATGAGGTTTCATCGTGAAGTCATGGTGGGGCTAAAGAGGACTCTCGAGCCTAAACAATTATTGCAAGATGGGCAACATATGCTAGCAAGGATCTAACTAAGAAGCCCATGGAACGAGTGGCTCTACCACTATGTCATGATTTTATAAAACGATGAGTGAAAGTGGTTTGAAAACGTCAACATAATGGGGTCAACCCTATGGAAAAGTATCACCGTATGAGGTTAAGATGCATAATGTAGTGGAAAAAGTGATATGTCCTAACCTATATGCCAATGACAAAAATGATATCTACCACGATAGGTCTATAATTGTGGAGTCGAAGTGATGAAAAAATGTCACAAAGTCTTAATTTACCTTGGAAAACAACCTCCCCCAACATTTCAAGCCAAAAACTTAAAATGTTCATGAAATAATAAAGCTAAGAATTATGAAATTTATAAAATTGGGTTTTCAAAATTTAATATAAAAGGACATTTTGACTCACAAAAATTTCATTTGAACTTGCAAGTGTTGAGATCTTGGGAGCAAACTTGGGAAACTTCATTTCATGGATTTCCTCAACCAATTCGTCAACCAAATATTCAAAGTAATTCTAAATTCACAATCTCATCCATTTGATTGCATTTTAAATGGATTCATTCAATTTTTAACCGTAGGATTTTGTTTTAGAAATTGCCTTTGTGTGTACATAAGTCATATCTTAGGAAACCACATATAAAAATCCTTACACATGTGTTTCCAAAGGAAAATTCACGTGTATATGTGACTATCTCTTAAGAAAGTCATGTACGCACAAAGAAGAATGAAAAATCTGATTTCTAATGGATAAATTCCCTTAAATTTGCAGGATGGAATTCATTTGGAGTGAGAAGGAGCACAACGATGTTGACAATGAGGTTTGAAATGATCCTTTGACATTGGATACATTAAGAGGATGAATATTCCTCAATTTTTTTATGATGCCAAATATGAAAACCCAAACTCAATTTTTAGATATGCTTATTCATTATTGGGATCCAAAGAAAGAGCTCTTTATGATTGATCAGATACCCTTACAAATTGAGGTGGAAGATATTTACTTCATCACATGACTTTCCTGAAGAGGGGATGCAGACGATCTGAAAGATAAGGCCTGGGAAGGCCTGAATGTTTCAGATTGCATAGGTCTCTACTATACAACAGGGACAAACAATGTCGGGATACATATTCTGATTAAAAATGTAGGGATACTACCAATTAAAATTACCCTCTTTACCATTGTGAGGGTAGCAGGCTCAACATCACTACATAAGGCCTCTTGACCTGCCATGTTATGGGCAATAGAGTGCCTACGTATGATAGTCTTTGATTGGTGCACAATGATCTTGCTTTGCATGAAGAAGAAATTTTATTCAATGAGACAAGGGAAATCAAATCATTTTGGCTATCACAACATATTTTGTTCACTTTTCTTTAGGAGATTCCCAACGCTTTGATCCAGAGTGTCTACGACCAATAAGAGTGCCAGGGATCCGAGGATGGCTAGATGGGAAGACTTTATCAAGTGACTTCATGGACGCAAAGTCACTCAAGCAACACTTGATGATGAGTTCTTCCTCTGGTGGGAGAAACAAGTCATAGCTATAGATGAATACCCTTATGCAGGCATATATTATCGAGAGGACCCAGATCTGGCACTTCTCAAAGGCGCTACATGGGGAATCATTGGTAATATTTTTATTTTTTTTTTTATTTTTTTTTTTTGGATTTTAAATATGATCTTAAGAAGTTAATATTATTTTTCGGTGAAATAAAAGTCTTACAAAATTATTTGATCATGATGCATATGTTGGACTAGCGATACCTGAGGGTATACCTAGGCATATGCGTCATGGCAAAGATACAGAGGGAGCAATAATAGAGTCCAAGAGAGTCCTTCATGTAGTTTAGAGGAACTTGGAGAGTTTGACTCACCAGGTTCCCATGGTAGTCGTAGAGGATATCCTTGAGGCCATTCAGAGACGAGTGGTAGGAGTACCATGGGAATGGGTGCGGCTCTTCTGATGGGTGGAAAATGCCCTCATCTTTTTCTTTGATGCTCATCTAGGACATGGCCCACAGAATTAGATTAGATAACTGATATTTTTGTGCACATGATCAGGATTAAGCGCTAATTTTGTAGCACATTTGTCCACATTTTATAACATTTTGGACATATTATTCCTATGTATATAAAAAAAAATTCATGATGATTGGATCATATATACACATGATTTTATGATATTTTTTATTTTAACATGGTGAATGTTGAATGTGCCATTCTAATTCGTCATTAGCTATAGAATCAGCAAGTGAATTTTCTGATCATGGAATATTAACAAAGGTAATAAAATTAAATGATCTTTGTAATAATCTCACTCTAATAAATTGGCGATGTAACAAAGGATCTCTCACACGATACATTTTATTTAATTGAGACACCAATTGTTGCAAATCCAAATAAAGCACAAATGATTCAATACCAAAATATATTGCTTCAGATAGTAAATTAATGAAAACAATGTATTCATCCATATTGTTGAAGGTAGGACCAATACATATGCCTCTTGAGTGTAAAATATGACTATATGGATACTATATTACCCAAGCGATGGAAGATAAGTTTTGAGTATGCCTACTAGCACCATCAATGAATCCTAGATACACCAGATCACCCATCGAAACATCCAAAGCAGATAAAAAATACCAATATCACCATGAGACCCATAGATAGAAAAAAACAACTATGTACAATATTTATAAAACAAAGAAAATTCTAAGAAACAACCTAGGCATAATAGTTCTTAAGATAGAGCCCATTTTTGGGCTCTGACAACAAGTTCCCATCAAAGTCAACCAACTCATATGCACCTTTCTTCAAAATAATTTTGATGATAAAAGGACCATACCACATCAACTTGATCTTTCCTACCCCAAAGATGTCCTTTTCTTGGTCATAGACTATGACAAGCTCACCTTCAAAGAAAACTCTAGGATGCACAATCTTTTCGTATTGGGCCTTTACTCTATTTTTATGAGATTCATTCATATGGTTGCATGCCGACACTGCTCATCGAGATGTTCCAAATGAATAAGGCGTTCTTCAAGACTAGTGGTTTCTGGAGTAAGTTGAACTACTAATTTAAGAGATGGGATCTCACATTCCACAGGGAATATTGATTCCAAACCATAAACTAGTTGATAGGGAGTAAAACCTGTGGCGGTCTTAATAAACATCCATATGCCCAAAACACAGGATATAGAATGATGTACCAGTTGGATTTAGCTTTATTGATTGTCCTTTTAAAGGTAGTTTTGAGGGATTTGTTTAAGGCTTCAACCTGTACATTATCTTGAGGGTAATACAGAGATGAATTCTCTTGTCGAAATCCAAATTTTAAAGCCAAGTCAAACATCATCTTATTCAAAAAATGACTTCCATGACTAGTGACAATCTCCATTCGAATACCAAAATGTGAAATTATTTGGTTGAATAGGAAAAGAGTTGTTGTCTCACCATTTCCATTGAAAGTAGGAATAACTTCGACCCACTTCATAAAGTAGTCTAGTGTTATGATAATGTACTTGTGACCGTTAACCAAAGTTGAGTTACAATTCATAAAATAAATAGCCCACTTAGTGAAAGAACTGACAATGATGACATGGAAAAGAGGAGCTATGTGAGCGCGCATTTTCTAAGTGTATACCTAACAACGATGGCACTTCTTGACCCCTTCAATGTAATATTTGAAATCGAGGGTCAAAAATAGCCTGCACGCAAGATGTTTTGGGTTGTAGCAAGCCCAGATAGATGAACTCCACAATCTCCATTGTGGCAGTCATTTAGAATAGGCTCAACCTATTGTAGGGTTAAACATCGCTTAAGGATTGATTCAATCATGTGACAATACAAAGTGTCACCGATAATAATATAATTTTGAGCTAGGTGATGCAATTTTCTACATTCATCCTTTGAAAAAGTCTATGGAAACTTCAAATTTTGGAGATATACTATGATGTACCAATACTAAGGACCCTTTGAAGAGATTATGAAGAGATGTTCATCAGGAAATGACGCCTTATAAACAAAATCCTCTTCACAAGGAAAGTTCAAAACAACTTCCACAAATACTAAATAATCTTTAGACTTGGCTGACATAAATTCGAGAACGAATTCCTGTAAGATGAAAATCCATTTATTATACTTTCCCCCAATCACTCGCCTACTGAGGACAAACTAAAATGGGTTGACGTTGACAAACACAGTTTTTTCTTAGCATAATGTAATGATGGAGTCGTTGGAAATTGTGAACTGCTACCAAAGCCAATTTATCTATATGAGAATACCTAAGTTCAACATCGACTAAGCCTCAGGTCAAATAATAAATCACATGATCTCTAAGAGCATTGTCTTCCCGAACTAGAACCATACCAATGGTTGATTGTACTGCAAAGAGATACAAGAGGAAATCCCTGCTATAATCGGGTGCACTCAAAAGAGGAGTAAATCTCAATGCCTTTTTCAAAGCATTGAAGGAGCGTTGAGAAAAATCATCACAAACAAATGGAACTCCTTTCTTTAGTAATCGCATAAATATTTTCAAAATATTGACATAATTTACGATAAATCTCAAGAAATTGGCTTTTCCATCAATACACTGAAGTTGAAAAACGGTTGATAAGGGAGGCAACTAAAGTATTGCCTCAACCTTGAAGGGATAAACATGAATCCATTCATTCGACATAATGAATCCCAATAATAGACTAGATGTGACAACAAAAATGCATTTATTAGGGTTCAACCAAATCTTATAGTGACAACATCTTTCAAAAACCAAACAAAGGTGTGATGGATGATCCATTCTCTTTTGAGAATGAGTAGTTGGGTCATCCAAATATGCCTATATTATGTGATTGATGTCGTCGAAAGCATAAGACATGACCTAATGAAACGTAGCTCCAACATTTTTGAGGCAAAAAGGCATCTTCTTGTATGCCAACATACCCCAGGGGAAAATAAATGTTGTCTTGTGTTGATCTTTAGGATGGATAGTTATTTGATTATAACCTGAGAAACCATCCATGAAGGAAAATACCTCATTTCTAGTGCACTCATAAATGGTATGATCAATAAATGGAGTGGGGAAATTATCTTTAGGACAATCCTTATTAAAATCCCTAAATTTGATGCATACCTGAATCATTCCTTGATTTTTATCAATAGGGAATGGATTCAAGACCCATTTAGTTAGAGGAACGAGGTATATGAAACCCACCTTAAGAAACTTTTCAACCTCATCTTTAATAGCTACATCTTTCCTAGGATTTATTGGTCGAAGATTTTACCGTACAAGCTTAGCATTTTCGAATGTCTTGATCTCATGTTGAAACTATTGATGGATAGATTACAGGCATTTCTTCATAAGACCAAGAAAACACATCTTGAAACTCCTTAAATAGGTTAGTATAAATCTTGATTTATTTAGGGGAACATTCAACTCTGATGAAGATATTCTCAATGATATTGGGATTCTTGGAAATGTTGACTGGAATGGTTTCCAAGATATTATACCTATTACCTTTAGTAAAAATATGTGATGGGGCCAAAGGATTTATAATTTTATGAACACTTCCCATTGAAGGAGGATTGAAAAAATTTGATTCAACTTCATGCAAATCAAGGAGAAAATATAACCGATGATGCAAATCATTCCACTGTCTTTTTGCACCAGCCATTGCTTCTAAAATTACCTCTTCAAATGGTAAGACAATTTCAAGGAAATCCATAGTTGAAGTAGAGTTAATAGTCTAGCCTGGAGCCACATCACTATCAAAATCCTCTGATGGGGGAGGAATGGTGTTAGAATCTGTAGAATTCACGGTAAATCGGTATGTGATTTCTGCTGCAGATATAGGATATGTAATTCCACCTAGTTTCCCCTCTTCTAATGTGGTAGTAAGTGGGGGTAAGGGCCAAGGATTAGAAAAATAATGAGTTCTGAACGAACCTTTTCAAGGGGAGATCATGGATAATGAAATGGAATTAATATGAGTGATAGGAGGAGAAAGATCAAACGTACCCATCAATGAGGAATACATTCCAACTCCCAAATTCTCGACAGGCTTCTTCGTATTCTTCAACAAGGGGATGGTAGAGTCAGAGGATGCATTGGGATCATTAGGAGAATAAGACATTTGATCAATTGTAACAAATTTCCCTTCATGATGGAAGCATAGGATGCAAAACAATGATGAAACAATGGCATCCATTGCGTAAACCCAATTTCAACCAAATAAAATATTATAATCAAGGTTGGCATCAACTATCTTTACCTCGAAATTGTCAACCTTGCCCCCAACAAAGCTCGAAAAGGCTAGAAGAATTCCATGAGGCATACGAGAATTACCATCAAATGTATTAAGGAGATTATGGGAAGGAACAACTTCCAGGGACCCAATAGCCTTCCAACATGATATCGACATGGCATACGTGGAAACCCCTTCATCAACTACAGTTTGAAAGATAATATTATTTCTATATGTAGATTTAATCTGGAAAGCTATGTGATGAGGGAATATCTTCTTAACACTTCACATATCAAATATAATAATGAGAGATTTATTCAAATATACTTCTCATATCGTAGTGAGCAATGTACTCCTTTGTTCATGACATGATTGGAGTACCTCTAACGCTGACATATTATAGGGGCTATGGGTCAGATATGCAACAATAGAATAGTTCCAAGAAGTCCTAGGATTTGTATGATAGTCAAAAATTTTGTAGAGCCTTTTGGCATCCATGGTATAAACTCAATTGTAGGCCTATCGATATGGAGTGGCTCTGGGATATCAGAATAAGCCTTAGCCTTAGAAGCTTTTACGGCTCACAATAATCATGTGATCTTGTAGCAACATCAACATGATACCTTACCATATATACATTCAATTTGGATTCCCCATCCTAGTTGCCCCCTGTGGGGGTTCCACTACTAGCATTAGTACCAACAATCATTTGCTGCCTTTGGGGAAAAGGATTAGTTAGCACAGGAAGGGAACTTGAAGAACCCTATTGAGATAACAAGCACTAAGCATCCTAAATATTAGGGAAAATATGGGTAAGATGATCCCCATTTCATAACTTGCATGGGAATTTTTCTTTCTTCTTCGATTCATTTTTTCCCTCTCCATTATCATTATTGAGCTTGTTGGCATTTCCCTTCACAGCCTTATCTTTCTTCTTACCTTGTCTCTTTTTCTTCCCATCGGATTGTTGATTTACTTTGGGACTTCAATATTGGAAAACATTAACTGCTAAAGGTTAGGAACGAATAAACATTAATGACATGGCTTGTGTCAGAGAAGCATATTATAAAGAAAGCTGCTACATTTGATTCAACAGGTTAGTCGTACTATTATCTATTGACCTAAAAATTCCATTGGCATGGGGTCCAGACTTATATTTTGATAGATTTATCTTCAATCGATGAGCACCATGCAAAATCTTATAAAGGACTCTAGACTGAGAATATATGAGCTCTAACTACTAGACTCTAAATATGGCTCGTTCTTCAGTGAACACTTCAAAGAGTGAAACATCCTTAGAAATCTACGATTACAAATATTTTGAAAACAATTCCATAAGAAACTCATCAGGTATATATGCCTTGATTAGCCTCTTCCTTCTGCACCACTCTTGTATGTGTACAAAAATATGAGTTTCCTTGTCTTGTTCAAAATTGGCTAGAAGCTCAGTTAGAGCATCATATCAAACAAGCAACTGAAAATTATTTAGAAACATAGTAGCCAATTCTCCAAAAGTAGAAAAGGTACCCCCTCTAAGCTTAATATACCACTTTGCAACATTTCTAGTTAGGATGTGTTTCTGGGAAAACTAGTGTCTTTTCGATCGATTAGCCCTCTAGGATTGGCAACTACCCTAGAAACAAATAGTTTAAAGCAATTTGCGATTTCCTCTGTGTATGATAGATAAGAGAGAGGCAAAGGAACCAACCTAGATCTTCCGCTTAATTCCTTGCTTGATATCTCTCCCCCTTGACAGATCTTGCACCTCCTCTCCTACTTATCCCGCTTAGAGAATACTTGTAGAAACAAAGTAACAAAACACCATCAAATCATATTGATCTAATATATCATAAGCATTGCAGAATCAGAAATACAATGAACATACAATGGCATTTACAAATAACAACATTCACAAATACACAATTGTATGGAGGAAAACTCAAAGAACTTTATTAAAATAGAAGGGAGAATTACAACCCAGCTGTCTGATCCAGCATCATCCTCCCAGCATCAAAGCCCTCTTCACCTCATGAAAAGCAAAATCACCCAACAATACAATGCTCTTTCTCAGACACAAACTATCAGCACTTCCTTACAAATTACAAAATTCCAGCCTCCAGATCTCTCAGATGAGGGATCCATTTTTAGATGTATGCAAGGGTGTGAGTCATCTCTGGGTTTTTGATTAGTTTCATTCCACTTGTTATTTTTGGTTCCACTTGGAGATTTCTTGGATCTCTTACTCATCCCTAGGCAATTCAGAGAGGCAAGTGTCATAGGAGAAGTTTCTAGAAGATTCCATGAGCATCCACTTAGCAAACTATCTTGGACATTTGTCCATTCTCGCTCATCGCACCCCACAGAAGGCCTCTTTAGTATGCATCACACCTAGCTAGTGTAGAAGTCAGTATGCATCGCACCCTGACAGTGGAGCAGTCAGTATGGTCCTATTTTGGCCAGTTTTGGATGGTCTTTCAGGTGGAACTTTTGGGGAATGATGTAATCAGTTGACCTTGATCTTTTAGGGTATGAAACAACACCTCTAGGGTTTAAAGAGCCCTAGTTTATCGACATACAAGATTGGGGTTGTAGTGCCCAAATATGTCTATAACAGTTGCCCCCTAAAGCATGAAGTCGTAAATCTTTAATGTCGGGTGAAATTCTTTGTCATGAGGATCTGAGGTTTTCGAAACTGGAAGGTGACCTGTATAAGATACAATACAATACATCATCATCATATAATTTTCATGATCTAGCGGAGGTGGGCATGCCCATGCTCAACTTTATAAATTCATTTCATGTACATAGAACAGATAATCGTCTGCAGTTGCAGACTGGTGATTCTTCATATGTAGGGTCATCGTCCTTGGCTTAGATGACCATCTATGTAGCTTCTGTGTACATTTGATGTCTTTGTATCCTTGAATATATCGCAGCCCAGATGGATGAAACTAGATCCGGTGTCTTCAAACTCATTCAATCTTCACCCGATGTACAAGTCGATCCATGTGAGAAGATTTTCTGAAGTCGAACATGGAAAGACATCACCTGATTACCAACCAATAATGTAAGCTATTAACAAGTGCGAGAGGAATCATCGATAATGATAATGACCCTCAAGTTACTATAGTACAATTCACGTGGTGTGAATATATGATCCAATGTCGAACACCACTCAAAATCTTTCGGTCGAAGGCCATTGATGTCAACCTATCGTCGGAAGTGAGAAACTTGCCATTGAGGCATGCAAGATTCAAAGTACTCAAAGGGTTGTTTCTAAGTCAACTTATTGGATATTGAGCTGATGTCGACAAGAAGTGACCCATCGTAGGAGGGCCTTAATGTATCCCACATCTACGACACGAAACAAAGCAAATGATTTTCTAGAGGTGAAAATGATCGCCGACACAAGGTTCAGGAATGGCGGTCATGAAAAATGGAGGTTGAAGGTATTGCAGTGGATGAGACATTAACTAGATGGTGAATTCTTGACTGAATGACTTCTATTGAACATATCAGTGACACTGAGATGGATTGGTAGAGTTAACCCCAAAAATGTATGGTGTGAAAGACCAATGGTGAAATGACCGGTGAACGGAATAACCCAACCTGACTCAATCATGATGATGTAGTGAAAGTGTCATGTTCAAGAGTGACCTGCTACGATAAAATTCTTCAAGCTTTCTTCCCTTTTTCCCTAGTCATTGCTGACCAGTACCTCTTTATTTTTGTCAAGCTTGAGGAGGATAACATATGCTTGTTCTATAATTTTCCCTTTGGGAAAACCTGTCACTATGTTTTAGCGAGCCTAGCGACAGTGAAACTTGTTCCTGTCTAGGTGGACAAGTTTGTCGCTATTGTTTTAACGAGTTTAACAACAAGGATAACTCAGTCCTTTTCATGTTTAGAGTGTTTGAAAAGGGACGAAATAGAAACTCCAAAAGTTCTTTTTCATATCATAACCCCTCAGGTCCGAAAAAGATTAAAATAATACAAAAGGGATGACTTTTCGATCACTTTAGCGAGCTAAAAAAGACAAGCACTCGAACTTTTTCATGAGATAATCCCTCAGGTCCGAAAAAGATCAAAATCTACAGGAGAGATGGCACTTTCAATTACTTTAGTGAGCTAGAAAGGCCAATAGCTCGAAAATCTTTTCATATTTAATGAGTCTAAAAAGGGTTTAAAGAGGACTCGTTTTTTAGGAACGAGTGGTGTCTAGGGTAGCAACTAGTTCCGAGTAGGTTTGGAATTTCTCAAAACATGGTGATGTGAAGAGGGTGGCTAATAGGACCACTCGTCGCAGCTGTTCCTAAAAAAGATAAACAATCAAGTGGAAGCGTATGATCGACCAAGAGGATGGAGGTGATGGTAGGAGAACAACCAAGGCTCAAAATTCTAATAGCATGGTAATCATAGAGGTTATTTACTGGAGGCAGGTTCATTTTTTAATGAGCTTGAACCTTGCGAAAACTATGCTCATTGACGGGTTCATTTTTTAACAAGATTGAACCTTGCGGAAACATATGCTCAGTCAAGTGGTCAAATATGTTCAATTTACTGTTTAGCACATGAGATTCTTTCGACAGTTGTTTAACCTGCTCAATCACTCCATCAAATTGATTAGAAATACATATATATGTATGAAAAATGAATTAAAACTAACATTTTACTTGAAGTACGTGAATAGTAAACATAAAAAGTAGCTTTACCTTTCATTTTCATCATTTCATTTCAAATTTGGGATTTTGGAGCTCTGGAGTGGTTTTCCCTCTCAAATTTCATCAGTTGATTTTGGGAGATCCAGTGGACTATTCTCTACGCCGTCAGGACAAGGTAGGAGCTAACCCTGAGCTCTTCACTTTCATTCCTTCTTTTCTTGATTTTGAGCAAGTTTTTCCATTTTTCTACACCCCTGGGGTTTGAAGAATTCATTCTCCAAGAATCGAACCTAGCCTATATCGAAAGGTGTGATGCATACTGAGATGTACACTGGCCAGTCAATATGCATCTCACCTTGCTCAAAGGCAAGGTGCGATGGGCGCAGAAGGGAAACTTTATACAGTGATTTTTCATGTAATTTTTTCCTGTTTTTGCTCAAATTTGGATCCTAACTCATCTTTTGTCTGTGTTTCAGATATTTTTTGGATCAAGATGGTCGTCACATGGCATGAACATGAACATGAAGAAGAGGACATGATTTCCTTACATGACCAGGGTACAGTTGCTGCATTACATAATTGTGGTTTGCTAAAGTTCTTCCGCATATCCAGCATGAGGCAACAAATCAGTTTGTTGCAGTATTTTCTCGATGCTTGGGATCCAATCAACCAGGTATTCCAGATCAGAGGCAAATCTATTCCATTGACAGTCGAGGATATTTACTTTCTGACAAGGTTATCGAGGCGTGGTGCCCCTCTTTCACTATCAGGATCCGCCCATGGAGGTGAATCTGTGAAAGATTACATTCATCAATTCTGTACAGATGGATCTCAGCACAGCAAAGATGGCAAGATCAATATCCAGGATGTCACTGATCGGCCTTTGAGGACCATTTTATTTTCCTTTGTTAGATTGGCTAGCAGCGCGGCTCTACATTTGGCAAACAGATCTTACATGTAGTATGCCTTGGAATGCTTGGAACCAAAGGTATTCAACTGGTGCGAGGTGGTACTTCTTGTCATAAAAGAATAGCTCTCCAATGTAAAGAATGGAAAATCCAAGAATTCTGGCTACGGTTCCATATTGACTGCTTTTGCTTTGGAGAGGATCCCACTGATGTAGCCTCAGAACATTTCACTGGGATTGCCAACACCGAGGGAACCACGGATGCATAGATGGGTTGATCTTATGGCGAGACATGCCATTCAGTCACATATTTCCTTCTCTGATGCCTTTTTCTATTGGTTTGACCATCAGGAGATGGTCTTTGCGGAGTATCCATATGTCTGGATGGATTTCGGAGGCGACTCGAATTTGGTGTTACTAGCTGGCGAGCAGTGGAGTGTTATAGGTAAAATGATTCAACCACACTTTGTTTATTAGTTTTATAATGTTTTTGTGTTTTCTTAATGTTATCAAGACTAATCAAACTCATATGGGTGTGCAGATATTGGGCCAGTGCAACCAGCAGCACGCCCATGGGCGGCAGCTGACACTCCAGCAGGAGAGGCTGCAGGGAGGGCCGTCCTTCGGGATTTGGACATATTGGAGATCCTGGCAGTGCTGTAGGATCAAATCAAGGGCCTCACTCTCAATATTCAGGATGTCAGGACCGATGAGTTACCTTTGAGGTTACAACTCCATACTACTGGTGTGCCAAGTCGATGGACCAGGCTCTTGTGCATGATCGCACAGGCGGTGGTGTGTTATCACCAGCATCATTAGTCTAGGATGCTTTTCTACATTCATTTTTGAGTTTCTTGGTCATGTGACCAATTTTGTCTTAGACACAAAACATTTTGTAAAAAACTATAAATAGTTATATATTTTTGATTTTCGGAGTTCTATTTTGGTTAAGTTATGAAATCCTAATGCAAATGTTAATGTGAAATGCTTTCTTTACAGATGCTGCAAATGTCTATCTAACATATAGTTTTCTAATGAATCAATCAATGTGTTTAAGTTTATGGAAATGTATTGATATTGAAGGGAATCAAACTATCTTTCCAAAATCTTGACTCTTAGGAAAATACGATAAATAGCTGGGTTCCGAACAGAATAAAAACCAGTAAGTTGCAGAATGACGAGCTGTGAATCTAGCCTAACAATAAGTTAGCATATGCCACGTGAAATGGCATCAGAGAGAAGTTCGATCAACGCGCTATATTCAACGATGTTGTTCGTCGACTAACCAATACATATCCCCTGAAACTCACTAGGTTGTCACTTGGAGTGAAAATGGCCCAGGTTGCAAAAGATAGGTTCTGCATACTACGACTAGCTTTGTCGGCGTACCCAAAAAATGGTTCTAAAAATTTTGACATCTAAAACAAATGCAAAGTGGATTACCTAACCAAAATGACAACTCTAACAGAAAACACAAAAAATGCAATAAAAGCATATTTACAATGAGTTTACTACACTTAATCAAGCATAGTAACATTTAAGATACAACCCATTTCGGGGCTGCGACAGTGGAATCCCATCATAATCGACTAGCTCGTAGGCTCCTTTTGTTAATACCCATTTAACAATGTAGGGGCCCATCCATAATGGTTCGAATTTACCCGCTCCTAATTTGTCAGAGTCTTGATCGTAAAGCAAGACCAGGTCACCTTCTGAGAAGACACGAGGCTTGACATTTTTGTCAAATTGCACCTTGACACGTTTCTTATGTGCTTTGTTAGCCAATGCGGCATCACGACAAGTTTCATCCAAGTGGATTAGTTCCAAGAAACAAGCCTCTTCCTCAGAAGTTTCGAGAAGCAGATCAATTGCAAGCTTGAGGGACGAGATTTCACACTGAATTGGTAAGATTGCTTCCAGACCATACACCAACTGAAAAGGCATAAATCCAGTCGCATTTCTCACCGAAGTCCTATATGCCCACAGAGCTGAGTACAGGATTAAATGCCAATTCCATTTGTGGACTCCAATCATTCTCTGCAACATATGCTTTAGGACCTTGTTGATTGCCTCAACCTGTCCGTTAGCCTGTGGATAATATGGAGTAGAACTGTCGTGGGATAGCCCTAATTTGGAAGTCAATTCAATCATCATGTGATTGCGAAAATGCGACCCATGATCCGTGACTATAGCCTGTGGAACACCAAATGTAGAGACTACATGATTGAAAAAGAAAAGAGCAGCTTTTTCGCCATTGTTGTTTAATGTAGGCATCGCCTCGACCCATTTTGTAAAATAGTCGACAGCAACTATAATATACCGTGCCCCCCAGCTAAGGTGGGGTTACATGTCATGAAATCAATGCCCCATTTAACAAATGGCCCAACAGCAACTACTGGATGCAGTGGTGCAGGTGGTAATCTGGTTTTGCGTTCAAAAATCTAACAAGCATGGCAACTTCTGACTGTAGTGATGCAATCTTTGAATATGGTGGGCTAGAAGTAACCTACTCGTAAGATATTTTGTGCAGTAGCGTAACCAGATAGATTCCCCCCACAAGCACCTGAATGACAATCATTCAAAACTTTTTCGGCCTCCTCATGCATGAGGCACATTCGTAGAACTGTATCGACAACATGACGGTAAAGCATATCGCCAATGATTAGGTAGTATTTGGCTTGGTATCGAGTATGTCGTTGTTCAGAGCGAGAGGTGTTAGGCCTAAAAGTTTGGGTTTGGAGATAGACCAGTATATCCTCATACCATAGATCACTTGAGGATATCAAAAACAAAGTCTCATCCACGATTGTTGCTTTGGATGTTAAATCGTTGGATGACGAGGGAAGGTCACAAAGTAACTTTGCAAAGACAAGATATTTCTTTGATTTGGATTTGGTGAATTCCAGATCAAAACTCCTGAAAAATGGCTATCCATTTGGAATATTTCCCCCCAGCAATTGACACGGCAGAATGTAGGTCATAGGGTTGCAATCTGACACAATGGTAGTTTTGCGAAAGAGAACGTAGTGTGGGAATCTCTGTACTGCTTGAACGGTTGCTAAAGCCAATTTTTCAACATAAGAGTACTTACTTTCTGTATCATTAAAATTTCGACTTAAATAATATATAGGATATTCGATTCCATTATCTTCTTGCACTAAAACCATGGCGATGGTCGTATCTGCAGTGGCGAGATACAGGTTAAAGTCTTTTTGATAGTCAGGAGTGTACATTAATGATGCTTTTATCAGGGAATCTTTTAAAGCATCAAAGGAAGCTTACACAGCCTAATCCCAGTGGAAGGGTACTCCTTTTTTCAAAAGATGCGTATAACATTTAGCAAGTTCAGAATAATGTGGAATGAACCTCCTCAGAAAGTTAGCTTTGCCTTGGAGTCTCTAAATCTGAAGTAAATTTGAAGGTGGAGGCATGTTAAGGATTACCTGAACCTTAAATGGGTCGAGTCAAATTTGGTCCTTAGAAACTACGAAACCAAGTAGTCGACCAGAACCAACACAAAACACACACTTTTGTGGATTGAGTCATATATTGTAGTGTCGACAACGTAGAAATATGGCTCTCAAATGCTGTGGATGATCAGTCTGCTTTCGCGAATGAGCCGGTAGATCATCGAGATATGGTTGAATGATGTGTTTGATGTCATGGAAGGCGTAGTTCATTTCCCTCTAAAATGTTTCCCCTATGTTCTTCAAACTGAAAGGTAATTTACGATATGCAAATGTGCCCCACAGACATATAAATGCAGTCTTTGATTGGTCCTGTGGGCGGATATTGATTTGATTGTATCCAAAAAATCCATCCATAAATGAAAAGATTTCGCATCTGGCACATTCATCAATTATCTGTTCAATGAAGGGTGTAGGATAGTTGTCCTTTTGACATGCTTGATTTACATCCCTATAATCGATGCACACTCTAATTGTTCCTTGTTTTTTCATTACAGGAACAATGTTCGATACCCAATCAGTGAGTGGAACAGGGTAAATGAAACCAGCATGCAAAAGTTTTTCAACTTCTGCCTTAATGGAAGTGGCTTTCTTTGGATGAACAAGTTGAAGCCGTTGTCGTACTGGTTTGACATCTGGATATATCTTTATTTCATGTTCAACAATTCTCAAGTCAATGCCTGGAATTTCTTCATATGACCATGCAAAGACATCTCTGAATTCGCGAAAGAGACCACAATAAATTTCCAGTTCTGTTAGAGAACAAGATTTGCCAACATGAATATTCTCTACAACATTAGGTTTTGTCGAGATATTAATGGCGATAGTTTCTTCAATATTGGACAAATTTCACTTGGAATCCACTGTATTTACAGTATTTGATAGAAAATCAAAAACTGAAGGATGGTTAAGGTCGCTTGAATAATCTTCATTGTTATCTTGAAGGTGGGAATGATGGTGGTAATCTTCCCACGGTGTCTCTCCTATCATCATTGACTGGATGATTCCTTCGTCTGTAGAATGTACACGAGACCAAGGATTGGAAGAGGTACCATACTCTAGAGACCTATCTATCCAAACACTTGTTGAGTGCTGATTTGGGTTTGCCACCCAGGCCTAGAAAATTGATTGCTACAAAGATTCTATGGGGCTTGGGGGAAAAACCTCGTGGTGATCCACATTATCAAAATCGTCACAGTTCTTCTTAATGTTAGATGATGTAGAAGAGATCATATGACAGGTTTCCCCTGTGGCCACTTCCAAAAGTCCAGGTGGAGGCGGGAGGGAAAAATTACCCATTAAGGAAGGGTCTTTTAGTAGACCTACTACGACATTTTGAAGTGATTGAGAGTTTCCATGGATCAATGGAATGCTTCCAGTAGCTTGTGAACTGTTAGGAAAAAAGGCTAGTTGATAAAACAATTGTAATTTTGCCTTGGAAGGGAAATACAATCTTTCTAAAATATGTAGAGACAGCGGCAGCCATAGCATAAATCCAGGGCCTTCCCAATAAGATATTTTAATCAAGGTTTCCATCAATGACCTCGACTTCAATCTCTACTATCTTTCCCCCCAGTTCAACTTGCAAGTTACTTAAAATCCCATACGGCGTATATGTTCTTCCATCGAATGCCTTTAATGTCGTTGATGATCTCGACAAGGGTGGTGAACCTAAAGTTTTCCAGCAACTCATTGAAATAATACAGGTAGATGCCCCCTCATCAATGATTGTTCGATGAATAGTTTTATTGAGCGTTTTTACCTATATAAGTAAAGCGAGTTGGGCTGGTAATTGAGGTGTATATCCTTTATGGTTAAAGGCCACAAGATTAGAATCCGCTGGGTCAATCCCACCTATTGCTGATAACAAAGCCTACTTTTGGGAGGGGCAATTTTGCAGTACTTCAAGTGTCGACATAGTGGATGGAAATTGAGCCAAATCCTCCACTATATTATAATTTTGTGTAGCTCGTGCACGAGGATTAAATGTTGATTTATGAATGACTCCCTTTGGTGGCTTTATTGTTAATTCAGGAATGATGGGTGGAACAACTTCAGGCAAAGTCGTTGTCGAACTACTGGGTTGATCTGTAGCCTTGTTGTTCGACGATGGTGGATTCCCATAATCTTTATTCCTTGTCGATATCAAAGCATCATTTTGCTGTTTTGAGATGGATAGCATAAGCACTTGGGATGGGGAAGCTTGATCAATAGCAACCAAATTAGTTTTTGGGTTCGGAAATGGATCAGTCAACACCGCTGAGGTATTTGAAGTCTTTAAAAATTTCGCAACCTCAGCTTGATGTGGACAATATTTCGTCCAATGCTCGTCGTCGCATATGAAACATGGATAACGAGGTTTCTTTTGCCCAGTAAGGTTTTCAGAAGATTTTTTAGGAGTTGCATTCTCTTGTTTCTTCTTATTATTTTTCCCTTTCTTCTTGCCCCCTGGTTGCTTTGGATTCTTGCCCTTGTCAGATGACACGGCATTAATCTCCGAGGCAAGAGGTTTGTAATTTTCTTTTTGACTAGAAACTACAAGGGCCTTTTTGGATGGAGCCTTTGTGGTTTGCGTGCTTGTGGCACCTATCACACCATCACTGGTGTGAGAGTCCCTGTTTGATTTAGGAGGGGTTGGAATGGAAAATTTTGGTCTAGGAGCGTTAGGAATTTTGTCGTAGAGTGTGCCAGACTAAGTATAGATCAAGTCTAAATATTGGGCACTAGCAATGACTTGCTCTTTAGTGGCAACTCCTCCTTTTTCCATGTCCTCAATTATAGAAGGCAATAAGGACTTAATAAACCACTTAGCTAAAAGCTAATCAGGAACATACGTCTTTACCATTCAATGACGACGTCACCACTCATGAATATGATCAGATATGTGAGTGGCTATGGTCTGTTTAAAGTTGGTAAGGAGTTTTGTTCCCATTTCGTACCTTATGGGTAAGTGAAAGTGGGTTAGAAACATTGTGGCAAGGGTGCTGAAGTTATCGAACAAAGCTCTAGGCAATTCAATATACCATTTCGCTGTCGTACCAGTAAGCGTTCTCTGATAAAGGCAAAGCCTAATCAAATCATCATTCAGGGTGTTAGATGAGCACCACAAATGAAAATTCATTACGTGATTCGATGGATCTTCACCTGGATTTCCATTGAATTTAGGAATATCAGAGGGAAGTTTATGAGGAATTGCTGGCCACCAAGGGGCATATGCAATTGGATAATTAGTCAGCCAATTCAAATCCGGTAACTCTAGAGTTGCTACAAAAGGCAATTGTTGATTCAGGTTAGGTGAAGCATACCCAAGATAAGATGGAATCACCTAAGCAGTAGGTCTTTGCATACCAGCATACTGTATCTGACGTTGGTAACATTGATAAGGTTATTGGACATAACCATTATAGTATGGTTGATGATAACCGTTTTGAAAATGCGGCTGTCCATTACCTACAAAGCCTTGTTGCTCAGGTCCTCGGTAGGTTTGCTGGAATTGTGGTTGTTGGTATTGTACCAGCCATGGTTGTTGGACCATTTGCTATTGCCCAATACTGGAAGATTGACCAAGATGTGGAGTGATAACACCCGTTTGAGCTTGAGTCATTCCAGGTAAGGAAGCACTAACCTAAGGTTGTGATTGAGTTGTAGAGACAAGAGGCTATTGTATTGCAACCTGTGAGACTTGAGGTTGACACACAACAGGCAGTGCTTGTACTTGCGACACAATCACAACAGCAGGTGTAGTGGGAATATTCGACACAGGTTGGATCGGTTGCATTAAATTTACAACCCTTGGTTGTTGAGGCAGTATTGGTACCCAACCACTGGATGTAATTCTAGTTTAACCTGAATTTTGTTGTACACTCTCGTATGGTTTTTCCTCAGGAGGGAACAATGAAAAAGCATACTACCCTCCATATGGCGGCAATCCAGTGTTCAAAGGATATATCAGTCTTTGAAGATTGATCTGCCCAAATAGATACTGGCATGCTGGATCAACTTGCTGAGTTTCAACATAAGAAATACCAAATGGGACTCTGGATGAATAAATAGGAGCAGACCATGTCGTCAAAACAACCCCTGAATGGACTCCAGCTAGTGATTGGTGACTAGCCGGGACAGATGGTATACCAGCAAACATTGTAGGAATCGCAACAGGAAGCTCTGTCGTAGCTATATCAGATGATACAGTCCTAGATGTTGATGGTTTCTTAGACATATTTAGTCTATCCAAAAGATTTTCTAGCGATTCGATAGGAACTTGTGATGAAGGATGATTAAAAGAAACAACTTCAGGAGTAGAAGGATACAAATGAATCCTAGTTCCAAAATGTAACGGGGTACTAGATGGAGGATCCTCTACTATCTCCTTTATAACAATTAGACCAGGTGGAAGAGGTAGGCTATCAGGTCTGTAAAAGATTTCTGGAGCCGAAGAAGGTATTGCTTCTGCAGTGACAGATACTGGAGGGGCGACACCTTCTGAATTTTGAAACTCAACTTCTAGATGTTCAGGTAAGTGAACTTTAGTTTCTAGATCAACTCTAGATGGAGTTGTTTCAGGTATAGAAGTGTCTACCACTACACTAGGATCAGTTGTAATGTCCTCTTGTAACTGTAGAACTTCTTCTCTAAAGGTAGATGTACCAGAAATGATCGGAGTAACTGTAGTCTCTGACGATGTTGAAACAAAAGTTTCAAATAAACCAGATGAATTGGACTCAGTTAAATGAGACTATTTTTCCTGGAATGGCTTCATTTCTGGAGTCAAAGACGGTTGACTCGCTAGTCTCCACGAATGATAAGGTTTTGATTTACTTTCTTCCACGATTGCGGATTACTTAATCAACTCAAAATTAAGGGGAAAATAATGTTATTTCGAATTAATAAATTTTAATGATGCTTTGATACAACTTTTCTTTTTCAATTTTTAAGAGTCGAGAAAAAGCTAAAGATGACTCTAGTCCCCTTCAATTTTTAATGAGCCTGAAGTGACAAGTGCTTAGATGGACCTTTTCTTTTAAAGAGTCAAAAAGGAACGAAAGTGACTACTCTGGAAATCTAGACAGAGGGATTACCGAACCAATTGCAAAACTGCAAAATACACCTTGGTGATAAATTAAAGAGAAATTACCAAGGACTTATGTATGGCAGTCAATCTTCCTGAATGTTGTGTTTAGTGCATTGCGATCGTTAGGGTGGCAGACACGACTCCCTATGGATAAAGGATATAAGCCTATTGTGGTCTCCCAATATATACTCGATGGTACGGGGAGCACAAGTCCATGCTAGCACTTGTCGTATCAAGGAGGAGGATCACCCAACCTTCGATGAAAACAATAGTTACTAGATTTTACAATGCTAGAACACGTCTCTAGCCTAGACCTCTAGATGTGTTGCATTAAGTTCCAAAGAATTTTTAAGTTCATTGAAATTTATTTTAGAGTTGATCTTGTTTAAAAGTTCGCCTTTCAATGGTTCACTGCGTGATGTAGATTTAAAATTCCTAAATATGCAGTCTATAATGATAAACAATCGTTGTTTATTTTGATCAATGAAAATCCTAGCTACTAAGGAAAGAAGATTACGATTCTTTCAAACAAAGAGAAAAGAACACACACTAAATCCACTTTTCCTAAATCATTTTTCACACACAGTCTAAATGCAAATGCAAATGCATGTATTTGTTTTCATTCTCTTTAATGTGAAAATGCCAAAAAAGAAAACTAAATGTAGTAAAGATCTGAAATATTTTTACTCAAAGTGACATTTCGACAATTTCTTTTTCAAAATAGAAAGGAAGACTAAATGACATTTTTCAATTCCGAATAGAAAATGCTTTCGACACTTCAAATATCAACAAATCCAATCAAGCACATGAAAAAATTTCAATTGACTATCCAGGGAAGGAAGACTCAACGACACTTCTCTTTTTGACACAAAACGATAGTTACGACACTTTTTATATCAAAACGAGAGATTGATTTAAGAAAAAATTTTACAAAGGATCGTAAATGGTGAAAAAATACATAAAAATGTTTGCTAATCCTAATCAATGGAGGTTGATCTATTTGATGCAAGGAGGCTTCAGTAATGAGGTAATGTTCATAAGCAGCAAAACAACTAAACAGAGCTGAAAACAAGGACAAAAACCCCAAATTTCAAGAAGGGAAATAGGCTTAATCAATTATTGCACCTGGGCTTCACAGAAACAAGGATGCATCGCACTTTTCAAGCTCGGGAGGTGCGTTGCATACTGGTTGACAGTGACAGACAGTGCGATGGGCCAGGGAGCACAACTGAGATGGGTTTCGACTCAAATTTGTAGCTGATTTCAGTGAGTTAAGATGAGCTATGATGGACAGTAAAGAGAAAAGTACAGAGGTATGATCTTGAGAGGTTACCGAGCTGCCA
The DNA here is from genome assembly GCA_031772625.1 of Pinus tabuliformis. Lineage (NCBI taxonomy): Eukaryota > Viridiplantae > Streptophyta > Pinopsida > Pinales > Pinaceae > Pinus > Pinus tabuliformis. Next base: position 1,217,079,361 of record CM062816.1, read on the forward strand.
AAAGGGCATCTAGAATGCTTGTAAGTCAAATTTTCAATTCATAAACTAAACCGGGGATTGACTGAAGCAACATTCATCTATTATGAAATTGCAGAGCAAGAGAAGTTCGAAGGCTATCTGGCTAACTTCAGGCTCCTTCTATAGTTTATAAAACAAACAACAATAACTAACAAACATCTATTCGATCCCCTGTGGAGTCGCCAATTTTTTCTTGGGAAAACTAGTATCTTTTTTATCAACTAGCCTCTAAGATTAGCATCTACCCTAGAAACAAACAATTTAAAGCAATTTGTGATTTCCTCTATGTATGATAGATAAGAGAGAGGCAAAGGAACCAACCTGGATCTTTCGCTTAACTCCTTGCTTGATCTCTCCCCCCCTTGACAGAGCTTGCACCTCCTCTCCTACTTATCCTGCTTAGAGAATACTTGTAGAAACAAAGTAACAAAACACCATCAAAGGATCTTGATCTATTATATCATAAGCATTGCAGAATCAAAAATACAATGAACATACAATGGCATTCACAAATAACAACATTCACAAACACAAAATTATATGGAGGAAAACTCAAAGAATTTTATTAAAATAGAAGGGAGAATTACAACCCAGCTATCTGATCCAGCATCATCCTCCCAGCATCAAAGCCCTCTTCACCTCATGAAAAGCAAGATCACCCAACAATACAATGCTCTTTCTCAGACACAAACTATCAGCACTTCCTTACAAATTACAAAATTCCAGCCTCCAGATCTCTCATATGAGGGATCCATTTATAGATGTATGCAAGGTTGTGAGTCATCTCTGGGTTTTTGATTAGTTTCATTCCACTTGTTGTTTTTGGTTCCACTTGGAGATTTCTTGGATCTCTTACTCATCCCTGGGCGAATTTAGAGAGGCAAGTGTCATAGGAGAAGTTTCTAGAAGATTCCATGAGCATCCACTTAGCAAACTGTCTCAGAAATTTGTCCATTATCGCTTATCGCACCCCACAAAAGGCCTCTTCAGTATGTATCACACCTAGCTAGTGTAGAAGTCAGTATGCATCGCACCCTGACAGTGGAGCAGTTAGTATGGTCCTGTTTTGACCAGTTCTGGATGGTTTTTCAGGTGGAACTTTTGGGGAATGATGTAATCAGTTAACCATGATCTTTTAGGGTATGAAACAACACTTTTAGGGTTTAAAGAGCCCTAGTTTATCGACATATAAGATTGGGGTTGCAGTGCCCAAATATATCTATAATAGGATGCGTTGAAATAATCTCATCTTGATCAAATCATCGACCAAGGAGTTAGAAGAGCACCACAAATGGAACGTGGTTACATGATCAGTTGGACCCTCTCCAGACTTCCCTTCAAATTTTGGAATATGATCAGACTTTCTTATATGACTAGTTGGATGGCATCATTTTTCAATTTCAAAATATCTGGCAAGTTCAAAGTTGCTAGGAATGGTAAGTGTGGAGGAACACGATAATTCCACCCGCCAAGAGCAGAATTTCTGACATTAGAAAATGAGTATCCTGGATTGGGAGAGGCACCAGGTTTCCCTGGGTTACTCGTAGAAGGACCTAAACCATAGGTAATTCCTTCTAGCCCATAAGTATTTATAGGGTATCTACCACCTGCCACAAGGTAACCATGCATAGGGTAGTTTCCTTACAGTGAAACATTGAAAGAAGGGGAAAGCCCCTGATAAGGATTCCATGCACTATCTAGCGAAGGAAATACTTGTGAGGTCTCGAAAAAAGGGAAGGGCACACTCCCATGTTTACCAAAGATGGGATAATTTCCCAGCCCCTAAACCACTAACGAAAGGATTTTCCCATCCTTAACTTCCTTGGAAAGGATTAACATTTTGAGCCTCTCCAAAGAAAGGTGTCGATCCTAAGTTCAAAGATGGATTGGAAGGAGAAATATGACCAATTCCAAAAGAGAAACCCTGAAAAGATGATGAACCACTTAGCGTAGAAGTCATGGATGTGGAAGCAATATATGGGAAGGTTGAAGGAACCAAAGGAATCCCACTGGATGGAATCCCTAAATTATAGGAACCAGTGAAAGGGGTGGAATGATGGGTTCCCCACTTGAACCCGGAATGGAGGTAGAGCTAACAATTATTGTATTAGGCATAACAATAGAGATAGGAATATTACCATCTCTTGCAACTGAAGGAGGGATCTTCACACCAAAAGCATTAGTAGCCATACTTATGCCACTTGTTAACACCCAGGTTGTTCCCTATGACTCCCAAGGGAATACGGCCGGGGTAACCACTAACCAATCTTTGGATCACTGTTTCTAGCCAAACTGTGATCAGAGAGGGCTCTCTCTTTATGATTTGTAACTGTTTATGATAGGGTTTTAGGCTAGCTATTATGCACAGGTTTTGTTTATGTTTTGGTTGAAGAATATCCTTCAGATCTCTTGTGATGTGATGTTCAGAGAGTCAAGTACCATTGGGCAATGGAGTCTGTGGCTGTATGTGTTTGAAACTTTGAGATGAAAGATGGAACTTACAAGGCCATTTGAGTGCTTAATAGAACATATTTTTGATTAAATGACTGGAAACAGGTAACACAAACAGTGAAAGCATTTAAGAATTTTCACTTATTGTTTATATATTCCCAACAGACAGGTTTGAGAGGAAAAAACAGAGGTCTCAGGGGCAAAAATTGAATCCCTGAGAATGCCTATCACAGTAAAAGACACAGTTTTGAAATGCAGCAATTAAGAATTACAATTCTGTCACTGTATCTGAGGAAAACATGTATAATAGCTCAGTTTGAGTCCAGGGTAATCATGGGTTAAGTCCTGGAACTATCCTTTCACCTTGCTATCGAGTGTAAAACATTCAAACAACAAAAGAGAACAAAGACTCGAAAACATATAACAAAGAGGTTTGAGAATACTTATTGTTTTATGCAACACCCTGGAATCCTGTAACATTCATCTTTCACCACAATACATCAAAGTACACCAAGCCTTGGAAATTCCATTCTTCCTTTGTATTACTTCTCTGAAAATATTACAATAAGAGAGAGTTCTCAAAAGAAAATTCCATCAACCCTTTCAACTGCTGTGAAGGGTGAATATATACTTGCGGTGATTTACAAAATATCTGAGTTCTGAGTTATCTCAGATTTTACATTCTTACCAACTACTTAAGATATTATGACCAAAATTTAATACAGCATTGATTACAGAGTACAGGCATTTTAATGCTCTGTCAGAAGATATTTTAGCCTTTGGAAACAGCTAAGTCGGTCGAGATATTCTGAATAAATGCTGGAAGACCTGTCTTTAAGGCTTGTACGCTGTATCCTGGACTTGTCACCTGTGATTGTGACTGCTGCTTGTGGTGAGTCAATGGTCCTGCTGAGTTGGCTCAGCCTCTGCCTCTTCCCTGTAGATATTTTTCTTCAAAATTGTGCCTGCGCATGTATGCTCATTTGCCTGGAGAATTAGCGCTACTGATTCTGGCCTGACAAAATTGTCTGTGTCAAATTTCTCCAGACATCCTGTGTGGGCAGTTGGTGTGCTAAGATTGCCCCTAGAGTTTCATCTGCTTCTGTGAATTTGAAGAAGTTAGGTGGTGTATCAAACAGATGCTCAACTTCATTCATGAGGAAAAATAGGTTCTCCACCCTGTCATACATAGTCTGCCCGGTGGCTGGCCCTGCGTCTGCTGAAGTGCTGGGCGGTTTTGCAATCTCTGCTACTGCATGGGCATCAATTCTCTTATTGTAATTGTCTAGGGTGATCAGTCTTCCTACACTGCTTAAAATGCTGGGGAGGCCTCTGTTCTGTAGTGCCACGAATTTTTCCAGGAATCTGTTGATTTCAGTCTGCATATCCTGTGTCCTCCTCTCCAGTGTTCCAACCAAGTTCCTCAATGTTATGACTCTTTTGGCTACAGCAATTGTTTCTGTCCTGTTGGTGATTCCCATGACAGCTAATTGAGAGCTAGTCTTATAGTTCAGAATATTGATCATCCTAGTAGCAGCTTCTGGCATGTGTCCAAGGCTTGCCCTGGCTCTCTGTATTTCTCTGTTTGCTTTAGTGATGAGCACCATTTGCTCATCCATGGTCTCAATATATTGCCACTGGTTGGCAATGGACCGCCCAATGTTGCTCCATAGCACTGCTTTCATTTCAGCTGTCACTTTTTCTAGTGCAAGCTCTTTCTCTAGTTCAGCAATTCTCCTCTTAAGAGCTTTTACCTCTCTCTCCTTGGCTGCCTCATTCTGTTTGCTCTTGTCAAACTTTTCATTTACCTTAGCCAAGGTTTTCTTAAGTTCATCCAGCTCTTTCATTTGAGATTCCATGGCTTGGATCTCAGCTTGCAGCTTTTGCATGTCTAAACTAGTAGCCTGTTCCGATGTTGTAGTTGTTGTTGCTGTGGATGGCGCTGTAGTTGGTGCTGTAGCTTCTGTTTGCCGAGGAGGAGGAGTAGTCTTTGGAGGGACTTCCTCAAGATTTATTATCACAGGAGGAGGCTGGGAGGGTTGGCCCTCTTCTCTTTGCTTCAGTGCTTCTTGTAGTGCTGCCTTTGCAGCTTCAGTTTGTCCTAGCTGGTCTTGAGTCCTAACCAGCTCTTTGTATAGGGATACCAGCAGGTCTGTAGTATCCTTTTCTTGCCTTTGCTGGGCAACTTCATCTGTTTGTGGATGGATGGTGGCCGGGAGTTTGATTTTCTTTCTTAGGGCCGCCATGTCTGCATCCCTTATCTTCAGGAGTTCTTGGATGCCTTTGACATCTTTAGGATCATGCCCTATATCTATAATTACCTCTTCCAAGGACTTGATCCTGTTGTCCTTGGCTTGTGATGATGCTCTTTCTAATTCCAGCTGAGAAGCTGTGTTATCCAGGCTGCTCTTTAGTTTGTAGTTCTCCAATGTCTCATCTGCCAGGCAGGCATACACCATTTCACCAGTTTGTTTATGTAATTCAATCTTGTCCATAGGGTGTATGTCTTTGGCAAGAACCTCCATGTTGGTTCTTAGATAGTCCGAGGTGGACTGAGGATGCAAAGTTGTGGGCATGAAGTGGCTCATTGTCATTTTGCCTTCGCTCACATCGAAAGCAGACATGAGTCTCTGCTGGTTGCTAGGAGCTAGGTTTAACAAGTGATTATACAGCTGCACTTTTATGGGATCACTCCTCCTTTTGATGTCAATGAATTGCTGCTTTATACTTGACTGCCCTTCTCTATGTTGACCGGAGGAGCTGACCTCTCCTCCCATAGTCATGTCATGTCCACGCTGAGATGAGCTGGCCAAAAGTTCTCCACTGGGTGGGCCCATGCCCATGGCTTGCCTTACTGCTATGTCCTCCTCTTGGGAGTCATTCAGTCTTTGTCTCTTCTCTCCTCTGATGAAGGATGAGGTGTGGGGGGTCTCTCTCTCCCTTTTCCTAGTCAAGTCCTCCTTCTGTGGTGTTTGGAGGACTGAGGTGTCTACATTGGTGTCTGTCCTGGGAGGCACCTCTGTTTGGGGCTGCTGCTCAGTGTGACTAGGTAGATCTGTCCCCTTTTTCTGCTGCGAGGGCTACTGTTCACTGGACTGTGCTTCTTCTTGCTGCTGCCCCAGTTCTTGCTGTTCCATTTCTTCTTGCTGCTGTAGCAAGGTGTCAACTTGTTCTTCTGTCAATATAGGTGGCTATTCCACCTGTTTTCCTTTGTCTTTGCTTGCTGCCTGGGATGTCTTCTCAGTAGTTTGCTACTGTGCTGCTGAAGATTTAGCAGCTGTTCCAATTTGCTTTCTGTAGGAGAGGGGCACCTGTCCACAAGTTTCCAAGTCAGCTTCTTTTTGCACATTCCTAGCTTCTTTCTCAAGTAATTCTTCCTTAGTGACTTGTTCTACTAGTGTACCCTCTTCCCAATCTAGTGCATTGGCATACTGTTCAATTTCAGGTTGTCTTTTATGTGCATAGTTGCCCAATTTGTATCTAATTCTCCTGAGGGAGATAGAATGATTGGGGTCATAGGGAATCCATTCAAAACTGGTCTGCAATCTGAGGCCTTCCAGGATGCTGTCTGCCTCTTTCCACCCTTCCTCTTTCCTGTTATATAGGAAGGAACCTAGCTGGTTTCTTACCTTCAATTGTGACTTCTTGTTTCTACTCTGAAAGTGAAGGTAATCTGAGTTCCCAAACTGCCTGAAATATTCTAAGGCAAAAAGCCTCATGGGGACATACCTCGGCAACCTAAATGGGTTCAATTCACAACCATATATCCTAATGACTGTGTGGTTCTGGTAGAAGTACCAGTTGCCAATATTGTAAGATTTGTTCAAATGTAGAATCCTCTTCATATCATCGGTTAATCTAGGAGGAGGAGTACCTTGCAGCGCTGTTAGGGCTGGATGAACAAATAAATCAATAAACTCACAGTATGTATAGGGTGATACTGAGGTAGAATGAAAAACAGAGGTCCAGAAAACAACTGATCTTGGGATTCCTTGGGCATTGAGTGGCCTCAAAGGAACTAAGAAGGTAGCTGGCTGGTAGAAAAGGAATAAATGATATATATAGGAGGAGTACCTGAACAGTCTCTCCCTTTTCAAATTCATGAACTGCTCATGGATTTTCTCTGCTATGTAAGTTGCATAATCATACTGCACAGCTGGAGGCTTACCAGGGGCAAATATAGACAGCATTGCCATTATGTTGTCATCTACATCTTCCAACCCCCTGAATCCTAGGACATAGCCAATTAGATCCACCAACATTCTGCCCAACTCATTTAGATATTGGTACCCAATAGGAGGGGTTCTGACTGTTTCAGAGCCTGGTGTGACGAACAGTTGGTTGATTTTGACAATCTGGTCACTGGACAGCTTGATCCCTCTGTTAATCAGATTCTGCATGGATAGAGGGGTCAATTTCTTGGCTGTTTTGAAGCGCAGCATCTGGTTTATGCTCTCTGGGGTGATCTGGAACAGGACTAGGCCTGTGGGGCTCATGACTGCTCTTTGGCTGGGGTCATAGCATTCCTGGCAGTTATAAATGAGCTCTGGCATAGGATTGACTTGGGGAAGGTTGTATATGGCCAAATTTGACTCCCAAATCCCCAAGATATCTGCCCCACTGAGGTGCTGGGCCCTTAATTCATTCAACATTTGAATATTGTACTTGGTTCCCATGGGGAACCAATCCAGCATTTGGTAGTCCATGTCTCCCAGGGCTTTCCATGCTAATTCCTGGTGAGGAGCATTGATGGGCTTAATATTCAGTGCAATAGGGGTCTCCATAGCTCTTCAAGATGCAAGAATTGCAGGTGGACAGGTGGAATGGTAAAAACACAGTCTGGAGGCAGTTCTCTGTGGAAACAGTTGATGTTTTGAGTATCCAAGGGGAATTCTCTCAATAGCAATTGAAATACTACTGGAGTCTAGTGACAGAACTTCTCTGTGGTCTAACTGAACTCTCCAATCGGGTGAATTATATCTATTAGGAGCTCTGCCGGGAAAAATGGTGAATTACAGTGGTTTTATGTGAATTGCAGGTTTCTAAAGCTCTGCAGGTACTTCTTGGCCCTCACAATGACAATGGTGGATGAACAAATGGAAATGAACGGTGCAAATAGCGTTTTTATGGTTCTACTATCCCTCTGAGCAATTTCAAGCTTAATGAAGGTCGTATGGAGGGCGAAACGGTCTAAATACCTGTAATTCGATGAGCAGAGGTTGAAGCAAAGGTGCACAGTTGCTGCTTGAGGAGGTCGCCTGGGCTAATAGACTGGTTGGCGAAAATTAGAGTGCAAACGGTCATGCAGAGCGTCCAACAGAAATAACAGTGAAAGTGGTAAAAAACACGGGAAAATTGGTAAATATGGGTTATTTTACCAATTTGGCGCTTTTTTCTGCTGACGTCAGCATGACGTCATTGGTGGGTCATGGTGAGGTGACGTCAGCTGACGTCATCGGGCGACGTGGCAGTGGGTGACTGGTCAAAGGGGCGGTGAGGTGGCAACCCAGTCAGCAGCGAGGTGGACCAATAACAAAGGCAGGTACGAGCAGACAAGGACGTGGCGGCGAGTCAGCGACGAGTAGGTGGCAGTCAAACCGCAGCGGTCACGGTTAAGGCCTTAACCGCCGCGGTTTCTCGGGGCGGTTTAGGTACGGCGCAGAGGCTGTCAGACTTGGCTCTGAGATGGTTCATCGATCGACGCGTGGAGGAGGCGTGACAAGGCGCAACGTCACTTTCCCGGAGGTTAAAGTGCCGCCATAGGATGCGCTCCGATATTGATGTGGACCGTCGGATCTGATGGGCTTGATCCGACGGCTGGCGGAGGAGAAAGATGCGCGCTTCATACTGCGGGCGGAAAAGATTAAACTTTGTGGGTTTTTATGGGTTTTTTCAAATGTTTCGTTTAACCAATAATGTGGTAGGATTGGGGAACGTGCCAGAGGCGGGTATTAACCTTTGCAAAGGTTTTTATAGGCAAAAGGGGTTTGGAGAGGGGGTTTTATCAATGCAGAGGTGATTTGAGGGTAAATTATCTTGCAGCAAAGGGGGAATAGGGTGGAATAGGTTCACCAAAGTGGCCAGATGCCATTTGGTCCCTTTTGAAAAATACACGGCTATTATGCCTAGGGGAGGGAATATACATAAGATTTGGGGTTTTATACACCTTAGTGTTAGTATTATTAGGGGTGGGGGTAAGATAGGGGAGGTTATATAGTAGAATTAGGAGTTAATATGAATGAAGGAGGGGAATTAGAAAGGGGGTGTTAGTGATGGACTAGAGAGGGAAGAAAAAGAAGTTAGTGATCCTCTTTGCTGTGAGTTCATGGAATTCACCACTTTGTTTGCTGATAGATTTATTGCCTTGGCAAGAGACCTATTGATACCTGTGTAATGGTGATCATATTCTTTCTGCAACCACAACTGCCTACCCAACTATTTTGCCTAGCATTTTTTGTTTCTTCTTGGAGGGGCACTTGGACTTGCAACCCTCAATTGCCTTTTCTTTTCTTTGGCTTTTTCCTTTTCTCTCTACCTACTTCTACCCTTATGTCTTCCAAGGTCCCAGATTGAACTTTTGGGAACCTTTGCTTCTCTACCTGAACTACTTGTCTGCCAAGATTAAGCTGTTTGGACAGACCTCTTTCTCTATTCTACAACTCAAAATTGAAACATGGCATGATCCAGATTAGACTGTTGAATCATCCACAAAATTTGAAATAAGGTCCTCAATACTTGAAACACTTTACCCAGCTCTTGCTTTCTAAGAAATATGGGATCTTTGGGACACCAGAGCAGAGCATATTTGGCTTTTCTCTTGCCAATCATGAAATATGAAACCTATTAGTATAGGTATCCAACAGTGGCTCCACATGGGGATGGTTTTTCTTTTGAAAGACCAAGAACAGCAGGTCAGATTGCCTTGTTCCTTGACTGCCTATCTTAATCTTTGAAATTTGCTGCATATAATCTGTCAAAATTGTGTGCCTTTTCTTGGAGAACCTCTGATTCTATCTGCCTGTTGCTGCTAGGTGCAGCATTTGGGAAAACCTCTTTTTACATTCTAAAATAGAAGATAATATGTAAGGCTGCATATATACAATGAACCTCTGAATTTCTATCATAGTGAACAGTCAAAATAGTGCTTCAGCATCCTGCCATTGACAGGACCTTCATCCAGTTCAGTTACAGTCAAACTTTTTAGGAAGTAGGTGTTATTACCTTGTACTGCTTGGACAGAAAATGGTCCTTTCCATAAAGAATCAAACTTCCCATGTTTTCCTTTCTCTTCTCTTCTTGCATCCCACTTTAAAACTTTGTCCCCTACATTGAAATCTTCTGCTTTAGTTCTTCTATCAAAGGCCTTTTTCAGTTTCTCTTGTAGTATCTGCACTCTGCTGAAAACTTGTTCTCTGGTCTGCTGTAAACAAATTATCTGGTTAATCCTTCTTTGCATGTCATTTGGCTCTGCTTGGCTTTCTTGTAGAAGTTTCATAACCGGCACTCCTAGTGATGAAGGAAATCTGGCCTCTAATCCATAGACTAACTCATATGGGCTGGTCCCAATTGATCTTTTAGTGGTTAATCTGTCTACCCATAAAGCATTTACTAGTTTCTTATGCCAGTTCTTTTTGTTCTCTTCCAGCACTTTCTTTATGATGTTTATCAGGCTTTTGTTTGATGATTCAGCAAGGCCATTTCCTTGAGGATAGTAAGCTGTAGAATGGCCCAAAGTAATGTGAAATTTATGGCAAAAGTTCACCATCTTCTTGGATCTGAAGGCAGCAGCATTGTCTGTTATTATCTTGTCTGGGCAGCCAAATCTAGCCAGTATATTGTTTTCCAAAAATTGAATGATTACTGAATCATTTGCTTGTCTGCATGGGACAGCTTCAATCCACTTGGTGAAGTAGTCTGTTGCTGTCAAGATCCATCTGTGTTGTCCTGAAGATGAGGGATGAATTTCTCCAATGAAATCCAAGCCCCATTGTTGAAAAGGTCTCTCTGTTGCAATGGGCCTCAAAGGAAGTGGCAGCAACTGTCTTTTGCCTTCAAACAGTTGGCACTTGTGGCATGATGTTGTGAATTTCTTCACATCAGAGAACATAGTGGGCCAGTAATAACCAGCCCTTAATATCTTGTCTACAGTGGACTTCCAGTACAAATGTCCACCACAGTCTCCAACATGGAATTCTTGCATGATATTGTCAGTTTCACTCTCAAGAAGACAGTGCAGCAAAATACCTTCATGGTTTTTCCAGAGTAGATTCTCATCTATCACACAAAATTTAGATGTTTTCATTTTTAGGAACCTAGACTTAGTTCTGGACAGTCCTGGGGGAGCACACAGGTTTTGTAATACATAACAGACATCAGAATACCAAGGAGATTGTTCAAAGGCTACATTGATCTTTGGAGTCGCCAGCTCTGTTTCACTGTCCAGTTGGTTGATATCTAAGGCTTGGAAATTTGCTTCTGTCATTAACTTGGCCAAACCTTGCCCTTTTATCAGCTTTGTAGGCTTTATTTCAATGTCAAATTCAAGTATGTTTGCAATCCATTTTCCTCTTCTACCCTCTAAGTTTTCTTGTGTGAGAATGTCTTTGACAATAGGACTTGGTACATAAGCCACAACATGGGAGTAAAGGATGTAAATCCTAAAGTCTTTGATAGCTTTGATTAAGGCATAGGCTTGTTTTTCCATTATTTGGTACTTTAGAGGAGCATCTCTAAGAGCTCTGCTGAAAAAAGCAATGGGCTTTTCATTCCCTTGGTCATCTTTCTGTAATAATACAGCAGCAATAGTATGCTGGGAGGCAAAAGAAAAAATAATAAAGTCTCTGTCAAACTGAGGGTTAGTTAACACTGGGGTTTGAGTCAAGGCCAATTTTATACTTTCGAAGGCTTGCTTTGCTTCAACGGTCCACTTGACCTTTGAATCCTTCTTTAGCATGTTGTTTAGTAATCTGATTAACTCTGCTAAATTTGGGATAAACCTTCTCAAAAAGTTGATTTTTCCTAAGAATCCTTGCAGCTCCTTGACATTCCTTGGGTGAGGCATTTGTAGGATAGCTTGTATCCTATCTGGATCAATTCTTATGCCATCTTTCGAAATGATGTGCCCTAGAAGTTTCCCTTCTTCCAAGCCAAATAATGACTTCTTGGGGTTTAAGGAAATACCGTATTTCCTGCATGTTATGAAGATTTGTCTTAAATGTTTCAAGTGTTCTTGGTCAGATTTTGAAAAGGGTGTAAGATCATCTAAGTAAATGACCAAGAAGTCATGAATTTCCTTTGCAAAAGCAATGTCCATTGCTCTTTGAAACGTTGCCCCTGCATTTTTCAATCCAAAGGGCATCTTCACATACTTGAAAGTGCCCCATGGGGTAGTAAATGCAGTTTTGTCTTGATCATCAGGGTGTACCAGGATTTGATTGAAGCCTGAGAAACCATCCAACAATGATATTCTTGAGGCCCCTACTACCCTCTGAAGGATGTGATCCATTTTGGGTAAGGGGTAGTTATCTTTGAGTGACACTAGGTTCAAATTCCTTAAGTCTACACAAAGTCTAATCTCACCAGTTTTCTTTCTTGTAGGGACCAAATTTGAAATCCACTCAGAAAACCTGATTGGTGCTATGATACCAGCTTTGAACATTTTTTGTAATTCCTTTTCAATGGAAGGAAGGAGCACAGGATTGATTCTTCTCAATTTCTGTTTGAATGGTTTTTGATTAGGCTTGAGGGGAATGGTGTGCTGGATAACAGAGGTATCATAAGACTTCAAGTCCTCATAACCCCAGGCAAAGACATCTTGGAACTCTTTAAAGAGATCAATATATTTGGGCTTTTGATCAGGGGGTAAAGCAGCAGATAGCTTTATTATTTTAGGCTTGTCAGTGGTACCAATGTTACATTCCTCAATTGTTGCATCTAATGGCTGCATCTTTGGTTTCCTGGGGACATCATTTGAGTCAAAAATATCCTCTAGTGGGGTAAGGCCTGCTGGAAGAAGATTGTCTTTGAGTTGTATGATTTCATCTTCAGCGTTGCTCAGCTCTTCACAGTCAATTTGGTGAATTTGCTGAATGTTTTCTTTGTTGAAAATGGTTGGACTGAGTAATTGTTTGGCTGTTCTAGGTGACATTGGGTGGTCAGACTGTTGAAACTGTAATTGTGATTGACTTGCTCCATCAACTATTTGAGATTGACTTGCTGTCTCAAGGTCAATATTTAATCCTGTAAACTCTTGTTGCAAGGTTAAAAAGTTGTTTATTTGCATGTCATTCTCAAATACTTGCCACTCTTTGACATTGTTTGGAATAGAAGGCCTATATTTGACCTCTGCCGTGAAACAATTGTTGGGTTCTAATGGAAATTTGAAGGTGCTGGCAAATGTTGCCAAGCTATGTGCATGGAGATTGTGGCCCCTTGGAATCTTTGTGATAACAAACTCGGAGAAAGTCTCTAGTATTTCAATTACAGCAGACCTATAGGACCTCAGCCTTTTGTCATTGGTGACAAAATTCCCTTTTACTTGTTGAATTACTAGATCAGAGTCCCCCCTGATTGAGAGGCTATGTGCTTGTAATGATTTTGCAATCTTGAGGCCTAGTAGCAGAGCTTCATATTCTGCCATGTTGTTAGTGCATTTAAAGTTCAATCTATAAGCCCGGCCTTCTGCATAGCCTTTCTCTTTGTTATGTATCCATACTCCAGCTCCTGCCCCTAACTTGTTAACTGAGCCATCAAATTCTAGGACCCACCAGATGCCTTGCTGGTCAGGAGATTTCAAATTCTGTTCATGGGATGGTAGTGTGAGCATGAGTTGGGGTTTGTTTTCCCATTTGTCTCCTAGGATAATTTCATCATTTGTTTGACAATCTTTGACAACTAGAGGAGGGTTAATGGGTATTGTTAGGCTAATTGAAATTTGGCAGGTGCTACTTGTTTGATCAATGTTTTGTTCTTGTATGAGTGTTTCGGTCTTAATGTCATTGTTTGAGAAGCTTGCGCTGTCATTGAAGAGGATGAAGGAGTCTATGTCCGAATGGACAGCATATATTGGAAAATTTTGAGGCTTTTCTTCACTGCTGACCATATATTTCATGAGTGTTTCCCTATAAAGTCTTTTTGGTTGCCCAAAGACAGAAATGGTTGCATATGACATATCTAATTGCAGGGAGCCTTGGAGTTTGGCTCCCCATGATCTTGATAAGAGCATCCCATATTTGGGTGGGATATCAGCAACAACAACATCCATTAAAATGGTTTTGTTGGGAAATTGAACCAAGGACACACATAAATCCTTAATTAGGCCCAAGCATTTGACTTGACTAGAATCAAAAGAAAACAGATCTTTGTATGGTCTTGTGATGTCTAAGTTTAATCTTTCCATGACTGCTTTTGGCATCAGGTTATGAGAGGCACCTGAGTCAAACATTGCATTGTGCAGTATTTTGTCATGTATATGCAAGCTGACATAAAACGGTAAAACCCCTGTGACTACTGCTTTTCCATCTACCTCTGGGCCAAACAGTAATTCTGGAGTGTCATCTAACACATTTACATCATCTTTGCTATTGGTGAGCTGAAGGGATTTTTTGATCTGTTGTTTGTATATGTCATGCTTGGCTAGCTCTGAAAGGGGAATTGCTACCTTTAACTTGCCAATCTCTGTTCCTAGGTCAAAGGGTTTATCAATTTGGATTTTGGAGTCACGGGTAGCAGTTCTTTCTCTGTTCATTAGATCTTCTTGGTGGATTTCATCCTGATTTTGGAACCTGCCCCTTATATTGATGTCTTGAGGGTTAATGTTTGGGTTAGGGTGAGAGGACGAGGCTGCTATGGGCTGTTGTGGTGGGGACAGTAATTCAGTGACTTCCTCTACCACTACTTCCTTTGTAGGCAAGTTTGTTTTGTCATTAGGTTCAGTGACTAAGGTTTCTTTAGATTGTTGTTTCTCCTTTATCTTTTCGGGCTGATTCACGTTCACAGTCCTACTCCTTAGTTTGTATTGCTTATGGACTTCATAGACAGCAGTATCATATCCTTGTTTAAAGTCAAAGGATTCTCCTGATTGAGTTTGGAATGTTTTGCTTTCATCCTCCTCATGGTCCTCCTGAGTTAAGAAAACCTGGCTTTTACCATCCAGACCTATTAAGTTGATCTCAGGATCTTCATTGAGCTGATTAGCTGAGGAAGTTTCTGCATAATTTTCTTGAAAAGGGGGTCTGATATCTTGGTCTGCACTTGTTTTTCCTATATTGGGGTTCTGGACTCTCCTAAAATTTGGGTTTCTAGGAGGGTTGTTTTGTGGTGCCTCCCATGATGATTTCCTTTCTACTGATTCCACTCTCTCTCCCAATCTCTTCATGCTATTTAGAATTGCATCTAACTTTTGATCAAAACCCGAGGGTTCTTCTTTGAAACCAGTCTTCTTTTCCAGCTTTGCCCTGTTTCTTTTGGCAATTAGGTTGGCCTCTACAGTGACTGCAACCCTTTGGGCTTCTGCAAGGGTTGGAGGGTCTCTTTCTCTCAACTGATAGGCCATATCAGAATCAAAACCATCAGGGAAGTTATAAAGGGCCAAATCAGGAGGGGGCCTTAAGTTCTGGGGGATAGCATTGTATATGTTGTTAAACCTAGCACAATACTCCAAAACCGTTTCTTGGGGACCTCTTTTAATAGTGTTATATTCACCAAGTATATGGTGTGGATCTCTCTTTTTCTCCCATCTGTTGGTAAATTCCTGGTATAGAACTTCAGGGGTTGCAATGGAATTTGCATTTAAGGATCTAAACCAAGTTCTGACATCCCCAGTTAAGCTTTGAACAAAGATTCTCATCCTGACACTGTCATCATCTATTTCATAGGTCTCAAAGTGGTCTTGCATCTTTTTAGCATGCTGGATGGCTGTCAAAGGGCCATGGGAGTCAAAAAATGAGAGTCTAGTTTGGTAGTCTTGGGGTAGAGCTGGAGCATTGGCTGGTATCTGCAGAGGTGCATATCTGTTAGCCATATTTATGGGGTTTATAGGGTTAATAGGAACAAATGGGACAACAGGGATTACAGGTGTAACCGGGTTAAGAGGATGGGTAATAAGTGGGGAACTGGTTGAGGGAGTATGTGCAGATGGTGAAGATGGAAGGAGAGGACTTTGAGGGGTTGATGGTGAACTGGGGGAATTGGGTGTGGAACGGAAAAGAACTTTGCAAGGAGTGGGAATGAGGATAGGTTGGTCCGAACTTATATTTGAATCAGCAGGCTTGTCCTGCTTTTGCTGTCTCCTTATGTTCTTTGGTATGATATTTGGGTTATCGACAATGATGGGTTGATTAGGGTCAGGGTTTGCCCTAGTGTGCCTTGGGTTTCTTTTGGGAGCCAGCTTCTAAGTATTCTTTTAGAACTTTATACAGAAGTTTTATATGTACAAGGACTGAACAAGCATTCTGGAATGACTATATAGGTCTCAAAGCTAAGATGAAGATTCCCTAGCTAGCTCTTCCCTAAAGCTGTTCCTGTATTAGAGAAACAGTCCTAAGGCCTCTTGGCTAGTTTCAGGCTTGATGGTAGCTTTGGAAGATAGTTAGTAATTGCAAAATGTTAAGTCCCCAGTGGAGTCGCCATTTATGTTAACACCCAGGTTGTTCCCTATGACTCCCAAGGGAATACGGCCGGGGTAACCACTAACCAATCTTTGGATCACTGTTTCTAGCCAAACTGTGATCAGAGAGGGCTCTCTCTTTATGATTTGTAACTGTTTATGATAGGGTTTTAGGCTAGCTATTATGCACAGGTTTTGTTTATGTTTTGGTTGAAGAATATCCTTCAGATCTCTTGTGATGTGATTTTCAGAGAGTCAAGTACCATTGGGCAATGGAGTCTGTGGCTGTATGTGTTTGAAACTTTGAGATGAAAGATGGAACTTACAAGGCCATTTGAGTGCTTAATAGAACAGATTTTTGATTAAATGACTGGAAACAGGTAACACAAACAGTGAAAGCATTTAAGAATTTTCACTTATTGTTTATATATTCCCAACAGACAAGTTTGAGAGGAAAAAACAGAGGTCTCAGGGGCAAAAATTGAATCCCTGAGAATGCCTATCACAGTAAAAGACACAGTTTTGAAATGCAGCAATTAAGAATTACAATTCTGTCACTGTATCTGAGGAAAACATGTATAATAGCTCAGTTTGAGTCCAGGGTAATCATGGGTTAAGTCCTGGAACTATCCTTTCACCTTGCTATCGAGTGTAAAACATTCAAACAACAAAAGAGAACAAAGACTCGAAAACATATAACAAAGAGGTTTGAGAATACTTATTGTTTTATGCAACACCCTGGAATCCTGTAACATTCATCTTTCACCACAATACATCAAAGTACACCAAGCCTTGGAAATTCCATTCTTCCTTTGTATTACTTCTCTGAAAATATTACAGTAAGAGAGAGTTCTCAAAAGAAAATTCCATCAACCCTTTCAACTGCTGTGAAGGGTGAATATATACTTGCGGTGATTTACAAAATATCTGAGTTCTGAGTTATCTCAGATTTTACATTCTTACCAACTACTTAAGATATTATGACCAAAATTTAATACAGCATTGATTACAGAGTACAGGCATTTTAATGCTCTGTCAGAAGATATTTTAGCCTTTGGAAACAGCTAAGTCGGTCGAGATATTCTGAATAAATGCTGGAAGACCTGTCTTTAAGGCTTGTACGCTGTATCCTGGACTTGTCACCTGTGATTGTGACTGCTGCTTGTGGTGAGTCAATGGTCCTGCTGAGTTGGCTCAGCCTCTGCCTCTTCCCTGTAGATATTTTTCTTCAAAATTGTGCCTGCGCATGTATGCTCATTTGCCTGGAGAATTAGCGCTACTGATTCTGGCCTGACAAAATTGTCTGTGTCAAATTTCTCCAGACATCCTGTGTGGGCAGTTGGTGTGCTAAGATTGCCCCTAGAGTTTCATCTGCTTCTGTGAATTTGAAGAAGTTAGGTGGTGTATCAAACAGATGCTCAACTTCATTCATGAGGAAAAATAGGTTCTCCACCCTGTCATACATAGTCTGCCCGGTGGCTGGCCCTGCGTCTGCTGAAGTGCTGGGCGGTTTTGCAATCTCTGCTACTGCATGGGCATCAATTCTCTTATTGTAATTGTCTAGGGTGAGCAGTCTTCCTACACTGCTTAAAATGCTGGGGAGGCCTCTGTTCTGTAGTGCCACGAATTTTTCCAGGAATCTGTTGATTTCAGTCTGCATATCCTGTGTCCTCCTCTCCAGTGTTCCAACCAAGTTCCTCAATGTTATGACTCTTTTGGCTACAGCAATTGTTTCTGTCCTGTTGGTGATTCCCATGACAGCTAATTGAGAGCTAGTCTTATAGTTCAGAATATTGATCATCCTAGTAGCAGCTTCTGGCATGTGTCCAAGGCTTGCCCTGGCTCTCTGTATTTCTCTGTTTGCTTTAGTGATGAGCACCATTTGCTCATCCATGGTCTCAATATATTGCCACTGGTTGGCAATGGACCGCCCAATGTTGCTCCATAGCACTGCTTTCATTTCAGCTGTCACTTTTTCTAGTGCAAGCTCTTTCTCTAGTTCAGCAATTCTCCTCTTAAGAGCTTTTACCTCTCTCTCCTTGGCTGCCTCATTCTGTTTGCTCTTGTCAAACTTTTCATTTACCTTAGCCAAGGTTTTCTTAAGTTCATCCAGCTCTTTCATTTGAGATTCCATGGCTTGGATCTCAGCTTGCAGCTTTTGCATGTCTAAACTAGTAGCCTGTTCCGATGTTGTAGTTGTTGTTGCTGTGTATGGCGCTGTAGTTGGTGCTGTAGCTTCTGTTTGCCAAGGAGGAGGAGTAGTCTTTGGGGGACTTCCGTTGGCCCTCTTCTCTTTGCTTCAGTGCTTCTTGTAGTGCTGCCTTTGCAGCTTCAGTTTGTCCTAGCTGGTCTTGAGTCCTAACCAGCTCTTTGTATAGGGATACCAGCAGGTCTGTAGTATCCTTTTCTTGCCTTTGCTGGGCAACTTCATCTGTTTGTGGATGGATGGTGGCCGGGAGTTTGATTTTCTTTCTTAGGGCCGCCATGTCTGCATCCCTTATCTTCAGGAGTTCTTGGATGCCTTTGACATCTTTAGGATCATGCCCTATATCTATAATTACCTCTTCCAAGGACTTGATCCTGTTGTCCTTGGCTTGTGATGATGCTCTTTCTAATTCCAGCTGAGAAGCTGTGTTATCCAGGCTGCTCTTTAGTTTGTAGTTCTCCAATGTCTCATCTGCCAGGCAGGCATACACCATTTCACCAGTTTGTTTATGTAATTCAATCTTGTCCATAGGGTGTATGTCTTTGGCAAGAACCTCCATGTTGGTTCTTAGATAGTCCGAGGTGGACTGAGGATGCAAAGTTGTGGGCATGAAGTGGCTCATTGTCATTTTGCCTTCGCTCACATCGAAAGCAGACATGAGTCTCTGCTGGTTGCTAGGAGCTAGGTTTAACAAGTGATTATACAGCTGCACTTTTATGGGATCACTCCTCCTTTTGATGTCAATGAATTGCTGCTTTATACTTGACTGCCCTTCTCTATGTTGACCGGAGGAGCTGACCTCTCCTCCCATAGTCATGTCATGTCCACGCTGAGATGAGCTGGCCGAAAGTTCTCCACTGGGTGGGCCCATGCCCATGGCTTGCCTTACTGCTATGTCCTCCTCTTGGGAGTCATTCAGTCTTTGTCTCTTCTCTCCTCTGATGAAGGATGAGGTGTGGGGGGTCTCTCTCTCCCTTTTCCTGGTCAAGTCCTCCTTCTGTGGTGTTTGGAGGACTGAGGTGTCTACATTGGTGTCTGTCCTGGGAGGCACCTCTGTTTGGGGCTGCTGCTCAGTGTGACTAGGTAGATCTGTCCCCTTTTTCTGCTGCGAGGGCTGCTGTTCACTGGACTGTGCTTCTTCTTGCTGCTGCCCCAGTTATTGCTGTTCCATTTCTTCTTGCTGCTGTAGCAAGGTGTCAACTTGTTCTTCTGTCAATATAGGTGGCTGTTCCACCTGTTTTCCTTTGTCTTTGCTTGCTGCCTGGGATGTCTTCTCAGTAGTTTGCTGCTGTGCTGCTGAAGATTTAGCAGCTGTTCCAATTTGCTTTCTGTAGGAGAGGGGCACCTGTCCACAAGTTTCCAAGTCAGCTTCTTTTTGCACATTCCTAGCTTCTTTCTCAAGTAATTCTTCCTTAGTGACTTGTTCTACTAGTGTACCCTCTTCCCAATCTAGTGCATTGGCATACTGTTCAATTTCAGGTTGTCTTTTATGTGCATAGTTGCCCAATTTGTATCTAATTCTCCTGAGGGAGATAGAATGATTGGGGTCATAGGGAATCCATTCAAAACTGGTCTGCAATCTGAGGCCTTCCAGGATGCTGTCTGCCTCTTTCCACCCTTCCTCTTTCCTGTTATATAGGAAGGAACCTAGCTGGTTTCTTACCTTCAATTGTGACTTCTTGTTTCTACTCTGAAAGTGAAGGTAATCTGAGTTCCCAAACTGCCTGAAATATTCTAAGGCAAAAAGCCTCATGGGGACATACCTCGGCAACCTAAATGGGTTCAATTCACAGCCATATATCCTAATGACTGTGTGGTTCTGGTAGAAGTACCAGTTGCCAATATTGTAAGATTTGTTCAAATGTAGAATCCTCTTCATATCATCGGTTAATCTAGGAGGAGGAGTACCTTGCAGCGCTGTTAGGGCTGGATGAACAAATAAATCAATAAACTCACAGTATGTATAGGGTGATACTGAGGTAGAATGAAAAACAGAGGTCCAGAAAACAACTGATCTTGGGATTCCTTGGGCATTGAGTGGCCTCAAAGGAACTGAGAAGGTAGCTGGCTGGTAGAAAAGGAATAAATGATATATATAGGAGGAGTACCTGAACAGTCTCTCCCTTTTCAAATTCATGAACTGCTCATGGATTTTCTCTGCTATGTAAGTTGCATAATCATACTGCACAGCTGGAGGCTTACCAGGGGCAAATATAGACAGCCTTGCCATTATGCTGTCATCTACATCTTCCAACCCCCTGAATCCTAGGACATAGCCAATTAGATCCACCAACATTCTGCCCAACTCATTTAGATATTGGTACCCAATAGGAGGGGTTCTGACTGTTTCAGAGCCTGGTGTGACGAACAGTTGGTTGATTTTGACAATCTGGTCACTGGACAGCTTGATCCCTCTGTTAATCAGATTCTGCATGGATAGAGGGGTCAATTTCTTGGCTGTTTTGAAGCGCAGCATCTGGTTTATGCTCTCTGGGGTGATCTGGAACAGGACTAGGCCTGTGGGGCTCATGACTGCTCTTTGGCTGGGGTCATAGCATTCCTGGCAGTTATAAATGAGCTCTGGCATAGGATTGACTTGGGGAAGGTTGTATATGGGCAAATTTGACTCCCAAATCCCCAAGATATCTGCCCCACTGAGGTGCTGGGCCCTTAATTCATTCAACATTTGAATATTGTACTTGGTTCCCATGGGGAACCAATCCAGCATTTGGTAGTCCATGTCTCCCAGGGCTTTCCATGCTAATTCCTGGTGAGGAGCATTGATGGGCTTAATATTCAGTGCAATAGGGGTCTCCATAGCTCTTCAAGATGCAAGAATTGCAAGTGGACAGGTGGAATGGTAAAAACACAGTCTGGAGGCAGTTCTCTGTGGAAACAGTTGATGTTTTGAGTATCCAAGGGGAATTCTCTCAATAGCAATTGAAATACTACTGGAGTCTAGTGACAGAACTTCTCTGTGGTCTAACTGAACTCTCCAATCGGGTGAATTATATCTATTAGGAGCTCTGCCGGGAAAAATGGTGAATTACAGTGGTTTTATGTGAATTGCAGGTTTCTAAAGCTCTGCAGGTACTTCTTGGCCCTCACAATGACAATGGTGGATGAACAAATGGAAATGAACGGTGCAAATAGCGTTTTTATGGTTCTACTATCCCTCTGAGCAATTTCAAGCTTAATGAAGGTCGTATGGAGGGCGAAACGGTCTAAATACCTGTAATTCGATGAGCAGAGGTTGAAGCAAAGGTGCACAGTTGCTGCTTGAGGAGGTCGCCCGGGCTAATAGACTGGTTGGCGAAAATTAGAGTGCAAACGGTCATGCAGAGCGTCCAACAGAAATAACAGTGAAAGTGGTAAAAAACACGGGAAAATTGGTAAATATGGGTTATTTTACCAATTTGGCGCTTTTTTCTGCTGACGTCAGCATGACGTCATTGGTGGGTCATGGTGAGGTGACGTCAGCTGACGTCATCGGGCGACGTGGCAGTGGGTAACTGGTCAAAGGGGCGGTGAGGTGGCAACCCAGTCAGCAGCGAGGTGGACCAATAACAAAGGCAGGTACGAGCAGACAAGGACGTGGCGGCGAGTCAGCGACGGGTAGGTGGCAGTCAAACCGCAGCGGTCACGGTTAAGGCCTTAACCGCCGCGGTTTCTCGGGGCGGTTTAGGTACGGCGCAGAGGCTGTCAGACTTGGCTCCGAGATGGTTCATCGATCGACGCGTGGAGGAGGCGTGACAAGGCGCAACGTCACTTTCCCGGAGGTTAAAGTGCCGCCATAGGATGCGCTCCGATATTGATGTGGACCGTCGGATCTGATGGGCTTGATCCGACGGCTGGCGGAGGAGAAAGATGCGCGCTTCATACTGCGGGCGGAAAAGATTAAACTTTGTGGGTTTTTATGGGTTTTTTCAAATGTTTCGTTTAACCAATAATGTGGTAGGATTGGGGAACGTGCCAAAGGCGGGTATTAACCTTTGCAAAGGTTTTTATAGGCAAAAGGGGTTTGGAGAGGGGGTTTTATCAATGCAGAGGTGATTTGAGGGTAAATTATCTTGCAGCAAAGGGGGAATAGGGTGGAATAGGTTCACCAAAGTGGCCAGATGCCATTTGGTCCCTTTTGAAAAATACACGGCTATTATGCCTAGGGGAGGGAATATACATAAGATTTGGGGTTTTATACACCTTAGTGTTAGTATTATTAGGGGTGGGGGTAAGATAGGGGAGGTTATATAGTAGAATTAGGAGTTAATATGAATGAAGGAGGGGAATTAGAAAGGGGGTGTTAGTGATGGACTAGAGAGGGAAGAAAAAGAAGTTAGTGATCCTCTTTGCTGTGAGTTCATGGAATTCACCACTTTGTTTGCTGATAGATTTATTGCCTTGGCAAGAGACCTATTGATACCTGTGTAATGGTGATCATATTCTTTCTGCAACCACAACTGCCTACCCAACTATTTTGCCTAGCATTTTTTGTTTCTTCTTGGAGGGGCACTTGGACTTGCAACCCTCAATTGCCTTTTCTTTTCTTTGGCTTTTTCCTTTTCTCTCTACCTACTTCTACCCTTATGTCTTCCAAGGTCCCAGATTGAACTTTTGGGAACCTTTGCTTCTCTACCTGAACTACTTGTCTGCCAAGATTAAGCTGTTTGGACAGACCTCTTTCTCTATTCTACAACTCAAAATTGAAACATGGCATGATCCAGATTAGACTGTTGAATCATCCACAAAATTTGAAATAAGGTCCTCAATACTTGAAACACTTTACCCAGCTCTTGCTTTCTAAGAAATATGGGATCTTTGGGACACCAGAGCAGAGCATATTTGGCTTTTCTCTTGCCAATCATGAAATATGAAACCTATTAGTATAGGTATCCAACACCACTAACATTGGCCATTAGAAAAAAAGAAGGAGAGTGAACATAGCTTTTCGACCTATGAGTCAAGGTACCCACATATTCTACAACATAAGGAATATCAGAAGGAAGAGGTTTTGAAGGAGTCATGGGGGACTCACGGACATCCTCAATATCAACCTCGACTTTTGATTGAAAGAGAACCCTAGCAAGGACCAGAGCATTTCCGTCCAAATTACAAAACTAGGTTCACCTTGTGAAATGAGAGCCCCTAGAGAAGGATTAATCTATGATTTGTCAGCTGCTACTAGTTGAAAATCACTAGTAGAATTGCTCCTATGCCTTCTAGATGAAGGCTCGACAATCACAAGTCAAAGCCCATGAAGTCTCCTAGACTGACGAACCAGTCAATCAACCACTTTTAAATATTAAGAGAACTTTTTAAAGACTCAAAAATAAAAACTTATGCCAATCTAGGAGAAAAGAGAACTCACAAAAAATTCCCTAAGGATACAACCAAACAAGAAACTTCCAGGTATTTCTGCTCTCGGTGATTAGGACTAGACACCAAAATACAAGAAAGTGAAGATAAGGACCTCTCAAGGATATTTTAGGATAATTATGACCCAAGCCTACTAGCAAAAGTATTAGAAATGGTTTCACTAACCTCCAAATAATAGCCTTTTCTAGTGCAGGTACCCAAACTTCGCAAGGGCACCCTTGAGAAGTACTATAAAAGTGATGCAATGTTTGTGTCAAGTACCAAGGGTATTCCTTCCTGCAGTCACTTGTTTGGTCCCTAGGATAGGAAACTAAGGTCACTATCTCATAATGAGAGTTCAGGCAGAATAGTCATGGGCTCAAGATCCAACAAGTAGGAGAGGGGTAATCTCTCTTTCATTATCTTCATTCATCCTCGCGCTTAACTCTTGTGTTTAGGGAGAATTCGTTGACAAGTTAACTATACTAGATTTTCACTCTTTAATCAACTTCTATGTGTCAGTATAAAGTGGCCTTGGAAAATTTACTCTCCACACACCTATTCCATGGCCCTAAATGCCCTAGGCTAATTGATGTATCTATGACAAAAAAAATCTAGTTCATTTTAAATTAAGTGCTTGATTTTTTTGGTTGTTATTTAGGTCATGGGTAGCAAAAGTGCAACATGTAATGTTCTAAAGAAAAAAGAAACCAATAGAAAACTACGCTACATGCAATGCAACTTCTTTTTCTTCAATGAAAGGTGATCTCTACAAGGTTCTACGAGAAATCTATGAAAGGAAAACTCTTTTCTTTTTCCTTTAAACACACTCACATATTCAACATCTATCAAAACAAACTAAAATGCCTAAAATATGAACTACCTTAATGCATACTAAAATGCCTAAATGTAAAATTCTATGGAATGCTCTAAACAAACAAATTTGTTCTTTCATAGGCCAAAATCTGAGATTTGACAAACAAGGATAAACAAATATCCAATAAAATATCTCCCAAACGAAGCAAATTTCAAGCTCAAGAAAATATTTGCACACTTGTTGAGAAGCCGAAAAGACCAGAAAACCAAAAACCAAAGCAAAGAAAGGAAAAAAATAAATGTTTTTTCTCTTTTTATTTTTAAGGACTTATGACAAAATTTTCAAGAAGGGAAAGAGATCAATCACTTCAAGATCAAAATCAAGTGAAAAGACTCCAAACTTCACAACAATCACCAAGATGATCTGACTAAAGTGAATAAGAGACCAAAATGCTTGAGCAATATGACCTGAAATATACATAAAATATTTAGAAAGATAGAATGATTTCATAGAACCAAAATCCTTCACTGAACCAAAATTTCAAAGATCCTTATCAAATAATAAAAAAGAAACCAAATGAGTCAACTTCAGTAATGCAAAGCGAAGTAATGAAAATATTGGATTAGAAGCAAGTTGAGTCCCAAAAGCATAGAAGTGTTAGACACTTCACAAAAAATGTTTGAAACCCAAACTTCAAATGCAAAAACTTTGAAAAAATTTGAACCATAGTTTCACAAAATATTTTTTCAAAATGAGATAAATAAACTGACATTAGTAATAAAGAAGACCATTCCATACTATAGATGACTTCAAGAAAGCAGGAAAAACCAGACTACACCCCTAACGGAAGGAAAAACTTGAAAAAGTCCTTTTTTTGTAAATATACATGACCTTTTAATAAAAAAAACCTACATATACACACAATTATTTCCAAAGAAACTAGCATATATGCTGGTTTATTTGGTAGGAACCACATATGTAGACCTCTCTTTACAACAAAAGAGAATATATATAAAAAAATAGGGAAAAATAAAATAATAGACCTGATCCAGAAGATTAGATTGATTTCTAAGAACGCGAATGAGTAAAAAATACTGGAAAAATAAAGAAACAAGAAAGAAAATCCCAGAGCAAGGGAAAAAGAACCCTTCTAGGAAATACGTGACTATAATACTTAGCATCGTCTCTAGTTCTGTTGGCAAGAAAAACTTCCCCAGGGAAAGGGTTGAAAACCTCAATAGATGGAGGGAAGGCAATAAAAAGGAGCATACATTCAAGCAATAAAACTATACAAACTACCAAATTTGAGTTTGAGAGGAGTACCCGTAGGTCCTACATTTGATGTCGATCTCATAGGGTCCAAATCCTAAGCTTCCTTCAAAGTGAGCAGAACTGCAACACAATTCAAAGAATCATATACATAGAAAGTAGTTCAGAGTGCGTGCATAATAAGAATGTTAGCTCATGAAGCATAAACATATAAATCATGCCATATTACACATGAATCATAAAAACATAAAATCATAACATATCAAAAACTAGACAAAGCTTCTTTATTGATATCAACAAAAATTATTGGAGAGATATAACCTGATCCGACCACAGCACCAACGAAACCTTCCTTCGGATCAGTCCAACCCAAGGCTCAAAGATCCCCTCTCAAGCATGTGCAAAAGGATGCCATATAATGAAGGATGAGCATCTATGCAAGGAAACAAGGGTTTCCTATGACTGGGAATGCAGGAGGCACAGGGAAAATCAGACTTGATTTGGGAACCGAAAAGACTATAATGTCAATATCCTATCTCCTTGATGTCATTTTGCCTTCCCATGAGGTGTATAAATACCACCAAAAATCATTTGATTCAGCTAGGCCAAGGGATCCTATAGGTGGGATTTTGGTGAAACCTGTAAACCCTGCCTAAAAGATAGGATATTATTTTATTTTTTCATATTTTAAATAATATGTGCAGGTTTTGTATTATGGTACCCACGTGTGTACGCAATTTTTAAAGGGCAGAGTCGCATATGGAATTCAAAATATTATTTTTTAATAAATGATCAAATCTATATAGGAAAGGGTTTCCAAAGGCGTTGGCTTCAAAAGCTTACACCCAGGTTCAGAGTTAGTTTTCACTAACCAACAAAACCATATAATATCGACCGTTTCAGCAATGATCCATGTAGCAAAGGCCCAGTAGCACCTGAGTCAATATTGAGGAATGCTAGAACCAGGTTTCTGCATCTAGAGGGGCTATGCAGTGTGTCTATAAGATTTCTTTTAGTTTAGGGCTTAATCCTCCCTTCACGAACCGTTAACCTTATTGTTACAGTCATAGAGCGTTTTCCTACATAACAAACCTATGAGCTACGCATAAATAGTCTAACATGAATTATTCATCATATAAAACAATATTTGAAATTTTCTGATACAATTATAGAAGAAATATACAAAATCGAACCCTAACCAGGAAGAAATACAGAAACTAGACCAACATATAAAAATACATAGATTCGTTCAAGATTCTTCTTTATTATTTCAAATCTTCACTGATACAATCTTTCTGACCCTGCACACATAGCTGCAGGGGCCTGCACACACAGTTGCATACTTACCAAGGTCTCTACACATATAGTTGCAGGAGGCTTCCCCTTTGCCTGAATATAGAAATATATCGCACTTATAGACTCAATATCATATCATAACTTCAATTATTTCCTTTGACTGACTAATACAATCATTTATATATCCTTTTCCCTTATAATAACATGGTCCGCAAACCATGGGAGGAGCTCAAAATAATCAAATTTATCCCATCCATTTACAAAATAAGGGGCTTTGACCCACCCTAAAGCCCATTTGCCTCCTAGAATCTGCGTGAATCACGCTCTGCTTGTCAAAATATAGAAACTTTACACGACTTAGACAAAACTTGGACCTAGAGGACCCCTACCCAATAGCCCCCCCCACACAAATATGTGACTATTCCTCATGTCACTTAGACGGTACATCCTGAACCTTTGATTTTAGGCCAATGTATCCTAACTTCAATGGATGAAGTGTCCTTTTGAACTGCATTGTCACATGTCGAACTTCCTCTACGAGCTTCTTTGTTGTCGGCCCTTCTATTGCTAGAACGAGCATTCATTGAGCCTGTTGCATGCTCTCTAAATTTCTCTCCACTGTCTATGAAAGATGATGGGCCTCATCTGCTGAAGGCCATGTCCACATGGATATTATATGTGCCTTATGCCGCAAATCATCAATTTGACCTTGCAGAAACGTTCCCTCCTAAAGACATTCAAACCATTTCACAAGTGCTAAGTTTTGCGTTGTTACTTTGAGCTCATCTAACTGTAGTTGTTTGTCATGGATTTCTACCTCAATCTTTTGCACATGTGGGTCCTCCTGCAGTGAGGCACATATCTCCATTATATCCTAAAAAATCTAACAACAGTCCTTGACTGCAAGGGTGATTTCTTCCATGTAAGATTTTATTGCAGCTCCATGCTCCTCTCGAACTTCAGGTAGTGTGGTAGGCTGCAACTTCATCTGGTGTTCCATAATCTACATATGCATCTCAAATCTTACTTTTTCCACCTCTTCCTTTGATTCCTTGACCATTGCGGCAAGATTTTGAAGCTTCTCCTCTGATGCTACCTCTGTCTGGATATGTAGCTCTGGAAGCTCACTACAATATTTATTAATAGCCTCTTCCAGCTACTATCTACACGTATATGCCTCATCATGATCCTGTATTGCTTGATTCTTCTCGTCAAACATCTATTGGTTTTTTATTTTTACTTATTTTACGACCAATATCATTCACTTCTCTCGAAACTTTAGTTTTTTAGAGACTTCCTGATGTAACTCATGCAATGTCTGAATGCAAAGTGCCACAAGGTTGAGACTCAGACTTTTCCATAGATGTGTGTGCTCCTGTTCTTTGGTTATCTCAAAATGTAGAGAGTCCCCTGGTAGGTTCACAACCCGAAGATCAGATGTGATTTCTATAGTGGTACTAAATTTTTCCACGTTCTCTTGACCCATGCTCACCTGAGTCTCACTCGCTTGAACCACACTCGCCTGAACTTCCATCTTCTTAAGCCCCTATTGGACATCTATCAACACTACTTTGTACTGGTCTTCAATATTTCCCCAGAAGTCCTCCATCGTAGCTTGGACTATGTCTCCTATCTCATCGATATCCCCCTTAGTGAGGATCATTGGATCTGCACAAATGGATCTATTTGACTTTTTCTTATTCTGTGCTACTTCAACACTTTTATTCTTCCTCCTTTTCACTATAAATGGGGAATCAGAGTCATCCATGTCTACAAAAGGGTATTCACCACCTTGATCACCGTCATTAGTGGCTAGTTCCTCATGTTCAAATTCATGCTCTGTTTCCTATGGGGTGTTCTTCTCAAGGTTAATTATGACCTTCTGAGGTACCTTCTTTTTATCCTCCTTTACCACTGGCTTTTCGGTCTATGCACCTTCAGTGGCTTTCTTAGTCTTACTTGCGCCTGCCTACTCTACTCTTCTACAGTTGAAGTGAGCCAATTACTAGACCACTTGCTTATTATTAGCAGGATGTCCTCCTCAGTAACTAAGTATGGAAGCTCATACCATACCTCCTCCAAATTTTTCTTCATGTGGATATATACATGGTCAAACTCTGCTTTAATTTTGGTAATGCTATGATATTATTGAAACAAACTTGGTGATAGTCATGGCTTCTAGCTGATTACTATGTGCAGATCCATCTCAAATAAGAACCAAAACAATTTGTTCTCTGGAGTGGGGTGCCACATTTATAACCTTTTTCAAATTCAAATACCTTGATCACCTTCAGATCCCCCTCATAAATGCAAATTTGGCAGCACTTTCCCATATATGCTCCTTAAATGTGTTTCCCTCACTTCTTTTAATGACAATTTCTCTATCAAATCAACTGTAGCAACCCCAATGGTCATATTCTAGACAAATTGCATCATACCTTTCCTTGCAGCATAGTTACCCCTTATTCATCACAACTTCCTCCATTTATGCCATCCTCCTTAATACTACACAACCCTCCCTTTTCGATAAAGGCCTCCTTTGGCAGAGTACTTTATAGTACCGTGCTTCCTTCCAACTGCCTATAGCACTAAGAATTTCCTTCGTCCATATATTCATTATGTAGTCCCAAGGACGGAATCATTCCTGTAGAGTTTCAACCTACTACCATTTACTCATCCAACAAATAATTATCCATTTAGATTGACGAGTTGAACTGTGCCACCATCTGATATATGCCTGATAACGTATGGTCTTGGCTAATGCATCCTAAAATTACCATGGAAATTTGCGAACTTACTATCATACAATAGAACCAAGTCTCCATTCTTAAAAGTTCTCTACTTAATATGTCGATAGTGCCATGCCTTTTCATTTTCATTTTGACCTGAAACCTTACGGGCTTTCTTAGATGTAGCCTTTGTGGATTTCATGCTGGTCATACCTATCACGCCTTCGCTGGCATGAGAGTCTTTGTTTGATTTAGGAGGAGGAGGAATGGAAAATTCTGGTCTAGGAGCATCAGGGATTTTGTCATAGAGCATGCTAGACTGAGTATAGATCAAGTCTAGATATTGCGCACAAGCAATGACTTACTTTTCTGTGACGACTCCTCCCTTTGCCACATCTTCTGTAATAGAAAGTAACAGTGACTTAATAAACCATTCAGCTAGTAGCTGATCAGTAACATATGTTTTTACCATTCTACGACGACATCGCTACTCATGAATATGATCAGACATGTGAGTGGCCGTCGTCTACTTGAAATTAGTAAGAAGCTCTGTTCATGTTTCGTACCTTATTGGTAACTGAAAATGGGTTAAAAAGGTGGTGGCAAGGGCCCCGAAGTTATCAAATGAAGCTCTAGGAAATTCTATGTACCATTTTGTTGCCGGACCAATTAACGTTCGCTGAAAAAGGTGAAGCCTAATCGAATCATCATTTAGAGTGTTGGAGGAACACCATAGATGAAAGGTCATCACATGATTTGACGGATCTTCACCCGGATTTCCATTGAATTTAGGAATATCTGACAGAAGTTTATGAGGAATCGCCAGCCACCAAGGGGCATAAGAAATTGAATCGTTTGTTAGCCGATTTAGATCTGGTAACTCTAAAGTTGCCATGAAGGGCAACCGTTGATTGAGGTTCGGCGAAGCATACCCAGGATAAGATGGGATCGCCTGAGCAGTGGGTCTTTGCATACCAGCATAATGTATTTGATGCTGATAACTTTGATAAGTTTGTTTGGCATTACCATTTTGGGATGATTGATAATAACCGTTTTGAATATACGGCTGCCTGTTACCTGCAAAGTTTTGTTACTTAGGTCCTTGGTAAGCTTGCTGGAATTACGGTTGTTGATGTTGCACTAGCCATGGTTGTGAAACCATTTGTTGTTGCCCAATACTAGATATTTGACCAAGATGAGGGGTAATTGTACCCGTTTGAGCCTGAGTCACTCCAATTAAGGAGCCACCAATCGGCGATCGCGGTTGCGTCGTAGAGACAAGAGGTTGTTCTATTACGACCTGAGAAACTTGAGGCTGGCATACAACAGGCAACGCTTGTACTTGCGACACCGTCACAATAGCTGGTGTAGTGGGGATATTTGACACAAGTAGACTTGGTTGCATTGGGTATGCAACTCTTGGTTGTTGAGTCAGTATTGGCACCCAACCACTGGATGTGATTTCATTTTGACCCGAATTCAGTTGAGAACTCTCATATGGTTGTTCTCTCAGAGGGAACAATGAAATGGCATACTTCCCCCCATACGGTGGCAATCCAGTGCTCAAGGGAAAGATTGGCCTTTGTAGACCGGACTGCCCAAATTGATATTGTTGCGAAGGATCAATCTGTTGAGACTCAACATAAGAAATTCTAGATATTATTCCGAACGAACAAACGGGAACATACCATACTATCGAAACAGTCCCTAGGTGGACTCCCTCTAGTGGTTGAGAGCTAGTTGGGACAGATGGTATGCCAGCGAACATCGTCGGAGTGGTGGCAGGAGGTTCTGCTACCGCTGTATCGAATGACACAGTCCTAGATGTCGATGGTTGTCCAGACATATCGAGTCTATCCAAAAGACTTCCTAGCGATTCTACAGGAACTTGCGATGAAGGGGTATTAACTTCTGAAGTAGAAGGATATAGGTGGATCCCAGTTCCAAAATGTGATGGAGTACTAGATGGAAGATCCTCCATAATCTCTTCTATAGCAATCAATCCAGGTGGGAGAGGTAGACCATCAGGTCCATAAAATATTTCTGGTGCTGAAGAAGGTATAGATTCTACAGTGACAGATGCTGGAGGGGTAACACCTTCCGAATCAACCCTAGATGGAGCTGGTTCAGGAATATAAGTGTTTATTGTTACACTAGGATCAGTTCTAATGTCCTCTTGTAACTGCAGAATTTCTTCGGTAGAGGCAGGGATACTAGAAATGGTTGGAGTAACTGGAGTCTCAGAGGATGTTGAAACACAAGCTTCAAACAAGCTAGGAGACTTTGACCCAGTTAAATGAGTCTGCTTGGCCTGGAATGGTTTCGTTTCTCGATTCAAAGACGGCTGACTCGTCAGTCTCCATGAATGACAGGGTTTTGATTGAATTTCTTCCACGATTGTGGATTATTTGATCAACTCAAAGTAAGAGGGGAAAATGTTATTCCGAATTAAATGAATTTTAGACACTTTGACACAACTCGCTTTTTCAATTTTTAAGAGTCGATAAAAAGCTAAAGATGACTCTAGTCGCCTTCAATTTTTAATGAGCCTGAAGTGACAAGTGCTCAAATGGACCTTTTCCTTTGAGGAGTCTGAAAAGGGACGAAAGAGACTACTCTGGAAATCTAGACAGAGAAATTACCAAACCAATCACAAAACTACAGAATACTTTTTACAGTATGGCAGTGAATCTTCCTAAATGTTGTGTTCAGTGCATTATGATCAATAGGGCGGCAGACACAGCTTCCTAAGGATAAAGGATATAGCCTATTGTGTTCTCCCAATATATACTCGACGATACGTGGGAACACAAGTCCGTACTGGTACTTGTCGTCTCAAAGAGGAGGAATCACCCAACCTATGATGAAAGCGACAGTTACCAGGCTTTATGATGCCGGAATACGTCTCTAGCCTAGACTTCTAAATGTTGTGCGTTAGGTTCCAAAGCATTTTTATGTTCATTGAATTTATTTTACAGTTTATCTTTCTTAAGAAGTTTTCCTTTAAGGTTCACCACGTGATGTAGATATACAACTCCTAAATATGTAATCTAAGATGATAAACAGTTGTTTACTCTTCTTTTTGCAATGAAAATCATAGCTACTAAGGAAAGAGAAGCGAAATCCTCTCAACATAGAGCAGAGAGCACACACTAGATGCACTGTCCTAAATCAAATCAACAAGCAGTCTAAATGCAAATGCACATGCATGTAATTGTTTTCCACTTTCTTAATGTGTGAATGACAAGAAGAATGCTAAATACAAATCTAAATTATCTCTTCTTTCAAAACGACAGTACTAACAATTTTCTTTTCAAAAAAATGAAAGGAAGACAAGAGGACACTTTGCGATTTTGAATTGAAAACTGCTTTCGACACTTGAAATACTATCAATTCAAATCAAATACAAGAGTAATAGTGTAATTGACTATCAAAAAGAGGAGGATTCTTTTCTTTGACTGAAAATGACACTTTCAAATCAAAAGTCGACAGTTCGATTAAGCTACTATTTTGTAAAGGAGAACTGTAAATGGCAAAAAACACATAAAAACATTCACAATTCTTTGTACAATAGAGGCTGAATAATGCAAAGGAAGGGGGTTTCAACAGTGGTCTACTGATCACAGACAACAAAACTCTTAAATAAAGCTGAAGACAGTGAAAAAAAAACCAAAATCTGGAGGCAAAAACAGTCTTACCTGATCATCGCACCTATAACACAGGGAAACAGGGATGCATCCCACCTACTGAACAGAGGAGGTGTGATGCATCTAGTCTACCAAAAGGAGATAGTGCGATGGTCCAGGGACAAAACTTTAACTTGGTTTTTGGTCACAGTTTGCTGCTTAGTTCAGGGATTTAGGTCGAGCTAATGATAGTCAGTAAATACAAAGTATAGGGTTTGATCTAATGAGGTTACTTGAGCTACCTCCAGGGCACTTAGGATGTTTGCAAGTCAATTTTTCAGTTCATAAACAAACCCGGAGATTGACTGAAGCAGCGTTGATCTACTTTGCATTTGCATAACAAATGCAGTTCAAAGGATAGCTGGATTAACTTTAGGCGCTGTCTGTAGTTTATGAAGCAAACAAATAGAGACAAGAAATCAAACTATTCGCTCCCTAGCGGAGTCGCCATTTTGTTATCGGCAAAACTAGTGTCTATTCAGAGCTACTAGTCCCACTAAGATGGGTAGCTATCTTAGAAACAAATGAACTAAATTCACTTGTGTTTTCCTTTACGAGAGATAGATGAGAAGGAAGCAGAGAGTACCAACCTCATTCTTTCACTTGGCTCCTTACTTGTTTCCTTTCCCCTTTAACAGAATCTCGCCACTCCTTCCTTACTTGTCCCACTTCAAAGAGCACCTGTAGAGTCAAAGCAACATAATACCATCAAAGCATAGAGATCTATCACCATAAACAATATAGGATCAGATATATATTGACCATACAAATGCATATATCAATACAAGATTCAGAGATATACAAGAATATGGAGGAAAACAACCACTTGATCTGACCCAGGGCAATCCTCCCAGCATGAAAGCCCTCTTCACCTCATACAAATCAAGATCACCCAACAATGTCTTCAAAGAGAAACCAATAGCACTTTCTTGCAAATTACAAAATTCCAGCCTTTGGATCTCTAGGATGAGGGATCCATATATAGATGTTTGCAGTGGGGTGAGTCAGCTTCTGGGATTTTGATTAGTGTCATCTCTCTGATAGTTCTTGGTTCCACTTGGAGATTTCATGATCTCTTACTCATCCTTGGGCGAATTCAGAGAGGCAAGTGTCAAATGAGCAGCTTCTAGAAGATTCTCAGGGTCTCCACCTAGCAAATTGCTTGTGCCATTTGTCTACTCTCGCTCATCGCACCCTATAGAAGGGCTTTCCAGTATGCATCACACTTTTTGCATGTGGCAGGTGAGATGCATCGCACCCTTAGCACTGGGCAGTCTGTATGGTCCTACTTTGACCAGTTCTGAGTAGTTTTTCATGGAGAACTTCTGGGAGATGATGTAATCAGCTGAACTTGCTCCTTTAGGGTATGAAACAACACTTTTAGGGACTTAAAATCCCTTGGTTTATGGACATATATGATTGGGGTTGCATTGCCCAAATATGTCTATAACACTTTGGAAAAAATTGTGGCTATTATGCTCATCATACGGTTCCAATCTGAGCACGTTCTTTTGGAATGGTGTTCATCATGAAACAAGCGGTACGAGTCTACCGTGATATTTTAAAGGTTCAACACCAGGTTGGAGCTCTATGAAGATTGGTTGCTTGCTTGCTTCCTGAAGCCACGTTCTTCTTCGGTAGGTACCCGGGAGGCCTACTACTCACGATTGTCTCGCTAGTCCGTTGTTTGAGTTCAAAAACTTCGGTAGTCAGGGACTTGAGGAGATGAGTAAGGCTCTCAACGTCACTTGATTCCTTTCCCTTAGCCTTAGTCACATAGGCCTGAGACCTCTTTCCCGTGTCCTTGGAGTTCTTAGTGGATTCGTCATCTACAATGACTCCAATAGCGTGCAGGTATTTCTCCATGGCAATAGCCTCTTCACAATTTTCGTTCAGTGTTGATTTTGCATCTCACTTGACGAACTACACAATTGTTGAATTGAGGCTTCTATGATCCATAACAGTTTTAAGAAGGTTTTCGGCATAAATCACATGTAGAAAACATTTGTCGATGTGTTTCGAACCAAACAGTGTGGTTTATCGTCAGGACAAGTTGAAGAGTCAGATCATGGCTGCATATTAAATAGGGAGAGCAAATCTTCCAAACGGCTAGGTGTGACCATCAACGGCTATATAAAAGCAGCTAGATTTGTAATATTATATTAAAATATTCTTATATTGTTAATCATGGGTTAATAAGTCAAAAGTTAATAACTAATAGTTATAATAAATAATATAATATTATAATCATAGTAAATAATTTTCTTCTTAATAATTAATTTAATAATTTATATATTTTAATATATTATATATTTGTATTTTATTCTATTTTATTTTATTTAATTATTTCTATTTAATTATTAAATTTACACAATCTTGGTCAATAGTGAGGACGTGTAGTAGTCGATGGTGATGGAGTCATGAGGTTTAGTATTTGTGGAGAACTTGTTTAGAATTCAGTTAAACCTCTGACTGAAATCTTTTACTTCCTCCTTTTGCTCCATCTTAAGACTACCTAGCTCCTTTAGCAACATGGCGGAGGTCTTGTCTTCAACAAACTTCTCGATGAACATTCTCTTGAATAACCCCCAGTTTTGGATGGTATTTGGTGGAAGGCTTGGTACCATACAGCTGCTCTACCATCCAAGGTACATGGAAATAATCTACATGCAATGTCATCATAGCGTACCTTGAGTGTCTGCAAATGTAGGTAGAATGTGTCTAAGTGATCGTCTTCCTTCACTGTTCTGTCAGGGTTATATTTCATTAAAATCTTCTTAGTGTGTCTTGACATCTTATGCAAGACACTCAGGAGTGCCAATGAGCCCTGATTCCTCCATTCCAGATTTTTCTCTGCCATGTTGTCCTCTTCCTCGTCCTCCTCCTCTTCTTTGAAATCTGATGGTTCTTCCTTTGAATTTGTTGGTTCATCTTCACTTCCACCTCCTCTGTTACCTTCTCCTCCACCTCGTGCATTGGAACTTGAGCCCAAGAGTAATAAGTTGTCTTCTTCTTCCTTTTGAAATATTGGAGGTTCCTCTTCTTTTTCCACAGCTTCTTATAGCTCTTCAAGAGTGGCAAAGAATGCTTCTTCCACATATGAGACTAACACTCGTGTGGGAGTAGTCTTTTGTTTCCTTTGCAAATTTGTAAGAGTGCACACTCCTGGAATCAGTCCAAAAGCTTTAGAAAATTGTAGATTGATGGGATGGACAACACGGATATGCTGATACAAAATTTCACACTCGGGTCTGGGAGGTGAGAAATGACCAACTTTAGAGTTGCGCGTAGGGGAGAGGGAGTGAGTGTTACTGCCTTGACCAGATGATGGATGAGTTGGGTCGGTGGGACAATCAGCCATAAACTGTTGGTGGCCCTCCTTCTAGCACTAGAAATGTTGATGGTGTTGGACCCGCCAACATTCAAGGGATCTCCCCAGTATGAAGTCCCAATTAGACCTCACATTATTTGGTGTAGGAGTCCCATCTGGTACAATGGTGCAATTGCCATTTACTTAGATATTTTCCTTATCTCTTGTTGTTCAGCACATGAGAGTGTTATGTTGGTGTCTTCAAAAAGTGAGGTGGGTATGCCTGCTAAGTGCGTAGTGTAACTAGTGTCTTGGTTCTCTTACTACAAAGGGAGAGAGTAAAGTGAGTCTCTAAGTGAGAGGTAATAGTACCACCCAAGAAGAGACACACACAAACCAGAAAGGTTTGTCTAGAATCCAGTAGAATAGGCTATAGTGGATGTGGCAGCCTTTAAAACCAAAGTGAAGGGGACAATACGTACACCACCCAGTGGAGTAGTCGACATGGATGTGACGGTCGTTGTAAGAAGAACACAAAGATGGTTTGTCGAGTATCTCGTGGAGTAGTCCACAAGGATGTGACAACGGTGATAACCAGTACACAAAGGTGGTCTATCTAATATCCCACGGATTATTCCACAGGGATGAGCCAATGGTGATAACCAGTACAACACATTCCCAACAATGTAAGTACTAACACAACTGAAATAGCTCAACTATCTTAGTATAGGTGAAACATACATGCATTACAAATGTCAAAAGAATAGTCTTAAAAAAAATCTACATAACATGCATGAAATGTGCTAGCCTTAACAAGATTTTGTATTAAGTAAAAGTCCCAAGACACATCTATACACCATACATCACTAGTCCTAGTAGTGGGACGTTAGAGCCACTCCTCGCTCCTCAAATAACTGATTGTCTACTCTTAAGGCTATGTGGGAGGAGACGAGGTGAAATGTCCATGCTCATACATTGGGAGTGGTATATATAGCCAAGGGTGATACTTGACCCTTTTGACTCTTGGACTACCCTCATGACCATTGAACTTTGTTAAATTATGGCATGTTCTATGCTTAGAGCAGTTTACTTCAAATATTTTTATTAGCCACTGTTTAGCAATCACATAAACATAAAGCAAAGTGTAAATAGAACATTAAAGGATCGATAGAAAACAAGCCAAGACAAGAGACACAAGATGTGGTGGCTAGCCAGGGACAAACCCCAATGCAGGGAAACCCTTTGATCAATTCCTCTTTAATATTCAATAGTTCAACAAAGATAAATAGTACAAATTAGAAATCTGTAATTTTATAACAGCAACAGCAAACCCTTATTCAGCAAAGTCAAACTTGGTCAAAACAGTCCCGGATTGACTTCTAGTCAACTTGAAGAACTCGGTCTTCAACAGCTAAAAATAGTCCACAATACTCAGTCAAACAACAGTGAAAGTTTAGCAATCTATGGTTAGCCCTAAATAATCAATGCTGGTCAACTTTCAAGGAAACGCTGATAAACACAACCCCCAAAAAGTTAGTGCAGTTCATCCCTTGGTCAATACTCCATAAAACATCCCAGCACTTGGTCAATGTTGGTCAACATAGCCCTAAATCAGTTAATGTTGCCCTAATTCAGTCAACGCTACCCTAATTCATCCTTCTTCTTACACGTGTGAGAGAAGCTGCTCCTTTGCTTGCCCAATAAGATGAGGAGAGAGAATATGAGTTATGATGAGATGAGTTGATAAAGAATCAACCTCACTTGTACTTATATGATTTGCTAGGCATGTGTGCCACATGTTTAGCTGCTGGCCGACCTTGACAATTTGTCAAGTAAATACAAATAAATTCACATCTCCATAAATACTTGTCAAAATCAGATGATATTTAGATCAATCCTACACCTCTCAATAAGAGGAATCTAGGAAAAATATCAGCTACCATAAATAAGTTGACCCACATGGAGTTTGGCCCTAGTTTCCAATTTTAACACTCCCTCTCAACTAGGGAGAACTCCATCTGCTAATCTATTAGACCATCGGTACTATCTTTTCCATCAAATGTATTGCCCTACACTGCACTGCTCGGCTCTGCTCTACTAAACCATGAATAATAAGAAATGATTGAGGATGTATCATACCATCCTCCATTGACCCTAAGTCAATCTCAGAGTGTGTCATACCACTCTCACTGATCCCAGATCAATGGAGGTCATCCTAGCATAGGGAGTATGGTATATACAACAATGCGTCCATCATTAGTACTACTAATGGTCCCTAACCCCATTTCCCTACTCATTGATCAGATGAGAGGTACTTCCCATGAGTCCCAGACTACATGGGTAGGATGCCTCGACAGGAGAAGTAATCATCCTATCCACGGAAGAAAAAATCATCCTGTCTAATAGTCACCACAGGAGAACTAATCATCGTGGCCCAGAGGAGAACTAGTCATCCTATCCCATAGTCGCCATAGGGTGTCACAAGGGAAGGTTGAACCTCTCACCCTATACATAGTGAACCACTAGAGGAGGGTGAGTCGCCCTGTGGTTGCATGTCACTCTAATAAGTATCTTGTGCCCCCGTGGAGCTCCCAGAGCTCAATGTATGCATCATACACGGCCCTCATAAGAGGATCTCCCAATGATACCAAGTTGTTCTCGAAAAGTCAAGAATTTGACCTTTCCCAAGGGCTTCGTCAAAATGTCGGCGACCAGATCATCTATACTGATATGTTGGAGCCTTATTGCTCCCTACTGCACCATATCACGGATATAGTGGTACTTAATATTGATATGCTTGGAGCGATCATGAAATATGGGATTCTCTAATAAATGAACCCCACTCTGGTTGTCACACAAGATCATGGTAGTATCCAATGTAAATCTAAATAGCTCACTAAAGATCTTTCGTAATGAGACCACCTCACAAGAGGCCATACTAGCAGCAATGTACTCTACCTCGGTGGTGCTCAAGGCCACCAACTTCTGCTTCCTGCACATCTAGGATATCGATGCAAATCCCAAAGAGAAACAAGACCTGGAAGTGCTCTTTCGGTCCACCACACTGCCTACCCAATCAGCATCAGTATATCCATTTAGTCTCACATTTTCAAAAGTGTATCTCAACCCATGATTGATTGTTCCATGAAGATATCTCAACAAATTCTTGGCACCAATGCAATGTGTGTGGTGAGGCTCAACCATATGTTGAATCAATGTGTTGACTGCAAAACATATATAGGAACGGGAATTCAACAAGAACATCAATGCTCTGATGAGTTGATGATACACAGTAGAATTTTGTAAAATAGGTCCGGCAGCACTACCGCTTAACTTCTTGAAGTCAAGCTCCATCAGGGTAGTCACGGGCTTGCAGTCTATCATACTGAATCTCTCCAATATCTTCACCACATATTTTCCTTGATATAGGAAAATCTCCCCTGTTTTCTACCAAACTTCTAGCCCTAGGAAATAGTGCATCACTCTTAGGTCCTTCATCTCGAACTCGGAAGCCACCTCCCCCTTACATTTGAGAATGAGAGGGTCTGCACCTATTAGAAAGAGGTCGTAAACATACAACACTAGTATGAGAGGTTTTTCATCTTCAACATTAAAGTAAAGGTTATGGTTGACTTCACTCCTAGTGAATCCCAGCTTCATCAAATAGCTATTGATCATCTCATACCACACTCGAGGTGCTTGCTTCAGCCCATAGAGGGCTTTCTTCAACCTACACACATTATATTCCTAATCATGAATCTCAAATCCTTCGGGTTGCTCCACATAGACTTCCTCTTTGATTGAATCATGCAAGAATGCGGTCTTGACATCCATCTGATGTAGGCTCCATCCTTGCGAAGCAGCAAGGGCTATGATCGATTGAATGGTGGTATATCAGGAAACAAGTGAAAATATCTCATCATAGCCTATACCTTCCTTCTGACAGAAGCCACAAGCGACAAAATGAGCCTTGTACTTTTCATCACTTCCATCAGCTCCATGATTTATCTTGCAAAGACATTTTGAAGTGACAACGGCTTTGTCCTAGGGTCTAGGGACCACATCCCAAACATTGTTTTTCATGATGGACTCATATTCCTTAGTCATATCATCCTTCCAGACTTGATGCTTGATAGCTTCTGCAATTGATGAAGGCTAATTTTGGATGATCATGCTCATGATGGTCAAGTATCCCTAATACCTGGTCGGCTTCTTACTTTCTCGGAAAGCTCCCTTG
The DNA here is from genome assembly GCA_031772625.1 of Pinus tabuliformis. Classification (NCBI taxonomy): domain Eukaryota; kingdom Viridiplantae; phylum Streptophyta; class Pinopsida; order Pinales; family Pinaceae; genus Pinus; species Pinus tabuliformis. The sequence goes on from CM062816.1 coordinate 1,217,120,338, forward strand.
GGTGTGACGTATCCTTCAGCATCATCAAGTGTCCCACTCAACCATGAAGGTCTCTTCCTAGAAGAGGAAGGATCTTGTAGAGGGGGATCAATAGGATCCATAGGTTCTTCCACATCGGGCATCGTCTCATCTTCCTTCTCCTTTGGTTCCCTGCTATCAGCTTCATTAGATCCCCTTAGAGTAGGAAAATTGTCAACTTTGCTAAGATCCATATCTTTGTCAAAGGTGACATCCTGGCTAATCTCGACTTCCCTTTGATCAACCACATAGATTCTATAGCCCTTAGTATTTTTGCTATATCCCACAAAGATTCCTTTCTTTCTAGATGCACCCAATTTATTCCTTTTCTCCTTCAGCACATGAAAATATACAGGACTTCCAAAAATTCTAAAATGAGATATGTGAGGTTTATTACCAGTGAACATCTCTTCGGGAGTCTTGGAACCCAATGCTTGATGAGGGAATTAGTTTTGCACATATACAGTGTTATTTGAAGCTTCGGCCCATAGAAACTTCAGAAATCTTTGATCATGGAGCATAGCACAAACATCTTCCACAATCATACGATTCTTCCTTTCTGTCACACCATTTTGCTCAGGAGTATATGGTGTTGTAGTCTCCCTCTTAATGCCAGCCTCTTTACAAAAGTCATGGAACTCATTGGATTCATACTCAGTCCCATTATTAGTCCTTAAGGTCTTGATCTTCTTTTCTGTTTGAGTCTCGATCAATGCTTTGAAGTGACGAAACCAAGAGAACACTTCATCCTTCTTTTTCAAGAAGTACATCCAAGTCTTGTGAAAATAATCATTTTTAAAAGTGAGGTAATATAAATATCCTCCCAAGGAGTTCACAGGCATCATACCAAATATGTCTAAGTGAATCAACTACAATATATCAGAGGTCTTGCTTTGGCTTGAGGGGAATGGTCCCCTTTTGAGATTTCCTTCGGCACATCCCAGACATACACCTTCTTGCACTAACTTGAACTCGGGCATCCTGGTCACCATTTTTCTCACATCAGGTAGAGATTTATAATGAAGGTGAGAAAACCTCCAATGCCATAGTTTGAACTGAAGAGATGTGTCACAAGACATGACACCCAGCGGACTTCCTCCGACCTGATATAATGAAACAACTCAAAACCCAAGAGTGAAAGCATATTTAAAGTTCTTTTTCCATACATGTACCTTTCCATCAACGAAGGCCACCTTGTAGCCTTTGTCTTCCATTGTCAAAATGGACACTGGGTTCATTTTTAGATCAGGTGCATATAGGACTTCTTGTAAATGAATTGTATTTCCCTGATTCAATGGAAGAGTGACATTCCCTACGCCTTTCACAAGATATTTTGAGTTGTCCCGAAGAACGATTTCCAGATTGGTCTCCTTCTCTATCATATTAGAGAGAGCTTCCTTGTAACCAATGAAGTGCCTTGAGGCACCACTATCAATAAGCCAATTTCCCAGTGAATCCGGGGGTGCAGTAGTAGAGAGGGTTGTTGGTTGATAATATTCATCTTGCTTATTGTTCATAATGTTAGAATCATACCTGGAGTTTCTTGCCTTCTTGAAGGGTTGACCTCTTCCTTCATTTCCAGCATTCCTTTTACCTCTACCATCGGACCTTCCATTCCTCTGATTGCCTTAAGAGTGATTTTGCGTCATGGTGTGAGTCCCTTTTATCATGGCACTCCCTCACACAGTGGCCCATTTTGTTGCAATTGTAACATCGTCCTTTTATTCCACCTTTCGGTCTGACCTTTCCTTTTGATTTAGCCTCAGAATAGTTTCTTCTTTTAGCATGAGAAGAAAAGGCAGAGGGATTGCCTCTAAGTGCGGGCATTTCTTGCTCTTCCATCCTTGTTTCTTCTAAATGCATCTTGCCATCCATTCCTCAAATACAGGAATTACATTATTGTTGAGAAGAGTAGTCCTGAATATATACCATTCAGGTGGCAGCCCTCCAAGAGTTGTGATAGTCATTTCCTGGTCAAGGACTACTTCCCCAATAGATAGGAGATCATTCTTGATCTCGATGATCCTTAAGAAATATGCTTGCATACTCTCATATTTTCCCTTCTTAATTTCCTTCATCTTATTTCTAAGGAACAAAACTTGATTTGCATCATTAACTTTAAATAAACTCACTAGTATATCGTAGATTTCCTTGGAGGTGGTCAGCTCAGAAACATAGGCCACCAGGTGCTTGTCGATAGAGTCTCAGTTGCTCTTGTTTGCTTTGAATTCTCCCCTAGTCCACTTGTTTCTAGCAGCAACAGATGCATTTGATGGAAGCTCAACAATTCTACCTCTCACATGGTCCAACACTTCCTACTCTTCTAATGTCAGGTCGAGAGACATCTTCCATCCATGATAGTCAGACTTCTCACGGAGTTTGTCTTCAACGGGGAAGTGTGCTGAGGACCCCATGACTTCTTTAAGATTTCTCCAACAACCTTTGGTGATTGCTCTAGCTCTTGCTCTTGCTTGGGCTTTGGCTTCACCTCGGCTCTGATACCATGTTAAATTATGGTATGTTCTATGCTTAGATAAATTTACTTCAAATCTTTTTATTAGCCATTGTTTAGCAATCACATAAACATAAAGTAAAGTGCAGATAAAACATTAAACGATTGACAGAAAACAAGCCAAGACAAGAGACACAAGATGTGGCAGCTAGCCAGGGACAAACCCCAATGCAGGGGAACCCTTTGATCAATTATTCTTTAATCTTGAATAGTTCAGGAAAAAGAAATAGTACAGATCAGAAATCTGTAATTATATAACAACAGCAACAAACCCTAAATCAGCAAAGTCAAACTTGGTCAAAATAGCCCCAGATTGACTTCTAGTTAACTTGAAGATCTTGGTCTTCAATAGTTATCTTCAGCAGCCCAAAACAGTCCATAATACTCAGTCAAAGTTTAGCAATCTGCGGTCAGCCCTAACCAGTCAACGTTGGTCAACTTTCAGGTCAACGCAGCCCCCAAAAAGTCAGCACAAGTCAGCCCTTTGTCAACACTCCATAAAACAGCCCAGCAATTGGTCAACGTTGGTCAACGTAGCCCTAAATCAGTTAATGCTTCCCTAATTCAATCAACGCTACCCTAATTCGTCCTTCTTCTTGCACGTGTGAGAGAAGTTGCTCCTTTACTTGCCCAATAATATGAGGAGAGAGAAGATGAGTTGATAATGAATCAACTTCACTTGTACTATTTAGCTATTGTGCCACACATTTAGCTATTGGCCGACCTTGACAATTTGTCAAGTAAATATAAATAAATTCATATCTCCATAAATACTTGTCGGAATCGGATGATCTTTAGATCAATCCTACACCTCTCGACAAGAGGATTCTAGGAAAAATATCAGCTAGAATAAATAAGGTGACCCACATGGAGTTTGGACCTAGTTTCCAATTTTAACAAACTTCCTATGACTTTTCAACTAACATGACACTTCAACTTCTTTTGTGCACCCATTGGACTTCCACTTTACATTACATTTAGTTACAACAGATATGGCCCATGTTGGTGATGTGGCTTTGACAACTCATGGCACAATTTGACATGACATTGCTGACACGTACTAGTTGGTTGTGGTGTCCATGTGAAGATGTTGTGCTGCTAAGTGATGGATGTCCTCTCAGGTGTACTTTGTCTTCTCCTCCACATGGATTGGTGTTGCGGAGTCTTTGATGTCTTGGTCTTGCAAGATGGTTCCATGCATGTGTTCCTTTCGCTTACTACTTGGTGTGCTTTTTTCATACGTCCAGCTGCAAGTAATTCTTTTAACATGTGTGCTCCTTCTTCATCTCGTTCATCATCTCTCCATTATCTACCAGTGTACCTATTCCTACAATTCACTCATGACGGGATGAAATCAAATCCAAAGCCTCCTAGTCTAGCATGATGAATTTCTTTCTATGTTTCAGGCCTAGGATAGATGACAGGCTAGGAGAGGGACTAGTAACTATTCCTTGCATAGTTTCAGGTGATAGGGAGGGAGGACTGGTCACTGAGATTGTGCAGAGCGTAGCTCGGGCTTGGACAAGGAATTCTGGGGCACAATCTTCACTGTCCAAGAAAATTGCACAGAGGCCACTCGGAGGTAGAATTGTGCAATCAAGAACACCAGTGGCAGTTGCAAGGTGGGACCTTGAGGGACACCTCCGTGTAGTTTCCAGGAGGAAGAAAATGTAGGACAACAGAGGGACGAGAATACAGGTGTGCACATTTTTTTAGAGCACTGAGTCCCAGATGAGGAAGGTCACTTGGGAGACATTTCTACACAATTTCTAGGAGCATTTCAGGCTCAGGTCTCTACGGAATGTGGGGTTCTAGCAAGCAGGAGGGGGCTTTGATGACTAATCTTGTGAAGTACGCAGCTCAGATAGGCTATGAGGCAGTTTATGCGCAGTTCTGGGAAGGGAGACATGATGCTCACTTCTGGGATTACGTAGTGCAACTGACCAGGAGGACAGCCTCAAGCACTACATAGTTCTAGGAGATGGACCAGCACCACTGAGGGGTGAGACTATGCAGTGCAACTCAGTCAAGGTTTGCTGAAGTGGAGTTGGTTCGTCAAGAGATTTTTAGGAAAATGGATAAGTGTGAGAAGCATGTGAGCTCGTGAGGACTCAACATTATGATCACAACCTTATCATACTTCAACAACATGATGACACTAACCACCAAGACAACTTAGAAAAGCATGACACTCTATGGGACTGTCTAGAGTTGAAAGAGACAAGTGCGACACTTGGGATAGACCTTTGGATGACCGTGATGACACTTGCGTGACAATTCTTACAACTTTGTGTGAGAGTGCGACGGGTGTTCACATAGCTAAGACAACCCAACCACACAAAGACAAACCTTCGAAATGACCAGAACGAGATTGCAAGCATGACATAGAAATCAACACGCCAAAATATGGCAGTTGGTTAAGCAAGAAAAAGGGTGAAAATACTCTGACAGAGCTTAAGGGATGAGCTCGAGTGTTTGCAACCATCAAAGGAAAAAACAAGGAAGGCTCCAAAATTTGAGTGCAACCCAAAATTATGGAGGGTGTTGGAGCTGCTACAACAAAAAGGTAATGGGTATTCCTTCTTACATTAAAACAACACCAAATCTATTTCTTGAGGCATCACATTCCACAATAAAGGTTTTTGTGAAGTCTGGTGTAGCTAAAACTGGTGCTTGGAACATTGCCTCTTTAAGATGTTCAAAGGCGTTAGTTGCTTCTGGAGTCCAAAGAAAAACATCTTTCTTTACTAATGTTGTTAGTGGTGTTGTTATTTTTCCATAATTCTTAACATAATTGTGATAATACCTTGTCAACCTAAGAAATCCTCAAAGATACCTTAAGGTTGTGGGTATTTTCCATTCCTTTATGGCTTTAATTTTGTTAGGGCCTACCTTAACACCCTCATGAAATACAATATGACCCAAATATTCCCTTATACCCAAAACAAACATTTGGAGTGTTTTGCATATAATTTTTTCTCCTCCAATAGTTTGAGCACCCTCTCAACATGTTGAATATGGTATTTTCAAGACTTGTTTTAGATTAGTATATCATCAAAAAGTACTAACACAAATTTTCTAAGGAAGGTCTTGAAAATAAAATTCATCAAACCTTAAAATGTGGAAGGTACATTAATAAGACCAAAAGGCATGACCAAAAATTCATAATGAGCTTCATGAGTTCTTAATGTCAATGTCTATTGTCTTCATTCTAATTTGATAGTATCATAAGTGAAGATCTAACTTGGTGAAGTTAATTTCTCCATGTAGTTAATCCAACAATTCATCAATGACCCCCGGATGCAGGTGATTAAGGCGATGGGACGGGAATTGGGAGCTGGCCACATGCCGTCCCTCAGGCATCACGTGGCACCCCATGCGCACAGATGGATAGGACATACCAGGTTTAAGACGAAGGGACCTGGGACAGTTAATGCCCGGAGAGTGCACTCGATCCAGAACAACACAGCAGTAATGGCGAATGGGATCCCGAGCAGGGTAGGTGAGGATGAGGAGAATAAAACTGGACTGGAGCAGGGAATGTGGGTCGTGTTGCATTCGGCTGGCCTCTCTGTCGTCGAAGCGGTCCCTTCTCAGACGGACGGGTCCATTACGAGGCTGGTTCTTGCAATTGATAGTCTGGTTCACTTGGCAGTTTGCTGGAAGTCTCATTCCACTATGGTGAGACCCCGACAGCGGATGCTGAGCCGTCGAGGCTCATCCAGAGGAGGGGGTTCGCGCAGACCTGAAAGGGATGATGCTGGGCATTGCTGCCACTACAATCTAGCAAGCTCCATTGGAGCCATTCCCCTACACTCAGGCCAACACATGGATGTCGGGGCTTCTAGCTTGACCACCTTGCCAGCTTTTGGCTCCACCATCTTCAATTTCACCAGCTCAACGATAAACCCAAGAATCAGTGCGCATGTTTCCATTCTGTTCATTGAGAATCCTCCTGAGGCGGATGACCCCACTGAAGCTCGGGAGCAAGGGATGCAGGACTACCCTGGGGAAGCAGAGCAGGCTCCGACAGCTGAGTTGGAGCAGGAAGAAAAGGGTCGGGTTACCGTCGAGGAAAAATCCAAGCATTCCCAGAATGCTCCAAACGCGGTTATTGGGGAAGAGGAAGTGACCTCTCCTACTGAAGCTGAGCCGGACTACTACGGGTGGTGCCCAATTGTGGAAGAGCAACCAGATGAGCCGAATGAATAACCGCGCCAGTGCTCATGCTTCACCAGGTCGCTCCAGGTCCAGTCACCATTTTCTGGTTTGTTGTTTGTTCAGTCAATGTTTTTTGGGATGTTATAGCTGTTGAGTTTTTTTGTGTTAATGACGAGAGCAGTTACTGTTTCCCCTGCGCGGGAAGACTTGGTTAGCTCCTTTTTGTCTAAGGCCCCTGCGCGGGCCACCGTCTATGGGCAGTCTTGGAATTTTAGTTTACTACCCCTGCGAGGGCTTGTTATGGGGGACTATGTCTTGGTTTCTGTCAGTCTTAGTTTTTGTCACTATCTGGTGCCCTTTGAGGACAAGAGCATACTGGTTTCACCTGATGTAATTTTGAACTCTGTACATATTTAATAGATTAGCCTTTTTACCGAGAAAAAAAAACAATTCATCAATGACAAGAATGGAAAATTTATATTTAATAGTGAGCTTATTGAGCTCTCTATAATCGTGACACATATGCCATGATCTGTCCTTCTTGTACGCCAATATTATTGGGGAAGAGAAGAAACTTTTTCTAGGTTGAATTATACCTACCTCCAGAATTTATACAACCATAAGTTCAATTTCACTCTTCTAAGCATAGGGATATCTGTAAGATCTGATGTTTGGGGGAAGACTTCCAAGAATCAAGTGAATAGCATGATCATGATTGTGAATGGGTGGAAGACCTTTGGGAGTATCAAATACCTTGGAATGATTGTCAAGGAGTCTTGGAAGATATGGAGAAACGAATGACTTAAATGTTTGAAAATCTAGTAAGAATAATTGCACAATTACCCCTCGTTATTCCTTCTTCAAAATATTTGTCATGCCATTAGATCTAATTATATTTCCAGGTTTTTATGTGATACCCCTTAATTCAAATTCCTTTCCTTCCCAAAAAGAATTCAATAAAAGTTCTTGAAAATTAAAAGTTATTTCCCCCAAAGATTGTAACCATTGAACTCCTATTACAACAACAACAACACCCATTGGAATATTCACTATATATCCCCCCATGGTTAGATTGATATTATGGCACTTCCTTAAGAATTTATAGTTCCTCCATTTGCAACCATCACTTGATACTCTAGTGTTGTATATAGAAAGCAATTCAACTCCTCGGCTATCTTAAAATGAATAAAATTATGGGTACTCCCTAAATCAATAAGTATTATTACCTTTTTCTTCTTGATATATCCTTTTATCTTGAGAGTTTAAGGAGTGGTAATTCTTGCCAATGAATTACAATATATGGTTGGATTCATTTTTTATTTTTCAACCCCTTGGGTTGGTTCTTGGTTTATATCTTCTACTTTTGATGTTTCTTATTCCTTATCTTCCTCCTCTTCACAATCTATGTGAAATAATTTCTTCTCGATACACTTATGACCTTTAGTGTATTTTCTATCACAACTATACCAAAGCCCTTTTGCACTTTTTTCCTCCACTTTTTGTGGTTTCAACCTTGCAGGTTGTGATAGACTAGGATCAACAACACTTCCATATTTATAGTTATGAATGGTAGACTTCCTTGTTTCCATAAATTTGCTTTCAACTTTTCATGCTACCCTAAATGTATTCTCCGATGACTTGGGTTCCCAAAGGTGAACCTCATGTTGGATGTTATCCTTTAAAATCCCTATGAAGACATCAATCTTAAGCTCCTCTGGAATATCAATTACCTTAATATTCAATCTTTGGAATTCCTCAATGTCCTCCCCAACTAAACCCTTTTGCTTGAGATTTATAAATTGGCTAAAGAAGGTGTTATCACTCGGCTGGGACAGGTTGGTCTGTATCAACCTTCAACCAAATGTAGCTATTTCAAACCAGATTTAGACTGAAAGTTAGTCCTTCCAATCTGAGAGGGCTCTCTCAAAATATTTTTAAAATGACTTGTGATAAACTCAAAATTCAGATGACTAACTTTGAGCTATTTTTGTGATTTTTGTAGGTGAAGAAAAATGTGATAATTGCCACTATTGGGCATGGAGTCAAATTAAAACAAAAAATGATCAACAACAATGTTTAATGGAAGCTGAGGAATCTATGGCTTTAAAACTGATACAAATGAACACCCATGGTGATACACAGTAAATGAAGGAAATTGGAGTTGTTTGACAAATTTCCAAGTAATCAAGATACGATGTAAAATTAATAACAACAGAACACAAACTCATAAAAGCCATAATAAGAATCTCAAGTACAAAAACAGAGTGCTGCAGATTTCTATTATAAGAACAAAATATTACAAAAGGACATTTTCTCACATTCCAAATCAACCCTTCTCAGAGTCGGAAATCTACTTGTTTATAGAGAAAAAACTCTTTACATATCTTGCCACATGGGCTGATTCAATCCATTGTTCTAGAGACTTGTTCCTATCTGATTAATAAAACTTTGATCGGGATTTCTGTTACAATAGAATTGGAATACAAATGGAATTGGTATGAATAGAGCCTATCTAACAGTTACAATTTTTTAGGGAAATAAAACTATTGTAGCATTGGCATTGTATTTGTAGAAATTCAAAGCATCTGGCCTTTTGAATTCTATTGCGTTGTTTCTGGGATTTCAAATGGGCAATATTAGTTATCCTTCTGATAGGTGTGTTGTTTACTGTTTGAAAAGTGTTTGAAAGTTTCAGTATTGTTCCACTGTGTCTCTGCCCTGTTTTCTTGTTGTCTCTTTAATGACCATGCTGCTGAAGAAACGCCAAAAAACACTCTTTTTGTCTCATGGAGCGCAAGCATTTGTTGATCTGGGTCATTGATCAATCTGGAAATCCCATTATGGTCTGTGTTTATGAAGGAAAGCAGGAGGGCCACATGGAAGTTGGGGATTGGAGGGAATGAACATACTATTGGGACGAGAGTGGACATTCATGGTTGGGTTGGCACATGTGGATGGAGGCCAAGAGCTGAATTCAAGGTGGGGTTAGGATCATTGGTGGGAAGTGATAGGAAAAAGGAGCTATGTGGAAAAAGGGGAGTGACGGTGAAGCAAAAGTGGAGGGTGACGTAATCAGGATTGGGTTATGGCAGGAGCGGGGAAAACCGCCTTCGGAGGGGGATCGAAGTGGTTTATGGTATTGAGAGGGGGGGTGTGAAATGATGGGGGGAGGACACGTAGTGGTAGGGAAACCACCTTTTCATAACCCCCACCCTACCGATAAAGAGAAACATAATGGGGGAGGTCGAAAAGGCCTTAGAGCCGTCAGATGGAAGGTTGATGGCGATAAAGGGTGTGAACTTGTGCGAGGTTTAATGTTTGTGAATTAGAGTAAAGAAATGGAAATGTGGCTAGAGTTAATGGATTAGAATAAAGAAATGGGATGCGACTATAATTTGGGATTCATTATAAACAAAGGAAAAATGGAGTAAGGCTAGAGTATATGGGCTTTTAAATAAACAGAAGGAAAATGGATTTAAGGCTAGTGTTTTCAGAAAACAAAGGGAGAAAAAAGGGGTTATCATAGATAACAGAAGGTATTTCTCTTTGTGAAAAATTGTTATCAATTCATCAATAAATCTTGTCCAACTGAAAAATTGTTTATGAGAACAAAGGCAATGATACCACACAAATTGATTGAGTTCTAATTATAAATATGTAATGCATACCTTTTGTGTGTGTTACACATCATGTAGATCAAAGAACTAGTCCATTTGTAGTATCCATGTTATTGGATCCTTGCCATCAAACTTCCTCATATCAATATTCAGAATGTGGTTGCTATTCAACCCAAAGTTGGAGTCTCTAAAATCATGATTCACATTCTTTTTGTTTTCATCATGAGTCTCATGGGATACCTTTTCACCATTAGGAAGCATTTCTTGTAGCAACTTTGTCAAACCTTCCATTTCTATTTTTAAACCTTCCAGATTCCCTTTTAAACCATCCATGTTCCCTTTTCAACCATTCATGTCCCCTTTTAGTTCATTTTTTGTGATTCTTTGTGAGAGCAAAATTTGTTGTACTTGGTCCTGTAAATTTGATATACCAGGTTTCATTTATTCCTCTTCATGTGCCATAGTAGAGCTTTTTGAGGGCTTAATGGGTGCAAATATTTTTGTTTGGGAGGAATTTTGAAACCAATTAATGAAATATATCCTTCAGTATGCCCTTTGAATCACTTCAAGCTAACTTTTCAAACCAAAGTTATACAAATTTAAAAATATGCACCTTTTGGAGATTGATTTTGAATCTGATGATAAGGCTAACCTTGAAATTGTTGTCTATTTGAGATTTCAGCCTCACAAGGTCTAAAATTTCATCCTATGATAGCCCTCTTTGTCTTCTTTCCAACGCCATAAGTTAGACCAAGATTGGATTCTTCAAGGTAAAGTTAGGAAAAATCTCCCAAGATGGCCTGCTTATAGACTGGTTTAGTAGAGTGAATTTGTACGGAATGTCACGTGTCACTATTTTAGCATTTGGCCTTGAAAATGTACCCACAAAATACATTCCATGCACTCTCATTCACTCTTTACAAAATTCAATTTGGTTGCCCTAAACTAAAGTTATGACGATTTTACCTTAGACACTTGTTTGAGACAAAATTCTGGAGCATATAAAAACCATAAATTCCTTGATTCATATCTCTCAGAATATAGTGAACCAAGCTTTGAAATTTTTACAAGCGGTTTACCACAAGTTCTTCTACGCATGGTAGAATTTCAGCTTTTGAAGCCTTGTATAAAAATAATTATAGCGAAAATTCCAAGATGAAATGTTTGAAGTTGTGAAATGCTAGGATCCAAAGCTTTCATACCAAATGTTATGTATGTTAAAAAATGTGGCATGAAATTCTCAATTTGAGTTTTCCTTGATTAAATTGAGAAAAGTTGAATTTCCACATCAGAAGACAACTTGGATGCAGTTAACTTGTGTGACATGGCTTGTGTCACCTAGTTTACTTAAAAAAATCGAGTTGGAGTTAGAGTTGAGTTAAACATGTTTGATTGTTAATTTGTAGCAATCAAAGTCAATTATCTCAAGTTGTTTTTAGTTAAACTAGTTCTAACTATTGAAGGAACTAGAGGAAGGTCAGTTGTGCAATGGGAATTCAATCAAACTCAATGATCATCCGCTAGTGCATGCAGAGAATTCGAGTTACCCAGTTGAGGTGGAGATTCTAAGGCAGTGTAACATTAGTTCTAGAATATTTCAGAGTGTGCAAGTGTTGCATGCAACCTGATGATTAACCTGAGGAATTGTGCATTCCATTTTGGAGAAATTCCTAAATAGTAGGGGCCTAATTTCTCAAGGACTTGCGCAAGGAAATAGGGGCTCAAGAAAAGGTAGAAATTGGTGAAGTATGGGTTAGAGCTTCTCAGTGAGCAAAGATATATGTTATGGACTTGTAGGTTGTGCTCAGTTGAGAAAAACCAATTGTAATACATATTTATTCATTAGATTAATGCAAGCAAGCATTGGGGTTTTGAGCAGATTACTTTCCCTAGGAAAAATACTATTTGTATGTGTGTGATTTCTTATTGCATGTATGATATCATTGTTATAAATTGTGAATTAATACCCGCAGAGTAGTAGAGTAGGTTTGTGTCTTCCAATTTTGATTAAAACTTCATAAGAAGTTTCAAATCTACAATGTAATTTCTACATGGTATCAGAGCAAGATTCACATTAGAGTAGGAATTTTCAAGTTGTTCCACATGAGGTTTGAATTTGGGGTTTAGTGTAGTAGGATTTCTTCATAGCTGAGAATATGGCCTTTAATGGACTAAGGCTATAGTATGCCTTGGAAGGCACCTCTAATTTTGTTTCATGGAAGGATCGCATGGAGGCAGTATTGGATGACAATGAATTGCTAGAATACATCAAGATATATGTTGCAAAAGCACTGGATTTTCATGCCTGGAACCTTGCTCAATGGAAGAAAGATGTAGCGAAGGTGAGGAGAATAATCTTAGAGGGAGTATGGGATCACATTGTATAAAATCTCCACTGAAAAGAAATTTTGTTTGCAATGTGGAAAAAATTGACATGATTGTTCAAGAATAATAGTGACCACAGGAAGCTGGTACTCAAGGATAAACATCGAAGTATCAAGATGCAGAAGAATGACACAATTCCACAGTATCTGAGCAAGTTCACACAATGTCATGATGAACTTGGAGGGGTTGGTGTTAATGTCCTTGAAAAATACTTGGTAAGCATATCCCTTTTGGGCCTTCCCAAGAGCTAGCATAAGCTATCAAGATTTGGTGAATGGGAGGGAGAAACTACCAAATTAGGAGCATTTATGGTCTGATTTGGTACATGAGGAAATAAGATGGAATACCAAAGATGGGACATCATCCAAGGGAATAAATATGAGACATTCTCCAAGTTCATAGAATTCAAGGCACTGGTTGAGAAAGAAACTGACAAGAAGGTGAAGTATTTCAGGAGCGATAATTGAGGTGAGTATGTTTCGATTGAATTTAAAAAAAGTTGTGGAAAAGAAGGCATTTGAAGAGGGTTGACAACATCCCGCAACCCATAGTAAAATGGGGTGGCTAAGAGAAATAACCGTAGCATTATGGGAGAAGCAAGGGCAATGTTGCATGACCAAGGCCTACCTTTGCATTTGTGGGATGAGGCATGCAACACAGTAGTCCATCTGCATAATTGGAGTCCTCATCAAATTCTTGGCATGATTACACCAGAGGAGGATTTCTCGGGGAAGAAGTCGGATGTGTCGCACTTCAGGATTTTCTGAGCCTCTATTTACTACCATGTCTCCAAAGAATCAAGGAAAAAACTAGAGTCGACAATAGAATTGGGGGTATTTGTGGGTTACATAGAAACTCTCCACAACTGTCATGTGTACTTATCATCCCTTAGAATGATAGTTGTATGAAGGGATGTAAAATTTGATGATGAGAAATTGATGTGGTGCTCTCTTGAGAAGGAGCTTTAGATCCCACCAGAAAAGGAGATTTTAGCTCCAAAGGAGGAATCTCAAGAAGTTGAGGATCAACCACAAATTGAGGAGTAGAGAGTGGAGAAAACCACTCAAGTAGAACCATCTAGAGAAGGTTGGAAAATAACCAAGGAATCTGAGAGACTTGTGCACGATGCGAGGGAGAATGTGGGTGCTCCTTCAAATTAGCTCAACCAGAGAAGGTCACCTGATCGGTACACTGGCTACATGGCTCTAATGATCAAGCTTGTAGAGATTGATCCATCCTCTTTTGAGGAAGTAATAGAGAAACATGTATGGGTTGATGCAATGGTAGAGGAATACGAATCCAGTGTAAAAAACAGTGTTTTGGAAGTGGCCCCAAGACCAACAGATAAATCAGTTGTGGGTTCGAGATGGATCTTCAAGGTAAAGCATGCAGCAGATGAAATCATAGAGAAGCATAAGGCCATATTTGTGGCCCAGGGGTACTCTAAAGCTGAAGGGATTGACTATGAAGAGACCTTTACTCCTGTAGCAAGGTACTCATCCATTAGATCAATTCTTTCTTTGGCTGAGCAGATGAGGTGGAAGATTGGATGTAAAAATAACATTCCTTAATAGATTTATTGAGGAGGACGTGTACATCGAGCAACCAAAAGGCTTTGATACTTTTGATCGAGAATATCATGTGTGCAAACTCTAGCGAGCATTGTACAGTCTCAAATAAGCACCCTGTGCTTGGTACACAAGGATCGATAGCTATCTCAGTGATTTGAGGATTACCAAAAAGTGAGGTGGATGCAAACCTATATCATATCTTGGTAGAAGGTAAATTTCTCATTATTGTCTTATATGTTGATGATTTAATTTTAACTGGTGATGAGAAACTTATCAGATCTTGCAAGGAGGACCTTACAAAGGAGTTTGAAATGAAGTACATGGGTCTCATGCACTACTTCCTCGGGTTGGAATTATGGAAAGGCGATGGGGAACTGTTTGTCTCTCAAGGCAAGTATGCAAATGAGATACTACAGAGATTTCACATGGAGAGTGTAAAGCCATGGAGACACCTTTAGCGACCAACTAGAGGAAGAAGGATGCCACTTCAGGTGAAGAAGTGGATGCTACCATTTATCAGCAGCTAGTGGGTTCATTGATGTATCTTGTGAACACACAACCAAATATGTGTTATGCAGTCAACCAGTTGAGCCAAGTTATGCTTAGGCCAACCAAATTATTTTGGAAAGCAGCAAAGCATGTTTTATGGTACCTCAGAGGAACTACCCAGTTTGTACTATGGTACAAATGGACAAAGGGAGTGAAGTTGTGTGGCTTCACAGATGCAGATTGGGTGGGAAGTCCAGCAGACTGAAAGAGTACATCAGGCGGAATTTTTAGTGTTGGATCCACAATGATTTTTTGGTATAGCAGGAAGAAAATATTTGTGGCCCTCATCTTGGCAAAAGCAGAATACATCATTGCAAATCAAGAAACATGTGAGACGATCTTGATGAGAAATATATTTTTTGGATTATTTGGTTAGATGATGGATCCAACTGTGATCTGTTGTGATAATCAGAGTTGCATCAAGCTATATGAGAATCCTATATTTCACAATCAATCCAAGCATATAGATATCTGATATCACCATTTACGGGACTGTGTGTAGAGGCAGATAATGTTGTTGCAGTACATTCTGATAGAGTAACAAGATGCTGACATTTTGACAAAGGTCTTGTCAAGAGGGAAGTTCAAGTTCCACAAGTGCAAGATAGGGGTGGTTGATAATCCCTTTCTTATTAAGAGAGTGTTGAAAAATGCAGCAAGAAATTCTCAATTTGATTTTACCTTGATTAAATTGAGAAAATTTGAATTTCCACATCAACATACAACTTGGATGCAATTAACTTGTGTGACATGGCTTGTCTCACCTAGTTTACTCAATAACTTCGAGTTGGAGGAGTTAGAGTTCAGTTAAGCATGTTTGATTTCTAATTTATAGCATTCAAAGTCAGTGATCTTAAGTTGTTTTTAGTTAAACTAGTTCCAACTGTTGGAGGAACTAGTGGAAGGTCAATTGTGCAGTGAGACTTCAGTCAAATTCATTGATCATCCAGTTAACTGATCAATAAGCTCCAAATATCTAGTGCATGTAGAGAATTTGAGTTACCCAATGGAGGTGGATATTCCAAGGTAGTGTAACATTAGTTGTAGACTATTCTGAAGTGTACAGGTGTTGCATGCAACTTGATGATCAACCTGAGTAATTGCGCAATCCATTTTGGAGAAATTCCTAAATAATAGGGGCCTAATTTCTCAAGGAATTGCACAAGGAAATAGGGGCTCAAGCAAAGGAAAAAATTGATGAAGTCTGGGTCAGAGCTTCTCAGTGAGTAGAGAGATAGTTCAGTTTGTGCTAAGTTGATAAAATGCAATTGTAATACATCTCTATTCATCAGATTAATGCAAGAAGGAATTGGGGTTTTTAGCAGATTGCTTTCTCCAGGAAAAATACTATTTTCAAGTGTGTGATTTCTTATTGCATGTCTGATATTTTTGTTCTAAATTGTGAATTAATGTCCGCATAGTAGTAGAGTAGGTTTGTGTCTTGTGATTTTAATTAAAAATTCATAAGAAATTGAAAATCTACTTCGTAATTTCTATAATGTAACTAGATCACAAAAACAAAAGAAAAGATAGATCAATGACTTGAAAATAAGACTCTTTGAGGGGGAAACCTCCTTTTACATCCCATAAATGAACAATTCCTGTATGATTCAAATGACAAAACCTCCTTGGTATATATAAGAGTCTAAAGGGTAAAAATATAATTAGGGCCTAAATAAAAATTGTAAGGGCTCTACAATAACAATAGTGGGTTTTTATGGGGCACGACAATCACAATATGGGGGTTCTATGGTGCACAAAAATAACAATATGGTGGCTATAGGCACCTAACATTAGTCAAGGCCTTGCTATATTGCAATTTACAATGTTGGTTATGATGTTGATGCTTGATGATGGCTTATCAATTTGAACCCTTCATATGAAAATATTTCAATTTGAGAGTATCCTTATATCCAATTGTGTAATTATGAATACCTCCCTAGTTAAGAGGGAGTGTTGAAAAACGTAACTAGGTTTGGCCTTCATAATTATCATTGTACTTGTATCAATATGTATTTCATGTAAAAAGCTAAAAAAAGAAAATGATATTATTATTATTATTAGTTCATTAGTCAAGTATGTTCTTGATGCTTCTAGGGTTTATTGAGTCAAAAGAAAAAATTCATGAGTCAATCTATTGTTCTTGAGTCAAATCCCATTTGGAAATTTGAAAGAAAGAGGATAAAGAATTTTATTTAAGTCAAAAGAGTCATTTTGTCACCCACAAGACCAAGTTGGCCTTGGAAGGGACAAATTCAATGTCTTGGATGTGTGTATATAAAGAGAAGTTAGACCTCATTTGGTCACCACTTGGCAACTTCGATTTATGTGCAACAAATAGAAAGAAGGCAAGTAAAGAACAAAGAAGAAAGAGAAAAAGTGAAAGGAGAGAGAGAGAATATCTAGAAGGAAGAAAATCAAACTTTTATATATATTTTTTCACACATGCGAAGTATTGGGGCAACTCTGAGACCTACAGGGCCTAAATTCTATTTCTACAAAGGTGTTGGGGCAACTCTACGAAGTTGTTGGGGCAACTCTGTGAAGGTGCTAAGGAAACTCTATGTAGGTGCAAAGCCGAAATTTTGATTGGAAGAAGCTTTGACCTTCATTGACTGGATTGGACTTAGCATGGTTGAGGAAGGCTTGAAGGAGGGCTAACATAGGTTTAATGGAAGGTCTTGGTCTTGTTTTTAGTCCTAGATTTCTCACTTTGATCTGATTCTATAAGAATAGAAGATTTGAATGGGTTTTCCCCCTTGTGGGGTTTTTCCCTCGCTTGGATTCTATATCTTGTGTTCATTGCCTTTTCTAATATTCATGTTTAGGTTTTGGTAATTGTTTGATGAAGAGAACATAATAAAATAATAAGAATCCAGCATAAGTAAGAGGAATCAACCCTAATGTGTTGCCCTAGTGATTTCTCAACATGGACAACCATCTAAAACCCCAACAATGAGTCTTTTCTCTAATTTAGCTATTAGTCATAGCCAATATTCTCTTATGTAACAATTTGGATTTAGATGGAAGCCCAAATATTTTAGCCCGACATCTAAATCAATTACCTCAAAAGGAAAAACATATTTGATATATAAAATCTCTTGCTCTTCCAAATTGTGAAAGGACATGGTTGATTTCCTTTCATTGATGACCATACCTGGCTTTTCGAAATAGAAAAAAATATATGAAGTTTTTGGATATCATCAACAAATAGAAGATGTGTAATTGCTAGAGCATGTGTTATGTTCACACCTTTAAACTCACCTCTCTATTTTGATGCCACCAACATATGGCTAAGACCTTCAAAAAAAAGTAGGAAGAGGAGAGGAGACAAAGGACAACCTTGTCTCAAACCATGCTAGGCATTGAAGAAATGCGAGGAAGATCCATTTATCAAGACAACAAAAGAAATAGGCATAAAATAACTCATAATCCAATTTATAACTAAAACCTCAAATCCTACATGAGTAAGAAGAGGTCATATGAAAAGCCAATTAACATGATCATATGCCTTTGAGAGGTATATCTTAAAAACAACACATTTAGCCCTCAAAACTTTAAGAATATGTAAACTTTTTTCTGCAACCCTAATGGTTTCATGAATCTGCCTCCCCTATAAAATATTGAATTCTTCTTGGGAAATAGACTTTGAAATAATAGGCTTTATCCTTATAGCTATAACCATTAAGATTACATTATACACACAGTTACAAAGAGAGATGGGTCTAAAATCCTCAAAAGAATCTGGGTTGTCAACCTTTGGGATTAGGGCTATAAAGGTAGAATTGAAAGTTGGTAGAACTCTTCCATCTCTTCTAGAATCATTATCGACCCTTAATAAGTATTTACTAATAGCGTCAAAAACAGATGAGAAAAATTCAACAACCCAACCATCAAGCCCCATGCTCTTATATTTTTTAAACTAGAAAGAACAACCTTTAATTCATCTTCAAACACTTCCTCCATGAGAGCCCTATTGTCTTCATCCTCCACAAATCTTGGAAAAAGTTGAGCTACTCGGATAGCTTTTGCAATAGTAACTCCCTCAGGTTCCTTAAAGATGTGTTGGAAGTGGGCCTTCCCCAAAGAAGTGAAGCCCTCAAAGCTTGTGACCTCTCAGTTGTCAAAGCCTGCCATACACCAAATAGTGTTTGACAATTTTTGACCCTTTGCATAGGCATAAAAAAACTTAGTGTTTTCATCACCACAATCTAACTAAATTTCCCTGCTTTTTAGGAGCCAAACAACTTCCTTGTTGCCGAGGATCTCCTTTCTTCTGGATTTGAGTCTAAATAAATCCTCCTTGGAATCCTGTGAGTGGAAGCCTTCAACACCAAATTTAGAAAAAGATTCAAATTTTTGTTCGACTTCCACCAGATCTTCATCCACCTTCCTGGGGGTGGACATAGCCTACTCCTTTGACAAAAGTTTAATATGCTTCAAATTATTCTCAAATTGGGTGGAAATGGACAAACTCAACCCATCCTTAAAGGGGCGTCAATTTTCTTTAACTAGTGCTAAAAAAACTCTCATCTTTAATCCAATTAGAGTTCATCTTAAATGGGCTAGCTAGCTTATGATTTTTTCCTCTAATCTCTTATAGGATAGGAGAGTGATCAGAATCACCACTTGATCCCACCCTAGATTGTCAAAGAAGGGGAATTTTAGCACCATGGCTTTAGCCACTAGAAACCTATCTAATATTTTAGCAACATGATCCTCCCCCATGCAAAGGTTCCTCCATAAGGGTTTGAGATGGGCTGGAGCAAGGTCGATCACTCGCTTGGAGGCTACATGGTGAGAGAACAAATTTGTGAGGGAATCAATTATGGATCGAGATCCCCATGATTCTGTAACACCTAGAGAAAAGTTAAAATCGCCACCAATAATCATATTTTCCTTATTTAAGAAATACTTTCCAAAAAATCCATTCTAGAAAGAAAATTGATCCTCATTTAGACCATGAAGGTTGATGAAGGTAAATGTGTTATCCAATTCCACTGCGAAGCCAACCATGCCAAGGCACGAAGAGATTCTCCAAGAATTTTGAACTTAAAATTTATGAGAATCCCGCCCCAAGGCCAAACCACCCGAATGACCTTGGACATCCAATGCAATAAATTTCAAGTAGGGGAGGATAGATTCTAAGAATTTTGTAACGCTTTCACCCACCCCAAGGGTTTCTTGTAGAAATATAACTTTAGGTTGTTCCACCTAAAACAACCTTCAAAGGGAAAGTTTTCTGGAGTTACTTTCCAACACTCTATAGAAGTTTGTCTACCCGTAGACATCTCCTCTCGGGCCTTAGCTTTTGCCAATGATATATGAGATTTCCCCCCCCTACCCTTCGCAAAAAGTATAGAGGCTAAAAACTATCCAAGCCCACTATGGAGGCCTTCAGACACTAAGAGGACAAGTATCTACTTAAGGTTGTATAGGATTTCACCTTCTTCCCAATCATCTGAAGACCCTGAGGAGATAGACACCCTTAGAGAGGAGTAACCTAGAAAACCAGGAGGAATAGGACAAGAGACATTTACAGGGGAGAGGGAAGTGAACAACTTCTAAGATACCACTAAATTCAGCCCAGAGGAAGACAAACTCCAATATTTTCCTCAATAAGTAAAAGAACATAGAAGTAAAGAGATAGGGGGAAGGGGAACATATGTACCAAGGATCGAAGTGTCCTCCCTGATTAGATATTTGTGGCCATAGGAGCTAAAGTACAATCTTCTAATTGAGAAACCTTAGGCAATGTCAACATCAAACTAGGCACAACATATTCAAGTGACATCTATGCCTCAGATCCCACTTCTTGTTCAAACTGAATACCCATTTCGAGAACCAGGGCCACTCCATTAGTCTTCGATTTTTTGGAAACCTTTTCGTAAGCTAAAAAAAATTAAAAGGGTAGTCTACAATTATGAACCAGGTGAACATATTTATGGCTCCTCCTACATCTGAACAGAGGGCCCTCCTAGTCCAAAACTTGCAATATAACTCAACCCTTCCCAATATTCATAGTTTCGTGGAGCTTCTTCTGAATATCCAAACTAACGAAAACCCTAGCCACCGACATATCTTTCATTTCTTTGTACAAGTTATCCGCTTCCAGAAAGCTACCTAAAATGTTCCTCAAGTTTGTGAAACTTTGAGGGTTCCACATATGAGATGGAAAACCAGGAAACCGAATCCAAACTAGAAACACATCAAGTCTTTCCCTACTTGCATCGAATAATGGAGACTATAACTTGAAGATAAATGGGGTAGATCCAATACACCATACTTCTTTTGCCACTAAATCGACATCCTCATGAGATTTGAAGTTTAATTGAATCCATCCCTTTGTTAACATAAAAATTTCTGGAACCTCAAAAACCCTCGGATTTATCTTTTGGTTTCTCCATTCGTCAAGGGTCTCCAAACAGAGGTTTCACCCCCTAACACAACCCACTAAGCCTTTCTCTGTTAAATCCACTGCTTCAAACATCTCCACATCATCTCCCAAGCATAGGTTATAAGAAGCTGGGGATTTTTCACACTTTAGGACCCTGTTATTCTTCCTTTTTTAGGAGTTCTCACTTGAGACCTGTGAGAAAGGGTTTCTAAACTCCTCCGAAATCACCGAAATGGACCCATAATTCAGAGGAGTAGAATCCACCTGTGGTGTTGTACAATGAGGAAGAATGACATCGACATATGGAAAAGTAGTAGTCAACAAGGGCACCTCCGAAAAATCCTTCGTAACCATCAGAAGCCCACCATAAGACAAAGATACCAAGTATGATGAGACCTGTCACCAGAAGAGGAGAATTGAAAGCCTGAAACAGGAAAGCCTGAAGAAAAAGACCTAGAGAACCCTAACATCCCTTACACTGAAGATGGGTGGGACCGGAATAGTGAAATCACCCTCACTGCATGAGTAAAAACCCCAAGCAAGGAAAATTTACCTATGACACCACTAGTGAAATCTCCGGACACCTGACGGTGAGGGGTTGGGAATCTCTAGGAGGAAAATGGCCTATTGACTAAGAAAAACTACCAGAATGAAGAAAAACCCCTTCCACACTTCCAACTACCTCCACCCCATAGGACAAAACCACCAGAATGGACAAAAATAGGCCCCCGAGATGGGGTCACCGGATCATAGTCAACAACTTCCTAGTCCTCCATGGTTCCACCACACCAATGATGCAAGATTGATAACCCAAAACACCCTCCACCAACAAGTAACTAGAAAGTTGACTAGGGAATAAAACCTATTCAAAAACATGCTAGGAAGAACAACTACCACCCTGCATACGCTACACCAACCTGAGGTAGACCAAACACACATAAGAAAGAATCAACCCCCAACATCGCACTAGGATGACTAGGTGGAGACTAGACAGACCACCAACACTAAAAACCCTAGCCCACGCATATTCTCACTCCTCAGACGCTCCACTAAGTTCTTGAAAGCTTTCAATGAAAAAATTTGAATAAAATCACAAAACATGTCACTTATATGTAAGAGCAAACAATAATGTTAAAACAATATAATTTTATAAATATCGTTAAAACAATATAATTTTATAAATATAGTTAAAACAATATAATTCTATAAACATTATAAAATTATCAACTTAACTGAGAATGAAAAATCACAAGAACTTCCCTAGAGAATGAAAAACTTTTTGAATTTAAGATTTACCAAAAAAAACTAATTTTAATTTTTTTTTTTAATTAAAAGAGAAACAAAAACCCCCGGTCACAACTTTGTGATATAATCAAAATCAACAATTTTGTAATATAATCAAAACTCAATAACATTGTAGCTCATAAAAACTATACAAAATTTTAAAAGTAATCTTAATAACTTATCAAATCACAAAACCAAACAAAACTTAAAAAAAAAATTAAAAACAAGTAATTAATTTATATTTATGAAGTAATTAATGTCACTGAGCAGTTTCAGTAGTTTTCCTCCATGAAAATCAGAGGGGAAATCTAATCCTGATGACTAATCGCTACGCATCCAGACAGAAGAAAAGCCATATTAATAGCGCGTTCAAATCTACTCACGCCAACATATGCGATTAAACCTAGGACTTGTGTCCGCAGGGTGCCAAGTAAATCTAGTCTAGGCTGCATGAATTAAATCCTATCTCAATGAGATTAATCGTCCAGTCGCTCTTGAGGATGTAGACGGATTGGAAGGCCTTTAATCAAGCGAGGAAAAGGAAAGTAGGAGATCTTTTCATCCTGCAGTGCTTCCCACCTGCGAATATTAAGTACATATAAAGCACATATTAAGTACATATAAAACCCAACTGTTGCAGATTCAACTAATTTGATTCAGGTGCGATAAAGCATAAATAAATTCATACACTAAGAAACTCTCCTTGCTATTTTCTGCTACACTATTTTGTATTGTTTGATTTTCTCCTAAAAGTATTTTTAGAAGCTGCTCGAGATTAATTTGAAGTAATGCTGCCAGAAAATACAATGTTTTATTTCTCATGCTCTGAAGCAAAAATAAAGAAGGAAAGCGAGGACCTGAATTTGGTGACGAAGTTATGAAGGAAGAGAGCCAGCTCAAGCTTTGCCAGATGCATTCCTGGACAGAGCCTGGCACCTCCCCCAAAAGGCATATACGAGTGGTTCTTTGAGAGCTCCTGCAAGACAAAATATTGAACTAAATTAGACACACAAAGATAACTAACAGAATTGGGGTTCCTAAAAATATAAGTTACGATTTCATGCTAATTAATTACTTGATCTTGAAGATGCTGCTGCCAACGCCATGGGTTAAACGTGAGAGCAGAAGAATGGTACTTCTCGTCAAGATGGGTTCCCGTCAGAAACACATACACTGTCCATCCTTTTGGAATCACAAAGCCTCCTGAGGTCATAAGTTCATAATGATCAGAATGCTCAAGATAAGCCAGCCATTTCAGAGAAAAAGTTGTTGATGGTACCTTTGGTTTTAATGTCTTCTTTCGCTTCTCTGAAAGCCCCTGGAGCAAAGTTGCCGAGACGAAGTGTTTCATTTATGATCTGGGAATTGAACAAATACAAACATGATCAGTCATCTGGACGCTGCTATTGTTTGTGTCGTAAAAACTAAAGAATGAAGCTGGTAAAGGCCTCATGAGTCAGGGATATATAAATTAGGAATGGGATAATCAGTCAAGATATTAGTAATTGGGATTAGGACAACAGGTCAATCTTCTACTGAGGCAAAGGATGATTGGTCAATTCTTTTACAGCTGGGCAAAAATAAAGGGAAGACAAATTGAGCAATATCACTGAATCCTGTAAAAATTGGTTCTGATTGAATGTTTGGTGAAATTGAATAAGTTAGAGTAGATTGAGTCCAAATGCACTAGAGTTTCAGAAGGTATTAAATTCATTTATTCAAAATTTATAATTCCTATTTAAGAATGAAATAACTTGGTATAAATTGATTTTGTTTTTCAAAAAAATTGAATAGATAAAATGTTTAAATAAAGATTATATAATCCCAATGCCATAAAGGTTTGGAGCAATCTCAAATCCATCTATAAAATCTGCGAGTTATGGTAAATTTTGAACGAAATTTGCATTAAGAAAAAACCAATTGACCCGTTATCAACCTCACAATTAACTACATACACATTGGGTGAATCTCATCGACTGGTAGTCATCCCAAGTGAGCTTTTCGTTTCTTCGATTCCCTTTTCTCTGTAACAGAGCGTCGTGCTCAGCCTGTGGCATGTATATTCCACCATCAGTTTACTTCAATATAAATGTATTATACTAGAAAAATATAAATATATTAATACTTAAAAAGAAAATGGAATGTTTTTATTGATGATTGCACTGTTACTTATTGATGATTGCAGTGTTACTGAATATGCCAATTATGAAATTTGTGGTTCAAATTTGTGAACCAATTCTACATATACAAAATCGCCCTAGTTACCTATTCCTCTGTCTACCAAAAAAAGAATATACAAGTGCAGCGGCTATACACACCTTCAATTCCTGATATGCTTTGGGACAATCTGTGAGAAATTTGATAGCGAATGACATGGATCTGGACGAGGTCTCGTGACCAGCAAAGAGCAGGAATAGTATAAAATCTGCTATAAGTTCTTCTGAAAACGAGTCTTCTTTCAAAAGTTTTGTTAACAAGTCATTACGGACAACTTGTGGGTGCTTCCTTCTGTCTTCTATACCCTCATAAATCCTTTTTATCAGAAATTCCCTGGCCTACAGCGTCAGTTCTAGTCATTACAAATCAAATTAAAGTCAATAAAATAAATGAAAAAATTAATGAGGCTCCTGCGCACCTTAAATCCTCTGGCATACGCGGTTCCCGGGATTCTGAGGGGAATGGCGAGGAGAGCTTCGGAGAAATGGCCAAACGCCTCACAAATCTGCTCCGTCTCCTTGGAAGGCGATAAGTCCATCAATTGTTTTGCCATCAAATTCAGAACAAGCTGTAATATATATCACATGAGAAACAAATTCAATCGAAACAGAAAACAGTAGATAACTACAATAATATAAAAGTATCAATAAGGTTTGTGCTTTCGATCTCTGTTAGATTCTTGTAAATGTTTAATAAATGTAGAATTAAGAAACATTCTGAATTTTACAAAATGCAGTATCAAGATTCTTTTCCATTTTTGAAGCTAATTTCAGAGGATGCTTTCTCAAATATCATTTATAATAAACTTTATTAAAAACAGTATTTCCTGCAACCAAACTTTTATGCTAAAAAGGAAATAGCTCTGTACTAAAATGCAGTATCAAGATTATTTTCCATTTTTTAGGCTAAATTTAAAGGATGCTTTTCCAAATATGATTTATAATAAACTTCATTAAAAAGAATAATTTCTGCAAGCAAACTTTGAGTCTAAAAAGGAAAGAGCTCTGTACTAAACTAAAAAGAAAATATCTCTAGACAATCAGATAAACCAATAAATCTTTAAAAACTACCAAAAACCCATTAATATCGAATGGTTTCTTGATGTTGCTGACCTGATGGCACTCCTCTTGAAGATGGATATCCCTCTTCGCTTGCCATTTGGGCAAGGTTGTGTGCAGAAGGTTCTGTATGTCCGTCATGAAATCCACACTCAGCCTCTCGAACCTCAGCAAATTTACAGCCGTCCCGTGGAGCTTCTTCTGGAGATCTCCGTGCACCGCAAGTAAACCAAATTTGCCGATAAGATTTCGAAGAGGTTTGGGATAGTTGGCTTGAAACTGCCTGCCTTCGTGCTGCAGGACATGTTTGTTGAATTCTGGATCCACGGACACAACAATCCGAGATCTTCCAAACAAATTTGATCTGAATATTTCCCCATACCTGCTTAATTTTGTGTTCACATTCCACATATTTTGAAGTTAAAATTTTACTTTAAATCCATATTCATTCTGACATGACTGTTTTTTTTAATTGAAAAATTTAGCCAACGACATTTTCCGAGCTAAAATTGAAAGATTTAAGAAACAAATTTTCCTAATTTCACTCTGCGCAAAATAGCATTGATCTCTGGAGTGCGAGCCAATGTGAAAATCAGCATTACCTTTTCTCTCGTTCTTGAATGTACCGTCGTGGTTGATCAGTGGAATTAATGCCTCGGAAGAAACTGATGGTTTCTCCAATCAATGGCAACCCTGTAGAACCGGGCGGCAACTTATAGCCGCGACTGTCCACCCTCCACACTAATTTGTAGAGCTGAAGCAGTAACATCCCCAGCGCAAAACAGACCAGGCCGACTAGCAACGAATGAAGGGTTTCCGCCATTATTGCCATTGCAATGATTTCTTCACAGAACAGCTGTTACCCGTTTGAATGCGAATGCCACTCCCTCCTTTATGATGGCCGTAACGATCATTCCCCTCAACATCTTCGATTTGGTTCGAACTGTGCCTAAGATTCCAATTTTTGGTTCCACTCTCATCTTAGTTTTTGGCATCGCACCTCTTTAAAGGATTCTCATATTTGTCTCTTGCGTCGATTACTGTACCTACATCGTTTTTCAGTGACCAAGAAAATGGCAGCCCTATGAGTTAAAAGGTGAGATAATTAAAAAATAATAATAATTTATAATATACGGATATAAAATCATCTTTTAACTTTTTTGTTAGACTTCATGAAAAATAGAAAACCATTAAAATCAAATTAGTTACGAATTACATTAATTTAATTATAAATTTATAAGTGTCTTTTTATTCCTAACTGTTATAAATATTTATAAGACTATTGTAAATTCATTGCAATTTTGTTTCATACCTCCTAAAACTCAAATCTGCAATTTATATAAACTCAAATAATTATTAATTAGTAATATTAGGACATAATAACATTAATTTTATGAAATAAATATATGAACTTTTTACTAAATTTATAATTGTTAACTAACTAATTTTTAAAATTACTTATGTTTTCACTTAACACACTTATGTTTAAATTCACATAACACTATAGGAAACTTTTCCGGGTGAGAATCCTAGGGTATCACATTCTCGTGTTTTTGATATATGTAATTTTTAAAAGTACCTGTGTAAGTTATAGATGAATATTTATAAATTTATTTTGTTTGAGGTGCAACGATGCACAAGATTTGGTGGAGACAAACACTTAAATAAATTTGGAGATATTAACATATTGTAAATTTTAGTCAAACATTTTACTGATTTAAAAATTGTTTGTTATCTCTATATGTATGTCATATTAGATTTTTTATTACACCAAAACTTGCAGGTTGTTAGTAAACTTCCAAACCATTATCATTATTTTTTTGAGTGGTCTCAAGGTGGATCCGAGAGTAGTGTCAATCGATTCCCAATGAGGTGAGTGTGAAAATCCAACACCCACCCTCAAAGGCAAATCGAGGAATTGAACCTCAGCCAAGGCTCTAATACCATGTTAGGTTTTCCATTACACCAAAACTTGCAAGTTGTTAGTAAACTTTCAAACCATTATCATTACCTTTTTGAGTGGTCCCAATATGGATCCCAAAGTGGTAGTTAATCCACGTGATCGATTCCAGAAGAGGTGAGTGTGAAAATCCAACGGGAGAATTTCGGCAAAAATTATTCACTTTGGGCACACATTTTTTATTTCCAAAATTTTTAAAGTTATTAAGAGCAATTCATATGATGCTCTATGAAGAATGACCATATGTGCATTTGTTGATGTATTTGGTCTCTTTATGGTTGGTGTTTATGGAATTTCTAGTCATGTAAATCTAGGTTGATTGGCCTTAATTGTGTTGCGATTGAAGGCATACAGCTATTGTTATTAGCATCATCAATCTTGTGTTGCTTTTTTGGCTAGTACATTTTCAACTTTGTCTTTTCAACATGGATAAAACACTGCAAGAACTTCGTGAGAAGAAGGCAACAAATGATCTTCACAAAGAGGCTCTTCAATTGCATTTAGTGGTATCCCTTTTGCAAGTAGAGAATGCAACTCTTAAAAATAGGTTGCAAACTTCAATTGCTGAAAAAATCCAAAAGGTTGACCATCTACAATCAACCATGGGAAAATATCTCCATATGCTTG
Organism: Pinus tabuliformis; assembly: GCA_031772625.1. Lineage (NCBI taxonomy): Eukaryota > Viridiplantae > Streptophyta > Pinopsida > Pinales > Pinaceae > Pinus > Pinus tabuliformis. Next base: position 1,217,148,694 of record CM062816.1, read on the forward strand.
TAGATGAATTTCAAGAGAAGATTGACCTCCTTGATGACTTGAAGTTTATCACATTTTACCTTGGTGTCACCCTCATCACTTTGGATAAGATTATCCCACATTTCCTTTGTGGTGCTCAGATGCATGACTTTCACAAATTTAGACTCGGCCAAACTTCCCAAGATGGCATTTACAACCTTTGCATTGGTTTCATATTGTTTCTTCCCTACAATATTTGTGGGAATAGAGGCTAGATATTGATATCCATCTTCAACAATTTCCCATACATTTGTTCCAAGTGCCTGCAAAAATGATCTCATTTTGACTTTCCAAAATACAAAGTTAGTTCCATTAAACAAAGGTGGCTTAATAGAAAATGCTCCTTCTTGACTACCCATCTTGATGGATCTCCCTTTAAGCGATCAAGCTTCTTCTGAGGGACCTACTCTAATACCAATTGTTGGGAAAAATACTTGGGGGGCGGAGGGGGGGGAGGGGGGTGGCAGGGGGGTGGATCAATATTTTATACTCACTTTAAACTTTTCATTTCATATTCTAATTTCCATACACTATTTTCATTCTTGCAACCAGTGTACGTGCGCGACTTCAGTAAAGGAAAGCAACGTATATCCATATAACTAACTTTTCATATATTTCATCATTTATTCATCTTTAACCAGTGCATCATTACTTCATTATTCATTAATTAAACTGTAATCATGAGCAGTAAGAGCATAATAAACCATCACACATGAGCAACACAACAACACATGAGAACACCGAGATTTTTAGCTGGAAACCCAATGTGGAAGAAAACCATTGGTGTCGTCATCTTTGTCTTCTTTTTTATTATAAAGGAAAACATCTTACAATATTGTTTTGGCACAGACTCTTACCAGTACGCAGGCACCCACCTACAGAAGGATACAACCTTCTCGCATTCTCTAGCACCAACTAGAGGGGAGCACCAACTCCCTGATCTTGTTTACCGACTCCTACCAGAAGGTATCACCTACCCCTTGCACAAATTTACCAATCACCACTAGAAGGAAGTTCTAACTCCCTCACTAAAGGTTCCAACCCTCTGCACCTTTAGTGGGCCACGTTTCATAATATTTCATATTGGATCCACCTGACTCAAAACATCAAACCGATATGCCACCTGTCATCATATTTTCAGACTAGACCCAAACCCATCATTAAGCTCAATATCAAACTAAATACTGAAAGATAATTGTTAGAAAATTATATATTACGGAGCAATGGAACACATAAAATATTGCAGAAATATAAACACAGAAAACGCACAAAAAAAGAGAGACACAGATATACGTGGTTCACCCAGTTTGGGCTACGTCCACCCCGAACAGCCAGTCCTTCCTTTCTATTATCCAGCAAAATGAAGAGACACAACCTACAGCAAATCTGCTGTAATATCCTCTGTTTTCTCTCACAGTCTCACCTCTCTGTTTCTCGCTCACCGAATACACATCTATCACACAACCTCAAATACAATACCCTCATACAAAGAGAGGGATTGCCTTCTAGGGCAAAAAAACCTTAAACTAAACATAAGTTCTACCGTTAGATCATCCGCCTAATGAACGGCCCAGATTGACTAGAAATTACTATACTTTTACAAGGCGATTTTACAATTGTTTTTAGCTTCGGGGGCGCTGCCCTCGAAACCCCCCACTAGGGGGGGGCTCCCAATGGTCGCAGCCAGCCCCCCCTGGACCCCCCGATACCACTTGTTAGGACCCTGACACCATATATCTCCACAATGGTATGATATTGTCCACTTTGGGCCTAAGCCCTCATGGATTTGCTTTTGGACTTACCCCAAAAGGCCTCATACCAATGGAGATATTTGTCCATCCTTATATATCCATGATCCTCCCCACCTCTAGTCAATGTGGGACTTTCGTCGTATACCCAACAATCCTCCCCTCGAACAAAGGACCATCGAGCCTCCCCTCAAACGATTATCCATCCGTCCACTCTCTACCAACTAGGGTTCTCCGCTCCAATGTGTTGGAAGCACACGCCTTACATGGAGCACCACCTGCCTCGAGAGCTTGCTCTATCCCAGGTCAACTCCTCTTCACCGTGTTGGGACCAGGACACGTCTATGAAGAATCCGGAGCACACCGCCTGTCTAACCGAGCTCATCCACGGATCCCATCGTGATATTACCGGGGCCCACCACCTTCGTTCGGTATTCCGAGGATTCATCCACTTGGCTAACTTCGGGGCATGGCTCCGATACCACTTGTTAGGACTTTGGACACCATATATCTCCACAATGGTATGATATTGTCCACTTTGGGCCTAAGCCCTCATGGATTTGCTTTTGGACTTACCCCAAAAGGCTTCATACCAATGGAGATATTTGTCCATCCTTATATATCCATGATCCTCCCCACCTCTAATCAATGTGGGACTTTGGTCGTATACCCAACAATAATCACTGAACCAACTGAATCATTGTAATACCATCAAACCAATCATTGAATCTCAATCAACTAATAAAACTAGATCAAACCAATCCATAATAGATCATATCAATGCAAAACCACTCATCAATATGTCAAGCCATACATTGTTAGTCATCACAGAAACCAATTGTTGTCACTACAAACCCTGATCAAACATACATCATAATGTATATGTTATTTTTCTGAAGAACACGCGCATATATACGTGCTTCATCTATATAAGACCTGCATAGAGATCTCAAATCAATAAAAACTAAATCTAAATCACTGCATTACTTAAACAACCACTGAATCATGTACTAAATCAATTATAGATCTAAGCCAATTACAGATCACCACATTATAGCATCATCACTAATCCACATTCCATTCAATCACCAACTTAACTCAATCAATAAGGTCAAACATAGATTATCATAAGAGAGACGTCATTGACAGACATCAGAAAACATAACAAAATTGATCAAATGTCATCAACAAGTCATATTGCAAAACCCTAGTATATATACGCAAATTCCACAAAGCATGTCGGCATATGTATGTGTTTACCATACACAACACCCATGTTTAGATATGAACATATTGAAAATACTTCCCAGAATATATATGTGACTACCCAAAAGCAATTCCGCATATGTACGTGACTAACCTGAGACAAACCTGCATAAAGATCTAAAAATTTTCGTTGTAAACATAGCCTTCACACTCTGCAACCTTCACTATCAATACTACAAACTTTTTAATAGTTCATTTAGATCAAAACATCATTATAACCACAGATATATCATTGTTAGCTACTTAAACATTTTTTAACATGCAAATCAATCAAGCATATGTCAACATGTCTTCATATATTTCATATACGAGTCTTCTCCTTGCTCCATGGTGCATACCTATTTCATATTATATCACACATGAATAATCCATTACATGCACACTTAACACTTTGATCTCCATCTCCTTATATAGATTTAGCCTTAGCCAATACCGTAGGCCAATCCCTTAATAATGTGTTGGCATTCTTTGACACGATCAAATAATCGTTGCCACTTCCATTATTATGGTCCAATACCATGGTGAAAGACCCTTGTTATTCAAATTACCATGGTGCGGATTCTGTACGTGACTTTTCTTCATAATACCTACGTATGTACGTGACCTTTCTTCTCAGGACCCGTGTATACTTTCTCAAACTTTACCTTTATCATCCATCTATCTTTGAACTTAATTCCTTTGTCCATATTACCTGTAGCATAGGTAATACTCTTCATAACTAGCATGTTATCACAATGTTGACATCTTTATCAAGTAGATTTCCATTAGGCACAACGTGTTATCCATAATGCCAACAATCTCCCCCTTTGGACCTGATGGCAACCACTTTGGTGTTTGGTCACCACCTGTAAATACCTGCAAACATACCTAAAAATACTGATACTTTTCACCAAGCTTATCCAAGCATTCTTCTCCAAACACCAAGATTCTCCCCCCTTTTAATATCAAGGGAAAAGGGTTGACCAATGCTGAATGAAGGCTTATTTCCATTTCTGCAGAGAAGATCACTGTAGGGTTGATCTACTAAATATGAAAACACCAAATTGACCATACTCCCCCTGAGCATATGTTGGAACCTATAAAGATATACAATAAAGGCACAAGACTCTATGACCCAACCAAATATAACATTTCCTATCACCAATGACTCATGATTACACCAATGACCCAACATAGTGGGTTTACATATTTGAACCAAAATTATATCAATTCTCCAAAACAATAGGATTTCATACATAACATGACTTTATCCCAATAGACCATAAATGGTTGAATTTTACAATGATTTTGCAACATGGGTCTTTACATGACCTTGACATTTATAACCAAAACTAAATACCTCAATAGTGAGCTAGTAAGACCATGATAGTCATCAACAACCATCAAACACCATGTAGGACCCAACATGAACATATGATCACAACATCATAGGCAACAACATCAACATCCTGCTAATATTCACTAATATTCGTAGGTGGGCTAATTTTCCATGATTTTTCCACAAAAAAAGATTTGCCAATTTCTATTTTTTATAAAAATGATTCACCAAAATTTTACAATATAAAATTATTTTACCTTAAAAATCGCCAACATTATATAGAGGACTATATATAAAATCATTATAAATTTGAATAATTTTAGAAATATATCAATAAAAATGTATAGTTTGCATATTAGGGACTAGTGAGATTCGCTAATGTTTTTAAAATTTCAAGATAATTTTCCATCCTTAAAATTTTCCCTACATCCCTATCATCATCATGTAAGACAGTGTAGTCATCAATATGTGACAAAAAATTCAATGTATCCAAGCATCACCAAACACTAAAGTAGAAATGTACTAAATTTTTGTCAACAACTCATCCCCTTGACCTCATATCATCAAGGTCAACATGCTATTTCCATTTGTAGGAAGAGCCACAATCCATAGGTACCAATGCCATCATATTATCTTCATTCATCCATCAAAGACAAGGAGAACCTTCAACATCAATAATGATCATAGCATATACCAAAACCATCTTCACCAAAATGCAACTCAAGTAATCATCCATGACTTCATCATTACTAATGATAGAATGAAAACATCATATGTATCTTCAACAATAACCACTACAACAACTATACATTACCAATGATATTTACTCATCATGAACATCATCATCTAACAAAGAATTCTTAAGAACCCATAATGCGAACAATGGAACATTTAGAAGCATAGCCAATGCTCTCCCTGAACCTATGTCGACTATTCACCATCAAGATTGATCATATCCATCTCATTATTCAGCAAATTTATTGAAGAATCACAACAACAATAACATTTTGCAACATCTCATGAACCATTATGAACCAACATCATTCCTAAGTATTATTAATAGTCTACAACAAGTCAATATCATAACTAGAAAGTCAATAATAATTGATTGAAGCGTATCAGAAACTCCCCCTGAGTCTATCCCACTATTTCTTCATCTCAAAGAAACATACACGACTATCTAGATCAAAATTCGTGTATACATGCGACTGTCCTTCATGTGATCTGCATACAGAAAGTAAAATGTTGAACTTTTCCTAACAACAACTCTCCCTGAACATACCATACTTGTTCTTCTTCACTGATACTTCATCAATGAAACGTTAGTAGTATAAGCATCACCAAATGAATATCAAACCAAAATAGAGAACCAACACTAAGATAATCATGCATAGCTCCCCCTGACACCATACACTACTGATCTTGTGGACCTAATAATCATCACTTGCTCTTCATGAGGTCATGTGCCTCACATCACTTTTGCAGTCACTATTAGAAGTATGCTTTAAGGGCAATGGATTGCAATAGGGTCAATGTTCCCTAAGTCTCTGACTAATATTCCTTCTTTCTCCAAATCTACTTGCAATTTCCAATCATTTATTGGAACTTATCCCATCTTCTACTTGCATTCCAAGTGCTTGACCTACAATAAGTGGCCTTATGCCCAAATGAGTTACAAGATAAACAATATCCATGAAACCAAACTTTATGCCTACGAACTAATCTTGACTTTGATCTAGGAGATTTTCTTTCAAATAAGTGACTTAATTGATTTTCCTTTTGAAACACCTCATGATGGTTGTTCTTATTATTGCATTGTGGATCTAAAGCCATGTAACCAATGTCTGTCTTGATTAGAGGATATATTTGTTCATTGATAATCCTCTCTGCTAATTTATATGCCTTTACCCATTTGTTTATTTTCTCATAGTCTTCCTTTAGAGTCATAACTTAATATTCTAATGTTTCAAAATGATTTTCTTTTTCTTAAAGTTTTTTTCTTAAGATATTTGTTATTCTATTGGTTGCCTTCAATTCCATTCTTAACATGTTTATTTCCTTAATCAAACTACTCTCTTTTGTTTCCAGATCTTTGTTCTCATTCCTAAGTTTATCGTTTTCTTCCAATGCTTTCATTAAGTCATATACTTCACAATTATTTGATTCACTTGACTTATCTTCAAAAGCCATAAGTACTTGATAATTGTTAGAATCTAAATATGAAATTTATTGATCATCAGATGTGTTTTGACTATCTTCATTAGAATAAAAACTTTTATTGCTATCAAAACTTCTTCTAACAATCCTCCTCGGAACATTCTTCCTTTCCTCATGATTATCTTTATAAGGACATTTAGCAACTTAATGACCTACTCTTCCACAGGAAAATAATTTAAAATGACGCTTACCTTTGAACCTGTCAGTTCCTATCTCTAACTTTCTCATGAAATTTGCTTCTTCTCCATCTGGAATGTAGCTTGTATCTTTAATATTTTCTTTTTGTTTTCCTTTATGAGTGGCTTTGAAGGTTTCTTCTCTGATATCTAATGGACCCCCTTTTGTCAACTTAAAATCTATCAAGATCCCATGGAATTGTTTAAGAGTAAGACTCTTCAAATCCTCCATTTCTTCAATGGTAGAGACTTTGGAATCGAACTTTGGAGTTAGTGATCTCAAAATATTTTCAACAACAATAGCATATTTTATTTCATCACCAAGATTTTTCATTGAGTTAAAAATCTTGTCTACTCTAAGAAAAAATCCCACAGTGATTTCATCATCATGCATTTTAAGGATATCATATTGAATTCTAAAAGTTTGAAATTTAGCACTTTTTACCTTGGTGTCACCTTCATAACTTTGGATAAACTTATCCCACATTTCATTTGTGGTGTTCAGTTGCATGATTTTCACGAATTCAAACCCATCTAGACTTCCCAAGATGTCATTTATAGCCTTTACATTTGTTTCATATTGTTTCTTCCCTATAGTATATGTGCGAATAGAGGTTGGATATTGATATCCATCTTCAACAATTCGCCATACATCTGTTCCAAGTGCCTGCAAAAATGCTCTCATTCTGAATTTCCAAAATACAAAGTTAGTTCCATTGAACGAAGGTGGCTTAATATAAAATGTTCCTTCTTGACTTCCCGTTTTGATGGATCTCCCTTGAAGCGATCAATCTTTTTCTAAGGTACCTACTCTGATACCGATTGATGGGAAAAATACGGAGGGGGGGGGGGGGGGGGGTGAATTAGCATTTTAAACTCACTTTAAAATTTTCATTTCATATTATGATTTCCATAAGATACTACCATTCATGCAACGAGTGTATGTACGCGACTTCAATAAAGGAAAATAGTGTATATGCAGATAACTAACTTTTCATATATTTCATCATTTGTTCATCTTTAACCAGTGCATCATTACTTCATTATTCATTAATTAAAAAATAACCATGAATAGTAAGAGAATAATAAACCATCACACATGAGCAACACAACACCACATGAGAACACCAAGATTTTTAGGTGGACACCCAATGTGGGAGAAAACCACTGGTGTCATCATCTTTGTCTTCTTTTATTATAAAGGAAAACGTCTTACAATCTTGAACTGGTGCATATTCTTACCAGTACGCAGGCACCCACCTACAGAAGGCTACAACCTTCTCTCATTCTCCAGCACCCACTGGAAGGGAACTCCAACCCTCAAATCTCGTTTACGAGCTCCCACCAGAAGGGAGCACCTACCCCCTACACAAATTTACCAGCTACCACTGGAAGGAAGTTTTGATTCCCTCACTAAAGTCCCCAACCCTCAACACCTGTTGTGGACTACATTTCATAATATTTCATACTGAATCCACCTGACACAAAACATCAAACCTGTAGGCCACCTTTGATCATATTTTCAGACTGGACCCACACCCATCATTAATCTCAATATCAAACTAAATACTGAAATATAATCACTGAACCAACTAAACCACTATAATACCAGCAAACCAATCAATGAATCTCAATCAACCAATGCAACTAGATCAAACCAATCCATAACATATCATATTAATGCATAACCACTCATTATATACCAAGCCATACATTGTTAGTCATCACAGAAACCAATTATTGTCACTACAAACCCTGATCAAACATACATTAGAATGTATATGCTATTATTTTGAAGCACACCCACATATATACACACTTCCTTTGTATAATAACTGCGTACATATATGAAATCACTGACAACTGAATCTAAATCACTACACTACTGAAACAACCACTGAATCATGTATTAAATCAATTACAGATCATTGAGCCAATTACAAATCACGACATTGTAGCATCATCACTAATAAACATTCCATTCCATAACCAACTTAACTCAATCAATATTGTCAAACATAGATTATCATGATAGATACGTCGTCAACATATAGTAGAAAATAGAACATAACTGATCAAATGTCATCAACAATCCATACTACAAAAACCTAGTATATATACGCGACTTCCATAAAGCATGTCGGTGTATGTACATGTTTACCATACACAACACCTGCATATAGATATGAACATATTGAAAACACAGAATATATACATGACTACTCAGAAGCAGGTTCGCATATGTACGCGACCAACCTAAGACAAACCTGCGTACATATCTAAAAACTTTCGCTATAAAAATAATCTTCACACTCTGCAACCTTCACTATCAACACTATAGACTTTTTAATAATAAATTTAGATCACAACATCGTTATAACCACAGATCTATCATTGTTAGCTACTTAGACATTTTTCAACATGAAAATCAATCAAGCATATATGTCAACACATCGTCATATCTTTCAGATCCGAGTCTTCTCCTTTCTCCCTAGTGCACACATGTTTCAGATCATATCACACATGAATAACCTGTTACATGCACACTTAACACTTTGATCTACATCTCCTTATATAGCTTTATTTTTAACCAATACCTTAGGCCAATCCCTTAATAATGTCATTGGTATTCTTTGACGGGATCAAATAACCATTATTGTTTCCATTACTATAGGCCAGTACCATGATAGGGACCCCTGGTATTCAAATTACCATGGTGCATATTATGTATGTGACTTTTCTTCACAATAATTGCGTATGTATGCGACTTCTTAGGACCAACATATACTTTCTCAAACTTCACCTTTACCATCCATCTGTCTCTAAACTGGCATTCCTTTGTCCATATTACCTATATCATATGTATTACTTTGCATAACCATCTTTTTATCACATTGTTGACATCTTTATCAAGTACGTTGCCATCAAGGACAACACATTAGCCATAATGCCAACAATATACACATGCATGCCAAAACTAGCTAGGAAATCATACATGAAACTCGATCCCTGCAAGTAATCCCGCTATAGCTGCTTGATCCAACTGTTCCTTGCTTGATATTTACTTCCCTTTGCTTTCTTGTCCTTCCTTTGCCTTCCTTTCTCCAATGTTAGAGTTCTCCAAGAATTCTCTAAGTGTGCAAGAGTATGAGAGAGTAAAGAGAATAGAGAGAGAGCTTCAAAACTGAACTAAAAAAAAGGTTGTGAACTAACCCTCAGAAGCCTTTTTATTAATGAGGCCTCTATTTTCTTCAATTTCCATTGTCTTTCCTTCATTTTCCTCCTCACATGCAACCTGTGACTTTTCACCTTCCTTTTCTCCTAAATTTCTTAATTTTCATAAATAAAATGTGAATTAATGCCTCTTTCCTTTTCAAATCCTTTGTCAATTTCCTTGGCCATAATAAACGAAATGAACATCCACTAGGATGTTTTTCCCAACATTTAGCTTGAAATACTTGTCCCATGACCTTGGTCTTATTTTTCATTTCTTAACTTTATTACATGAACTTTTAACCTGAGGCTATTACAAACCCCTCCCCCTTAAGGGAACACTGTCCTCAGTGTTCTATGACACTTACAACCAACAAAACCACTGAAAAGAAAAACATACTACCCATGGAACTTTATAACTTAGCTCGTTGTAGTGTTTACAATGAAAAACCTACTGAAAAGCAAATCAACATGAAAAAAATATCAATATGACAACCATACCACTTATTGGGAATTTATAACATAGCTGATGGTGGTATTTACACCCATATACATATATACATACACCAAAAATGATTTTCCTCAACTAGAAAACAATAAAAGATACATAGCGCACATCTGATTATCCATCTCCCACGTAGCTTCATCGGGCCCAAAGTGCTTCCAATGCACTTTAACCTGCTCGATTTCTTGATTTCGGAGCATGAGAATATTTCTCTACAAAATGTACTAAGGTTCCAGCTGGAATTCTCCTTCTAGCTCCACCTACAATACAGACCAATCAATAACATGATCAACATCCTTTACATAACTTTTAAACAATGAAACATGGAAATAATTATGGACTTTCATTGGTAGAGGTAGTGCAAGTCTGTAAGCCATTGGTCCAATCCTCTCAAGGATTTCTAAAGGCCGTGATACCGAGGTTCCAGCTTTGCACATGACCCAATACTAAAGGATATATTATTGGTCTTGATGCACAAGTACACATGATCCCCAACCTAAAACTCCTTAAATTCCCTGTGTTGATTTGTATAACTCTTATGACTATCTTGTGTTGCCTTTAGATTCTTCTTTATTACCTGTATTTCATGTTCCATCTTTGCCAACATATATGGTCCTATCAACACCCTAGATCACTCCAACTGATTGGAGTATTACAACTCCGCCCATAGAGTGCCTCAAATAGACTCATCCTTAGTGACTCCTGATACCCATTTATGAGAGCAAACTCAACCAGTGGAAAGTACTCTTCCCACTTTCATTATTGATGCATAATATACATTCTCAAAATGTCCTCCAAAATCCTATTGACCCTCTGTTGAAAAATGGCAATAAGAAATTTCTAAAAATAGAAATTCTAAAAATAGTAGTTTGGGCTTCAGTGCTGGATTGGGCAACAGGGAATGAAAAATGGAAGTGCTAAAAATAGAAGTTCTATTTTGAGCAATGCAGTGTGGATTTCTATTTTTAGGTAGTCCTTGGCCTAAAATGGGAAGTAAAATTCAAATTTGGTCTTACCAGCAGTTTGAATATTAATCAATTAATTCAGTTTGAGTTAATTAGTTAAGGAAAATATAACTTGAAGTCTTTGTGAGAACATGCAATAATTTCTCCACTGATTGGGGAATGCGTCCTTGATTTGCTCCACTGATTGAGGAATTAAGGATGAGTTCCATATTGAGAGGATCAGTTGACTTAGTTTAACTTAGTCAAGTCCAGTTAGATTAATTTAACAACTTGTTAAATTAATGAGATTCAGTTTGTTGATGCTTGCATGCATGTGACAACTAGTATTTTCAGATAATTGAGTATTCACTCATGGATAACTGATGCATGTTAGTTCAGACAGAGACCCAGTTGAGATCAAATGAGGGATAGTGTAGTATCAGCTGCTAGGATATTCCTAGTGAATATTCCTTGCATGAGGAAGGAATATTATTCCTTCTAGTACTGCGTAGTTGGACCTGAGGTGACAATAGGTATGATTTGGCCAATTCACACATGTTATATAATTGGACCCCAATCAAAACTGCGGAAGGAAATAGGAGCTTGGAGGACTTGTGTAGCCTATATATTCAGGCCTAGGTAGCCCATGAGCTACATCATCAGAGTACAGAGAGAGCAAGATAGCTTTTGAGCTGATTCTTTTTGTATCTTGTTGAGGATTTCCACTTGATTGATAATACAAAGATGGGGTTATAGGCTGGTGCTTTCCCTAGGTTATATCTTCTATGTTATGGCTGATTAGTTCTCATTCTCAATTATATCTATTCATGCTTGATGTTACTCATGTTAAATTAAGCTTTCGAAAAGTTTATGGTAGATGTAGATCTAGTATTATGCTTTAGTACATTGCATATATCAGTTTGATCTGCAGGTGAAATTTCTACATGATATCAGTGAGCTAGCTGATTTGTAGAGAAAATTCTACATGGTATCAGAGCACAGGTGATCAAGCAGAGAACTGTATACAGAGTGAGAGAGAAGTACGAAGTTTAGTGTTCTTGATATAGATATCGAGTTCTTATCACATTTCAGATTTCATCAATGGCATTCTATGGTTTGAGGCTTGAGTATGCACTAGATGGAAACTCAAACTATATAGCCTAGAAGGATCGCATGGAGGTAGTATTAGAGGATAACGGGGTGAAGGACTTCATTGATCAAGAAGTCCCCAAGCCCTCAGGATCTAATGCCCAAGAGTTGGCGGAATGGAGGAAGTGTGTGGCTAGAGCTAGGAGAATCATCCTGGAGGGAGTTCGAGATCACATAGTCTCGAGCCTCCATGGGAAGGAGACTCCATTTTCGATGTGGAAAACATTGAAAGATCTTTATCAGAATAGCAATGATCAGAGGAAGCTGGCACTGAAGGACAAACTTCGAAAGATCAAGTGTGAAAAGGATGATACAATCTCTATGTATATAAACAAGCTCACCTAATGCAGGGATGAGCTTGGAAGTGGAAGGATCGTGACAGCTAATGATGACATGGTGAATCTTGCACTCCTCGGTCTTCCTAAGAGCTGGCATAGCTACCAAGACTCGGTTAATGGAAGAGAGAAAATGCTAAACTGGGAACGACTTTGGTCAGATTTGATGCAGGAGGAGATAAGAAGAAGCACCAGAGATGGTTCTTCATTTATAGAGGATGAAGAAAATTGTGCCTTAGCGAGTAAGGCGAAGAAGGGGATGGAGAAGGTTTCTCTTTCCGAATCTAGTTCTTCCCATGGTGGGAATATGTTTGACAAATCAAATGTCCGATGCTTTCATTGTCATGAGGTGGACCATTTTGTTACAAATTGTCCACTGAGGAAATCCAAGAAGGGATTCGGGGAAGGATCTAAGGGTGAGGCACTTGCTTCACAATTCAAGTTGGATTTCACACTCTTCGCATGCATGGTTTCATCCATGGTGGGAAGTGGTTGGTTTCTTGATAGTGGAGCTTCTTTCCACATGACCATTTACAAGAGTTTGTTCAGTACTCTAGAGGAGAAATATCTCTAGATACTCATAGCGATGGGTAATGATGAAAAGCATAGTGTCTCAGGTGTAGGCACGATTATTTTTTAGAGGGAGCATGGAGCTCACCTTACCTTGACCAATGTCAAGTATGTACCAGGACTAAAGAGAAACTTGGTGTCAATCGCGATGCTGGAAGACAGAGGCTATGATGTAGTCTTCAGTAAGGAAAAGGTTTTCCTTAGACACATCATCACTAGATAGGTGAAGTAGATCGGTTCACGGGTCAAGAACCTGTATGCTCTTGAGGTTCAAGATGCATGCAAAGCCTTGAGTAGCAAGGCAACTGATGGAGACTTGGTGGTTGAGAGGGAGAGTATATTACCTCTCAACATGCAGTGCCAGGATAAGTCTCAGACGATTGTGGAGGAGTCATGATTGGTACAGCAGCTTCAGGAGGTTGTGGAGTAGCCACAATAGGGGAAGTTGAGAAGAGATCAAGTAGAGACATCTACTCATGCAGAGACCTCCAGTAGGGGGAAACTTCAAGCCAAGTGGGTTGAGGGATTGTCTGCAGCCATACCTCCAGGTAGGAGGTGGGGTGATGGGGAGTGATGGTCTTAAGGAGAAGGGGCAGGATCCTTGAGGTACCCAACCTCTTTGATTCGACTTTGCCACGAGAGCCCTGATGAGGAGTAGTAGAACTGACTGATTGGGTAGAGACAGATGCGTATGGAGCGACAGAGAGAGCTACAGTGCAGGGAATCCCAGGACAACGCAAAGTATGCAGGATGCAACAATGCGAGAGGCACAAGTGTGTTGCTCAGTGCAACGTAGCACAAAGAAGGGTGCAATGGTGCGAGATGCATGGAGATGTTGCAGTAGCGCAAAGGACAGAGAGGGAGCACTTGTCAGTAGCAGGTAGAGCTTCAACATCAGAGTACGTTTCTAGCCCAACAGAGAGGTTAGTTGGGAGTTTTTTGGTTCCAAGAGTTGCTAGAGCAACCACACTTGGTAGATGTGTTGCATGCAGAACATTCCAAAGGTACAAGATTGGGTTCAAGAAGAAGCCTTTCTTATTGAGAGGGAGTGTTGAAAAATGGCAACAAGAAATTGCTAAAAATAGAAGTGCTAAAAATAGCACTGCTAAAAATAACAGTTTGGGCATCAGTGCTGGATTGGGCAACAGGGAATGAAAAATGGAAGTGCTAAAAATAGAAGTTCTATTTTTAGCAGTGCAGTGTGGATTCCTATTTTTAGGCAGTCCCTGGACTAAAATAGGAAGTAAAATTCAAATTTGGTCTTACCAGCAGTTTGAATATTAATTAATTAATTCAGTTTGAGTTAATTAGTTAAGGAAAATCAAACTTGAAGTCTTTGTGAGAACATGCAATAATTTCTCCACTGATTGGGGAATGTGTCCTTGATTTTCTCCACTGATTGAGGAATTAAGGATGAGTTCTATATTGAGAGGATCAATTGACTTAGTTTAACTTAGTCAAGTCCAGTTAGATTAATTTAACAAGTTGTTAAATTAATGAGATTCAATTTGTTGATGCTTGCATGCATGTGACAGCTGGTATTTTCAGATAACTGAGTATTCACTCATGGATAACTGATGCATGTTAGTTCAGACAGAGACCCAGTTGAGATCAGATGAGGGACAATGTACTATTAGTTGCTGACATTCCTAGTGGATATTCCTTGCATGAGGAAGGAATATTATTCCTTCTAGTACTGCGTAGTTGGACCTGAGGTGACATCAGGTATGATTTGGCCAATTCACACATGTTATGTAATTGGACCCCAATCAAAATCACGCAAGGAAATAGGAGCTTGGAGGACTTTTGTAGCCTATATATTCAGGCCTAGGCAGTCCATGAGCTACATCATCAGAGTACAGAGAGAGCAGGATAACTTTTGAGCTGATCCTTTTTTTATCTTGTTGAGGATTTCCACTTGATTGATAATACAAAGATGGGGTTTTAGGTTGGTGCTTTCCCTAGGTTATATCTTCTGTGTTATGGTTGATTACTTCTCATTCTTAGTTATATCTATTCATGCTTGATGTTGCTCGTGTTAAATTAAGCTTCTGCAAAGTTTATGGTAGATGTAGATCTAGTATTATGCTTTAGTACATTGCATATATCAGTTTGATTTGCAGGTGAAATTTCTACATGATATCAGTGAGCTAGCTGATTTGTAGAGAAAATTCTACACCCTCCCTATCTATCCATATTTTTGTGGATGATAAGATATGTTGAAGGCCAACTTTGTACCCAAACTTGCAAATAACTCCTTCCAAAACTTGGAATTGAACTTAACATCCTCACCTAACACAATCTTCTTCAGTATACCATGAAATATCACTATATCTCTGATGAATACCTGTGCTACATCACTAGTTGAATAAGTAGACTTCACTAAAATGAAGTGCGCTACCTTTGTCAACCTGAAAAACCATAACCATAATAGAATCATTTTGTTTGGATGTCCTCGGAAAACCTACAATGAAATCCATGGAAATGACCTCCCATTTCCACTTTGGAACTAGAATTAGTTTCAACAGACCACTGTAATTCTTGCATTCTGATTTTACTTGTTGACAATATAAACATATAGCCACAAAATCTGCCACTTCCTTCTTTAAATTTGGCCAATAATAGAACTTCTTCACCGCTGTTAATGTTTTCTGATATCTTGGGTGACCTGAATACGGCTTAGCATGAAATTCTCTCAAGATAATATTCTTAAGCTTACTATTGTCCAACACATAAATCATGTCCTAAAACTTGATGAAACCATCTGTTGTGAGATGATATTCCACATCTTGATCACCTGTACCTATTTTTGTAACCTTTGCCTAAGCACCCTATACATGTCATCCTTTTGACCTGCCTATAAAATCTAATCTTGTAAATCTATCCCATTGAACTCATAATTGCTATATGATTCATCTACACTCTTCTACTAAGACAATTTTCCACCATTTTCTCTTTCCCTTCAAATTTACCTAATCTCAAAGTGAAAATCATTGATCATGGCCAACCATATAGCTTTCTTAGCATTTAGATTTGGTTGGTCAAATAGGTATCTCAATCCACTATCATCACTCATTAATAAAACCTCCTACTAAGAAGATAGTTCCTCCACATCTTCAATGCATGGATGATTGCTGCCAACTCAAGATCATGTGTAACATAATTATGCTCATGCTCATTCATTTTCCTTTATTCATGATGTTAGTGCCTAAATCTACCTCAGGCTGAAGGAAGGCAAGTCTAGGGTAACATCAAACCACGCTTAACCTGGTAGCTAGCCCTACCAGGTCAGGAGAGGGCTCTCTCCTTATCAATCTCAATTAGAATATGGAAAATAGGGCTTGAGATGACTGAAAATAAATGTTGATTTTAGGCTAGGTATATTAGATCAGAGGATTTTGTTTGATTTTGATGGTTGGTTGCTGGATCAAATGAAGAAGGCAGCTTTGGGTCCGGGAAATCAACTCAGATTTGCAAGAGTTTCTGTGGGGCGAGGTAGGCAAGTGTTTTGGCACTTTGAATTGGATGTGATGGTAAGTCTAAGACCAGTGAGGAGTTGGAGAGGGCATGCAAGGTTCATGAGTCCTCTTCAAACAACAGAAAACATTAAAAACTAAATGTATCCTCAAAGCAGAGCACTGAATATCAATGGATTCCACCTATATATCTTGATTCATTTAGTTATGAGGAAAGAAGTAGATGCTGGCACATATACACATAAGAGAAACTAAATAACAGAGGAAGAAACAATGCCAAGACACATTACCACAAGAATCCCACAAAATGCTACAAAACCCTATTTCATTTCTTTGCCAAACTGCAAAAGTGATTTACAATGAAGCTCAAAGCATCCATAAGAGTCCAACCTTTACAAATGACTAAGAAAGTACATGATATAGGCATCAAACCACTTATGCTAGCCATTAGGGGTCAAATCCATGAGTCAAGGAGCTGTTTCAACAACATCTAAACTAGGAACTAGAAAATAAGCAGTGGAATAGCTTGCCTCTAAAATTATGGAAACTGATTCATTCAAGCTAAAACCACCTATAACTGATGTATCTACCCCCTCAAGTCATTTTTCATCATATTTACATCATATTACATGATTTACAATTATAAATTTACCAAGGAGAAGAGAAAAAGTCAACTGGTAATCAAACTGGACGAAATTCTAGAAATTCAGGCAAAACTGGCAAAATTCCTCCTATGCGCAGCGCCACTGATCCTATGCATAGTGCTTTTTCTAGGCCACTTTTGGAAGTCTTCCCGAAGTCCAAATCAGGTACAAAATAGCTCATTGGAAAGCTTGGTGAGTCTAATTTCTGGAACAACTTGAATTTTTGGATTTGGAGTCCATTTTCCCCTCCAAAAATTGAATTTCCCAAGACCGCTTCTTGTGTGGCAAAAAAGTGGCAGAGAGGGCACTTTTTGGGTGTTTTTTGCCCTTTTGGAGACCCGAAACTTGTCCAAAATTCTCAGCCATTTCTGAGCATCCATATTTTTTCATGCTGATTCCAAAAATATAAACTTTTTTTCAAATGGATGCCCCCAACAAAAGCGCAGTGCCACCTGTTGAAAAAACCTATTTTTTACATTAAAAATTTCAAAATTGACAAAAAATTCTCCAAATTCCTTGAAATTTGGCATGATTGACCCTTGTTAAGTGCTTTGATGAGCCAATGATGTTTCAGCCAAGATCTTGAGTTTATCTTGCTCTTTCTTGTTCCTCAAGACTCTTCTTAGTTTGGCTTTTAGCCTCTTTGTCCTTGCATTACAAATCTTTTTCCTTGATGATCAAATCTTTGACACTCCTTGGATTTTGAGCATCCAAGTCCATGACACTCACCTCTTGTGCCACCTCATGGTCCACAAGGACAAAAGCTCCATAATCACTGTCCATTGGCTTGATTGACTGTAAATGCTAGTGAGGAAAGAAAGGTAGTGTGGGTGAATGATGAGTATGAAGAGACTTTCAAAAGAAAGGGAATGAGTGGGATGAGACAGGGATATGAGTGAGATTTGATGTAATGTAGGGTTTGAGGGAATAGGGTATGAAGGGGATGACTAGGGTTTTAAGAATTGAGGGTATAGGGTTAGGGTATAGGGTTATGTATGTAAGTAGAGTTTTAGGGAAGTGTATATGAGGGAATGGGAATGGGAAGTAGGTTTTTAGAGAAGTGTCATGTGAGGGAATGGGAATGGGAATGGGAATGTGTGTAGGGGTATATATGGAGGGTAGGGTTTTAATATGTAGTGTATGAGGTTTTAGGAACCAGCAACAAAGATAAATGAGTGAACCTTGAACCATTATGGTGAACAGTGGATACTAGGGTTTTGTTTTTATGGGTAAAAGACCAACAAGATTTCATGCAAGAACACTCTTCAACAAGGAGGATCAATGTATTTACTTGTAAAGAGGAGGAAATTAGAGTTTTGAGGTAGCTTGAAGTGATTTGGAGCAATTTGAGTGTGTCCGACAGGTGCGCAGCGCCCTCATAGAGGTGCGCAATGCCTTTTTTTATCGGTAGAGCCAGTGTAATTTTACACTAGAAACCTGCCACAGGTGCGCAACGCCTTTTCTATGCATAGCACCGGCTGCCAGGTGCGCAGCGCCTTTTGCAGACCACTTTTGGAGGACTTTCTGGTGTCCAAATTGGTCATGTGATAGCTCGTTGGAAATCTTATCGAGTATACTTTCCAGAACATCTTGAATTTTCTAATTTTGAGGTCATTTTCCTTGTCAAAAGTCAAATCTCCCAAGACTAGTCAAAATGTGCAAAATGGGGCTGCCTAAATGCAGAGTTCTGTTGCAGTCAACTTTTGAAGGTCTTCCTCAACTCCAAATTGAGTTCATGATAGCTCATTGGAAATATATTTGTGTCAAGTTATCATGTTAGTCATCAAGCAAGTCATTTGGCCAACCAGGCTAGGAGAAACCTTGATTTACCAAGGTCACTCCAGAGGTGCAGCAACCCTCCTAAGGCAACTTTATTTTTGAGATTTCCCTAAAACCATGACACCTATGTAAAAAATGAAGGATTTTTTCCTTCCTTGGCCTATTTTGGAAAAAAACATCTCTCACTTTTTGCAAATTCATTTTTCCTTGCTTAGAAACATCATTTGTGTAAAACCTATCCCAATGTGTGGAACAGGGGATTTGTCGAAATGAAGTGAAATGAATGGGATAAGGGGCTTATAAATTCTTAAGAAAATTTTGGGAAGTAGGAAGGGATGTTAGGAAATAGGGGAAAGTGGAATTTCAAAGATTGAGTGAGGGGAAGGGGTCCAAAAGGGAAAAACACAGGCTTAGCCTAGAAAATTGTCAAATTGTAGCAACAAGCTAGGGTTTGTGGGATAATGATGAATTTGAGGGATATCAGTGATGGGAAGTGTTTAATAAAGTACATTAAGGATAGGGGAAGGTGTATGAGCATCAGGATGCAAGCTTTGTTGATGATTTGACCATCCAAGAGTAATTACCTTCAAAACCCTATGAGATGGAAATGAGCCTTACCCAAGCACAACTGAAACACGAACAAGGTGTAAATGACCCATTGGAACCTGAAATGATGATGAAAACCCTTCAAATGATGGTACAATCAGTTGAATGTGACATGGACTGACATTTGGACAACTTTGAAAGGAATGAAAACAAATCCTAGACCTAATACCTAGTGACCAAATTTTACTTGAAGACTCACTGAAATGACAAAATTTGACTTTGACGCCCTAAAACCACTTTGTAAGAGCATGTTTGATTGCTGGTGGAAGGTTTCAAAGACTGACACTAACACATGACATACCACCTGTCCCTCCTACATCAAGACTCCACCAAGTCCTCTCTTGCATGCATATGTACACGCCACAAAATCTTTATCTGGATCTCCAATCTTTAGGACTGGAGCATTTGTCAATAGTTGCTTCAACTACTTGAAACTAGCTAAATATTCTTCAGCCCCTTCAAATTTCTTACCTTTCCTTTGCAATGATGTAATAGAATAGGCAATCCATCAGAAGTTCTTGATGAACCTCCTGTAATAGCTTGCTAACCCAATAAATGACCTCACCTCATCCACATTCCTAGGAGTTTCCCATTCCATTATAGCTTTTAACTTTTCCGGATCCATTTTGATGCCGTCCTTGGAAACACAATGCCCCAAGTAATGTACCTATGTCTGAAAGAAACTACATTTACTAAGCTTGGCATACAACTAATGCTCTCTTAGTAATCTCAACACTACTACTAAATGTTTGACATGTTTTTCCTCATTCTTAGAATATATCAAGATATCATTAATGAATACAATAACAAACTTGTCTAGATAAGGATGCAACCCACTATTCATCAAGCACATAAAAGTAGATGGAGCATTAGTCAAACCGAAAGGAACTACAACAAACTCATAATGCCCATACCTGGTCCAGAAATCAGTCTTGTAGATTTCCTCTTCTTTAATGCATACCTGATGGTATCCTGATCTCAAATCAATATTCGAGAACACTGTTTTTCCCTTCAACTGGTCAAACAATTCATCAATCCTCGACAACAGATACTTGTTCTTGATGGTTACCTTGTTCAACTACCTATAATAAAGGCACAACCTGAGAATACCATTCTTATTCTTCACAAACAATACCGGTGCACCCCAAAATGATATAATTGGCCTAATGTATCCTTTGTCAAGCATTTCCTTCAACTGAAATTTCAATTCCATTAACTATGTTGTGCTCATGCTATATGGTGCTGTTGATGTTGGTGTTTCCCCTGGTACTAACTCAATATAAAATTCCACTTCCTATGAGGCGATAACTCTGAATCTTTGTTGGGAACACATCCTAAAATTGTTGTAATATCGGGTACCTCTTCAAAACTTTCACATCCTCAACATCCTTACCTTTATCACTAGAAATATGCATTGCAAACAATACACATCCTTTCTTGCCACTACACTTCGCCTGCATCGTTGTAACCATTCTAACTGATGTTGCCTTCTTCTTACCCTGGAAGATCCTATGTTCTCCATTGTCATCCAAGTAGTCAATAGCCTTGTCATAACAATCCACGTTGGTCCTATGAAGATACAACTAGTCCATACCCAATAACATATTGTATGATTCCAATGGAAGCACATTCAAGTGTGTTGATATAGGAATTCCATTCAACCCAAATGCATAAGCTCCTACCCAATGATGAAATATTTTCTTTGTACCTATAGGAAATTGCACTAACCAAGATTTTGTATATACTTATTCATTCAAACCACACTTATCCACCAGGTCAAGATTAACATAACTATAACTATATCTAGGATCAATCAAAATATAAACAACTTGATCACAAATATTACCATCCATCTTGATAAAAGATGCATGGTGATCCGCCTTCCTGCTATATAATGTTTCATAGATTCGAGGAATTCTTTGTCAAACATCCCCAATTGTATGCACTTCCCATGAACTGTTTATCTGAGGCCTACTGCCATGATACGACGAATAATCCTTCTTGAGATGATCCTTTCCACATATCCAACACTGCAACTATCCCTTACCATCACCTTTATTTTTAAGCCCTTAAGAATGTGACCCATGTCCCTTTCTGACTACATTAAACTTCTTATAACAAACCCCATTCACTTTCTCACTTGCATCCTGAGGTCTTGTTTGCTTTGGTGGCCACTTTCCCTTAGCTTTATCTTTCTTTTTCCAACCTTTCCGAGATTTTATCTTATGCTTTGATTTCTCATAACAATGCTTCAAATTTTGGATGGCTTCCTCCAATGATCTAGGCTCATCAAACTCGATTCTATCTCTGAACATTATCAGAAACCCATTTAAGAATCTTTGAATATTACCTTTCTCCTCCTTAAGATAAGGCACATACCTCAACAACTCCAAGAATCTGCTAGTGTACTTCTCATTGCTTATGGATCACATCTTCGGCCCATAGAATTATTTTACCTTGTCATTATAATATCTCTCAGATAGATACTTCTTCTTGAACAATATTTCAAACTCCCTCGAAGTCAAATATTCTTCCCGAATTCCTTTGACACTCTTCATGTCTTCCCACCAAATGTATGATTTACCTTTAATATTGAACGTAGCTATCTTGGATTCCATGTTCTCTAAATAGCCATGTAATATGACGAACTCATTCATTCCAGGCAACCACAC
The DNA here is from genome assembly GCA_031772625.1 of Pinus tabuliformis. Lineage (NCBI taxonomy): Eukaryota > Viridiplantae > Streptophyta > Pinopsida > Pinales > Pinaceae > Pinus > Pinus tabuliformis. Next base: position 1,217,171,330 of record CM062816.1, read on the forward strand.
TTTTTCATCTTTTGACATCTTCATTTCTCCATCAAATGTAGGTGTCTTTTCTTTCTTGAACTCATCTGAAAAATATCCTTTGTCACTCCTCCTGTACGGATGATGTTGATGATGCCCATGGTACGTTTCTAAACTAGAACTAGAATAATTCCCATGTCCACTACCTCTCCTATCAGTTGTATCCAAGAATCTTTGATCCCTGACAATATCATCCATGTCCTACCTGTGTCCATGATGAGATGTTCTACCATAGGCTCCATTCCTTGTCCTCCTATCCATGATTGATCCTAAGCAGTCCTTTCCTCTACAAGTATGACAATATCTAAAGAATCACTGAATTAACGTATACGTGTTTCTCTTATGCCCTAGAAAGTCTCTCTTGTACTGAATTATCCTACCATTATCTGCTTTGCAACTCCTTATTTCTTCCTTCAAACTTCTCAAAGTGTCTACTATGTGAGGGGATTACTCATTACCATGTTGCTCATATGATATGTAAGGAGAGTCTTGTGAACTATAGTTTACCAGCTTTCTAGTAATCTTTGATATTCTTCCTACAAGTATACCATGTGAGCAAAACCAAAATATAAACATAATCAACATACCTCATTATAGTTGAGGAGAGGATATCTCATCTGCGAGATCAACCAAATTAGCACAATACATGTGTAAACATAATTATACTAGTATATAGACATCATCTCAATCATCATCCAGTTACCATGCATGAACATGCCAATCACATACCATGAACCCATGCACGACAACTATAACCATGACAATGCATGCATACAACCACATAGATAGCATACATACACAACAAATGCATATTCAACTGAAATGCATGCATGACAACCATATTCCTCCCTTCTTGTCCAAGGGGTGAACCATGCTCTGATACCGCTATGCAACACTGTTGTTGGGAAAAGTGTATACTCAGAACGCCCCTATCCCACTAAGGTGTGATAGTGCCTTAGCAACAAACAAGGAAAACTACTTTCGTATTCTTCTTTATGAATTGTAAAGGAAGAGGAATAGGACGAACCGACCTGTGTCTTTCGCTGGTCTTTTGATCCAATCTCTCTTCTCTTTGACAACCTCCCGCTACCTGCTCCCTTACTTTCCCAGCTTCAACAAGTTCCTGCAAGATCACAGAAGAGGAAAACTACACAAAGACATAGATTTACATTCATAAATAGCTTAGGATCAGATTTAAACTAAACATGCAAATATAACAAAACATCATTGATACACAAGCATGTAGGAGAAACTCAAATAGTTTTATTGATATAACAAGAAGATCCAAGAGGAGATACAACCAAGTGAGTCCCGATCCAACATCAACCTCCCAGCAAAGGAATCCCTTCTTCACCTCCAACAAAGCATAAATCACCCAATGCATTGATCTCAATCTCAAAACCAACAGCAATTCTCTGCAATGTACAAAATTCCAGCCTCTGGATCTCTGGGATGAGGGATCCATATATAGATGTATGCAAAGAGGATGAGTCAGCTTATGATTTGACTTGTGGCTTCTCTTTGTCAGTTCTTGCTTCCACTTGGAGACTGAGAGCCTCTTACTCATCTCTGGTCGAACTCAGTGAGGCAAGTGTCATTTGGGAAGATTCTGGAAGCTTCCATTGTCTGTCCACCTCGCGGAATGACACTGCCATTTGTCATTTCCCGCTCAGCGCACCCTGGTAGTGCATTTAGGTGCGTTACAACGCAGCTAGCTAGTGTACTGGGGTGCTATGCAATGCAGCTAGCTAGTGGAGCAGCTGAAATGATCCTGATTTGACTGATTCTGAGCAGTTTCTGGTGGAGAACTTCTGGGAGAAGCTGTAATTGGTTGACCTTGTTCCTCTAGGGGTAGGAACAACACTTTTAGGGACTTAGGATCCCTTGGTTTATGGACATTTCATGCTTAGAGCTGTAAGGCACAAAAATGTCTATAACAGTTCCCCCCTAAAGTATGAGGCCGTTTATCGAGTGAAATGCTTTATTAGGAGGATCCGAAGTTCTTTCAATGCTGGGAGGATACCTGTAATAAGATACAATACAATACATCATCTTCATACTGTTTTCATGATCTAGCTGAGGCGGGCATTCCCATGCTCAGCTTTATAAATTCATTTTTATGTACACAGGACAGACAATCGTCTGATGGTAGACTGATGATTTTGATGAAGTCATCATCCTTTTGGTAGGATGATTATCTGTGCTGCAATGCTGTACATGTCAATGTCTTTATTTTTCCTAAATATATATCGCAGCCCAGATGGATGAAACTAGATCCGGGGTCTTCAATCTCGTCCGATCTTCACTCGAAGTACAAGTCGATCCATGTGAGAAATGTTTTGAAGTCAAACATGGAAAGACATCGCTTGATTACCAGTCCATGATGTAAACTGTTAACAAGCGCGAGAGGAATCACCGATAAGGATGATGACCCTCAAGACACTGCAGTACAATTCACGTGGTGTGAACAAAGGACTTGGCATCGAACACCACGCAAAATCTTTCGGTCGAAGGTCATTGATGTATACCTGTCGCCGGAAGTGAGAAACTTGCCATTAAGGCATGCAAGCTTCAAAGTACTGAATGGGGTGTTCCTAGATCAACTTCTTGGATAATGAGGTGATGTCGACAAGAAACGATCCGTCAAAGGAGGGCCTTGATGAATCCCACATCAATGACACGGAATGGAGCAAATGATTTTGATGGAGGTGAAAACGATCTGATGATATATGGTTCAGGATGGCGGTCATGAAGGAATGAAGTATAATGTATGGTAGTGGATGGAACACGGGTGACTTCTCTGGATGACTTCTCTTGAACATGTCAGCGACACTTATGTGATGGATCGGTAGCATTTACCCCAAATGTGGATGGTATGGCGTGACCATGGTGATGTGACCGGTGAATGAAACAACCCAACCCGACTCAAGCACGGAGTGGAAGTGTCATGTTCAAGAGCGACTTGCTACCAATAAAGATTCTTTGAGTTTCTTCCCAATTTTTCCCCAGTCATTGCTGACCAGTACCTCTTTATTTTTGTCAAGCTTGAGGAGGATAACATATGCTTGTTCTATAATTTGCCCTTCGGGCAAACCCATCGCTATGTTTTAACGAGCCTAGCGATAGTGAAACTCGTTCTCGTCTAAAGACAAGTTTGTCGCTATTAATCTTTTTAACGAGTCTAACGACAAAGATAACTCGGTCCTTTTCATTTTTAGAGAGTCTAAAAAGGTACGTAAAGTTAACTCCAGAATTCCTTTTTCGTCATCTAATCCCTTAAGTCCGAAAAAGTATAAAACAATACAGAAGGGATGAATTTTCGATAGTTTTAACGAGCCGAACAACACAAGCGCTCGATCTTTTTGTGCAATAATCCCTCAGGTCCAAAAAGATTAAAATCTATAGGAGGGATAGCACTTCCGGTCGCTTTAACGAGCTGGAAGGCCAAAACTCGGCAATCTTTTCATATTTTACGAGTCAGATGAAAAGAGCTTAAAGAAGACTCGTCTTTTGAGGAACGAGTGATAAAATGGGCAGCAGCTGATTCCAGGTAAGGTTTGGAATTTTCCAATCACGGCAGTGTCACAAGGATGGCTAGTGAAATCAATCTTCGCAACTGTTCCTCAAAATGGGTAAACAATCAAATGGAGGTGAATTATCGGCCAATGAAAAGTGGAGGTGACGGTGTAAACACAACCAAGGCTTTAATGGCTGATAATGCTACATTCACGGTGGTTATTTACCGGAGGATAGTTCATTTTTTAACGAGCTTAAACGCGGATTGAAACACTTGCTCGGTCTTATGTTTATTTTTTAACGAGCTTGAACTATGTGCTAAAACTGCTCCATGCGGGTTTATTTTTTAACGAGCCTGAACCCTACAGTAACACTGCTCGTGATAAGTTTGTATGCCCCCAACATAATAACGCAAATCGAGGTGCATGCCCCCCAAGCTTCATTGCATTCAACTTGGTGGTTGGAATGAAGGTTTACCTTTGAGATTTGGAAAAGGGATTGTTTCATTTTTTAATGAGGTTGACACAGTAAAAGAACCATCCTCAAGACTCCTTGTTTCATTTTTTAACGAGGTCGACACGAGATAAGAACCGTCCTCGGAGTCCAAATCCATTAGACATAGAAGGTTTCATATTCCACTGTGGCCACTTCCGCCAGATTACTCGGAGGCGGTAGGGAAAAAGTACCCATTAAGGCAGGGTCTTTTAGGAGACCTACTCCGATATTTTGGAGCGAATGATTATTTCCATGGATCATTGGAATGCTTCCCGTAACTTGTGAACTGTTGGGAGAAATGTTTGTTGGTCGACAATTGTAATTCCTCCTTGGAAGGGAAATGCAATCTTCCTGAAGTAGGTCGACACAACTGCGGCCATGGCATATATCCAGGGTCTTCCCAATAGGATGTTGTAATCAAGGTTTCCGTCGATTACTTCAACATCTATTTCTACTGTTTTCCCTCCTAGTTCAACTTTCAAGTTATTTAGGATACCATATGGGGTATATGTCCTTCCGTCAAATGCTTTTAACGTCGTCGCAGACCGCGACAAGGTTGGAGATCCTAAATTTTTCCAGCAACTCATCGACATAATACATGTAGATGCCCCCTCATCAATAATTGTTCGATGAACAGTTTTGTTGAGGGCTTTCACTTGAATAAGGAAAGCTAGTTGAGCTGGTAACTGAGGGTCATATCCTTTATGATTAAAGGCCACAAGATTGGAATCCATTGGGTCAATCCCACCTATTGCTGATAATAAAGCTTGCTCTTGGGAGAGGCAATTTTGTGGTACCTCAAGTGTCGAAATAGCGGACGGCGATTGGGCCAGGTCCTCTATTATATTATAATTCTGTGTTATTTTTGCACGAGGATTAAATGTCGATTTGTCCACTACTCCCTTTGGCGACTTTATCATTTGTTCAGGAATGATGGGTGGCACAACTTTGGTCAAAGTTGTTGTCGAACTACTAGGTTGTTCATTAGCCTTGTTATTCGACACCTGTGGATTCCCGTAATCTTTATTCCTTGCCAAAGCATCATTTTGCTGCTTTGAGATAGACAACATAAGCACTTGGGATCAGGAAGCATTTTGATTAGCAACCAGTTTGGTTCCCAGGCTTGGAAACGGATCAGTCAATACTGCTGAGGTTTTTGAACTCTTAAAGAGTTTCTTAACTTCAGCTATATGTGGACAATCTCTCGTCCAATGATCCTCATCGCATATATGACACCCCGCAGGGGGTTTCCTTTTTCTCCTTTTCTTTTTCTTCTTGCCCCCTGGTTGCTTTAGTTGTTTGCCCTTGTCGGTTGGCACAACATTTACTTCCGAGGCAAGAAGTTCCTCATTTGCATTTTGACTGGAAATCTTACGGGCCTTTTTAGATGTAGCCTTTCTCAATTTCGTGTCTGTCGTGCCAATCATGCCAGCGATGGCATGAGAGTCATTGTTTGATTTAGGAGGAGGAGGAACTGAGAATTCGGGTCTAGGGGCATCAGGTATTTTATCGTAGAGTGTGCCGGACTGAGTGTAAATCAAGTCCAAATATTGCGCACGAGCGATAACTTTCTCTTCTGTGACAACTCCCCCTTTTGCCACATCTTCCGTGATGGAAGGTAGTAATGACTTGATAAAACATTCAGCTAAAAGCTGATCAGGAACATACGTTTTTACCATTCTACGACGACGTCGCCACTCATGTATATGATCAGATATGTGAGTGGCCGTCGTTTGTTTGAAGTTGGTAAGAAGTTCGATTCCCGTTTCGTACCTTATCGGTAACTGAAAATGGGTTAAAAAGGTTGTGGCTAGGGTACTGAAGTTGTCGAATGAAGCTCTAGGCAATTCGATATACCATTTTGCTGCCGGACCAGTTAACGTCCTCTGAAAAAGGCGAAGCCTTATCGAATCATCATTTAGGGTGTTTGATGAACACCATAGATGAAATGTCATCATGTGATTCGATGGATCTTCACCCGGATTTCCATTAAATTTAGGAATATCTGATGGAAGTTTATATGGAATTTCCGGCCACCAAGGGGCATAAGCAATTGGATCATTCGTCAGCCGGTTTAGATCTGGTAATTCTAGAGTTGCTACAAAGGGAAACTGTTGATTCAGGTTAGGCGAAGTATACCCAGGATAAGATGGAATCGCCTGAGTAGTGGGTCTTTGCATACCAGCATAATGTATTTGATGTTGGCAACTTTGACAAGGTTGATGGGCATAACCATTATAGTATGGTTGTTGATGACCGCTTTGGAAATGCAGTTGCCCATTACTTACAAAGACTTGTTGCTCAGGTCCTTGACATGATTGCTGGAATGGCGGTTGTTGAGATTGAACCAGCCATGGTTGTTGGACCATTTGTTGATGTCCAATACTAGATGATTGACCAAGATGAGGAGTCACAATACTCGTTTGAGCCTGAGTCGCTCCAGATAAGGAGGCACTAACCTGAGCTTGTGATTGAGTCGTTGAGACAAGAGGCTATTGTATTGCAACCTGAGAAACTTGGGGTTGACATACAACAGGTAACGCTTGTACTTGCGATGCAGTCACCATAGCAGGTATAGTGGGATTATTCGACACAGGGTGGACTGGTTGCATTGAATATACAACCCTTGGTTGTTGAGGCAGTATTGGTACCCAACCGTTGGATGTAATTCCAGTTTGACCTGAACTTTGTTGTAAACTCCCATATGGTTGTTCTCCAGGAGGGAACAATGAAAAGGCATACTGCCCTCCTTATGGTGGAAATCCAGTACTTAAAGGGTAGATTGGCCTTTGAAGACACATTGGATCAACTTGTTGAGTTTCAACATAAGAAATACCAGATGATAATCCGGATGAAGAAATAGGAACTGCCCATGTCGTCGAAACAGTCCCCGATTGGACTCTGGCTTGTTGTTGATAACTTGCCGGGACAGTTGGTATACCATCGAACATCGTTGGAGTAGCAGCAGGAGGCTCTGCTACTGCTGCATCGGATGACACAGTCCTGGATGTTGATGGTTGTTTAGACATATCTAGTCTATCCAAAAGACTTCCTAGCAATTCTACAAGAACTTGTGATGAAGGGAGACTAACTTCGAAGATCAACGAGGGAAAGGTGATGATTATTCCGTTTAAAATAAATTTTAACACGCTTTGACACAACTTGTTTTTTCAGTTTTTAAGAGTCGAGAAAAAACAAAAGATGACTCTAGTCTCCTTCGATTTTTAATGAGCCTGAAGTGACAAGTGCTCAGATGGACCTTTTCCATTAAGGAGTCTGAAAAGGAACGAAAGGGACTGCTCTGGAGGGCTAGGTAGAGGGAGTACCAAACCAATCGCAAAACTGTAGAATAATTTTTACGGTACGGCAGTCAATCTTCCCGAATGCTGTGTTCGGTGCATTGCGATCAGTAGGGCGGCCGACACGGCTTCCTATGGATAAAAGGTTTTAAGCCTATAGGGGTCTCCGAATATATACTCGACGGTACGTGGGAGCACAAGTCCGTACTAGCACTTATCGTCTCAAAGTGGAGGAATCACCCAACCATCAGTGAGGACAATAGTTACTAGGCTTTACGACGCCGGAATACGTCTCTAGCCTAGACCTCTAAATGTTGTGCGTTAAGTTCCAAAGCGTTGTTAGATTCATTCAGTTTATTTTAAGTTGATCTTTCTTAGAAGTTTGCCTTTTTGGATCACCACGATATGTAGATGTAATTCCTAAAATGCAATCTAAAGATGACAAGCAAGCTTTTATCTCTTTTCAGTAATGAAAATCCTAGCTACAAGGGGAAAAGAAAGAAACAATCTTTTCTCAAAGAGCAAAGAGCACACTGTAAATGCACTTTTCCTAAATCAAGCCATACAAACTATCAATATGCAAATGCACATATGCATGTATTTGTTTTCACTTTCTTAATATTTATGCCTAAAAAGAAAGTTGATGTACAAATCTGAATTTGCTTTCAAGTGAAAAACAGAAACAAGCTTCTTTTCGAAATCAAAAAGATAGAGAAGATTACGACACTTTATGATTTTGAAATAAACACTCGTTTCGACACTAGAAAGTGACAAATTCAAACCAAAGGTAAAAGTAAAAGTATAATCAACTGTCAACAACAAACAACTTTCTCCTAAGATCAAAATTGACACTTACGACAGATCTAAATCCAAGGACGACAGTATGACTATTCTACTCTTTCAATGGAAAACTGTAAATGATGTAACAAACACACAAAGAACATCTACAGTCTTTTTGTACAAAGGAGGCGGAATTAAGGCAAAGAAAAGGGGTTTTCAGACAAGTACCCACACTGATCACAGGCTGCAAAAATCAGAGACAAAACTGGACAAAATGAAGCAAAGAACCTCAGCTGCACAGGGCAAAGGCTGATCAACGCACCTGTTGTATAGAGAAACTGAATTGCAGCGCAGGTAGCCCTCTCGGGACCTGCGTTGAAATGCAGAACCTCTTCACAGAGCCTGCGCTGGGGCAGAAACGAGACTTCTATCCGGGTTCTGGGTCACGGTTTGCAGTTTAATCTATGGTATTTGGCCGAGTAAAAGTAATCAGTAAGGTACAATCAGAGGGATGATTTAAAGGAGGACTAAGAGCTATCACAAAGGGTAATCAGATCATTTGTGAATCAGCTGTTTAAATCATAAACAAATCCAGTGAGTGGATTGAAGTAGCAGGTGTCTACTTTGCATTTGATAATGGAAAATGCAGTTCGATTGCTACTTCTGTGTTTATGAAACAAACAACAAGAGAAACACAAACAAACTAACTAGACACGCTCCCCAGCGGAGTCGCCATTTTGTTGTCGGGAAAAGTGTCTACTCAGAACGCCCCTATCCCACTAAGGTGTGATAGTGCCTTAGCAACAAACAAGGAAAACTACTTTCGTATTCTTCTTTATGAATTGTAAACGAAGAGGAATAGGACGAACCAACCTGTGTCTTTCGCTAGTCTTTTGATCCAATCTCTCTTCTCTTTGATAGCCTCCTGCTACCTGCTCCCTTACTTGCCTAGCTTCACCAAGTTCCTGCAAGATCACAGAAGAGGAAAACTACACAAAGACATAGATTTACATTCATAAATAGCTTAGGATCAGATTTAAACTAAACATGCAAATATAACAAAACATCATTGATACACAAGCATGTAGGAGAAACTCAAATAGTTTTATTGATATAACAAGAAGATCCAAGAGGAGATACAACCAAGTGAGTCCCGATCCAGCATCAACCTCCCAGCAAAGGAATCCCTTCTTCACCTCCAACAAAGCATAAATCACCCAATGCACTGATCTCAATCTCAAAACCAACAGCAATTCTCTGCAATGTACAAAATTCCAGCCTCTGGATCTCTGGGATGAGGGATCCATATATAGATGTATGCAAAGAGGATGAGTCAGCTTATGATTTGACTTGTGGCTTCTCTCTGTCAGTTCTTGCTTCCACTTGGAGACTGAGAGCCTCTTACTCATCTCTGGTCGAACTCAGTGAGGCAAGTGTCATTGGGGAAGATTCTGGAAGCTTCCATTGTCTGTCGACCTCGCGGAATGACACTGCCATTTGTCATTTCCCGCTTAGCGCACCCTGGTAGTGCATTTAGGTGCGTTGCAACGCACCTAGCTAGTGTACTGGGGTGCTATGCAACGCAGCTAGCTAGTGGAGCAGCTGAAATGATCCTGATTTGACTGATTCTGAGCAGTTTCTGGTGGAGAACTTATGGGAGAAGCTGTAATTGGTTGACCTTGTTCCTCTAGGGGTAGGAACAACACTTTTAGGGACTTAGGATCCCTTGGTTTATGGAAATTTCATGCTTAGAGCTGTAAGGCACAAAAATTTCTATAACAAACACCCTCCTCCCACATTTACCCAAGCTAACTGGTCCACCAGGGTAAACATGCGACGAAGAGTTACTATGATATGATTCAACTCCCCAAGTATAGTTAAGGAAGTGGAATCGACAAACCAAAACCAAACTAACCTTCCTCACGAGCTACAGTGCCCCTCAGGGACTAACCAACACATTAGGTTCCCGACTCCTAATTTAAATTGATTTTAACTGACCTAAATCCCCAGTCTCTCCCATGAAAATCCCTCCATGTGACTAAAAACCTATAATCACTCCCACAGTAAGGCCTCCATTAGACTGCAATCTTTTCCAGGTATATATGTGCCAACAACCCCAAAACCTAAGCCACTTTTTCTGGGCTAGGACTCAGGCCTCAACCCATAACTTAATGAAATTATTAGACATTATAAATAACAAGAAGGCAAGGCCTCTAATGAAAAAATTGAACCAGGAACTGACCAGACTCATCCTAACCATGACAAACATTTCATAAAAACACATCATAAACATGTAATGTACATGTCATATAAACACATTTGAACATATGGACCTCATACTTATATGAGATTCGTCAAGAATTCATGATGCCTTCTCACCATAGCTGAAATATCATCTATTAGGTCATACATTCATTAACATTTCATTTACTAAAAAAAACATGACGAGAGCCATAACCAAAGTATGTCATAAAACCTTGCTTATAACTAACATATAACTAGTAGAATAAAAATTATAGAACAACCATCAAACCACATAATAACAATTAGATCTACTCATGAAATGCGGTAAGAAAAGAGATTTTGTTAACATATGAAAAATCCAACCAAGTCAGGGACTTAGACATGTTAAATTTTCTTATTGTTCTATGTTGTATCAGTTACTTTAACCCAATTTAACTTTTCATTAACAATGCATCTAATTATTAGTAGTATAATCAATCATAAACGTAACTGAAGAAAGAACAATATATGTAGTGAAAAATAAGACAACAACACAACCATAAAAGACAGTGGATTGGTCCAAGAACAGGGAAAAAACCCACAAGCGGGAAACCTTTTCAAATCTTCTTCTTTAGTAGATCGTTATAAAAGGATTTTAGCGGAGAGTACAATGAGCCTAATACATATGTTTGTGGTAGATACTAACAAATCAGATCTACATATCTATAGACCTGTATAATAGTAGAGAGAAATCCAGATCTACCAGATCACTGAAGTCAACTGAATCTAAGATGTCAAACCTTAGATCTGAACTTTCGTTGCCCTTATCAAAATTTTCTGTGTGCAATCGAAACTCCCTAGTCACTCTCTCAGATACTGTATGAGGGCGATTGTGATTGCTATGACACTCTTAGGGAGTATCCATGTGTGTGACCGAGGTGAAATACACCCAAAACCCTTGGTCGCTCCCTTACAGTTAATGTGTGAGAATCTGGGATGGACTGGACACTCTCAGGATGACTCTATGTGAATGTCCGAGGACCTGAACCTTCTAATCTACTTATGAACCCTTCGTCGCTCTCACAAGCCTATCTCCTAATGTCCAGAGAGCCTTAGTCACTCTCTTTCCCACTCTGTGCCAGCATATAGGGACCAAAATGCTATGTTTTGTTCCAGTGTCTGAGATCCAGAAAATCTTAACACAAAGTGAACCTTTTTCCTGTGATTTCAAACCCTGTACGAACTCCTTCAGTTGAATCTCTATGAGCCAAGACAAAATAGAAGAATAGAAAATGGCTTTATCAATGTGTTGAAATGAACTTGAGGTAACTTCTATTTATATTCTTTATTGATGGTTTACTTGGGGTCAAGATTGACCCAAGCAGTTACCCATGTGGTTAGGGCTGACCCATTCCATAATGTATGTATGAATAAAATGATTCAGAACTTAACTTATACTTAACCAAATTAGGTGATATTTAGGTCGATTTTGGTCCTCTCGAAAAGAGGAATTTAATGCAAGAATAATCTCAAGCATCTGAGTTATTCAATGTGGAATTTTACCCTATTTTCAAAAATTAACAATCCCTCTCAATTAAGAAGAATTACACCTGCCAATATTTGTCAGTTGATCTTCACATCATCCTGTAATGTTTTCATTGTCTCTACTCTACTCTATATGTTTAAACTTTCTCGTATCTAGAAGAAGAAGAATCATGGAGTAATAGATTCCACCCATACCAAACAATAGGATAACACATCATATAAGGGAGCACATCCTCAACCCTGGAATCTCATCGGGGGGCTTATCCTCAACCCAATCATATTTCCTACCGATATTCCTAAAAATAACCCTCAGTAGTCATGTGGTAGACCACCTGCATCATAATCGACTTGGGTTATACACCCCAATTACACTCTCAACTCGTTAACCAAACAAGGAGCAGTATTTCCAATAATTTCACTGCTTGTGGGTATGATTCCAACTGGGGTATACTCTGCAAAGAATAATTAGGGGAGTAGCGTTCTCTGGCCCTATGAAGATAGGGGAGAAACATTCTTCAACCCTATGGGTAACAGATAGGTGTTGTCTAGGAAATCCTCTCTGCGGACAGAGACGATCCCTCTAACCCAATGAATGGGAGTAGCAACCTACATGACAATCTACTAGACACTTTCTTAAGTTACAATTGAAATAAGAGACGAAGAAGATGTCCTACCTTGTTTTGATGCTATCATGTTCTCCTTTGTTAAATACCATGAATCACTTGTGTCACAGGCTCAGTCCTGCTGCTCACAGCGTTTAAACACCTGCATAAGAGATCAAGGCACAATAAGGCATGCAAATACAAATAGTGTTGTAGTGTTTTCTTCTCAACGATGTACGAAAAGAACCCACTTAAGATTGTGGATGACAAACAATCTCAACAATATAAATGGCTGCTAAAAATTGTAGATCTGCAGCAACTGGTAGAAACAAAACCTGCCAAAGCCCTAATCTATGCCACAATCATAGTTAAACAACAAAAATAAATAGTAATAACTCCAAACATCCAATGGAAACTAGATATACAAAGAATGGATTTATTATAACACTTGTGAAGGGAACAAATAAATGTTACTAGTCCCCCTCTATGGGATGGGTTCTTGGCTATCATCAAACGTCTTCATCTTGTGTAGAGTCTCTCTCCTATATAATATGTAAACCCAACAAAACTATGGTGTGTGACAATGAAAATAATCAGAGTTACAACAATGAGTACAACAATGAAAATAATCAAAAGTGAATAATGAATGGAAAACCCTACTATTTATAACAAAATATTGAGTAATCTCGAATAATGAGCAATAATAAAATATTATTAACCCCATTCTTGGAATAAGCACTTGGAATATTTTATTATATTTTGTTAGGAGGGAAAAAAGTATTTAAACTTTTATTTAAAAATTATAAATAAATAAATGATTTATTTATCATCTCAAGGAATTGGTTAAGGAATAATAAATAAATAAGGATTTATTTAATTATTCCTAAGGGATTTAGTCAAATTTGACAAAGAATAATAATTAATTAGTGATTAATTAATTATTCTTGGAGAAAAGTAAGATAATTAATGATTTATCTATTTATTTTTCATGATTTGATCAAATATGACAAGGAATAATAATTGAACAATGGTTTAATTAATTATTCCTAGAAGAAAATCAAATAAATAGTAATTTATTTAATTATTCTTTGTGGTTTTAACTATAAATTACTTAACGAAGGTGGTTTATTAAGTAATTTCTCATAGTGAAAGCAATTTTACTATGGTAAAATTGGCTTTACATGGTGTACTTCGATCCATCTAGTAAATTAGGCTTGATGATCAATTTTTTGGTGATAACAGATTTCCCCCCAATGTACGAGTGTTAGGAGAAAAAAATATGACTGAATTATGTTGTAAAGACACAATCACTAGACAACACGGGGGAGTCAGAGAGAGAGAGAGAGAGAAATACCAATAAAGCTGAAGTGAAAAAGGATAGGGATAGTGAGGGCGAGACTAATGCAAGTCTCCTTTGATGTTGTGGTACTAGACCTCAATGAAGTGGGGGAGGCATACCCATACCCACCGAGATAACTTAGTACAAAAATAATGGTGTGCCCAAAAACATAAAACTAGGCAATGGAGTACATGTTGAATGTTACATGACATGCTGGCATAACAGAGCCAAGAAATAATACAATGTGTCCCGTATACATAATGCACTTGGAAAGACATGAGCCAAGACCGAATATAATAATATCTGAATACATGAGATATAATGACCCTTCCCTCAAAAAATGGGTGGGAGAGAGGGTAGAACAACTGGAGAAGCCCTTCTGAATAGGGAAGGGCTCTACAAAATTGAATGGATCATCTAAAGGAGATGTGCATGCTATGAACACTATGATCACTAGGAACCGAACCCATCAAATCTGCAGAATTTCATTTGAGGCTGTAACATAATAGGAATGCATCCGGGCGTGTGGGGGGTTACCTGAAGGGACACCCCCTCATGAGGTATGAAACGTCTCACACACACCCGAGAATCACTAGTACAATTTGTTGCATCATTGGACCATCAAGTGTATGAATCACAAACATGAAACAACCAAGTCAAAGGGCAATAATCAGTCCCTTTGCTTGATTCGAGGCGCCAAAAAGGAATGGAATATAGAACCAAGATAAACCTCCCTCTAGGCTGTTCTTCTGGAATAAATGAGCTGATATCGACATAATAGGGCCCGCGATAGGTGAGGCAATGAGGATCCTCAACTAAGGCATGAGGGAAAATAGTAATGTGACTGATGGACTGACACCAGGGATAATGGAAAATGTGGTATTGAGGGACAAGCAGATGAATTCACTTTTCAGAGCATAAAGTGCATGGTTGACCTGACAACAATTGACTCAACTCTGGAGGGGATGAGGAGAGTATGACTAGAGACCAAAATGGGAAACACAAGATGAACGATATGCAAATATGGATGGATACTATGACATGATATAATGGGATGTGAAACAGACTCCATGGATGCAAGGGTGACTCATCACGAATGCTTTGAACAAGGGTGACTTGATGACGCTGCCACACATACTAGGCTCAGTGGGGACCATCAAAACATGATTAAATGATGGTTACACATGGTGAAAATTGACACATGGTAAGACAAGTATTAAGAGGAGGTGGTCCTCAAAGTAAAAGTGTCGCTTTATGAAGAGATTCGATTTTGAGAGGCGACAAAGTTACCTTTCTTGGAAAAATGGTTTCTTGGTAAAGTGTCAAATCATCAAAAATTGAGGAAGACCCATTATAGAGCTTGATGATAGCTTTCCAATGGTGTTGACAGTTCGTCAAATTGAGCTACGGTTTGGTCACAATGGGCGACAAAAAAATTGGGGATTTTTCTATGAAAGGACATTTTTCCCCCAATTTGGATTCATTTGGTAAGTGAACTATGGTGAATTTAGAGAGGATAAAAAGGCCCTAAAGATTGTGGAAATCATAGCATACAAACCAACCATCGAAATTGGGATCTAGACCTTTCAAGCAAGTGGCCTTACTTGTCTAAAGATGGCCTTAATGCTTCTTGGAACAATGGTTCCTGGTGAAGAATTAAGGGAAGAGGAAAACAAGAATGAACTAATAGAGGAGGCTTGGAATCATACTCGTCCAATAAGTGAAACATGGGGACTATGTGGACATAGAGTTGAATACTTGAATATATGGTATCAAACATCTACAATATGCGATGTGCATATGGCTCACCAGAGAGGTCAGTTGGACAAACTATCCAAGAAATGGGAGGATAATTTACCATACCTAGATACAGTGGGATCTAGGCCGAGAGTTATGTTAATCCATTGAGAAGATGGCCAGGGGAAAGCCATCATGCCCCTAAGCCTGGGATACTGCCCACAAGCATATATGATGGAGGGGACTGATCTAGTATGCAAAGGTGGGAATGATGCCCTCTAGCAAGAGGAGTTTGTGGAGTGCCATTGTGTTTCGAGTGCTCAAAAAAGGGATTCAAGCATCTCAGCCCAACTTGGAACGAGATCCTCCAAAGGATGATAAGGATATGTAGGGGCCTATGTGCCCCCCAGTATGCTATGGGCGTATTGGATGTATTTAGAGTGGTGGACTCCAAACACTTATATGATACATAATATGATTATGCATATATATATGATGATGATGGTTCGCCATGTGTTTTATTTATGGTTGTCTTTTGTGGTATACATGTGATAAATTCCAAACTAGAATTTTATTTGCAATGGTATCTACATAGTTATTTTGGGCTCTAGGAACATGAATGAACATAATGGTTTCAAATTCACGTACCAACAACTTAACTCGTAGATATTGTCTAAATAGGACTTGGTTATGCACATGATACACACCATTCAATTCCATGATAAGTAGCAAGGAATCTAAATGAACATGAAGATGGAGGATGAGATGAGCAAGGGCATTGACTAACAAAATTATCATTGCATCATATTCAGCCTGATTATTGGTGGAAGATCCAATGCACACGCCATTTGAAAGGACTAATGTATGCAAGGGGGTAAAAATGGCCCAGGCCGCTGAGGCTAGATTCTGTGAGAAGCGACTCACACTGTTAGCATGACTGATATATAGTGTGGATGATGGATCGATGTGAAAGGTGCAAAAGAAAATGAATGAGATGATGCAATCTATCTAACTTCATTGCAGAAATAAAGACACACAAATCAAAGGGATATGTAATGAGTTACATTTATTGAGGTAGAGTGCACTTGGAGAATTAGGAAGGAACTAGCCTTCAGAATCTAAAATATGCCCCCTTGCCTAGGTGCAAGGCTAATAAGGGGTAGACATAGCTTCCATGATGTCTTCATCAGACTGGAAGATGGACGGATAGGAGGAAGACTGACTACATGATGCGGCGAAGTTACCTAGTGCATCAACCTGAGAAATAAGGTTCACATACGTATAATCCTGAATGATATACGACGAGATAGTAAATGGAGGATCTACGGATGTTGAGACTTGGTATTTTGTCAAAAGAGGTTCAATAGAAGCACGTGCAGAAACCTCAGAAATGTTTTCTTGCGAGGAACTCAAGGATGACAACAAGTAAAGGATATGGCCTATGGTGTCTGTCATCTCGACATCAGGGGGAGGGATCATGATGGTGGGACCAGAGTCCCCCTGTTCTGGTTGACTAGGGGTACCAGAATCCATGGATAGAGGAGTATGGGTTCCACTACGAGTGGCCTCATATTCACGAAGCGCTTCAAGGAAATCGCAAAATTCATCAAGATGAGGGCCACAATGGGAATAGTGACCCTGATGATCACACAAGGCACAAGGGCGATTTGTGTGCAACATTATGAGTTTATTGGGTGGACCTATAAGTTAACATGGACTTCAGGGATATTTGACTCAGGGAACATTTCATGAACGGAAGATTTGAGATGAGGAAGCTCAGGCAAATATTGATGGCGTGCCCAACAACTTTACATAAAGCGTAATGAGGTGATGACTTTGGGGCCTTAGGGGCTGGAGGAACTTGGGGAGCCTTGTCCTTTGGTTCTTTCCTCTTAGCTTTTCTCCCCTATCCAGATGCTTTCACAATAGGAGTGGGTTCCTGCTAAGGTTGGGATGGAGTTGAAGCTGTGGCAAGTGTCGTAGGGACTGATTGAACTCGGGTCAAAGCATGATAAGGTCTTAGCTAACTAGGCGAAATGCTTGCAAGTGGATCAATGTACCATACTTGGATCCCCAGAGTCATGTTTGGAAGGACCAACGAAGCCATGGCAGGGACAGAAAATACTCCCAGAGTGGGGAAAAAGAAAGGTATCTGGTGAGCGCCAGTATTGTAGCAAGAATGCTGCAACTCTTGGGCTGCGAACTTTACTTTTATCAACCCGGTAGTTCGTAACAAACTTGGAAGTGTCAGTGCTATATGCACAAGTACTAGTTCTCACTACAGGTTGTCATTTGGTCAATCGTCGCGAGATCACGACGAGCTCAAGCCAACTTCTATAGATTTCAGAAGAAGCTCTATGTGTGATGAAAGAAAGAAAGATTACTCTACAAAAGCTATTCTAATTGCAGAAAGGAAAAATATTGGAATGTAAAGCAAGACCTAGTAAACCCTAATTAACAAGCTAGTTCTACTTTTGCCAAAAACACTATGAAAACCATGAAATAAATGCCATTACCTACTCAAGAAAGAAACAACATCTAACCATGCTATTTCTGGAAGTAAATAAGCAAAAAACATATTTTTGGATTTTTATGTGTTTTTATGTAAATTTAATCATGCATCTAATTTATTGTGTGTGAGTGTGGCAGCGAATAGGTGGCATTGGAGGGTGGTTTTGGAGCTTGGGAGGATGTAGGATGGTGTGGATGGGTCTTAGGAGGTCTTAGGTGGCCTTTTGGAGGCTTTTTCCACACTCGGCCTTCAAAAGGGAGCCTACAAGAAAAACTACAAGAGGACAAAGGGAAACTACAGGAGGAAAACATGGAAACTACAGGAGGCCTACAGGAGGAGGCTGAGAGCAATTTACGCTATTTTGAGGGTGTGAGAGTGGGTGGAAAAGGTGTATGAATTTTGGAATGAGGTGTTAGGGCACCTAAGGTCTACCATGAATCACTAGGAGAGAGAAAGATGATTAGGTTTGCTCAAGGAGAGAGGAAGAAGTTCTATGAAAAATGAAGGAAACTAAGGCAGAATGCAGGTGAGGTTTGGGAGACCTGTAGGGCATGGATCAGATGGGGGATGTGATTGCTGATAAGATGGCCTACTGCTAGAAGAGATCTGCTACAAAGGAACTGACAGTCAACCAAGAAAATCAAGCAACAAAGGAAATGAGTGCATTTAGGAAAAACAGAGTTTTGCATTAAAATGGTCTAAACTATGATCTATGAAAGGAAATGTTGAGAAATGTTGTAGGAAAGGAAAGCATCAAAGAGGACTATTTAAAATGAGGAAATGAACATGATGAAGGAGATCTGAAGAAAAGAAAAACTAGGCTATTAACCTACTAAAGAGCTGCAAACACTATAAGTCCTATGAATGAGGAAAATTTGTGTTTTTGGGGCAGCAAGAGAGTCTTTGCCTCAAATCATGGTCCCAGAGGGAGGAAGAGAGGCCAAGGCACTATTGCTAGCCTTTTTAATATTTTCTAATCGCTACTTAACCTGCTACAGAAAGCACAAATGGAAGCAAACTAGTAATTCATCAAAAGCAACCTATTCTTAACCATAAAAAAAATACATCTAACAACAAATTAATCTACAAACTGAAGTAAAGCATACAAATACAAGTAAAGAGAAGCTTGGCTACTTGGATTGGACCCTAACCCAAGAGATTTAGCCCTCTGAGGTAACTGAGTGCTAGCTCAAAAAGGATTCCATCTTCATGGTCAAAAAAATAGCAAGATTACATAAAACTGTCACAAAATAGTAAGCTCAAAATTTGAGCAGATTTTACATAAGAAAAAATCCGACCCTAGTGAGGGCCTAGGCCTCTCTACTTATACATATGAAGCTACCAACAACTTCCTTAAAATTAGGTAGGCTTGGATTCCAAAACTCAAAATAACTATCAATTATCCTCCACTTGCTCGACTGCCTTCTAGTGCATGGTTCGACTACTTGTACTCCGAGCTGAATGAAGGGGAATTCAAAGTGAGGAATAATAAATGAGGGGGATTCCCTCCTATAAGTCCTCTCCTCTATCTAATTCGAGTTATTGCTACCATTTGACCACTGGATCCTTGACTTTGACCTCGAAATCCATCAATAATATGCATTAAATACTTGTTAGACCACATGGCATCATAACTAACTCAACTCACTCTATAAGCATAAATATAATCAGAAAATCATACAATAAGCTAAGAGAATGGTTGATTTGACAAGGTTAGGAGGTAAAATGAGCCCATATAATTACCCATTTATGAGGCTCATGATCACCCCTACTAAAGGTGTTTCTCATCCTATTAGAAACTTAGTCAAACTCCTCATCTTTTATGGCCCTGGTGGCCTCCCGAGCATCCCAGGCTTCTGATGTGGTCTGCTCATGTTGGTCATAAAACCTTGTTGTTCTGTTTATGTCCTTCCACTGCTCCTTCTCTTCTGCCTTCCAACATGCCTAATAGGAGTGGAGGACTCATTTTGAGGCCAATCCAGTTGATCTTCAGCCTTTACATGGAGTGCTTGTACATTGGCACGCTTTTCAATGCCTCCCTCAGCCTCATTTGGGAATTGTATTCTCTAATTTGCAAGTTGTGGGGTAGGGTATTCCATGTTATCATGCATGCATGCACACAGTCATCCCCAAGTAGTCTTTGCATATCCTCAAAATGTGCAATGGCTTGTGCCTAATTGGCTAGATATTTAGGGGCAATTCGAGGGTCATTGGCAAGCAGGTTGTGTGTGCAGATGAGTGAAATAGGATCTGATGGCTAAGCTCTTATCATCAATGGTTCATTCTGCTATTTTAATATCAATCTCTTCATTTCTGCTGCCCTCAATTCTTCATGGTTCATCCATGAGGCCATGGCCATTAATTGCAGATCCCCTAGCTTAGTATTGGGGTCCCACACATTCATGTCTGTGAGGGCCATGTTGTGTAGGTAGAACTCTGCCATCTTTTCCTTATCCTCTGAGGTACTTTGGTCACACAAATCCATGAATTTCTTGTAGTCTTGGAAATGCATTGTGCCTCTTTGTGATAAAGTCTTTATTTGGAATTGAAGGAATTGATCCTTTAGATAGAGGCCATAAGATTTGGCTAGTGTTCTGCATTGTAATGCTTCCATGGATAAGCTGGCCATGTATGCCAGCTGAGTCTCTTTCTCTTGCAGCTACCTCCTTAGTAGTTCATTCTCATTTTCAAGGTGGCTTCTTTTAATGGCTTCTCTGTCTTTGAGAGCACTCAATTCTCTACCCATTTCCCTGAGTTTGTTTTCCATATGGCCAACATCCTCAACTCCTTTGGATTTGGATATCTGCATCCACCTATGTGTTCTCACTCTTTCTTTCTCCAATTCAAAAAATAGTGGAATTGCAAATTTTTGTGGGATTATACTGCCTCCCTCAAGTAGATTGTAATAGGAGGTAAGACTAGGCTGGGGGTCAGGTTCTTGTAGCTCTTGTGCTTCCCCCTTCACCTCTGGCTGTTCCCCTATCTTTTTCTCAAGCTTTTGGGTCTCTTGTAGGACTGTCTGAGCCTTACATGTAGAATATATTGGAGTCCCCCTCTTGTAGGTTATAGGTGTCTTGGGAGGAGATTCTTTCACCTTGCCAGATGGTGAATCTTCAATGGTAATGGGAACTTTTGAAGAGGGCTGAGGTTTGCCTGTTTTAATTCTTATGCTCTTCCTTACCCTGAAATACATGGAGCTATTTCTTTTCTTCTTTTGCTTTGGCTTGACTGGTGTACTGAGGGCAGTGAGGGCAACTGCTGCTTCTCTTTCCAAAGTCTTAGGGGACTCTTCTCCTTGCTCTGCCTTCTTTGCCTCCTTTTCTCCCTATTCTGTCTCTTCAACTTTTCCCTGCTCTATTTCTTTTCCTTCCTCCTTCCTTTCTTGCTCTACTATGTCACCACTAGCTTCATCTTCTCCTCCTTGTTGTTCTTCCTCCTCACTGCCAGTAGGACTGACATCATAAGTTAGTGCCCTTATGTCATCCTCAGCTGTCATATTTCGGAAAACTTCCCATGCTATAGGGAGTGTAAAGGTATGGAGGGCTTCATCTACTAGGATTTTGATTAATCCATGGTGAGCAAAATACCCTAAATTTCCTACTTGTACCTTGGTGCTGGAGTCAATGAGGCACTGAAGGAGAAAGTAAGGGATACTGAGCTTTTAAGGTGCTGGGGTATCTATGCCATATCTTAAGTCATGGAGGATTCTGAAATGATATCAATAGACAATGCTATGCCTCCCCTCACAGGAAATGTATTTGATGACTTGGTAGCTAACCTCATCCTAGGGATATGGTATACTAGCCATTCTAATTCCATTTTAATCTTCCATAGGGGTTTCAATATTTTGGAAAAATTTCTTCTTGGCAGCCTGGCCAATTGGTTTCTCATCTTTACTCCAAGGCGACCCAAGAGGAAGGGTAGTGACCCTACTAATGAATTCAGGGGTTATTTTGATGGAGAGACCTCTAATGGTTACAGTGGCATGTGTTCTTGTGTGAGGGACTAGAGAGAGAGAAAATTCTTGGGCAATTTCATCATCAAACCGTCTAAAATTCTCAAAGAAATTCATCCAGTTTACCCTTGTGAATATGTCCACCACTTGAGGATGTACATGGAGTCTAGTGGAGTTAGTGGGCTCCTTTCTCATGAACCCTCCTATCATACCACCTGTACTTTTTAAAAAACTCAAATATGGAGGTGGAGGCAAAGATTTTTGAGAAAAATAAAAAAACAGAGGAGACTGTATTTTTTTTAAAATAAACAGAAATTTTTTATGTATTTTATGCCCTCCTAAAGACTTATTTCACCCTCAAATTGAGACCACTTCTTTCATATATTGATATTCAACAGGGGACATGCATGAACCCTACCTCTTCAGACTAAAATTCGTGCCAAAAATCGTGGTTTCTCCCTTCAAAATGACTCACCAACCCTCTTGTAGAAGCTCGTTGTCTCTCCTATTGATTTCTTATAGGTGCTCTTGTAGAAAAAATTGAGAGAAAAGATAGGGAGGAAATCGATGGAGGATGGTCATTACGAGGTTGTGGGGGCACAAGAGGACTGCTGTGGCTGAGTTGCAAGGAGGAAATGAAGAAAAGGTGGTGAGAATACACGGGGAGGAGTGCTCATTACCCTTTATGGATATTTTCGGTTATGAGTGCTGAGATCGCAAGGTGTACATTGGTCATATTCGAACCATTGGTCCCCACCTGCTTGGTCATCATGGCCCCTCCTCGTAATCATCCCTCATTATTGCATCAGAGTTCACACTTCCTCCCACTACCTGTCCTTGGCATCTTGTGCTTGAGTTGATTGTGCGCACGTGTGGGTGACATCTCAAATAAGTGGAGTCAACTAAATGAAGGTGGCCAAGTTAACTCTACACCTTTCGCTCGTTCAATATCAACCATCTCGTTGCCTTCATATGACTCCTAATTACACAAATGCAAATAGAGGAGTGACTTAGTTACTTACTTGTGATTCGAGTATATTTGTTGTGAGGTGCTATGGCTTTCTCTGTTGCATGCCTTCATTTACCTTTATGCATGTTGTCTCTTCTTGCTGATGTGTGGTTGTGTGCTCATGCAGGTTCTTCTCTTGTTGGAGCTGAGCATCATTTTCCTTTTCAACCTACATGTGTGCACTCTCTTGCTGCTAGTGCTGGACTTCTATGGGATTGGCTGCTACAGGAATTCCTACAGGAACTCTTGTAACTGCTTCTCCCTTGGAAACTTTAGCTTTTCCCTATGCTTGGAGCTCAAGAATAATGCTAGAGGTGTCATGAATGATGGAGGGATGGTAGGTAAGCTCCAAGTAAGGTTATTGCTGCCTTTTCCTCTTTTTATTTTTGTTTTTTTTCAAAACCAAAAAACAGTTTTTCTGTGTTTCTTTCTTGGGCAGGAAGAGAAAAAAAATAATGATGCTTGGGGTGTGGTGTAGGCTTGGAAATGATGGCAAGGAGGTTTGAATATGGTAGGAGGGATTACAGGTTCCTCATGAAGCTTTTTTGTCCCTCAAACTGCCTTCTATAGACACTTTTGGCTCTCTGTAATTCCTACAGGAGTCTCTTGTAGAAAACACAGTTTTGGAAGAAAAAGGTACAGTGGGGTGAAAGTGATGCCAAAAATGATGGAGGAAGGTGTGGAGAAGATGAGATGGATACTAGTGTGAATGTTAGGGTTCCCTTGGCGCCTTCTTTTTCTCCCTGTAGTCCTCCTGCAAACCTGCAATGCAATCAAAATTCTTCTTTTTTTTTTGAAAACAACCAGGGTGCCTCAGAGAGGTTTTCACCTTAATTACCTGCCCTGGGTGCCTCCAAGGGAGGTTTTCACCCATGGATCTTATTCTTTTTTCCTCTCTTTTTTTAACATCACTGGGCTACCTCAGAAGAGGTTTTCAACCCAATGATAGGACTCAAGCGCCTCATGGAGGTTTTCACTTGAGTCCTTATTTTTTTATTTTTTCTTTTCTTTAGTGAGTGGGTGAAGTGGAAGCTAAGACATGCTCCAATACCATCACTATTTTATTCAGATCTTCAATAAAATCTCGCTTGAAGAGGGGTTTCTTGTATACTTTCAACTGATGTCCATTGACAAGCATGGGGATGGCTTCCTCATCAATGGTTCTAATCAGAATTGGACCATTGTCATTGCATTTCTCCATAGTGTAGGGTCCCAGCCATCTTGTCCTTAGCTTGCCTTAGAAATCTTTATATCTTGAATCATAGAGTAGTGCCCAATCTCCCTCTCGGAATTTCTTCTCCTTGATGTTTTTGTCATGCCATATATTTCTCTAAAGCCGAACTACCTTTTTATGGAGAAGGGATGGATTGATTTTCAATGTTCTTTCTGGGTCGAATTCTATATTTTTGAGACGAAGAGAAGTAGGATTAGCCACACAGAGATCAGTTGAGGGGTTGTTTTGGGTTTCTCTTACTATGTCTTCTAATGGCGATACACTGGGAGGTGGATTCTGAATCAAATTTTCAATCATATCATCCTCATCTTGTGGTTTTCCCCCCATTGCGATTTCTAATGCATAAAGTGGTGCAGAATAAACTTCATCCTCATCCTCCTCCTCCAACTAGAGAGGTAGATCATGTTCTAGGAGGGGTTGGGCATGAGGATATAGGGTTAACTTCTTGGACATGTGCCCATTGTTTATGGTCATGTTCCCAGCTCGGCAGCTGATGTAGGCATTGGCTGTAGCCAACTAGGGTCTTCCCAAAATGAGAGGGTACCTAGTGAGCTTTGCCTTTGGCTAGAGAACTAGGAAATCCACAAGGTACTCCTAAGAATTAATGGGGACCATCACATCTTCCACAATCCCCTCAGGGGTCACGGTGGAGTGTTCTGCTAGCTCCAGCACCATCGTGGTCTTCCTCAATGAGTCTTGGAGATTAAGTTTGTGCATTGTGTCCTTTTTCATCACATTAATGGCAGCTCCCATATCAATCAAGGTATGTGGGACCATTGTGCCATTTATGTGGACATCAACTACTAGGTTTCCAGGGTCCAGATATTTTGGACAGATTATCTGCCCCAACATCAGGTTGGACAGTTATCCTATGAAATTGATGGTTGGGGCATCTCTCTTGTGCCTTCCTGGATGCCTAAATCACTTCTCTTTGATCAACCTATCGTAGATAGGCACATCTTTTATGGCTTGGAGAAGTGGTATCTTCACACATAAATGTTTCAATTCTCCCAGGAGTTCAGTCTCTTTTGGGGTAGGCTGGATTGTCATGGATAGTCTCTTAAGAAAGGGTGGATTTGCTTTTGGTTCGTTTTCCTCTTTATCTTCCTTAACTTCCCTGGGTGGAGGTTGGCTATCTAGGAGAAATTTCTCAGATCACAAGTTGATTTCTTGAATCTCCACAGCATGAGTTGGGCATGATGGTTCCCCACTATACACTTGCTGAGCATGTCTGTTGTTCGGGTTCGGATTTGGTTGGGTAGGCATTTGGGGTTGCCTTGGTGGAGTGATCTAGGTGGATGTTGGTGGCCACCCACCTATCCCATATGGACCCCCACAACTATCTCTTTCAACTTTTTTTGTTTCCTTAATTGTAGCACAATTTACTATTTTTAGCAGTTTTTCGGGTCCTGAACTTCCGGAGCCGTTTTGAGGCCCTAAAAGACATTTTTTGGGAAATCTGGAGGCAACATGGGTCCATGGACCGATGTTTCCCTCCCAAAGTTGTAGTGCTCAGATAGATATTTATAACAAGCTATTGTACGCACCAAACAAAGATTGGGTGCCAAAGTTACAACCCCGAGAAGTTGATGTACCAACTTACCCAAAACAGGGCCCACAATTTGGTGTTTCATCTTCTAGGGTTAGGTTTTGGAATGTGAACGGTTTTCCATTGTTTCTCAACAATAAATAGGCCTTTTAGCCTCATTGTAACACAGTTTAGAGGCATGTAGCTGCCACATCTCTTCTCAGAGATAAGCTACCATCGCCCTAGCTGATTTCTTTCCATTTCTGTTTGTAAGCATATTTCAGTATTTTACATTAATGAAATGAAGTATTATTTCCGTTGCATATCTGTGTTTATGATTATCTCTATAATTTGTTGCATTCTTGTTTAAATCCAGATCATGGAGCAGAAGGTAACTGTTGTGGTTGGGCAGGTGGTGGAGGGAGAAGAGCGGGAAGAGAGTTGTACTAGGGCCTCCACTCCTGATGAGGTGCATTCCACTGAGGTTGCAGCTAAGCATAGGGTTGAAATGAATGAGTGGTTGGTTGGGCATGATATTGAGATGTGAAGGACCAAGGAGGTGGTGTTGACCAGGAAGGATGAGCATGGTGGCCCTAAGAAGGTATGGAGGGGACTTGGTTGGGGTTGTAGTATGCATGAGATGTCCCTTGCATCCCCTGCTGGCATGGTCTAGCTCCATGCGGCCTCCTTTGGTTTATGTAATAGATATGTTTAGTGACTCCTTCAACCCCTTGGTATACAGCTTTAAGTCCAAGCAAGGAAGGGCACTTGTCTGTAGAATGATTTTCTTCATAGACTGAACAAACCTCTATAGAGTTCAGTGTGCATTCATTCTTAGGATGCCTCTTGGTGAATCTAGGGCAAAAAATGGCCAAAGCCCTCTTTGCTTCCTCTTTTTTTCTTTTGATATGTAAGGTATCCATTTGCATGGCAAGAGTCTGCAACATCTCACTCTTGAAGTCTTCCAACATGCTTCTAATTTCCCCTTTAATGGATGAATTGGAAGAAGAGGTACTGTCTATGGGCTAACTCCCCCACCTTTCATTCTGGATGCTCTAGAATGGTTTCTAAAAATAGTTTTTATGTCCTCATCGGATAGTTGGTAGATGTCTCCCCTAGCCAGTAGATGGAGGGTATCTAGAAGTTATTCCTGAATTCCCCTGAGTAGGACCAACTTCAGAGACTCAGGGTCAAGTGTACACCTGACCCTTTTGTAATTGAGCTGGAACCTCTCTTCATAGTCTTCCAGGGACTCATCGCTTCCCATGGTCATTCAGAAGATTTCTTCTTTAGTATCTTTTGACCTACAATAGTCTCGATACATGTTGTTAAAGGCCTGCTGCATCTAAGCCCAAGTTGTGATGTTATTGCCAGATAATCCCATGAACCAGCATAGTGCTACATCCTTGAGAGTAGAAGGGAACAATTTCAACTTTTGCTTGTCTTATGCATAGTCATAAGTTCGACAGATGACAACAAACTCAAACAAGAAGGTGTCAGGATCTTCTGTAGTCAAACCATGGAAGTGAGGTAGGGCTGAAGGGCTTATATTCTTCATTCTGGTTTCCCCATTGGTCTCCCAAATGGGAAAGGTACCCTCTATTCTCTCTCAATTCCCCCTAGCATTTCTTTTTTCAGCCATTGGCTCCAGAGGAATGGTTTCTTCTTCTTCTTCCCCTATAGGTTCTTCAAATATGTATGGCTTTTCACCTAAGGGTTCTTCTTGACTGCAACCACCGAAGAAGAGAGAAGGTTGGTTGTGTAAAACAATGGGGGTGTTGGGCAAAATTTTTCCTGAGTTATCTCTATTCCTACAAGGCATGAAAGGAAATATTTTTGGTTGGTTTTTTGTTTCTTTTTCCCCACACTGATAGTACCTATAGAAACTGAAATTGTGATTGAACAAAACATATTGCAACTAGCTAAAATGAACTTGCTGAATGGAAATTTGCATAATTGAAAAGGAAATCAAGGAAATGCAGAGCTAAAAGAAAGGAAATGACTAGTCTACCTTTGTCGAAATGAACTATTAGCAGAATGTTGCTGTAGGAAATAGAAGAAAGCAGTAATCACAGAATACTCTGATGCTTCCCTGGAAACAACGCCAAAATGTGGTGAGCGTCGATATTGCAGCAAGAATGTTGCATCTCATGGGCTGCCAACTTTACTTTTATCAACCTGGTAGTTCGTAACAAACTTAGAAGCCTCGGTGCTGTATGCACAAGTACTAGTTCTCACTGCAGGTTGTCACTTGGTCAGCTGACGTGAGATCAATAAGAGCTCAATCCAACTTATATAGATTTTAGAAGAAGCTCTATGTGTGATGAATGAAAGAAAGATTACTCTATAGAAGCTATTCTAATTGCAGAGAGGAAAAATACTCGAATGTAAAGCAAGACCTAGTAAACCCTAATTAACAAGCTAGTTCTACTTTTGCCAAAAACACTATGAAAACCATCAAAGCAATGCCATTACCTACTCAAGAAAGCAACAACATATAACCATGATATTTCTAGAAGTAAATAAGAAAAAAACATATTTTTGGATTTTTATGTGTTTTTATGTAAATTTAATCATGCATCTAATTTGTTGTGTGTGAGTGTCGCAGCGAATAGGTGGCGTTGGAGGGTGGTTTTGGAGATTGGGAGGATGTAGGATGGTGTGGATGGATCTTAGAAGGTCTTAGGTGGCCTTCTGGAGGCTTTTCCCACACTCGACTTTCAAAAGGGATCCTACAGGAAAAATTACAGGAGGACACATGGAAACTACAGGAGGAAAACAAGAGGCCTATAGGAGGAGGTCGAGAGTAATTTACACTATTTTGAGGGTGTGAGAGTGGGTGGAAAAGGTGGATGAGGGTTGGAATGAGGTGTTAGGGCACCTAACATCTACCATGAATCACTAGGATAGAGAAATATGATTGGGCTTGCTCAAGGAGAGAGGAAGAAGTTCTATGAAAATGAAGGAAACTAAGGTAGAATGGAGGTGAGGTTTGGGAGACCTGTAGGGCATGGATCAGATGGGGGATGTGATTACTGATAATATGACCTACTGCTGGAAGAGATCTACTACAAAGGAACTAATAGTCAACCAAGAAAATCAAGCAACAAATTAAATGAGTGGATTTAACAAAAACAGAGTTTTGCATTAAAATGGTCTAAACTATGATCTATGAAAGGAAATGCTAAGAAATTTTGTAGGAAAGGAAAGAATGAAAGAGGACTATTGCAAATCAGAAATGAACATGATGAAGGAGATGTGAAGCAATGCAAAACTAGACTATTAACCTACTAAAGAGCTGCAAACACTAGAAGTCCTATGAATGAGGAAAATCTGTGTTTTTGGGGCAGCAAGAGAGTCTTTGCCTCAAATCATGGTACCAGAGGGAGGAAGAGAGGCCAAGGCACTATTTCTAGCCTTTTGAATATTTTCTAATCGCTACTTAACCTGCTATAGAAAGCACAAATGGAAGCAAACTAGTAATTCATCAAAAGAAACCTATTCTTAACCATAAAAAAAATACATCTAACAACAAATTAATCTACAAACTGAAGTAAAGCATACAAATACAATTAAAGAGAAGCTTGGCTACTTGGATTGGACCCTAACCCAAGAGATTTAGCCCTTTGAGGTAACTCAGTGCTAGCTCAAAAATGATTCCATCTTCATTATAAAAAAAATAGCAAGATTACATAAAATTGTCACAAAATAGTGAGATGGAAATTTGAGCAGAGTTTACATAAGCACAAAATTCAACCCTTGTTACACTAAAATTTGTCACCATGACTATTTGCAGTTAGTATGGCTCCATCAATAACCATACTGTCCTCCTTGGCAAGTCTTATACCTCTGCTCCTCATGTCAAAATCCAAAAAAGAGAGAAAGCCTTTAAAAAATCAATATAACTCTGGTTCCGCACTTTCTCTTACTTTTACCTGTGTGCACGCACCTCAAGTACATAATACCTGCGTATTTGTATGCTCTGTCTGTAAAGGGGTGGGTGCGTACCCCTGTAAAAGTCAAAAGGCGCAAGTTTTACTTCAAAAAACTTACTTGCGGTCGATTCTAGAGCATTCTAGAAGATGGTTTGACGTGGATTGAGCGCCTCTAGATGGTTCATGCATCCCAATGAAAGAGGAACTTATCCCGTGAAGAGGGGAGCTATCCCTTTGAAAGAGGGGCTTATCCCATTGATGGTGGACCTATTTAACTTCCTCCAAAGCATTATAAATACAGGCATTGGGCCAGAGGCAAGGGAGGTTGAAAGCTGAACATTCCTAAGGGTAGATGCTGCTGAAATTAGGACTCCCTTATAGAGCTTGAGAGGAGAGATCACATTCCTTTCTTAGCTTCATTTGGAAGTGGGTGAGATGATCAAAGTAGAGGAGAACTCTTGCTGGACCCTGGGAGGGACCTACACAACACCAAGGCATTGGTTGTAAGGTTTCTTTTGTTTCCAATTAATACAATTAAGTTCATTTTTCTCAACAAGTTGTTATATATAATCTGTTTCATAAACTCCTTAGTCTTTATGATGAATATGTTTTATTATATGAGTTATTCAGGTGCTATGTAATCATTTGCTTGTTTGTGTATGCAGGCTTCAAGGAGAGGAGCTCATCTGGATCGAAGAGACTTGGCCGCTACAAACAGCGTTGGACTAAAGGTAAGCCTTAAACACCTGGTTGCTTTTATTTTAAATGCATATTCAGGGAAAGATAGTGCTTGATTGTTTTGTTTGTCACTAGAAAAGCCTTAGTTTCTAGGGAGGTCGGTTTTGTCTGCAAAATTGACTCTTTCCGCATGACAAAATGGCGACTCCACTGGGGAATCCATGGATTTGATTGATTTCTCTTTTGATTGATACTTTGACCAGAGAAACTATATTTTCTGTTTCTGTTTTTGACTTGATGATTATGGGATTGGGTGAATTTAGTTAATTTTGAGTTAGTTTTTATTTTTCATAGTTTTGGGAGAGGTACGCACCCTCTGAGTTAAGCACAGTGCGTACCTGTACGCACTTTTTCTTTGTGCATAGAGCGTGGATGCACCTGTGTAAACAGGTTGCCTGCGTACCCTGTCAAAAATTTGAAAATTTTAAATTTTTCTCTTTTTTATCAGTTTAGAATTTGTTTATAGGTTTTAGCCATTGCCCAGACCTGCTTGTTCCCTGTCAAAAAACTTTCCTTGGTTAATTTCATTGGCATTCCTACTTTAAGCTTTTATCAATTGGGTGTTTTGAGTCTCTTTTTGAGAAATTCTTGATTTGTTTTCCTTTGGTCATTACTTGGAGGTTTCTCTCAGTCCTTTCACAATTTTGCATCTTTTTGCTTTTGTTTTTGCAAAAAAATTTCCCCCTCATTCGTCGGGGGGCTAAATTATGTATGAGTGTTAATCGCCTTTGAGTGTTTTTATTTTTTGATCTTTGGAACTCTCACCCAATTTTCTCGACTTGCACTTGATTGGTTATTAGATTACATTAAAATCATCTTGTGCTTGAGAATTCTCTTGCGTAGATCACATTTGCATAATTAGAATTCTCATTTTCGGAATATGAATGAAAAATTTGCATAGATTACATTTGCATACTTTTCAAGTGAATTGTGCATAGATTACAATTGCATAGTTTACATTCTGAAAAATCAATTGTAGATTTAGATTAGTTTTCTTTGATTTGAATTTACATATTTTTATGCTTGTTTTTTACACATAAAAATAAAAATAAAAAGTTTTGAAATTGATTTGCATTAGTTTTTCTTGATGAAATTAGTGCATTTGAGAATTTGTTATATTTTCTCTTACTGATCAATTTTTGCATTGTTGGAAGTAAATGGAAACTCTCTCCTTACTTTAGTTAGGATTCATCGAATTGAAAAGATTGCATTATCATATTCGATTGCATTCAGTTTTGGGTCGGGTTATAACACCATTGGTTTCATATCCATTTACCCATTTGAGTAATAAAAGCCTTAATAACACAGCGCTTAATTAAAATTTATCTAGTAATTTTTACATTTTTAGGGCTCTTTCCACCAATCTAGCTTAGGCTAGTGTCTTGGAATAGCTTTTAGTTAACTCTCCAAGACAGTAAAACAAACAAGTAGCTGTATCTTGTGGTAGGAAGAAATCCAACTGTTGCATTTATGCTCTAGGAAAGCTCCTCTTAAAGCAGAAGCACGAGATCGTGTCCGAACCAGTGTGGGAATCAATCCTTCCTCATTGGGAACGACGCCAGATATTCACGTATTAAAATCGGTAAACCTTGGATTAACCATTGTCGAGGAACCTGGGGTCACTTGTTGGTAAACCTTGGATTATGTCAAGGAGCCTTCAAGGGGATTGAGCTTGCTACTCTACCCTTGCGTGTGTATCGGATTGTAGACTGTTCCCCCAGGTATACTTGTTTCAGTTGGTAACCTTAGTGGCCATATTCTTTAGGATTATTCCTAAGGCGATAGTGGTGGGAAGATCCCACTGTACCTGGAGCAGACGTTGGCTAGACTCACTTGGATTTTTTGGGGGGTTCTCTTCACTCGAGACGGTTAAGTGGAGAAACTTGTGCCAGTATATTCATTAAGCAGGTTGCCGGGGTAACTGTTCCAACCGCCATTTCTGTATTGAACTCTACGATGTTGGATTTCATCACCAACTAGTGTTTTCAGTACGGAAAGTTACTGTTTGTGTGTGGTTTGACTCCTAGATTTGATAGTGCGTGTTAATTTGTTTGTTTTTACTTTTAGAGACCATAGGTGTGAATTGTGAATTGTTAATTTTAGTTTTAAATTGTTAATAAAATTCACTGAAGTTGAATATAATGGCAACTGTTCTGGAATTTACCAACCTAGGAACCCCTCTTAACGAGGATCCTAGTACTTTTCCTTTCTTTGGAAATGTTGGTCCTCCTTATATGGCTACTTTGTCATTACCTGGATTTACTATAGGTTTACCGATATGGTTATTTTCAACTTCGTTGGCCCCAAATACTCCAATTGTTCCACCTCAACCGAATGCTTCACCTCAACAGAGTTCACCATCTCAACATCACCAACCTTCTGTTGACCCTTTACCTTTATCACCTAAATTTTCTTCCTCCATTTCTTCCTCTTCGCTTGGTAAAAGCCTTGACGCTAGTAACCAGGTGTCTAAGAAGAAGAAGAAAGGGAAGAAGAAGAAGAAGAAGAAGCAAGATAAGAAAGAAGTCAACCAACCAACCATGGCTGTAAGTGTTAGTTGTGTTGAGGAAACCTCCAACACGCATCATAAACCCAAATACCCTTGCATGCATTGTAAGGGTGACCACTTCCTTATCAATTGTCCTGGTATTCCAAAGGTCTTGGAACTATGGTCAGAAAAATCTCATCAACTTTCCATTGATCCATCAACCAGTAATAGTCAGGTTCTTGGGAAAAAGGGTAAAGTTAGGTTCCTTGTAAGTTATGCAAAGGGAGTCATCAAACTCACATTTTCCCTCACATGGATGAAGCCTCAAAATTGTTGGAAAACCTTACTGTTCCACAGCAAGAATTTCGAACTGGTTAACGTAAACTTTCTCCCAACCTACCGTC
Organism: Pinus tabuliformis; assembly: GCA_031772625.1. Lineage (NCBI taxonomy): Eukaryota > Viridiplantae > Streptophyta > Pinopsida > Pinales > Pinaceae > Pinus > Pinus tabuliformis. The sequence continues at coordinate 1,217,204,687 of CM062816.1, forward strand.
AACTGACGGAGTGATTGATCTAATTTCAAGTACAGTCAATCACACTCTTCCATTGGAGAGTGAAACTCATGTCACTCAGGTTGATGATCCATTAGTTGATCAAGTGGTCGATTCAATTTCACATTCGGTCGATCCCACTTTCCCTTTAGAGAGTGAACTTCATACCGCTCAGGTTCTTTTTGTTACATTAGATTCTTCTACGCCGGGGGGCATTTTACCTGTTTCTATAGAACCCCCTCCAAGCACTGAGGTCTTTTCCTTTGATTGGAATAGATTGACAGAACCTCGTCTTCCTTCCTCCATCCCTTTCCAAATCATTGTCAAGGCTGGTGGTAGGGACATACATCGTACTCAAATATATGAAGGTGCTTCTGTTAGCATTTTATCCTCAACTATTTGGAAAGCTTTGGGTTCCCCTAATCTTGCGCCTATTACACAGAATCTGAAAGCTTTTAACAAAACCATTAGTGAACCTTTAGGGATCCTTCCTATGTTTTCCATTACCTTGGAAGGTAAAACTGTCTGTATTGATCTTATGGTAGTTCGAGGTCCCTTGGATTTCAATTTACTCCTTGGGCGAGACTATGTTTATGCAATGAAAGCTGTCGTATCGACACTCTTTCGCGTGATGTCTTTCCCTCATAATGGCAGTATTGTGACTGTAGACCAGCTTTCGTTCCCTAGTCTTGTTTCAACTACCAACAACATGACAACCTTAAATGTTCCTGATTCTCAAGTGGTATCTATCCCGCCACGGGTTAATTATGTGGCAACTGGTCCCATGTTTTCAGTTACCGATGTAAGTGAGCCTCTCACTGTTTTCTCATCTTCCTTTGATTTAGATCCGGTAATTGACATGGAAAAATCTATGGGAATACTTGAACGCGATGTTCTTATCCCTTTTGAGTCCCTTGACATGAGTTCCTTCCAGAGAACTATTCTTCCTTCTGATGAAGACCTCTTGGAAGCCATGATCAAGGTGTGTCCATTGACATGTCTTTCTTCCAGTTGGAAGCCATGATCAATGTTACGAGGAAAGTTCCTTTTACTGTGTCGACCTCGTTAAAAAATGAATCAGTGAGTGTGAGGAAAGTTCTTTTTTCTGTGTCAACCTCGTTAAAAAATGAATCAGGTGCGGGGATAGTTTGTTCCCGTCTGAACCTCTTTAAAAAATGAAACTGGATGTTATGAGGACAGTTCTTTTCCTGTGTCAACCTCGTTAAAAAATGAATCAGTTGTCTGAGGAAAGTTCTTTTCCTGTGTCAACCTCATTAAAAAATGAATCAGTTGGTCAGAGGAAAGTTCCTGTTACTGAGTCAACCTCGTTAAAAAAATGAATCAGGTATGAGGATAGGTCTTTTCTTGTGTCAACCTCCTTAAAAAATGAAACAACTCCCTTTTCAAGTTACATCTTGAAAGTAAACCTTCTTTCCATCCACCTGGTTGAATGCAATGAAGCTTGGGGGGCATGTACCTCGCTTTGCATCATTATGTTGGGGGCATGCGAACTTTTGGAGCATAGTTCCTTGTCTTGTGTCAAGCTCGTTAAAAAATGAAACAAGGAGTCTTGAGCATAGTTCTTTGTCTTGTGTCAAGCTCTTTAATAAATGAAACAAGGGTAGGTTATTTAGGTAGATTGTAGAGAGTAGTCATGAGCATAGTTCCTTATCTTGTGTCAAGCTCATTAAAAAAAGAATCAAGGATTTTAGAGCATAGTTCCTTATCTTGTGTCAAGCTCATTAAAAAATGAATCAAGGATTTTTCGAGTATAGTTCCTTGTTAGGTAGATTGTAGAGAGTAGTTATGAGCATAGTTCCTTATCTTGTGTCAAGCTCGTTTAAAAATGAAACAAGGGTTTGAGGATAGTTCTTTTCCTGTGTCAACCTCACTAAAAAATGAAACAACTCCCACGAGTCTTTCCAAAATTTCGAAAGTAAACCTTCATTACATCCACCTGGTTGAATGCAATGAAGCTTGGGGGGCATGTACCTTGATTTCCGTCATTATGCTAGTGGCATGCGAACTTATAACAAGCATAGTTTTTCGTTTCAAGCTTGCGTAAACATGAAACCGGATCCGAGCATAGTTCTTTTCCTGTGTCAAGCTCGTTAAACAATGAAACAAATCCTCCTCTAATTGAGTCGAAAGTTTGACTAGACCTCATAAATGTTAAGTTGTATATTTAGGTTAGTTATTTCAGTTTTTTGCATAATTTTCTTACAGTTTTAGGTCGAGTCTTTCAAATGATCTCGTAACTGAACCTTCATTCCATCCAGCTATCAATTAATGTACTTAGTTGAATGAAATGAAGCTGGGGGGCATGCGCTCTAGCAGTTATGCTTAGGGGGCATCAAGCACAGTTTTCTCTCTGTTTCAAGCTTGTGTAAAAATGAAACTACTTTGAAGCATAGTTTTTCTCTGTTTCAAGCTTTTGTAAAAATGAAACCTATCTCGAGTCAATTTCAGTTATTTTCAAGACTCGTTAAACTCATGAAAATCCCGAGATTATTTTTCTATCTTTCATTCTCGTAAAACAAATGAAAATGTCGAGTTCTTTCCGTCTTTTCCTGCTCGTAAATTAAATTGAAAGTCGGCCATATGAGTACATTTTTATCATTTTTTCGAACTCATTAAAACTTACGAAAAAGTGAAAACCATGAGTACATTTTTATCATTTTTTCGAACTCGTTAAAACTTACGAAAAAGTGAAACCTTATAGTCATCTTTAAGCTCTTTTCTGACTCCTAAAACATGAAAAGATCACCGAGTTTTTCTTTTTAAACTCATTAAAACGGAACTAAAAAGACGGTCCACTTACAACTCTTTTCCGACTGTAAAAACATGAAAAGATTGCCGGATTTTTGTCGTTTCGAATTCGATATTGGTTATAAAACGACGTGTCGTTGATCGCTTTTTTACTTTTTCGTATCAATGACACTAATAATGAAAAGTACTCCTTGGTCGTAAAAGATCAAGCGGTTCTCTCAAGTATTGTTTTATACTTTTTCGGGCTTGGGAGACACAAATTTACGAAAAAAGGTCAACCCTGGAGTCTTCTTAAGTTTTTCAGACTCTCTAAAATTGAAAAACACCGAGTTTCTCCTATACTAGACTCGTTAAAATTTCAACAGTAAAGGACCTGTTCAATTACAAACAGGAACGAACCACTCCTTCTTAGGGTTCGAATCTAAACTAAGTTGGACTCATCCGAAGGATGAGCTTATAATCAAGAAAATGTTATCCTCCTTAAGCTTGTAAAAAATAAAGAGGTACTTGCCAGAAATGGTGGGGGAAAAGAGAGGAAAATGAGCCTATTTGTTATACTTTGTCTGGAAAAACCTTATCACCACTCTTGAACACGACACTTTTCATTCACCTTGGTTGGGAAATCCTTTGCCTAATAGTTGATCAAACCACATTGAAAGTCTTCAGCCAGTTTCTGGGTATTAACTTTGGGACAATTGTTACCAAACCATTTGTAGTGTCGTTATGTGTTCAAGAGGAGTCTTGCAAATAAACCATTCATCTGCAAAATATCTGTCATCCATCTTGACCATCCCTGAGTCAGTCCTTACAGCTACATTTCTTCAACTTGAGCTACGATTTTGTGTTGTGGGCTTGCCTGCAATGGATCGCTTTCTATCGACATCAGCAAATTATCTAGAAAGATGATCTAGGAATCATTAGTACCTTGAAATCTGCATGCCTCAATGGTAGGTTTCTCGCCTTTGACGACAGGTTACATCAATGACCTTCGATCAAGGGATTCTATGACATGTTCGACATTAGCACATTCATTCACATCTCATGGATTTTACTGGGTACTTTGAGAGCCATTGACATCACTGGTGGTATCTCTCACACTTGATAACAGTTTACATCATTGACTGGTAATCAAGTGGTTTCTACCATGTTCGACATCAACTCATTTATTCACATGGCTAGAGTCGTACTATTTCAGGAAGCAGAAATGAAGACCCTGGATCTAGTTTCCACCATCCAGGCTGCGAGGAGTTTTTTATTCATTATACAGTAGACTAATTATAAACAGATGGCTGCGTCCATACTGTGTCTACATGTGTCTATGATTATGATGTATTGCTAAATCATTCCTATATCAGAGCAGTAGTTAGTTTGTTAGTTAAGTTTTTGATCTGAGTATGGGAATGCCTACCTCAGTGATGATATGATCTCATATATGTATTTTGTGTTGAATATTTGCAGGTTCTGACTGGGCTCTCCACAAGATAATCCTCGAAATGATAAAGTGCTTCACCCTTCCTAGATGATATAAAACCCTAATCTACTACAGACCTTGCACTTTAGGGGGAAATCTGTTACACTAAAATTTGTCACCATGACTATTTGCAGTCAGTATGGCTCCATCAATAACCATACTGTCCTCATTGGCAAGTCTTATACCTCTGCTCCTCATGTCAAACTCCAAAAAAGAGAGAAAGCCTTTAAAAAATCAATATAACTCTGGTTCCACACTTTCTCTTACTTTTACCTGCGTGCACGCACCTCAAGTACATAATACCTGCGTACTTGTACGCTCTGTCTGTAAAGGGGTGGGTGCGTACCCCTGTAAAAGTCAAAAGGCGCAAGTTTTACTTCAAAAAACTTACTTGCGGTCGATTCTAGAGCATTCTAGAATATGGTTTGACATGGATTGAGCACCTCCAGATGGTTCATGCATCCCAATGAAAGAGGAACTTATCCCGTGAAGAGGGGAGCTATCCCTTTGAAAGAGGGGCTTATCCCATTGATGGTTGACCTATTTAACTTCCTCCAAAGCATTATAAATACAGGCATTGGGCCAGAGGCAAGGGAGGTTGAAAGCTGAACATTCCTAAGGGTAGATGCTGCTGAAATTAGGACTCCCTTATAGAGCTTGAGAGGAGAGATCACATTCCTTTCTTAGCTTCATTTGGAAGTAGGTTAGCTGATCAAAGTAGAGGAGAACTCTTGCTGGACCCTGGGAGGGACCTGCACAACACCAAGGCATTGGTTGTAAGGTTTCTTTTGTTTCCAATTAATACAATTAAGTTCATTTTTCTCAACAAGTTGTTATATATAATTTGTTTCATAAACTCCTTGGTATTTATGATGAATATGTTTTATTATATGAGTTATTCAGGTGCTATGTAATCGTTTGCTTATTTGTGTATGCAGGCTTCAAGGAGAGGAGCTCATCTGGATCGAAGAGACCTGGCCACTACAAACAGCGTTGGACTAAAGGGAAGCCTTAAACACCTGGTTACTTTTATTTTAAATGCATATTTAGGGAAAGATAGTGCTTGATTGTTTTGTTTGTCACTAGAAAAGCCTTAGTTTCTAGGGAGGTCGGTTTTGTCTGCAAAATTGACTCTTTCTGCATGACAACCCTAGTGAGACCCTAGGCCTCTCTACTTATACACTTGAAGCTACCAACAGCTTCCTTAAAAGTAGGGAGGCTTGGCTCCCAAAACTCGAGATAACTATCAGTCATCCTCGACTTGCTCGGCTGCCTTCTAGTGCATGATTCAACTACTTGTACTCCGAGTTGAATGAAGGGGAATTCGAAGTGAGGAGTAATAAATGAGGGGTATTACCTTCTATAAGTCCTCTCCTCTTTCTGCTTCGAGTTATTTCTGCCATTTGACCAATGGTTCCTTGAATTTGACCTAGAAATCCATCAATAATCTGCATTAAATACATGTTAGATCACATGGCATCATAACAAACTCAACTCACTCTATAGGCATAAATATAATCAGAAAATCATACAATAAGCTAAGAGAATGGTTGATTTGACTAGGTTAGGAGGAAAAATGAGCCCATATAATTACCCATTAATGAGGCTCATCATCACCCCCTACTGAAGGTGTTGCTCATCCTCTAAGCAACTTAGTCAATCTCCTCATCTTTTATGGCCCTAGTGGCCTCCCTAGCATCCCATGCTTCTAATGTGGTCTGCTCATGTTGGTCATAAAACCTTGTTGTTCTGTCTATGTCCTTCAACTGCTCCTCTTCTTCTTCTCTTCTGCCTTCCAGAATTCCTAATAAGAGTGGAGGACTCAGTTTGAGGCCAATCCAGTTGACCTTCAGCCTTTGCATGGAGTGCTTGTACATTGGAACTCTTTTCAATGCCTCCCTCAGCCTCATTGGGGAATGGTATTCTCTAATCTACAAGCTGTGGGGTAGGGTGTTCCATCTTCTCATGCATGCATGCACACAGTCATCCCCAAGTAGCCTTTGCATATCTTCAAAATGTGCAATGAATTATGCTTGATTGGCTAGATATTTAGGGGCAATCCGAGGGTCATTAGAAAGCAGGTTATGTGTCCTGATGAGTGCCATAGGATCTGATGGCTTAGCTGTTATCATCAATGTTTCATTCTACTCTTTTATTATCAATCTCTTCATTTTTTCTGCCCTCAATTATTCATGGTTCATCCATGAGGCCATGGCCATTAATTGTAGATCCCCTAGCTTGGCATTGGGGTCCCACACATTCATGTCTGTGAGGGCCATGTTGTGTAGGTAGAACTCTTCCATATTTGCCTTATCCTCTGAGGTGCTTTGGTCACACAAATCCATGAACTGCATGTAGTCTTGGAAATGCATTGTGCCTCTTTGTGCCAAAGTCTTTATTTGGAATTGAAGCCATTGATCCTTCAGTTAGAGGCCATAAGATTTGGCTGGTGTTTTGCATTGTAATGCTTCCATGGATAAGCTAGCCATGTATGCCAGCTGAGTCTCTTTCTCTTGCAGCTACCTCCTTAATAGTTCATTCTCATTTTCAAGGTGGCTTCTTGTAATGGCCTCTCTGTATTTGAGAGCACTCAATTATTTGCCCATTTCACTGAGTTTGTTTTCCATATGGCCAACTTCCTCAACTCCTTTGGATTTGGCTATCTGTAGCCACCTATGTGTTCTCACTCTTTCTTTCTCCAATTCAAAAAATAGTGGAATTGCAAATTTCTGTGGGATTATCCTGCCTCCCTCAAGTATATTGTAATAGGAGGCAAGGCTAGGTTGGGGTTCGGGTTTTTGTAGCTCTTGTGCTTCCCCCTTCACCTCTGGCTGTTCCCCTATCTTTTTCTCAAGCTTTTGGTTCTCCTATAGGACTGTTGTAGCCTTCCATGTAGAAGACCTTGGAGTCCCACTCTTGTAGGTTATAGGCGTCTTGGAAGGAGATTATTTCACCTTGGCAAATGGTGAATCTTCAATGGTAATGGGAACTCTTGGAGACGGCTGAGGTTTTACTATTTTAATTATTGTGCTCTTCCTTGCCCTGAAATACATGGAGGTCTTTCTTTTCCTCTTCTGCTTTGGATTGACTGGCGTACTGAGGGCAGTGAGGGCAGTTGCTTCTTCTCTTTCCAAAGTCTCATGGGGCTCTTCTCCTTGCCCTACTTTCTCTGCTTCCTTTTCTTCCTCCTCTGTCTCTTTTTCCGTCTCTTCAACTTTTCCCTCCTCCACTTCTTTTCTTTCCTCCTTCCTTTCTTTCTCTGCTATGTCACCACTGGCTTCATCTTCTCCTCCTTGTTGTTGTTTCTCCTCACTACTAGTAGGACTGACATCATAGATTAATGCCTTTATGTCATCCCCAGTTGTCATGTTTCGGAAAAATTCCCATACTATAGGGAGTGTAAAGGTATGGAGGGCTTCATCTACTATGATTTGGATTAAGCCATGGTGAGCCAATTTCCCTGAATTTTCTTCTTGTACCTTGGTGTTGGAGTCAATGAGGGACCGAAGGAGAAAGTAAGGGATACTGAGCTTTTGAGGTGTTGGGGTATCTATTCCATATCTTAAGTCATGGAGGATTCTGAAACGATATCAATAGACAATGATGTGCCTCCCCTCACAGGAAATGTATTTGATGACTTGATAGCTAACCTCATCCCAGGGATATGGTATACTAGCCCTTCTAATTCCATTTTTATCTTCCACAGGGGTTTCATTATTTTGGAAAAATTTCTTCTTGGCAGCCTGGCCAATTGGTTTCTCATCTTTACTCCAAGGCATCCCAAGAGGAATGGTAGTGACCCTACTAATGAATTCAGGGGTTATTTCAATGGAGAGGCCTCTAATGGTTATAGTGGCATGTGTTCTTGTGTGAGGGACTAGAGAGAGAGAAAATTCTTGGGCCATTTTATCATCAAACCCTCTAAATTTCTCAAGGAAATTCATCCAGTTTGTCGTTGTCAATATGTCCACCACTTGAGGATGTGCATGGAGCCTAGTGGAGTTAGTGGGCTACTTTCTCATAAACCCTCTTGTAATACTGCCTATACTTTTAAAAAAACCCAAATATGGAGGTGGAGACAAAGTTTTGAGAAAAATAAAAAAACAGAGGAGACTGTGTTTTTTTTTTTAAATAAATAGAGAATTTTTATGTATTTTCTGCCCTCCTAAAGACTTATTTCACCCTCAAATTGAGACCACTTCTTTCAGATATTGACATTAAATAGGGGGCATGCATGAGCCATACCTCTTTAGACTGAAATTCGTGCAAAAAATTGTGGTTTCTCCCTTCAAAATGACTCACTTCCCATCCTGTAGAAGCCCATTGTCCCTCCTATAGATTTCTTGTAGGTGCTCCTGTAGAAAACGCTGAGAGCAAAGGTAGGGAGGAAATCGATGGAGGGTGGTGGTTACGAGGTAGTGGGGGCACAAGAGGACTGTTGTGGCTGAGTTACAAGGAGGAAATGAAGAAAAGGTGGTGAGAATACGCGGGGAGAAGTGCTCATTACCCTTTATGGATATTTTCGGTTATGTGTGCTGAGCTAACAAGGTGTACGTTGGCCATATTCGGACCGTTGGTCCCCACCTAGTTGGTCATCATGGCCCCTCCTCGTAACCATCCCTCATTATTGCATCAGAGTTCACACTTCCTCCTACTACCTATCCTTGGCATCTTGTGCTTGAGTTGACTGTGCACACGTGTGGGTGACATCTCGAATAAGTGGAGTCAACTAAATGAAGGTGGCCAAGTTAACTAGCCACCTTTCCTTCGTTCAATCTCAACCATCTCTTTGCCTTCATATGACTCCTAATTAAACAAATGCAAATAAAGGAGTGACTTAGTTAATTACCTGTGATCCGAGTGTATTTATTGTGAGGTGCTGTGGCTTTCTTTGCTACATGCCTTCATTTCCCTTTATGCATGCTGTCTCTACTTGCTGATGTGTGGTTGTGTGCTTGTGTAGGTTCTTCTATTGCTGGAGTTGAGCTTCATGTGCCTTTTCAACCTACATGTGTGCACTCTCTTTCTGTTGGTGCCGAACTTCTATGGGATCAGCTACTACAGTAATTCCTATAGGAGCTCCTGTAGTTGCTTCTCCCTGGAAGCTTCAGCTTTTCCCTATGCATGGAGCTCGAGAATAATGCTAGAGGTGTCATGAATGATGGAGGGATGGTAGGTAAGCTTCAGGTAAGGTTATTGGTGCCTTTTCCTCTTTTTATTTTTGTTTTTTTCAAAACCAAAAAACTGTTTTTTCTGTGTTTTTTTTCTTGGATAGGAAGAGAAAAAAATAATGATGCTTGGGGTGTGATGCAGGCTTGGAAATGATGGCAAGGAGGTTTGAAGATGGTAGGAGGGATTATAGGTTCCTCATGAAGCTTTTATGTCCCTCAAATTTCCTTCTATAGACACTTTTGGTTCTCTATAATTCCTACAGGAACCTCATGTAGAAAACACAAAGCCTCTCGTAGAAAACATAGTTTTGGAAGAAAAATGTATAGTGGGGTGAAAGTGATGCCAAAAATGATGGAGGAAGGTGTGGAGAGGATGAGATGGATGCTGGTGTGAATGTCAAGGTCCCCTTGGCAGCTTCTTCTGCTCCATGTAGTCCTCCTGCAAACCAGTAATGCAACCAAAATTCATTTTTTTTTTGAAAACAACCAGGGTGCCTCAGATAGGTTTTCAAATTAATTGCCTGACCTGGGGGCCTCGAAGGGAGGTTTTCACCCAGGGATCTTATTCTTTTTTCCTCTCTTTTTTCGACATCATTGGGCTGCCTCAGAAAAGGTTTTCAACCAAATGATGGGACTCAAGTGCCTCATGGAGGTTTTCACTTGAAACCTTTTTTTTTTTTTTTTTTTTTTTTTTTTTTTTTTTCAGTGAGTGGGTGAAGTGGAAGCTAAGACATGCTCCACTACCATCACTGTTTTATTCAAATCTTCAATAAACTCTCACTTAGAGAAGGGATCCTTGTAGACTTTCAACTGATGTCCATTGACACGCATGGGGATGGCTTCCTCATCAATGGTTCTGATCATAACCGAACCATTGTCATTACATTTCTCCACAGTGTAGGGTCCCAGCCATCTTGTCCTTAGTTTTCCTTTGAAATGTTTGTATCTTGAATCATAGAGTAGTGCCCAATCTCCCTCTTGGAATTTCTTCTCCTTGATATTTCTGTCATGCCATATCTTTCTCTGAAGCTGAAAAACCTTTGTATGGAGAAGGGATGGATTGATTTTCAATGTTCTTTCTAGGTCAAACTCTATATTTTTGACATGGAGAGAAGTAGGATCAGCCACACAGAGATCAGTTTAGGGGTTGTTTTGGGTTTCTCTTACTATGTCTTCTAATGGTGATACACTCGAAGGTGGATTTTGAATCAAATTTTCAATCATATCATCCTCATCTTTCGTTTCCCCCCCACTGTGACTTCTAATGCATAAAACGGTGCAGAATAAACTTCATCCTCATCCTCCTCCTCCAACTAGAGAGGTATATCATGTTCTAGTAGGGGTTGGGCAGGACGATATAGGGTTAACTTAGACATGTGCCCATTATTTATGGTCATGTTCCCATCTCGACAACTGATGTAGGCACCGGCTGTAGCCAACCAGTGTCTTCCCAGAATGAGAGGATACCTAGTGAGCTTTGCCTTTGGCTAGAGAACTAGGAAATCCACAGGGTACTCCCAAGAATCAATGGAGACCATCACATCTTCCACAATCCCCTCAGGGGTCACGGTGGAGCATTCTGATAGCTGCAACATCATCGTGGTCTTCCTCAATGAGTCTTGGAGATTAAGTTTGTGCATTGTGTCCTTTTTCATCACATTAATGGAAGCTCCCAGATCAATCAAGGTATGTGGGACCATTGTGGCATTGATGTGGACATCAACTATTGGGTTTCTAGGGTCCAGATATTTTGGATAGATTATCTGCCCCAACATCAGGTCAGACGATTGTCCTATGACATTGATGGTTGCAGCATCTCTCTTGCACCTTCCTGGATGCCTAAAGCACTTCTCTTTGATCAACCTATTGTAGATAGGCACATCTTTTATGGCTTGGAGAAGTGGTATCTTCACACATAAATGTTTCAATTCTCCTAGGAGTTTAGTCTCTTCTGGGGTAGGCTGGATTGTCATGGATAGTCCCTTAGGAAAGGGTGGATTTGCTTTAGGTTCACTTTCCTCTTTATCTTCCTTAACCTCCCTAGGTGGAGGTTTAGCTATCTAGGAGAACTTTCCCAGATCACAAGTTGATTTCTTGAATCTCCACAATATAAGTTGGGAATGATGATTCCACACTATACACTTGCTGAGCCTGTATGTTGTTCGAGTTTGGATTTGGATGGGCAGACATTTAGGGTTGCCTTAGTGGAGAAGAAGGTAACGGTTGTGGTTGGGTAGGTGGTGGAGGCAGAAGAGCGAGAAGAGAGCTTTACTGGGGCCTCCACCCCTGATGAGGTGCATTCCACTGAGGTTGCGGCTAAGCATAGGGTTGAAATGAATGAGTGGCTATTTAGTCATGATATTGAGATGTGAGGGACCAAGAAGGTGGTTTGTACCAGGAAGGATGAGCACAGGGGCCCCAAGAAGGTATGGAGGGGACTTGGTTGGGGTTGTAGTATGCCTGAGATGTCCCTTGCATCCCCTGCTGGTATGGTCTAGGTCCCTGTGGCCTCTTTTGGTTTATGTCAGTGACTCCTTCAGCCCCTTGGTATACAGCTTTAAGTCTAGGCAAGGAAGGGCACTTTTCTGTAGAATGATTTTCTTCACAGGCTGAACAAACCTCTATAGAGTTCAGTGGGCATTCGTTCCTAGGATGCCGCTTGTTGCATCTAGGGAAAAAAATGGCCAAAGCCCTCTCTGCTTCATCTTCTTTTCTTTTGATATGTAAGGTATCCATTTGCATCGCAAGTGTATGCAACTTCTCATTCTTGATGTCTTCTAGCATGCTTCCAATTTCCCCTTTAATGGGTGAATTGGAAGAAGAGGTATTGCCTATGGACTGACTCCCCATACCTTTCTTTCTGGCTGCTCTAGAATGGTTTCTAAAAATAGTCTTTATATCGTCATAGGATAGTTGGTAGATGTCTCCCTCAGCCAGTAGATGGAGGGTGTCTAGAAGGTCTTCCCAAATTCCCCTGAGCAGGACCAACTTCAGAGACTCAGGGTCAAGTGGACACCTGACCCTTTTGTAATTGAGCCAAAACCTCTCTTCATAGTCTTCCGGGGACTAATCACTTCCCATGGTCATTCAGAAGATTTCTTCTTTAGTATCTTTTGACCTACAATAGTCTTGATACTTGTTATTAAAGGCCTGCTACATCTAAGCCCAAGTTGTGATGCTGTTTCTAGGTAATCCCATGAACCAACGCAATGTTGAATCCTTGAGAGTAGAAGGGAACAATTTCAACTTTTGCTTGTCTTCTGCATAGTCATAAGTTCGACAGATGATAAAAAACTCAAACAAGAAGGTGTCAGGATCTTCTGTAGTCAGACCATGGAAGTGAGGTAGGGTTGAAGGGCTTATATTCTTCATTTTTGTGTCCTCATTGGTCTCCCAAATGGGAAAGGTACCCTCTATTCTCTCTCCATTCCCCCTAGCATTTCTGTTTTAAACCATTGGCTCCAGAGGAATGGTTTGTTCTTCTTCTTCCCCTATAGGTTCTTCAAATATGTTCGGTTATTCATTTAAGGGTTATTCTTGATTGCAGCCACTGAAGAAGAGAGAAGGTTGGCTGTGTAAAGTAGTGGGGGTGTTGGGCAAAAGTTTTCCTGAGTTATCTCTATTCCTACGAGGCATGAAAGGAAATCTTTTTGGTTGGTTTTTTGTTTCTTTTTCCCCACACTGATAGTACCTACAGAAACTAAAATTGTGATTGAACAAAACAAATTGCAACTAGCTGAAATGAACTCGCTGAATGGAAATTTGCAGAATTGAAAAGGAAAGCAAGGAAATGCAAAGTTGAAAGAAAGGAAATGACTAGTCTACTTTTGTCGAAATGAAATATTAGCAGAATGTTGCAATAGGAAATAGAAGAAAATAGTAATCAAAAAATACTCTGACACTTCCCTGACAAGGACGCTAAAAAGTAGTGAGTGCCAGTATTGCAGCAAGAAAGCTGCAACTCTTGCACTGCCAACTTTACTTTATGCACAAGTACTAGTTCTCACTGCAGGTTGTCACTTGGTCAACCGGCGCAAGATCACTAGGAGTTCAAGCCAAATTATATATATTTTAGAATAATATCTATGTGTGATGAAAGAAAGAAATATTACTCTACAAAATCTATTCTAATTGCAGAAAGAAAGACTGGAATGTAAACCAAGACCTAGTAAACCCTAATTAACAAGCTAGTTCTACTTTTGCCAAAAACACTGTGAAATCCATAAAAGAAATTCCATTACCTACTAAACAAAGAAACAACATCTAACCATGCTATTTCTAGAAGTAAATAAGTAAAAAACATATTTTTGGATTTTTCTGTGTTTTTATGTAAAGTTAATCATGCATCTAATTTATTGTGTGCGAGTGTGGCAGCGAACAAGTGGCATTGGAAGGTGTTTTTGGAGCTTGTGATGATGTAGGATGGTGTGGATGGGTCTTAGGAGGTCTTAGGTGGCCTTTTGGAGGCTTTTCCCACACTCAGACTTCAAAAGGGAGCCTACAGGAAAAACTACAGGAGGACACAAGGAAACTACAAGAGGAAAATAGGGAAACTACAACAGGCCTAAAGGAGGAGACCGAGAGAAATTTCTGCTATTTTAAGGGTGTGAGAGTGGGTGTAAAAGGTGTATGAAGGTTGGAATGAGGTGTTAGGGTGCCTAAGGTCTACCATGAATCACTAGGAGAGAGAAAGATGATTGGGTTTGCTCAAGGAGAGAGGAAGAAGTTCTATGAAAAATGAAGGAAACTAAGGCAGAATGGAGGTGAGGTTTGGGAGACCTGTAGGGCATGGATCAGATGGGGGATGTAATTGTTGATAAGCTGGCCTACTATTGGAAGAGATCCGCTGAACTAAGAAAATAAAGCAACAAATGAAATGAGTGCATTTAGGAAAAACAAATTTTTGCATTAAAATGGTCTAAATAATGATCTATGAAAGGAAATGCTGATAAATTCTGTAGGAGAGGAAAGCATGAAAGAGGAATATTGAAAATCAAGAAATGAACATGATGAAGGAGATCTGAAGCAAATCAAAACTAGACTGTTAACCTACTAAAGAGCTGCAAACACTAGAAGTCCTATGAATGAGGAAATCTGTGTTTTTGTGGCAGCAAGAGAGTCCTTGCCTCAAATCATGGTCCTAGAGGGAGGAAAATAGACCAAGGAACTATTGCTAGCCTTTTGAATCTTTTCTGATCACTACTTAACCTGCTACATAAATCACAAATGGAAGCAAACTACTAAATCATCAAAAACAACCTATTCTTAACCATAAAAGAAGTACATCTAGCAAAAAATTAATATACAAACTGAAGTAAAGCATACAAATACAAGTAAATAGAAGCTTGGCTGCTTGGATTGGGCCCTAAGCCAAGAGCTTCAGCCCTCTGAGGTAACTTAGTGCTAGCTCAAAAAGGATTCCATCTTCATTATCAAAAAAATAGCAAGATTACATAAAACTGTCACAAAATAGTAAGCTTGAAATTTGAGCAGAGTTTACATAAGCAAAAATCCAACCCTAGTGAGGCCCTAGGCCTCTCTACTTATACATCTGATACTACCAACAATTTCCTTAAAATCAGGGAGGCTTGGCTCCCAAAACTCGAGATAACTATCAGTCATCCTCCACTTGCTCGGCTGCCTTCTAGTGCATGATTCGACTGCTTGTACTCCGAGCTGAATGAAGGGGAATTCAAAGTGAAGAGTAATAAATGAGGCGGATTCCCTCCTATATGTCCTCTCCTCTGTGTACTTCAAGTTATTTTTGCCATTTGACCACTGGATCCTTGACTTTGACCTCGAAATCCATCAATAATCTGCATTAAATACATGCTAGACCACATGGCATCATAACTAACTCAACTCACTCTATAAGCATAAATATAATCAGAAATTCATATAATAAACTAAGAGAATAGTTGATTTGACTAGTTTAGGAGGTAAAACGAGCCCATATAATTACCCACTTATGAGGCTCATCAGTATCTGGCCTGCAGGGTAATGTACCAGCGAAATAGCTCCTGGATGGTTGAGACCTAGAAGAACAGTTCCTAATGGAAACATATGAGAGGAACCAACAAACAGAGGAGGTCCTGGGGGGGTGGATCTAGAGAGCTCAGCTAGGATGGCAACAACAAGGTGTTGAGAAGCTGACTGTTGATCAGATGTACTAGACTACTTGAGAGCAACCTGTGACGCTTGTAACATGCAAACACTCATAGAGTTAGGCTCTGATATGGGAGGGGGAGGACCAGGGAAAGAACCCAACAATGAGGAATCTTTATAGATTCTGGGTGAAACACCGATGAGGGGAGGTGAAGACTGCTTATTTGACATTGACGAGATAATGGACTCGGGGGAGGTCATGGATGCTGACTCGTAGTAAGTCAACTGATCGATGGTAATGATCTTCCCTTCATGGGGGAAGCACATCTTGTGGAACACCGTAGATGCGACAAATGACATGGAATATGTGTAACTACGACCTAAGAGAATGTTGTAATCTAAAGGGGCATCAATAAATTCAATGTCGACATTAACAGTTTTGTGCGCGAGGGCCACTGGACATTTGCGGTACATGCCAAGGGGCTGGGAGGAGTGTCCATCCCAAACACACAAAGTGATGGTGGAAGTGTACAACTCAGGTGACTTAAGTTGTTTCCAAACAGTAGTGGACATCACACAGGTGCATGCACCTCCGTCAATAATGCATCCGGAGATGATGGCATTATGAAATCAGACTGGTATCTGGAAAGAAACGGATGAAGGAAATGGGGGATGTTTTGATGTATCAATAGGAAAAAAAATTAGATGATAGTAAGAAGGATCTAATGCACCCAAGTCATTTAGTAGAGATTTCTATTGAGATGGGCAAAACTGGAGAACTTCTAGCGTCAACATGGCAACATGTGATTGTGCCAAGTCATCTACTATACTGTATATGTGGGAAGCTCGGTTAGAAGTCACGTTACGGCATAATGGTCCCTTTGGGATATTGGAATTGGCCTCAATTTTAGGTTTAGGGATCTGTAATGGATCATTTGGTGTCACAAGAGGCTCAACAGATGCTTTGGTTTTGGACTCATTGGCGGATGAAGTCGATGGCTTGTCATATTGACGCAACTGAGTTTGTAGGTTGATATCAGAGGGGTTAACCTCATCAGAGTTCATCATAAGGATCTAGTAGTCACCAGGACCAGAAGGTTGGGGGGGATGGGCTGCTTAACCTGGTTTAGGTTGAGCAGTGACAAATACTTACTGAGGGAAAGGATTTGTAATCACTATCGGTTGAGATGACATAGGATTTTGAGGTGATTGTTGACCTCTAGAAGTTGTTTGAGCTTCTCACATTTGGTGCAGCTAGGGTAAGAGAGGACACTCATGTGTATAATGGCCATGTACACCACAACATACACAATGCTTTTTCGTACGAATATCCTTTTGATTGGGCTATTGTGCTATTGCTGGTTTTTAGTGTTAGGTTCATTCCCCTGGAGTTCACTAGGTTGATTACCTTGATTACCCTAGTTACCCTTGTTACCTTTCCCCTTATTCCTTTTCTCTTAATTTTGGGGATTGGTTACACTCTACTGCAAAAACACTTGACCCTAAGGGGGTGGTGGCTACAGGGGTTGAGGATGCATGGGAGGTTGTGGTGCTAATGCTTGAGGGGCTGGAGCACTCAGCTGTGCATAAGGAGGAGCAACGATTTGGTAGATAGGTTGGGGTCCTGAAAACATGTTTCCAGTAAGAGGGGCATAAGTGTTGGAGGAATTGGTGCCCCCTATGGATAGCCATAACTTTTTTGCATAAATGGCCAAGCATGTGAAAGGGTTCCAACAATACCATTGGTGACATGGGATGCCCCCGATGTATTAGCACTTCCAGGATGAAGGAGGTCTGGAATGACGGTATAGACATAGCTAGATTGTGCATAAATTAGGTCATATCGTAAAGTAGTTTATAGAGCATCTTCTTCGGTCTGAGGAAAATGGGATGTGACATCTTTTCCAATGGGGGATAAAAGGCTCCTAAGAAACCAATCTAGTTAGAAATGGTCTTCGAAAGGTGGGGCATGACATGTGCTCCTCCTTCGACACCACTCTTAAACATGGTTGGAAAGGTGAGTGACGAACGACTGACGAAATGAGGTCAATAGCTCTGTACCAATGTCGTACCGGAGAGGAAATTGGAAATATGAAAAGAACACTTTATCAAGCATCGTGAAACAGAATGAGATGCGGCAAGCTGGTCTACATACCATTTTGGAGTGTCTCCAGTGAGCGCGCGTTGTAATAGCCAAACTTAAATGGAGTCATCAGTGATGGAGTTGGATGAACACCACATGTGGAAGGATCAAACATAGTTGGTAGGATCCTCATCAACATTAGCATCAAACTTTGGGATGTCTAAGGGAAGCTTAGTTGGCATAGCAGGACAACCAACATCGTTGTGTATGGGATCGTTTATCAACTGGCTAAAATCTGGTAGACTTAACCCAGCCATAAAAGGAGAATGAGGGATATTGGAATAGTTACTGAGACTGTTCTACTTGATGTGACTACTGGGAGAGAACGGGAGCCAACACCAGGTTGGGTTCTTGCACCAGCTATGGGTCCAGACATGGTGACGATATGTGGTGAAGGAGGCTTAGAATTAGATTAGGAATTAGATGAACAAAGAGAAGACTCAGTATGGGGACTTTGAGGGATATGATCTTGAACCTGATGGAGAGGGGTAATATTCCCAAGCAGAAAATAGGGGTGAAGGCTTAATAGTCTCTGCAACAAACACCTTGGTGGCACAATGGTGATAAGACACACATGACATGAAAATGGTGAAGGGAGATCAAAAATATGCCTTTGTCTCGATGAGGGGAGATAAATTTATTATGGTAAGTCTTGGCTTGGTTGTGTAAACCAAGCACCCTTCGCTTAAGGTGTTCTTGTGTGTTTATTGATTAAGCCCAAATCGTGTTTAAAAAAAAAAAAACTTGCTGAAAATAAACTGAAATTAACAACAAAAAATGAACAACAAAACAATTACCTAAACCCCACCTAAACTAGGTTTGCAAACGATGTGTTGGTTGGTGGCGAAATTGATGATAAACACACTAAAAAGCTCAAGAGATCTAATTGTTGGTGTGATTGGGATCAAGTGGCACTAGGCTATTGGAAAGTGGTGCAGAAACAACAAAAAACCAAAGAGGAAGATCGCTAAAAAAATATAGGCAGATGGGTGAAAAACCTAGGGCAACCAATGGGACCCTAAGGCAAATGACCAAACAAGTTGTAATACAAAACTATGGATGGTGACAACCTATCTTTATAGATTTGAAACAAAAGGGTACAGATATAGAAAATATGGCTGAAAGAGTTGCAGAAACTCAGACTACTCACTTAGCTAAACTCCTCCTATAAAGGTGGAAGCGTACTAGAAGCCCTAAGGGGGTTAAATTCCACTTCGACGATTAAATCAGAGTAGATCAAGGCCTAAGTGGGATAAGGCATAGGTCAAACAACCTAGCAGACAACTCTCTGCAAAACCCAGAAACAGATTTGACTGTTTTCAAGTGAGATCACACTTTTTGGGCTGAAAAGTGCGCTCTAGCCTCTAGATCGCACTTTTTGGGCTAAAAAGTGTGGTTTCTTCTCCTTGAATCCCATTCGGAAAATCTCAGAAAAAATTATCGCCTTTGTTGCAGCTAGTTCCTGTGACCTACGGAAAATACTAGAAAGCTTGCGAAGTCATAAATTTGACAGATCTAGGGTTAAAAAGCTAGGAAGCATTAAGAGATTGAAAAAATAAGAAACCCTAAGATGAAAACCAAAGGTCACCCAGGTTTCTGGATCTGAGGTATAAACCCAACGGAGTCGCCAATTTTGTGATTGGCAGCAATTAGAAAATCCCTTGCAAAGTCGCCAATTTTGTTGTAGTGTTTTCTTCTCAAATATGTATGAAAAGAACCCACTTAAGATTGTGGATGACAAACAATCTCAACAATATAAATGGCTGCTAAACATTGTAGATCTGCATCAACTGATAGAAGCAAAACCTACCAAAGCCCTAATCTATGCCATAATCATAGTTAAACAACAAAAAGAAATAGTAATAACTCCAATCATCCAATGGAAACCAAATATACAAAGAATAGTTTTATTATAACACCTCTGAAGGGAACAAATAAATGTTACCAGTCCCCCTCTATGGGATGGGTTCTTGTCTATCCTCAAACGTCTCCAACTTGTGTAAAGTCTCTCTCCTCTATAATGTGTAAACCCAACAAAAATTTGGTGTGCAACAATGAAAATAATCAGAGTTACAAGAGTAAGTGCAACAATGAAAATAATCAAAGTGAATAATGAATGGAAAACCATTCTATTTATAACAAAATATTGAGTTATCCTCGAATAATGAGCAATAATAAAATATTATTAACCCCATTCTTGGAATAACCACTTGGAATATTTTATCATATTTGGTTAGGAGGGAAAAAGTATTTAAACTTTTATTTAGAAATCATAATTAAATAAATGATTTATTTATCATCTCAAGGAATTGGTTAAGTAATAATAAATAAATAAGGATTAATTTAATTATTCCTAAGGGATTTAGTCAAATTTGACAAAGAATAATAATTAATTATTGATTAATTAATTATTCTTAGAGAAAAATAAGATAATTAATGATTTATCCATTTATTTTTCATGATTGGGTCAAATATGGCAAGGAATAATTATTGAACAATGGTTTAATTAATTATTCCTAGAAGAAAATCAAATAAATAGTGATTTACATAATTGTTCTTCATGGGTTTAACTATAAATTACTTAACAGAGGTGGTTTATTAAGTAACTTCTCACAATGAAACCAATTTTACTATGGTAAAATTGGCTTTACATGGTGTACTTCGATCCATCTAGTAAATTAGGCCAGATGATCAATTTTTTGGTGATAACAAATAGCATAATCAAAAGTAACCTACTTAATAGATCAAGGAGCATTAGGATAAATGATACATAAGCATACACATTTATGGAAAATGAACCAACAGTTATATATTAATAGAATAAAGGAGAAAGCATACAACCAAGCCTTGATGTCAATAGGCTCTCCTTGAATGAATGTCCAAGTCAAAGCTTAAGCTCTATTGACACTTAATCATTAGGATTGGGTGAATAACTGAAATTGATATAAATAAATAATAGAGAGTATGAATAGTCACGAGGAGATGAAATGAATAGTCTCTCCCTATTGTATATAATAAAGACCAACCTAAATGAAAATCAACGAATTGTTTTGAGTTACTGCCTGGTCTGACATGGTATCAGAGCCAACACCATTTTTGGCCTCTAACTACCATTGTAACTCCCTTCTACTTGGTACTTAGGGTCTTCCCTCTGCGTGATAATCTCAGTAATGCTTGAGCTTTTGCTACTCTCTCCACGCTGGTATAACAACACTCCATTGCCAGGCTGCTCTGACTGAGATTTACCATTATTCTCTGCTCCGATGAGTTTGTTTTTTACATAACGCTCACCAAAAGATGGTTAGGCTTGGGTAACTGTATTCATTCTTTGTCCCCTCGAATAGTCACTTTGGGTGAAAGCTTACCAAACACTAAAACCTTAGTTCTCCAGGTTCTAGGTTTCTTAAGTTGTTGAATACACCATACAACGTTGTCTCAGTCTCCATGCAAACGCTGATGACTAGCATTCCATTGATACACGCGTTCCATTGATATACAATTCTACTCCATTAGTTCTGCTCCATTAATATACAGTATATGCATTCCATTGATATGGTATATGCGTTCCATTGTATATGTTGTCATGATATTCTACTCTAGGCACATAGTTCTACTAACTGTGCTTGCCCATATACTGCCATCCTCCAACGACATCACACCTGCTATCCCAGAATACTACGCTACGTTGTCTCATTTCCAAAATACACCGATGTATTAAAACAGATGTGGACAAAGGATAGTATAGTGTTGTTGGTCTCATAACAGCTGTGGAGATGAACTCATATGGCCTATAATTTTGAAATGGTGTGCCACTCTGATCTCTGTGCACTCACATGAAGCAACAGAATTTCTGAAGGGATTCATTTGGTAAACTTAAATACATTGAATTTTTTAATGATTGGTCCAGAACACTACCATGCTATGAATGATTTTTTAATATAATTGTGGTGTAATTTTACACATACCACAGTTATGACAGTGTTTTTATGACAATACTATATTGAAATAAAGTATTATAATGAAACGTTGAGGGTATTCAAATGCACATTGATATCCACTCTAATACCTCTATCAGAATATTTTTTTTAGCAATAGAAGCTTTTTTAACAGTATGCATTCAATCATATCTATTGTGGTAACAGTTCTTACTGGCAAGGAGAACTATCTTGAGTGGTACCGCATGATAAAACACACCCTCATTTTCAATGAGCTATGGAAAGGAGTGTGTATTGGAGACAGAGACAAATAGCCAAAACAGCCTACCTCAGACAAAGAGCTCGCCATTTGGGAAAATAAGAACAACAAATCCTATTCATTAATTGCAACATCTGTAAGTGAAGAGGTGATCGCCATATTTCACCATTTTCAACTACTTTCGAAGCCTTAAAAAAGCTGAAAGAACTCTATGACTCACATTCTGCACTTGAAGTTGTTCAACTCATGATTAAACTCTTCACTCTTGAATTTCAAAACAATGACTTTTTTATCGCTTTTCTCAAGGAACTTTATCCTACTTACTCCAATTATCTTGAGTCATTGCAAGCAAATGGAAATCTTAAAGATATTACCTTTGACTCTCTTGTAAAAAAAATTGTTGAAAGAGAGAAAGCTTTTGGAAAGAAGACAACCCCTGAATCTTCTGAAGAGGCTATGTGCCTTGCTCATAAAGAAAATAATCCTACTCAATATTCTTCTAGAGGAAGAGGTGGTCGAAGAGGAAGAGGAAGATACTTCAGAGGCAGGGAGGGTAGACACTCTCAAGGAGAAAAGGCAGACTTGCACTGCATACGCTGCAAAAGAAATGGATCACGTGATGCCTCTACATGCAAGTTACCATGGGACAAAATTGAGCAGCAAAGAAACCAACAGAAAGGTAAAACTAGTGACACAGAAAAAGGTAAAGCACCTGAATCCACTCATTGTGTTGTGGCACAATGTAATATTGGAGTAAGTGAAGACTTGTTTAATGCTTCACTTGCTTCTTGGAAAAATGATTGGTTGCTTGATTCAGGAGAAACTTGCCACATGACTCATAGAAAATATTTTTTTGAAGAATTTACTGACAATGTTGATGGAGCAGTATACTTTGCAGACCAATAAAAAATCAATCCATTAGGGCTTGGCACAATCAGGCTTAAATTGCTTGGTCTTCCAGACTTTCTTCTGCATCATGTTCTATATCTCCCACAACTAAAGAGAAACTTGTTGTCCTTGGTCCACATCCGCCAGCAAGGTCACTCCATTCATATGTTTGATGGCAAGCTTGAGGTGAGAAAAGCATCTGACCACTCACTTGTCATGAGGGGAATAGAAGAAGAAAGGCTTCTCAAGCTGCAAGGTACCTCTGCTCGTGCACAACATTTCTCATACAATTCTCATTATGAAGAAGGTACACTTCCGTCAAGTTTATTATGGCATGCTATATTTGGACATTTGAACTATGACAACATCCTCTTGTTGAAGAAAAATGGTGTTGTTGGTTTGCCTACAATTCCTAGGAAATTTAAGCAATGTGATGCTTGCATTCTAGGAAAGCATAGAAAACAGTCTTTTCATGATTCACAATGAAGAGCACATAGAAAACTTGAACTTATTCATTCAGATTTATGTGGTCCAATGCCTGTTCCTTCTACAAATGGAAATAAATATATGATGACATTTATTGATGACTACACCAGAATGTGTTGGGTTTATTTATTGAAGAACAAATTTGATGCTTTTCAAACATTCAAGAACTTTCACAAATGGATTGAAAATGACGCACAATCTCATATTAGGTCTATTCACACTGATAATGGAAAAGAATACACATCAAATGAATTTGAAAACTATCTTCACTAACATGGGATCAAACATCAAACAACTGTTTCTTATAATCCCGAACAGAATGGTGTAGCTAAAAGAATGAATAGGACAATTTTAAATATGGTATGCTCCATGCTCTTCTTCAAAAATGTAAAAATAATGTTTTGGGTTGATGTTGTTCTATGTGCTGCATATATAAAGAATAGATGTCCATCTAATGCTATTAGAAACAAGACTCCATATGAAATTTGGTATGGGCACATTCCTTTGGTAAAGCATCTTAGGGTCTTTGGTTCCACTTATTATGCCTTGATACCAAAGGTAAATAGAAACAAACTTGGTGCAAGAATTCGTAAGTGTATCTTCCTTGGTATTCAAACACCTCCAAAGCATACCGTCTCTATGATGAAGTCAATAAAAAGTTTGTTGTATCTAGAGATGTAATTTTTCTTGAATCATCCAAAACTGACAATGTTGTTGAGCGGCAACTTGATCGCTTGAATAGATTCGCAAATGAAAAATCATTTCAAGAATTTGATAATCAAATTCCACGTCTTGAAGGGGGGATTCCTATACTAGATCAACATGTGGAATCTTCTTCTAAAGAACTCTCTCCCTCGCATGAAACTCCAACAACAGATGATGCTTTAAGTGATGTGATTGATAGAATTTGGAGACTCAATCTTGATTCAGTCCCAACTCAATCAACAAAGTAGCCTGGACCATTTGAGAAAGGTCCTCCAAAGTGGCTGATAAAGACACTTGAAAGTGTTCATCCTGAGGAGGTTGGAAAGATAGGAACTAGAAATTCAAACCGACAAAATGGAGGTGATGTAGATGACTCTAATTCACCTATTGATATGGATGTTTCTTATGATTGTGAATTGAAATTGTCTACATATTTTGAACCAACTTCCTTCAAAGAAGCTACTTCTCATGATGAATGGAAAGAAGTGATGCAAAAGGAGTATGATACCCTCATAAAGAATGGCACTTGGAAGCTGGTTGATCATCCATTAGGAACCAAACCAATTAGCTGCAAGTGGGTCTACAAGAACAAGTATAAAGCTGATGGCTCACTTGACAAGCACAAAGCCAGGCTTGTGGCAAAAGGTTTTGCACAGAAGGAAGGGGTCGATTATGAGGAGAATTTTCCCCCACAGCAAAATGGGCTACCATCCGGACACTCTTTGCCCTAGTAGCTCAGAACGGTTGGAAAGTCCATCAAATGGATGTAAAAAATGCTTTCTTGAATGGAGATCTAAAAGAGAATGTTTTTATGTCCCAGCCTGAAGGATTTGCTATGAAAGGACATGAACATAAAGTATGCAAAATTGTGAAATCCTTGTATGACCTCAAACAAGCACCGCGAGCCTGGTATGAAAAACTAACTAAGCATCTTCTACAACTCAATTTCAAACATTATGATCTTGATGATGCAACTTTATTTGTTAAGAAAGTTGGAAAAACAGTTGTATATCTTGTGGTATATGTAGATGATATTTTGATGACAGGGAACAATGAAAGCTACATTGCATCCATAAAGAAGGAATTGGGGAAAAGTTTTGAAATGACTGATTTGGGCTATGTTCATTACTATCTTGGTATTGAAGTAACTCAACATCCTAAGTCTGTATTTATTTCTCAAAAGAAGTACATTGGAGATCTGTTGAACAAGTTTGGCATGACAAAATTCAATCCTCTTACTACTCCAATGGAACAAAACTTAAAACTCACATCCATTGAAGGAAAAGAATTTGAGGATGCAACAAAGTATAAACAGCTTGTAGGAAGTCTCAACTACCTAACTACTACCAGACCAGACATTTAATTTGCTGTTGGAATCCTCTCCAAGTTTATGCAAAAGCCTTGTGAGGGAAATTGGTCTTCTTCAAAAAGAATTCTAAGGTACTTGAAGGGAACTCAAGACTTTGGAATCAAGTATACATAGGTGGATGACTTCAACTTGATTAGATACTCTGATTTAGACTTTGATGGAGATAAAGAAATTGGGGTATCTACTTCAAGATATGCTATGAGTCTTGGATTAGGAGTTTTCTCCTGGAGATCACGCAAATAATCAGTTCCAGAAGATTCCACAACAGAAGCAGAATATGTGGCAACAGATGAGGCAACAAAAGAAATTGTGTGGCTCAGGAAAATTCTTGAAGATTTGTAGGTAAAACAAGTACAATCGACTCCACACATGATTGACAATACCTCGGCAATAAAGTTGGCCAAGAAACCAAAGTTCCATGATCGAACGAAGCACATCAATACTAAATATCATCTAATTCGACATCATGTTGAGGCTAAAACAATCCATCTCCACCATTGTTCCACTAATGAGCAAATTGCAGAAATCTTCACCAAAGTGTTTGGAAGAGAAAAGCTTGAAAGATTCAGAACGATGCTTAGAATCACCAACATCCCTTAAAATTAAGGGGGGGAATGTTGACACCTAATCATTAGGATTGGGTGAATAATTGAAATTGATATAAATAAATAATAGAGAATATGAATAGTCACCGGGAGATGAAATGAACAGTGTCTCCCTATTGTATATAATAAAGACCAACCTGGTCTGAAAATCTCTCCAAGCACTCCTTCTCAAAGCCAAATGAGTATCATATAGGCAAAATCTTAGCATAAGGTTGGAAATAGAAAAATACCAACCATTTGAGAATGGGACAGGATGAATATATAGGTAGGGAAAGGGAGTTAGGATCTCTCCTAAGATAGGATAAGACCCTCATCTCAAGGAGGTAGCTCGTAGTGATAAGACCAAAAGGCCAAGTTGAGAGAACTTGACCTCATCCACGCTAAACAACCTTTAGTTTGTCGCTTTGGAAGCTTCTAGATCATGAAGCTTCTCATCCTCTTTAGAAAAATTGCCTTTTAGGGATCATCGCAGGTATACAAGAAAATAGAGCGATGACATCGCAGGGCTAGTATAGTGTAACTAGAGACCATTGCGGTTTTTAGTATCATAAGAGTGATGATTCTTAAATTAGGGTTTTAGAGCCATTTCCCTCAGGGGAAGCTCAAGGAATTTTCCAATGATTGTTTTAGGGAGGATCTGAGCTACATATCTGAATGAGTACACTGCATGATGGTCATGTTTCAGGAACTTTGGGGTATGTCACAAGAAAGTGCATGAGGTGTGACAAAATTCTGTGTAACAGATGCCCCTTAAACCATCAAGGTGGAACAGAGAGTGATGGCTGAGATGCTTTATGGGCTGTTGCAAGGATGAGAACAAACACTGTCAGGAGACCTACAAATCAAGGACGCATATACATATACATATCTGATATCAAAGCATGAATCCATGGTATGAACACAACTATCTGAATAGTAAGGACTATGAAAAATATCTACAGTATGGGCACATCCATCCGCATGAGGAGGATCATTTATAAATATAAGATCCAAGGTATGGATGCATCCACCTGATATAAAAGGATCATCATAAATGTAAAGTCCCTCAATATGGTCATAACCATCAGTATAGTAGAAAAATGTGTACAATCATGAATCATACATAACTCCACACAACTTGAGTCATATCAGACAAGACTCGAGGTCTTGTGCTCCATCCCAGCCCTATCAAAGTATGAATTCTAACATGCGAATGAATGTATCAAAGTTGAACATGCTAGAAAACCAGCTGATTACCGGCCAATGATGTGGACCATTAATAGGCACAAGAGAAACCACCAACAATGATAATGGCCCTCAAGGTATGGCACTATAATCCGTGAATACAAAAAAAGAATCTGAAGTCAAACACTCGTGGAATCACCTGATCAAAGGCCAATGGTGAAAACCTATCGTTGGATGCGAAGAAATTGCCATTAAGGCATGCAAGCTCTAAGGTACTGAAAGGGATTTTCTAAGTCATCTTCCCAGATAATGAGCTGAAGTCGACAGGAAGTGCCCTGTCGAAGGAAGGCCATGATGAGTGCCCCATCATCGACAAAAAATGAGGAATAAAGGGGAACGAAATGAATAAGATCCAATACTGTAACAAAGGGTCAAACAACGTATAGGTAATAGAATGTTGATAGGACTTCTCTTGAACATTGGCGACATGACTCTGGAGTGTGGAATCATTTGAATCAACATAGGACTAAAGGTCATGATGAAGAAATGGAATAGTCAGATAAGAGGCAAAAATGGATCGCCCAAACCCAGGAGGACAAGTGATTGAGTGAGGATATCCCAAACCCGACATTAGAAGAAAAAGAGTTCCATGGTCAAGAGTGACATGCTGACTATACACAGGATGTTTCATTTTCATTTTTCCCCACTACTTCTAGCGAGTTCCCCAATTATTTTTATCACAAGATTGAAGAGGATAACATATGCTTGTCATATAAGTTCATTCTTCTAATGAATCCATCCTAGTAAGTTTACGAGCCCTAGGAAGGAGAAACTCGGTCTCATCATGGGGACAGGTCTTTCATCGTAAAAATTTTAACGAGTCCGATGGAAAAATAACTCAATATCTTTTTCATATTTAGAGAGTTTGAAAAAGAGACAAAAAAGAAAACTCCATCATGTCCCTTTTCATAATTTGTCCCTCGAACCTGAAAAGGTAGAAAACAATATTCGAGAGAACCTCTTGACCATGTCGGCCAAGGTGTACCTTTTTCATAAATAGTCAATCTCAGCCCAAAAAGGAGGTAAACTTAAACTAAGACAACATAAATTCATTTAATTTAACAAGTTAAAAAATACAAGTACTCGATGATCTTTTCATGTTTCAAGAGTCAGAAAAGAGCTTAAATATGACTCCAGGGGGGTTCCTTTTTCGTTTGTTTTTAACGAGTCTGAAAAAGAGATAAAACAAAAACTCATTGAATCAGTCATTGTATCCACCAAAATTACCTGTAACTACACAAAGATAACCACCGATCACTAATATCAAGAAAAAATAATAAAATATTAATAAAAAATGGTGAAAATAAAATTAAAACTTATAAATAGACTACAAGTCAAAATATTTTTACCATTTCACTGGAGTAAGTTTGAGAGTGAATTTTTACCCCATTTTCCTTGATTTTTAGGCAAACAGTGCGGGAGATACAGGGCATCATTTCTCGAACCATCAGAAACAGGTAAGAGATCTGCCTTTGCTCTTGCATTTTATTACATTTTTATGCATTTTCATTGAATTTTTCTTACCAGAATGAGGGATTTTGACTTTTTAACCACCTGGGCGATCATCGTGGGTTTTCTTAGCAGACCCACAATGGTCGCCCCTTAGTCAAAAGGCCCTCGTGATGGCATCACGTGTTTAATAAAAATAGACGTGATGACCATGGGGAAATTTTTTTAAGGAAAAATCTTCCTTGTAGGGCAAAATTTTTGAATTTTAATTCATGAAAAAGCATTTAATTGATGTTTGATGATGTTTTGCAAGAGATTTTTTCCAATATGGTCCTTGAATGGAAGGAAAGAGGCCATGAGGCAGAAGACCATTAGGCAGCCCAATATCTAGAATGTATAAATGCTTTGAGGAACTATGGGTTGCTGAAGTTTTTCAGGACTAAATATCTTAGAGCTCAAAATTAATTATTGCATTACTTGATCAGTCTATGGGATATTGATAAGGAAATATTCATTATCAAGGACTAGGAGGTTGAATTGGAGGAGATAGATATTTACTTCATCACTGGATTGTTGAGAAGAGGAGAAAGGGTTCAACTCTTCGAATCTCGTCCTGGAGGTGAGAGCACCAGTACTCTAGTCGTGAGACATTGCCTGGGTGCCGAGATGACAATGGGCAGGAAGGTGAAGATAGTGACAGTCACCAATCTTCCCTTGAGGACGATCCTATTCACCATAGATCGCGTAGCTGGGACACAAGATTTACACGAGACTTCAAAATCCCAATTCCAGTATGCAGTAGAATGCCTCACTCCAACAATATTCAATTGGTGTTCGGGGTTACTGGCCAATATGAAGAGGCAATTGACAAAAGGTAAGTGAGGAAACTTGAAACAGTTTGGCTTTGGTTCGATTCTGGTTACTTTCTTTCTAGAGCATGTGCCCCTATTTTGGTATTAGTGGACAGAGGTACTGGATCCTGCTCCACAAGATTTGAGGCTGGTCAGATGGAGTGAACTCATGCCTCGAGGAGGAGGGGGTCAGTAGATGCATTTTCCTCTGCAGTTTTTTATTTGGTTGCATCTCCAACTGATCGTTGTGGATGACTACGCCTATGCAGGCATGGATTTTAGATGGGACTGAGATCTACCTCTTCCACCAGGTAAATAGTGGACTGATGCAAGTAAAACTTGTTTTTGGATTTTTCAAGTTTTTTTGAATTTTTTGTGAAAGTGTAACTGAGATTTAACTTGTGATAAATGTGCAAATGTTGGCCTAGAAAGGCCACCTGGCATGTCGCCAATAGCACGACGAGTAGCCCAATAGGTAGCAGATGCTCCCTATGAGGAAGGAGCAAACCCCATAGTAGAGATGGAACATAATTTGGATGTGATCACACGAGGGATTCTAGAATATGCAACTATAGACGATGTGCCATTGCAATACTAGAGGCACACAGTAGGGGTATCTGTGAGACTACGTCAACTATTAGGCCGAGTGATTAGGGAAGTCTCGTGTTATCGTGAGCATCATGCAGGCGCATAGATTTTCTAGCTGTTTTTGCACATGTTGTAGGCTTTGAAAGCCATGTGTCTCGGAACACTTTATTTTTTGAGATTTTGATGTTAAACACTCTAACAAACACGATATCTATATATGTATATATATATATATATATATATATATATATATATATATATATATATATATATATATATATATATGTATGTATGTATGTATGTATCTACATATGCATGTTTTATTTTCTATTTATGTGTCCGTGTATCATGATGATATGATTGGTTTTATAAATTACGCAAATGTCTATCAAGAACATAATTTGCTAATGCATCTGTTAAGGTATTCAAATGGCTTGGAATATGTTGATATGTGATAAAATCAAAATTTCTTTCCAGTAATCGAACATGTAGATACATACGCAAAATTTGTGGATTTCTTACTGAGAAATGATTATTCAATTGTAACACAACGAGTTGTGAATCTAACTTAACAACTAAATCTCTAATGCCAATAGAAACTGTTTCTGACAATAGTTCAATAACTGCACTGTATTTAGCAATATTGTTAGTTGTCCATCCTAGGAAAATACCTTGTAAATAAACCAACTCGCCATCAGAGGTAAAGAGTTCCCAAGCTGCGGAAGACAAGTTCCGTGTGCTATGACAAGCACAATCAGAAAAACCAACATAATGATTTGACAACATTTGAAAACCGAGTGGAACACAAGGTAAGCAGAAAACACATGTCTGCAAAGAAAACAATCACACCAAAAATCAAAAAGTGCACACCAATGAATTCACACACTAATGTACAAAAAGTAATTACACGATTTCACGCATAATACTTTTTCAAATACAACCCGTTGTGGGGTTGTTACAATGCATTTCCTTCGTAATCAACTAGCTCATAGGCACCCTTTTGCAAGACACATTTTATGATATATGGCCCATGCCACATAGGTTCGAACTTTCTAGCCCCCAACTTATCGTTAGCTTGATCATAAAGGAGGACCAGGTCACCTTCAGCAAAAGTGCGTGGAGAAATGGTTTGATCAAAATGAGCTTTGAAACATTTCTTTTGGGCTTCGATCACCATCGCAACAATGTGATGGGTCTCATCAAGCCTCTCAAGGTAGAGTAACTACTCATCTTCAAGAAAGGTATTAGGAAGAAGTTTGATAGCTAATTTCAATGAAGGGATTTTGCACTTAATCGAGAGTGTCACCTCTAAACCATAAACTAGATGGAATGGAGTAAATCTAGTGGTTGTCTTAGTCAAAGTCCGGTAAGCCCAAAGAGCCAAGAATAACATAAGGTTCCAATCCTTTTTGTGCTTCCCAATGGTTTGTTGAAGCATAGTAATCAAAACTTTATTAATTGCTTCGACTTGGCCATTGGCCTACGGATAGTAAGGAGTTGAGCTATCATGGCGAAGACCCAACTAAGAAGTCAACTCTACCATCGTGTATTAACGAAAATGGGATCCATGTTCAGTTACAATGGCTTGAGGGATGCCAAAACGGGCTATGACATGGTTGAAGAGGAATTGAGCACCAGTGATATCATCAACATTATATGTAAGCATCGCCTCAACCCATTTAGTGAAGTAGTCGATGACAAAGATGATATAGCCATGCCCTGTGGCTGAGAGAGGGTTACATGTCATGAAATCTATGCCCCATTTAGAAAATGGGCCAACGGTAATGACTGGGTGTAAGGGTGTTGGTGGGGCGCGCTTCTTGTGGTTATAAATATGACATTCATCGCACTTCTGAACAACTAGAATATAATCGTTTAAAATGGAAGGCCAAAAATAACCAGCACGAAGGATTTTCTTAGTGGTGGCGTAACTTGACATGTGACCACCACATGCCCCAGAGTGGAAGTCATTCAAGACTTGTTCAACCTCTTCAAGCATTAGACATCTGTGAAGAACATAGTCAACATTGACTCGGTATGAGGTATCTCCAAGAATTCGATAGGGTTGAGACTGATGTTGGATGTAGCATCGGTCGGATTGAGACAACTCGAATTGAAAGGTTTGGGTCTAAATATAAACAATAATATCCCCATACCATGGGTCTAAAGCACTGATGAGAAACAAAGTTTCATCAGGAATCTACTCAGTAAAATTGGTGGAAGGGCTTGCGGAAGGAAGGGTGCATATCAATTCAGAAAAAACAAGTGATTTCTTTGACTTGGTGACAGTAAAATCCAAATCAAACTCTTGCAAGATAACAATCCATTTAGATTATTTGCCCCTAAGTAATTGACGAGTCAAAATATAGGTCATGGGGTTGCAATCAGAAATCACTATGGTCTTCCGTAGAAGAATACAATGACGAAATATTCGAACAACATGGACTATTGCTAAGGAAAGTTTCTTGACATTATCATATCGAGTTTCAGTGTCAACAAGATTTCGGTTTAAATAATAAACCAAATTTTCATTACCATCTTCATCATCCTGAACCAATACCATAGCAATGGTACTATCAGTTGCGACCAAGTAGAGGAAATAATCATGTCGATAATCAGGTGGATGTAATAAAGGAGAATTGGTGAGCATATTCTTTAGAGAATTGAAGGATTGTTGGGAAATTTCATCCCAAATGAATGGGATCCCCTTTTTAAGAAAGCAATTAAATCCCTTGGCGAGTTTAGCGTAGTTAGGAACGAAACGACGAAGAAAATTAGCCTTTCCTTGCAAACTTTGCAATTGAAGCAGTGAGGTAGGAGGGGGTAAGTTTACAATAGCCTCAACTTTTAGAGGATATATTCAGATACCTTCTTGAGACACAACAAAACCCAAGAGATGACCAAATTCTATGCAAAAAATGCACTTATGTGGATTAAGACGAATGTTATAGTGTCAACATCACAAAAAGATGGATCTTAGGTGGTTTGGATGGTCATAAAACTTAGCAAAATGGGTTGGTAAGTCGTCTAGATAAGGTTGAACAATGTGTCGAATATCATGAAACGCATAGGACATTTCTCTCTGAAAGGTAGCACCAATGTTTTTCAAGCTGAAAGGAAGCTTCTTATAGGAAAAAGTTCCCCATGGACAGATAAAGGTCGTCTTGTGTTGATCAGCGGGTGAGATGTTGATCTGGTTGTAACTAGAAAAGCCATCCATAAAAGAGAAAATCTCACTCCCAGCACACTCGTCGATGATTTGATCAATAAATGGAGTGGGATAGCTATCTTTCGAGCATGTGCGATTGATGTTGCGGTAATCTACACAAACTTCCATCATTCCCTACTTTTTAGTAACAACTACAATGTTAGAAACCCAATCTGTCAATGGGATTGGATAGATGAAACCATCTTTCAAGAGCTTTTCAACTTCTACCTTAATAGCAGCAGCCTTCCTAAGATGCATGGGATGAAGTCATTGACGAATAGGCTTTGCACTAGGATACATGGGTATTTCATGCACCATGATAGTTGGATCAATACCAGGCATTTTCTCATATGACCAAGCAAATACGTCCAAAATTATTTGAAAATTTTGGTGTAAACCCTGATCTCATTGGGAGAACAGGAAACCCCAATATGAACATTCTCAACAATTCTAGGTTTAATGGAAATGTTGAGAGGCATGGTGGCAATAATATTTCCCATATTACCCTCAGACAAGACTTCATGCACCAAAATAGGCATTTGAAGTGGATGCGTCGGGTTATGAGAAATGAAAGCTTCAAGACACGAAGGAATCTCACTTAGGCTTGGAAGAAATGAAGAACGATGATGAATATCGTTCCAAGGAGTTTCGTCAAGAGACATAACCTCAACAATACTCTTGTCGGTGGGGAATCTCTCGTTCAAAGGATCCGAGGAATCCTAAGAACCAAGCCAAGGAGATTGCTCATAAGTATCCAGGTTCATACTGAAAACATCATGAATTTCTAAAGCAGTCGTTGAAGTCGAGACAATTTCTTGATAAGCTTGTTCTAATGACTTAATGACATAGAATCACCAAATGAATCAATCTGATCTGGACAGGTAATAATCCAAGGATCTATAGAAATAGAGATCATATTGATCGAAGGGGTATTCATAGGTGGGAGAGAAAAAGTACCCATTAAAGCAAAATCTTTAAAAATAACTACCCCCACACTCTCATATGGAACTTCGGTATTTCCCACATATGGGACATTGTCGTTCGATGCACCGAAAGAGAAAAAAGACAATTGGTCGATGGTGACAATTTTTCCTTCATGAGAAAAAAAAGCACCTAGAATAAAGAAGAAACCACACAAAACATGGCATGGGTCCAACTTCACCCGAGAAGAAGGTTGTAATTGATATTCGCATCTAGAACTTCCACTTCTAGGTCAACAGTCTTTCCTTGCAACATGATAGGCAAATTTGTGAGAATACCATACGGATAGGAGCCTCTGCCATCAAAGGCCTCCAAAGTGTTTGGGGACCGGTTTAGGGGAGGAGAGCCAATGGCCTTCCAACACGAAACATGCATGATGTAGGTGGAAGCACCTTCATCAATGAAAATCTGATGAATCATCTTTCCTTTTATAATAACTTGAATCATAAAAGCAATCTAATGAGGAAGACGAGGAACATGGTTTTCAAGATCAAAAGTAATTAAACTTGAATCAGCCAGATTGATGGCTCCTATTGTAGACAACAATGATTTTTGTTACTTTGGACATGTTTGGAGAACTTCCAAAGTAGACATTGCCAAAGGTGCTTGAGCTAGATCTTCGACTATATTATAATGTTGTGCAACTCTAACATTCAGATTATAGGATGATATCGAAGCACACCTTTGGGAGGTGGTTGGATCACGGATTCATTATTAGGTCACTCAATATGGAGCAGACCAGAACTAGGTGGAGTGGAAGTAGAAGGTATATCAGTGACTTATTTCTCCACCATCTTCTTTTGAGGGGTTTGATAGTCTTTCGATCAAGTAGCGACAAAGATAGGAAATGAACCTTGCATCATGAAAACTTGAGAACCATAGGAGGCAGAGGATTATGGTTGGTCTACCAACTAAGTCTGTTGAGATGGAAATGGTTCTTTCAAAACAGCCAAAGTCCCTTTCAATAAATGGTTAAATTCAGCACGCCGAGGAAAATCCTAGGTATAATGGTCTTCCTCACAAATGAGGCAAGGATATTTCGACTTTCATTTGGAAGCATCATCAACAAATGACTTGGGAGGATCCTGTTTCGGGGTATCAGATTTGGCTTTACCTTTACCCTTTTTCTTACCTTTCGAGGCCTTATCTGTCGTGGTAGACTAGACAACATGGACCTCAGAGGTTTTACCAGGATTTGATGTGTTTTTCGAAGGATGATTAGAACCAGTATCTGAAACAAATTTTTGCTTCAAAGAAGTCTTAGTGGAAGTCTGAGACACTGATCCAATTATACCATCAACAGGTGGTACATCGGGATACTTTGAATATGCCAAATTTGAAGATGGTCTTGGAGCATTAGGCAACATTTCATACAACTTTCCAGATTGGGAATAGACTAAGTCTAAATACTGGGCATGAGCAATAGCTTGGTCCTTGGTGACACAACCACCCATTACTATATATTTAGCAATTTTGTTTATGAATGATTTTCTGAACCATTCAGTTAACAACTCATCAGGAATATTGAATTTTATGAGGTGACATCAACGTCTCTGTTCATGGATATGATTAGAAATATAGATCATAGTATCTTGCTTTAGAGATGTTAGAAAATGAGTACCAGTCTCATAATGAACTGGAAATTGGAAGTGGGTGAGGAAAGCCATAGCTAAAGAGTTAAAGTCGGCATAGGTACCTCGAGGTAACTTGACATACCATTTTGCGGCATCACCTATCAAGGTTCTCTAAAAGAGGCGAAGATAGATAGAATAGTCAACATAATAGTTTGAAGAACACCATAAGTGATATGTCATCACATGGGCTTGAGGGTCCTCTTTAGGTTTTCCTTCGAACTTAGGGAAATCGCTTGGAATTTTAGTAGGAACTGGAGGCTAGTAAGTCAAATGAAGAATGGGATCATTAGTGAGCCTCAAGACATTAGGCAGTTCCAACGTGGTTAAAAATGGAAATTTCAGATTAAAGGTCATGTGAGGCCTTTGAGGATGCCCAACCTACAGATTTTAACCTTCCTAGTAAGGATTCTGCCCCCGCAACGAAGGATTTTGACCATAGGGGACTTTATTTTGCCCCCATTGAAAGGTACCTTGACCATAAGGTTGATTTTGTCTAGGGTAAGGTTGATATTGACCTACCACAAGTCGTTGATAAGAATTATATGCGGCATATGGATTGTAAGGTTGTTGCACCTGTTGACCTTGGATATGAAGAGATTGGCCCTGCTACTACAGGGGTTGCCCTTGTGTCTTCAAGGTTTTACCTTGTTGATACAAGTTGAGCTTGTTGCTAAAGAGGTTGACCTTGCTGCTGCAAAGGTCGACCTTGTTGCTGCAAAGGTTGGCCTTGTAGATACAAGGGTTGAGTGGCTGTTGAACAAACTGTGTTTGCTATTGCAAAGGCTGTTGATACTGCTGCAAAGGTTTCCCCTATTGTTGAAAAGGTCACCCATGCTACTGTAATGGTTTTTTTATAGTTTCTTGAGGCATACCCCATGGGTATTGGTAAGTTTCGTATTGGATTTGACCATAAGCACCAGGAATAAAAGTTTGACCAGGCTACACATAGGGTCCTGCTTATGGAATATAAGATGGATTTTGCAAGGCTTGTGAACCATATCACACATAATCCTGTTGGAGTGGAATATGAGTCGTGTAAGGCTGTTGATACTGAATATTACCCACCTTGGATGGACCAAATAGGTTAGGAATACCACTAGAATAAGGTTGATTGACTCCAACCATGTGAGGTTGTGATCCACTCACATGGGTTCCACTTGACACAAGAGGAATGTTCGGATTTCCCCCCCCCCCAAGCAATGGTACATCTTTTCCACTTGGCGGAGGGGTGGAGGAACTTATGGTGGCATGACCTGAAATAGTCAGTTGTACCAGAATGGAAGGTTGAAATGACGGTATAGGTTGTGATGGAATCGTCAGTTGAACAAGAACCGACGTGACAATAGTTTATACAGGAATTTGCATTAGAGGAATTTTAAGGTCTAAAATGGGCCTGCTAAGAAAACTGTAAAACCAAAATAAAATTTATAAGAACCAATAGGATTCAAGATGATGATGTCAACCATGGGGGATGATTCTCCATTTTTGGAGTAAAAAAGTACAAAGAGTAAAAAATAATAAAATAATAAAACTACTTTTTCAACTCGCATTTTCCACTTATCTCCCTAAGGTTTTACTCAAATTTCAAGCGGGAGTACTCGTTGGATGCAAAATTTAATTCTTCATCCAAGGATTGCCCATGTTGCATATTTTTTATGGATCCTACTACATGAAAAATGAGAAATACATAAAAAAAAATGTGATTGCAATCACGTTTTTCATGTAGAAGGATCCATCGAAAATATGAAACATGAGTACTCCGTGGATGAGGAATCAAATTCAACATCAAACGAGTGTTTCCTCTCGAAATTTGAGTAAACCCATAGGGAGATAAGTTGAAAATACTAGTTGAAAAAATAGTTGTCTATTTTCCCTCTAAAATTTGATGATGTAATATAATATTATTTTATTATTTCCACTATTATTTTATAATTTCCTTGGGAGGCCCATTTTAGACCTCAAAATTCCCCTAATGAGAGGTCGCATTTAGGATAAACAGACTAGTAGTGGGCATGGCATTTGAAGAACAAATAGGATTTTGATATAAAGATGAAGCACTAGGAGTTCTTGAAACTAATTGAGCTAAGGTTGTATAACCATGTGGAAGCATAGGCCCACTGGTTTTAGGATGTGTGTGAGATGGGACTCTTCCCGTAAAAGGAAATCCTTCTGGATGAAAGTAATATTCTTTCTCTTCATTAACATGAGGAGTGTGAGTAGCGGAAACTTTCAGATGACTTTGAGGAGAGGTTGGGATCTCACCTTCTAAATCCATGGGTGGAAACAACTGGCGAGGAGGAATCCGAGATGTACAAGGACATAACTCCAAAGGAACACTAGGTTGATTGTAAGGACTATAAGGACGCTGAGGAGATATTACAACAAGATCAAATAACGGATTCGACGAATATAAGGCAAACCTCTGTAGACTCTTGTTGGGCATGGAATCCACCCCAAGGCATGTTTTGGGGCTCAAAGCCCAAGTTTTGACCGAATGGTGTTGTAAAGCTCCGTGAATTGTAGTCGAGGAAGTATGTTAGGGCCACAGGGTTGTCCACCCTAGTTTTGTAATGTAATGTCATCGATTGTATAAATAGAGTGAGGCTCTAAGTGTAAGAGATAGGGAAGTAGAGAGAAGTGAAAGATTCGAAGTGACTAAGTGTCTCTTTCGGTCGTAGAGTAGGAGAAGGCTCTGCAGCTGAGTGCACAAAGGCCTAGTAGTCCACAGCTGAGTGTGCAGACCCCTGCAGCTGAGTGCGCAGGGCATAGTCGAGTCTGTAATCAAAGAAGGGATTAATGAAGAGAAGTTTGATATCATATTTATGTATTTGTTATTGATTAATGCATATTTGATATAAATTGCAAATATATTGTTTATTTACTGCGCGCACCTGTATGAATGATTCACGTTGTTAAGTATAACTTAAAGTACGCAAGTAGGCTAAGTTAATCAACTAATAGTGGAATATCAGTGAAGTCTTGGGTAATAACGCAGAAGCGCAACATTCAGCCCTTGATTAGGGCTGCGCAAAGGCGGCATCTCAGGCTGCAAGGTATGGGAAAGTGCACATAGCAACGTGCGCACAGGGTCGAACCACAGACCTTTTGAACCCATCAGACATCTTCAGGGTGTGGAAACCTGGTTCTAACACCCTCCCATACTACTTCGGGTGAGACATCAGTCCACACTTCACAAAATATTTCTGAAAGGGCCAGTAGTACTAGGATTTGTTTGTCTAAATCAACTCTGAACCTAGTTCAGGCCCCAATAAGACAACAAATGGTTTCATTTCCAGGAACGGGATCTGCATAAGAGATGTATGATGTCGTGTCACTAGAATCTGACAAAGAAAGAAATTGAAGAGTGGTTGGACAGAAAGATTCACGAGTTCACGGCGCAGGAAAATAGGAATCCACGAGTATCTAAGGAAGAGTGGTTAGAAGACTACTTATATAAGGAAATCCATGAAATTTTCTTTGCATCCTTCCCCTCTGAGTTGTACAAGTGGATCATGAAGCTAGCAGATAGTCAAGGAAGGTGTAGGCTCGACAAACCTATTGTATGGACTCCAGAGTTGGTGTGCAGATTAGAAGCATCAAAAGATAAGATCGCGTGTGCTATGGACCATTGGCTCGATCAAATTATAAGAGGGTTTATCACCAAGTTTGCGTTAGATACTTCAGTCAACTACATTGAGGCAAAATGATGCTTCGTCAAAGGACCGAGAGGTAAGTACATTAAATCTTTGAACACTTGGATTAAAATTCTACTGTGTGAAAAGCGGGTTATGCGAATAAATTGATGTTTGGGGCTACATGAAGTGGAAGGACCTACAGAAACAAAGGTAGCGAATAATTAGAGATTGGTCCCTTGATTTCACCTCCACGAGAGAGTGAGGAGGAGCTCACAAAAGTTTCACCAAGAAGTGTGATCAATCTAATAAGATAGCGAATTCCGCTCATACCACCCCCACCTACACCACCACTAGTTTCACCATCTTCAACCCCATCATCACCCACACCACCTTTGCCACCACCATATTTTAATATGGCGAGTGCAATAAAGTTTTTGGTGTTCAAAGGAGTAGGGAACAAAGATCCGGACCAATTTTGGTTCATGGTAAAGGTTGTAAGGGAAGCGCAGGGAGTCACAGACGACAATATAAAGAAAGCGATGCTGGTGAGCATGTTGCAAGATCACGCACTGACATGGTACATTAACCATTCCAATGACAATCCAAATTCAGGGATCGTAATATCCAAGCCACACTAAATAGGGAATTTAGCAGTACAAAATCAGAAACACAGTCGATTATTGGATTTAAGGAAATAATGATGCTTCCAGGCGAGACCCCCTGGGAAATAGATCAGAGATTGACGTGTATGATTTGTGAAGCCAATATGACCTTGACAGATGGGCAACATCGCGCATGGTTTGTAGCATCGCTAACACCACATCTAATGAATATGGTGTCACAACGAAAGTTATCCACTCAGGCCAAGGCCTTGGAGATCGCAATGAGACTGCACGAAAGCCCAATACAAGATCCTAACTTGGGAGTCCAACAAATACACACGCAATTAAAAAGCTTGTGCCTTGAGATGCAGAACTTGAAACAAGACAAGACAACTTGCCCAAAAGTGTGCGAGGAGGTATGGTGCATAAAGTGCAAAGGCCAAGGACATGACAAGGACCATTGTCCAGTCTTCACGAACTGCTTAACGGGAGGAGGGTTGATGCCATTGAGACCAGAGGCACAAGCAAGACCGAGCACAACACTTGCATTATGGTGCATGATTTTTCAAATAGGAGTGAAGCATGCTATAGATAACTACCATCTATTACAGAAGTATACATAGACGTCCTAACAATTGTTCTATAATTTCTGTAGGCCAGTAGGCCATGATGAGTGTACCTGTAGAAGTTATGAACTGATGATTGATCGAACTGCTACCTACAGAGTTCGGACTGAAAAGTGAGCCCTAGATCAAAATGTAGGGTTGGCGCGCACTAGATTTCAGGGGTGCAGATGAGGTCGAGGTGGAATGGGGCCAGGAAGGGGTCACAAATAGCTGATCTATTACAATTGCGGAGGGCCAGGGCATTATGTTCGTGATTGTACAAATCTGACGAGAGCATCATGTTTATATTGTACCCATTTTGATCATGAGATGGAGGACTACCCCATACTAATAACGAGGTTGTGCGATAAAGGAACACTCCAACCTCCCATGACTCAGAACTTGCAAATGATGAGGTCTGAGCCGCACGAGGGGGACCCGAATGTAAACATCATGCTCCAAAGTGGTATCATGACAAGAGATGACAAGGGCAAGCAGCCCGAAGAGAGTGCCTGGGTTCGCAAGGCTCCAACAAAGGAGCCAGAATTTAATTTGGAGTGCTAAGGAGACATTCATGGAAGCTAAGAAGAGCTTCATGGTGGCCTCCACTTCAGGTATTAAAGACAAAGTGGAACCAGAGATGGACCCATCAATGCTCACTACCTTTCTGGAGACATGCATGAAGCTACTTCATGACATCAAAGTGGTGAAGGGACTGCAAGAACTCATCACTAGATGTGCTGGCTCGGGAGAACCGCGCATAGTCTGAAAGCTCAGAAAACACACAAAACGAACATGAAGGGAGATGCGATTGATTGCACAAATCGGGGAATATGAAATGGATCAAGCGATTTTGGATCTAGGATCAGACATGAATGTCCTACCAAAGCAGACATGGGAGCGCATGGCTAGGCTTGCGTTGCAATGGTCTCCTATTCAATTTCAAATGGTGAACCAACAAAAGACCCATCAATGCTCACTACCTTTCTGGAGACATGCATGAAGCTAGTGCATGGCAACAAAGTAGTGAAGGGATTGCAAGCACTCATCACTAGATGTGCTAGCTCGGGAGAACCGCACGTAGTCCAGAAGCTCAGAAAGCACACAATGCTAACATGAAGCGAGATGCGATTGATTGCAAAAATCAGGGAATATGAAATGGATCAAGTGATTTTGGATCTAGGATCGAACGCGAACATCCTGCCAAAGCAGACATGGGAGTGCATGAGCATGCCCACGTTGCAATGGTCTCCTATTCAATTTCAAATGGTGAACCAACAAAAGATCTTACCGATGGGAATATTTCAAGGAATAATGGTAGATATCGAAGGTGCGAGCGTGCTTGTAGATTTCGAAGTAATAGAGATTGTTGATGAAAAAAATTCCTATCCTATGCTACTAGGAATAGATTGGGCCACTAACATGAATGACGTGATAAATCTAAAGAAGCGCAAGATGATTTTTGAGAAAAAGTCATTGCGCATAGTGGTAGCTTTAGACCCTTCGGAAGGATCGCGCTACATAGAGCCGATGCGTGACAATGAGAGCGATGATGATCTAGACTATATCTACAAAATAACCGCATGAGAGCAGGATTGGGTAAATCCAACAACGGATGGCAGGATTTCGTGGGAGTGAAAAAGCTCCTGCACCTCAAATTCAGATGAAGAAGTAGAACATTGGCAGAACCGGTTACACGAGGTAACCACACTCAACTGTAACATGATGACAAGGTCACTGCACTGCATGACAACAGAGGTAAGAGATCTACCTATGTATGATGGGTTGAATGAGGTGGATGATTTCCTGAACAAATTTGAAAAAGAAGTATCGAAACAACAACGTTTTGATGCTCTGAAATGGGCACTACACGTTACGCCCGCAAGATGGTGGGGTACGCATCAAAGAAGTTTTTAGAACTGGTGCACATGTATAAGGATGATGATCATGCGGTTTGGAAAGCCTCAGATGTGGATGAAAACCGGGTATGATGGATGAAAGAGCCTGCACACCCACCTCTCCAGATGGGTACAGACGTATCGTACGAAACCTACACGAGCACACACTACCCTCGCGATAGCAAATGAGACCAACAAGCAGGAGTGGGCAAGATGATGGCACAAACTACGAAGTATGATAAGACCAAGCGTGCCAAATATTATCCGCGTGGAAGCCTTTGATAAAGTGTATGAAGTACTGAACATGGTCGACCATGTGAGACTTGCTGACTGGGACCTACGCGTACCAACGGTTCTATGGGATTATAGGACCATGTGCAAAGCCCTAACCGTGCGAGCACTTCCGACGTTGAAGTATGAAGCAGATGCTGTAATCCCTATGGAGCATGCAAAGCCTAGTCTGCGCATAGCAGGACCCATAGACACGATGGTTCGCGAAGCCCGGAAAGAAGGAATCACACAACCGAAAAAACAGAACACATGGGACTTGAGGAAGAAATCCAATAGGGAAATATTAGACTCCGCAAACTTGAAAAATAAGGGTACAGTTAAGAGAGAAAAGCACTTTGATGAACGCAGAGGTCAAGAACCTGGAGGACGAAATAAAGGAAGAGTTCCTCGCTGAAAAAACTCGGATGATAAGGCAAGGTGCACATGATCATACTGACAAGTTTGAGAACTATCATTATGAATTGGTTAGTCTAATGCCTTGGTTTGGACCACATATTGCTAAGCATAGTGACCAGGGTAGCAAATTGCAAATGGTGAAATACGCGATGTCAACTATAACAATACAAGGTGGGGATTCTCTAAGAACCATGATGAAGGATATGATGGACCTCTACATGGGTGGTGCGACCAAATGACTAGCCAAGGGAAGGACAGTCTTAGCGCTCAAGGCAGTTGGAAGGGAGCACGAGACTATAAACTATCCTACTTGGGAGCTGCACAGTATTGAAGATGCACGCAGAAGCAGAGGGTCACAAGGTCCGCAACCATGCACAGGGGCTGTGTTGCCGCGCGGGTTGGCCAGAAAGTGACCATTGAAGTCACTATTCACGATTGGATGTTCGACTTGAGACCAATTGGAGCGGGCGGCAAGCATTTACGACGCGATTTATGGGCAAGATTTGGGAAAATCTAACGCCAAGAAAGCATTAATGAACCGGACTTTGGAGGAACAGTCGAATTCGAATTTAAAAAACAATATAAAACACAAAGGGCTGCCCAGCAAAAAACACTTGGTCATTTGAAAATTTAGCGATTGAGCAAAGCCCTGAGCATTGTGATCCAAGCGTTGATTGAGCCCCTAAATTCACGAGTGACAAATTACAGCCTAGATACAATGACAACAACTAAGGATGGTTTGGGAATAGAAGAGGTAACTGCCGACGAGGCTCCGTAGGCCCTAAATATGGAGGATGTTTTAGAAGGTGTATTGTGGTAGAAATCCCCAAA
The DNA here is from genome assembly GCA_031772625.1 of Pinus tabuliformis. Taxonomy (NCBI): domain Eukaryota; kingdom Viridiplantae; phylum Streptophyta; class Pinopsida; order Pinales; family Pinaceae; genus Pinus; species Pinus tabuliformis. Next base: position 1,217,248,783 of record CM062816.1, read on the forward strand.
TCACTGCATATGCAAAGGCCCAAGAAGGATAAACAAGCAATGGCTCCCATATGCGTGCCCCTGAGGAACTTGCTGCACAACAAACTATCAATGGAAGAGAAGGGGAAAGCTCTCACGATAGAAACTGATGAGGAAGAAGAAGATTGTAGGCCCTTATCATTGCAGTGGAAGAAGACGAAGGCATGGAGGGGGATACTCAGCCTAGGCACTCTACGACTAAACTACCTTGCTATGTCCATCCGCAGAAAGGGAAGGCCAAAGTACCTAAAGACCTGGACAATACCAAGAGTTCACTCTAGACCCCACTCCTCCCAGATGGCATTACATTTGAAGGCACGCACCTAGGCTGCATGCCGACCATGAAATTTGAAAATTAGGACCTCGCTATCCACGAGAAGTTCCCTCACCTTGAGACTAGGAACCTCATGAAGCAGCACACCATGGGGGTAGTAACAACATTGGAGCCACATAGATGGTTGTGCGGTGCGGAAAAGGCTAGGCTATTGAACCTACTTTGGGTGTTACATTTCCACCACCTGTCAATAATCGTTTTTGTCATCAGGCAACTACTCTGCCTGGTGCATGATGGGTATCTATGGCTGGAGGAGCCTATCCCCATCATGACAGACCTAATTCATCGTGTTTCCTGGCTCCCCTACAAAGGAAAGGACCCTACAACCATATCGGAAGGAAAGGGCAGTGATTCGGCCCTTGCGAAGGCCATGAAAAGGAAATACAAGCTGGACAAGAAGAAGAGGGGTTACACCATACCTAGCATCAACAATAAAGTGGTACATGTAGAAACCAAGATCTGGTAGGTAAAGTTATGTGAAAGTACCACGTCGACGAGGTACCGGCGCCGGTGGTCTCATTGGCCACGCAATTCGCGGAGGGGGTCCAGTTTAACTAGTCTGAATTCCTCTGCACAAAATTTTTAGAAAATTGCCACGAAGCCCAGGAGTAGGGTAAAACCTTCCACTATGCGTGGCTATTGCTAGCCATAGTGCTCGTAGCGGGGGAATTTCTGGAAGACAGCTAATTCCCCACAATTGATAGAGATTTACCGGAGGCTGCGAAGTATGCTTCCCTCTTGGCCACGAAGGATGCGACAAGGATACACGACACTAAAATATTTTGGGTGCTTATGGAGATGACTATCTGAATGTGGATCAAACATAAGCCATGGTTGTCACCCAAAGTTTACAACATTCTGCAAAGTTTTGCATAATTTAAGGTAGATATGCACAACATCTTTATCAGAGTGCACAAGGATCTGGAAAAGCAGTGGACGAAGATACCTTTTGTAGCCACTGACGACGCCATTTTCGTTGTCTTGGAGGCATGGCCTCTGGAATGGCATGCCCTAGATCTTGCAGAACTTGAGAGGGTGGAAGTGAAAAATAAGAAAGATGATGCCAAGCTGTGCATCGCATAGTTGGCCGAGAAAATGTGGGAGGAAAGAACAACAGCTGAGATGCAGGCAGTGTAGGAAGCGACACAGAAAGCTGCCGAGCAGAAAAAGGCCATAGAAGCAACCACGAAGGTGGTCAAGGACCAAGCAACGCCCTCACAGGGGTAGGAGGCAGAGGATGCAGAAACAACAAAAGGAAGCATAGAACTAGGGACCGCGTCCACACAGCTAAAGTGCCCACACACGAAAAAATGAGCAGGGTCAAGGAAGAAGGTCAAGGCCTCAAAATTAGCAATTGACCCGATCACCCTAACTGAGGGTGATCTGCATGACATTGACGAGATGGTGCACGATGTCACAAATAAGGCCCTTTATGATTTCATGTAGGAGCACCAGACTGTGTTGGGGGTTCTCATAGCGCAGTTGCAGGAGTTATAGGTGTGCCCCCCTCAGGTTGGTACCCTTTAAACCCACCTCGTAGCAGGATCCTTGGCAGCAGAGTAGATGTTGCGCGCGTGGATGGAAAACACAATAGTTTTTCCGGAAGGGGCTCTAGTGACATCAAATGAGGCCGATAGATTTTCGGTTAGCATGATAAAATGCCTTGGCCTTAATCTAGCTATCCTTCTGCATGAGACACTATATCTATTATAGGATGGGATAACGACAGAGCTGCGCACTAGGGAGAGCCGTGCAATCCAAGTCATCAACAAGCAAAAGATAAACATGTAACAACTCAACTTGCAGCACGACGAATTAGTGTCGCAAAATCAACAGTTGGTGCAGGTGGTAGATGATGCTTGTCAAACCGTCCTGGAGCTAGCCATCCCAGCATACCTACCAGTGGAGGTGCAAATCCACATGTTAGCAACAGGAGTCCATGAGGCCAGGGAAGAAACGACCAAGGTTCAGCTGGAGCTGAATCTATTAGTGTCAGTATCTTCATCCCTCCATCAGAGATCAAATCCTCTTGTTGCATTGCATATTAGGTGTCCCACTGCATTCCATTAGGCGCATGGATCATCTAACGGTAGTGGTCTGTCCTATAGTTTCCCTCATGTCATTTACCTACTGGCTCATGCCTATTCATCAAAAATTGTATACAGTCAACTTTTTTTTGTCTTAAACATTGCAGAAGTCTTTTCTAGGGTTTTATTGTCATTTAGGTCTAGGGTTTCATTAGGGTTTTTTCAAAAAGGGTTTCAAAAAGTCCAATAATAACTAGTAGGCACATGGGGAGGTTCCAACATCAATAAATTTCATAATCAAGTGTTCCAAGATGTGTTCTTCCTCAAAACTCTGTTTTGAGGAAAAACAGGGTATCTTTAGATTTTATTGTACAAATTCATGTAATTTTATCCCTTCATATGTAAATTGCTTCACCTGCAACCCTAGTCACTTTTCCTAGCCTCAGTAGCTCCAACCCCTTACAAAACAAGCAAAACATAAGTCATTCAGTTCATCACAAGCTCTAATAAGGTGAAAAAGTTCAAAACAGAGTTAAAATAAAGTCATTTTCAAAACATTGTAAAAGTGGGTTTTTCCAACCAAAAAATTAAAAGACTCCTTGTATATAAGTCATGTCTCCAATTTGAAAAGCTCATTTGCATTTCAAAAACAAACTTGAGTAAAGAAAAGTCGTGTTTGGGGGCAAGTAAGAGAAAGTGGGAGAAATTTGCCAAAAAACAGAGGCGCGGCGCATTGGGCAACTGGCGCAGCGCATTGGGTTACGATTTCCAGTGCAAATTTACACGGGTGCAGTGCACATAACTGGCATGGCGCGTTGGGTTTGATGCGTGGCACATATAGCCAACAAGCCCAAAACGTGTGGATCATCATTTGTGCAAGTAGGTTGAGCCTTCATCACTGCTAGTGAAACAATTTTTTATGCAATTTATGGTGATTGTCTTATGGTGATGGTTTAAAAAAGAAATCAAACCCTATCTCTTGAAATCTTTCAAAGGAAACTACTGCCTAGGGTTTGAACTGTTGTTTTGGCTACCAAGTCCATCTTTCTATTCCCTCACCACTCCCTTACTCCATTTTTCCCTTGATTTCCCTATTCCCTAAATTCCACATTCCTAAAACATCATCTATTCCTACCCCAATTCCCATTTCCCCAAAATCCCAAATACAAATTCCCAAACCCTAGTCCTATACCAAAAACTCCCAAATCATTCCCTAATTCCCTATTTCCCTAACTAAACCCTATCCTAACAGTCCCTAAAATCCTTCATTTTCCCTCCCTCTACAGTCCCTCATATCACTTTTCCCTTGGTGGCAAAAGTCAAAACACATCATAAATCACCTACTTCTCATCAAGACAGTTCATCCACTAGCAGAAATGGCATCTGATCCCTCATATGATTATGAAGAGGAGACACACAGTGACTCACCTACAAAGGTACATGCACCCAGGAGGCCTCATAGAGGTGGCAAGCATATTCGAGAAGAACCAACGACTCTTACTGAGTTACAGGCCTGCCCTCTTGCCATCTCTTATTTCCAACACCAGTATTGCTATGAATTTTGTGAGAAGGTTGCTAGCATTCAGTTTCATCATGAGTTGGCTCGTTTGTTTGTGTTGCATTTACATGATGGTCAAGCTACTCTAGCTGGTGTCACTTTCACATTAACACCAGAATCTATTTCACTAGCAACTGGTATTCCTAACATTGGAGTGCAATGGAACAAGAGGCAACAAATTGACAGGAAGCATTATGAACCATACATCAAGCACGGCTATTTGAGACAACTCAGCAGAGTATTTCCTTTATAGTACCTCAAAGATTCTTATGCTCCTTTGATGAAATTGATCATGAAGTATTTCAGCTGTGAGGGTTGGTTTTCCCATTTATATGCTTATCATATCAGGCTGCTGATGCATTTTACCAAGGTGAGGATGATGAACCTCCCCTACTTCATGTGCCAAAACATTGAGAAGATGACCACCCTAGTACAGCACAAGACTCCTCAGTAGCAGTTCAATAGTATATATCATTTTGCTCTCATTAAAATTGTGGTCATCCATCAGCTTGGCTTGCAGGGCATCACTTGGGAGGACTTCATTTCTCGTGAGTTTTTTAGAGCTCCTTAGGGACCTTCATAGGATTTGCATGAGACAGGTGGACCTTCTTATCAGCATGAGGGTCATGAGACACAGACCACTAGCATGTCAGTGTTTATCACTTATCAGAAGGGCACTAGATGGTTGTTCGCAGTAGCTAAGCGAGTATTATCTCCACCCGGGGTGGAAGGGGTCTCGCTTCTATCATCAACACAATAGGTTCAGGACAAAGGCAAGAGGCCACTATAGGATGAAGGACCATCAGGTGAGCGTGAAACTGATTTCATTCTCATTGAGGGTGATGATACTGATATGGGCCCGCAAAGCACAAATCTCAAAGAAGTCATTCAAGAGCAGTAGGCAGACATCAATGCATTGTCCATCAAATTGGATAGGGCCAAATGGAAAATAAAGTACCTGGAGCAAAGGAATAATCAGCTTGAAGACCAACAAGCGATTATAGAGTTGCAAAACATTCGGGAGAATCGCCAAGCTGCCCAAAGGAGGAGGGTGGAGCTCACTTCACTTGAGCAAGAGGTTAATGCCGATCGGAGTCATGGCTTGAAAGAGCCAATATCCACTTAGAGAGGAAGTTAGAAAAGGCCATCAATGAGAATAATATGCTAAGAAACATGGCATATCATTATTTGTCAAGGAACATGGTGTGCCAAGCTAGAATTAGAAGCTTGAAGGCAAAATTGAAGAGAGCATCAAGGAGCAAAAGCAGCATGAAGGACTTTAGATATTGGCTGAGGCTTCCTTGGCCCAACACAATGCTTGATGGAGAAGACTCAACCCAAATTTCAAAAAATTTGGGGCACTTTTTTCATTTTTGAAATTTTTGGCACAAAAAACAGGATTTTCTACTCTATGTGCCACGCCACGTGGCACTCGCTTTTGATAGGAGCCTCTAAATCACAAAAAATCAGAATTTTTGGATTTGGCATGGAAAAATATGCTTTCCTACCAATGGCCAAGAAATTTGGATAGGTTTTGAGCCCTCAAAAAGGTCAAAAACACTCAAAAAATGACCTCACTGCCCCTATTTTGACACACAGGAAGTAGTGTTGGGAGAACTGAATTTTGGAGGGGCAAATGGAGGCCAAATTGAAAAATTCCACTTGGGTTGGAAAGTAGATAGACAGAAATTTTCAACAAGAACACTTTGAGTGAATTTGGACACCAAGAAGGCCTTCAAAAGCGGCTCCAAACAGGTGCCACACATAGAGAATCAGGCACAGTGCATAGAGGAAATTTGGCCCAGTTTGACCAGGAATGTTCTGTTTTTCGCCCAGCTTTTGCCAGTTTGACTTTTTCACATGCTTAGTGTCAAATTTTTGATGTAATTTAATATAAATTGATGGATCATGATGTAAATATGTCAAACTTTCACTTATGGAGCTAGATTCATCTGTTAAAAAGTTGTTTGAAACCGAATGAATCAGTTCCCTTGTTTTAGAGGCATGCTGTTCTGTTGCCTGATTTCTAGTTCTCAGTTTAGAATTAGTTGAAATAGCTCCTAAACATGTGATCTCGACACCTAGAGGCTAGTATGAGCTATGGTTTGTATATATTATCTTATTTTTTAGTCATTAGCATGGTTGGACTTTTGAGAAAGCCTTGGGCTTCATTGTACACTCATATCAATATTTTGGCTAAGGAATTGAGACCAGGATTTGCAGCACTCTTTGGGATCCAAGTGGAAATTTGTCTTGGTACAGTGTTTTCCTTTGTAACTGTGAATTTATTTATGTGATTTTATGCCATTATCTCTCTTATTTCTTCTCAGCTAAATCAAACAAGAGTGTAAGTAGAATCCATTGAAATTGCAGTGCTCTACTTGAGGTTCACTTTAGTCTTTGATGTTTTCAGCTGTTTGGAGAGGATCCATGAGTTTTCTTGCCCTCTTCAGCTTGTTACCTATCTAATCCCTCCACGTCATTCGATTTGAAGTGCCAAAATCAGTTGCCTACCTTGCCCCATTGAGATCTCTGCAAAACTGAGCCTCATTCCCTGCACCAAAAATCTGCTTTTCCATTTGAGCCAACAAAAATATCATTTTATTCAATCAAACTTTTTCACACATATACCTAGCCTAAGATCAGTATTTCTATCTCTCATCTCAAGCCCTCATTGATTATAATTTTCTGAGATTGACCTAGAGAGAGCCCTCTCCCGACCTGGTAGGGCTAGCTACTAGGTTAAGCATGGTTTGATGTTGGCCCTGGATCCTACCTTCCTCAACCTAAGGTAAATCTAGGCACTAATAGAATCTTCTGATCACTGAGTTGCAATTAAAGGCGCGACCATCCACTCCACCGAAAGTCAAAGAACAGTGTGCTAGCACTATCATAGTCGGACTGGAGGAAATTGGAGGTGTAGTGCGAGAATGTACCAGCATGTTGGAACAAGAACTTAAGGTCCTCACGACTCTGCAGGAGGACCCCAACATCTAGTGCTTGGAAACAAAAGTGCAAGAACTCCAACAATAATATAACAATTTCCAAGGAACTGTGAAGACAATATTCCTCACCCAGAGGCGTGTGAGGATGCAACAAGCTAGAGCACTAAAGGAGCAGGTGGATGTGGCTCGACATAAGGAGACAATTCAGAAAGTGCACATCCAGCCTTGGATTGACGAGGCTTTCATTGTCACGGAAAACATCGAAGGAAAGCTCGCACACATATAGGGGATGAATGCACAAATGCAGAGAAGCACTCCAGACATAGAGGTCTCAGAACAACGATGCAGCAGATCCAGCAAGCAGTAGCTCAGTGTGCTTCTGACCTCAACATAGTTCGAGAACAGTTGGAGGGACTCTGTGCAAAGATCGTCGTGTTGACAGAGTGACTAGAGGTTGAGTCACGATGTTTGTGTTGGGGGCCTGTTTGGCATGGAATCCCTCCCAAGGCATGTTTTGGGGCTCAAAGCCCAAGTTTTAACCGAATGGTGTTGTTGACACCTAATCAGAGGGATTGGGTGTACAACTGTAATTAATGTAAATAAATAATAGAGAAGATAGAGAGTCACTGGGAGATGAACCAAACAGTCACTCCCTCTTGTATATAATAATGAACAACCTAAATGAATAAGATATGAGTTTTGATTTGAGCAGTTACCTCCTGGTCTGACATGGTATCAGAGCAGGCGCCATTTTTTGGCTTCCTTTTTCATTTGTAACTCCTATTTTTTTTTGCCTTTGTTTTGCATCTTTTGCAGGCTAATGTTTCTGTCAAATCCCTCTGAAATCTCATTTATCGTTAAATACATTCATTGAAGTGCACTGCATTGGAGCTAGTTGTTGAAGCCGAAGGTGCTGTAATGACTTGGATTTCCTCCTACTATGAGTATGGTATATATACCCTTTCGCATTGAAGAACCATATATCCTTTTTTATATTCATATATATCCTTTTTCATATTCCCTTGAGCTAGATCTCAAGTATTATAAACCCATATATATAAATATTGTCGAGTCCCTTTTTAATCACATATCACAAATCTCTTGCCCCAATCAATACCGCTGCATGTTTGCGATGTGATCATACCCTATTAAACTCGCTCAGACAGAGTTCCCAAGGTTTCACTTTATCTGGTTCATTCTCCACTGTTGATCTCAACCTCCAGATCCGACAACTGACATTGATTTCGAGGGGGACCACTTGCACACGGTTACACACCCGAAAAGTGCCTTTTAATCTCCACCATTGATCATCACCTCAAAATCCGATGGTTTATAGTGATTTCAGGTGCATTAGTTGCATGAGAGTTACTCACCCGATACGAGTGGTGTTTATCTCTCCCCTAGTTGCTACGTGTCCATCGCTTAGTGGAATCAAGCGCTCCCCTCTCCATACCACTTACTGTTTTTTATCCACCCAAAATCCTGCTTGTAACAAAAAATCCGCCTTTAGCCATGGTTATCGCCCTGACTTGTTTTTCTTGTGATAACCATTGATCCGTTCATCTCCTCCACTCATCTCCTCCATTCATCGCCTTCACTCATCTCCATCATTCATCTCTGCGATACAAAGCAACAAAAGAACTACAACTATAGTCAGACTCTAATATTCGGGTGAATGTTGAATATTGTTAAGTTGAACATTGTTGGTATAACAATCATTTTACGAGTAAAATTTTGGAGCAACAATCTTTTTTCTCCACTGTACACAGATTTTACAATGCATTCAATTATATCTATTGTGGGAGCAGTTCTCAATGGAAAGGAGAATTATCTTGAATGGTCACAGAAAATCCAACACACTCTCATTTTTAGTGAGCTATGGAAACGAGTGTGTGTTGGAGAAGGAGATGAAACACCAGTCCAACCTACCTCATACAAGGAGCTCTCCATTTGGGAAAATAAGAACAACAAAGCCTATGCATTGATTGCAGCATCACTAAGTGAAGAGGTGAGTCAACACACTTCGCCATTTTCAAATGCATTTGAAGCCTTACAAAAGCTGAAAGAACTCTATGACTCACACTCTACACTTGAAGTTGTTCAACTCATGATTAAACTATTCATGCTTGAATTACAAAATAATGATCCTCTTGCTCTTGCACCTGAAGTAAAATCTATAATGCATGATATCAAAGTCACTAAGGTTGAATTGGATATTCCTCTAATCACTTTTCTCAAGGCACTTTATCCTACTCACTCCAATTATCTTGAGTCATTGCAAGCAAATGAAAATCTCAAAGATATTACCTTTGACTCTCTTGTGAAAAAATTTGTTGAAAGAGAGAAAGCTTTTGGAAAGAAAACAATCCCTGAATCTTCTGAGGAGTCTATGTGCCTTGCTCATAAAGAAAAGAATCCTACCCAAGATTCTTCCAGAGGAAGAGGTGGTCGAAGAGGAAGAGGAGATATTTCACAGGTGGGGGCGGGGGGGTAGACATTCTCAAGGAGAAAAGTCAGATTTGCACTGCATACACTGCAAAAGAAATGGATCACATGATGTCTCCACATGCAAGTTACCTTGGGACAAAATTGAGCAGCAAAGAAAGCAACCCAAAGGTAAAACCAATGACACAGACAAAGGAAAAGCACCTGAATCCACTCATTATGTTGTGGCACAATGTAATATTGGAGTAAATGAAGACTTATTTAATTCTTCACTTGCTTCTTCGAACAATGATTGGTTGCTTGATTCAGGAGCAACTTGCCACATGAATTTTAGAAGAGATTTTTTTGAAGAATTTACTGACAAGATGTAGCAGTATACTTTGTAGACCAATCAAAACTCAAGCCATCAGGGCTTGGCACAATCAGGCTTAAATTGCCTGGTCTTCCAGACTTTCTTCTGCATCATGTTCTATATCTCCCACAACTAAAGAGAAACTTGTTGTCCTTGGTCCAAATCCGCCATCAAGGTCACTCCATTATATGTTTGATGGCAAGCTTGAGGTGAGAAAAGCATATGACCACTCACTTGTCATGACGGGGATATAAGAAGAAAGGCTTCTCCAGCTATAGGGTACCTCTACTCTTGCACAACATTTCTCATACAATTCTCATTATGAAGAAGGTACATTTCCATCAAGTTTATTATGGCATGTTAGATTTGGACACTTGAACTATGAAAACCTCCGCTTGTTGAAGAAAAATGTTGTTACTGGTTTGCCTACAATTCATAGGAAGCTTAAGCAATGTGATGCTTGCATTCTAGGAAAGCATAGCAAACATTCCTTTCATGATTCACACTCTAGAGAACATAGAAACCTCGAACTCATTCATTCAGATTTATGTGGTCAAATGCCTATCTCTTCTACAAATGGAAATAAATATATGATGACATTTATTGAAGACTACACCAGAATGTGTTGGGTTTATTTATTGAAGAACAAATCTGATGCTTTTCAAACATTCAAGAACTTTCATGCATGGATTGAAAATGATGCACAATATCATATTGGATCCATTTTCACTGATAATGGAAAATAATACACTTCAAATGAATTTGAAAACTATCTTTTCCAACCTGGGATCAAACATCAAACAACTGTGCCTTATAATCCCCAATAGAATGGAGTAGCTGAAAGAATGAATAGGACAATCTTAAATATGGTACGCTCCATGTTGTTCTTCAAAAACATAAAAATGATGTTTTGGGCTGATGCAGTTCTATGTGTTGTATATATAGAGAGTAGATGTCCATCTAATGCTATCAGTAACAAGACTCCTTATGAAATGTGGTATGGGCACATTCCTTCGGTAAAGCATCTCAGGGTCTTTGGTTCCACCTGTTATGCCTTGATACCAAAGGTACATAGAAACAAACTTGGTGCAAGAAGTCGTAAGTGTATCTTCCTGGGGTATTCAAACACTTCCAAAGCATACCGTCTCTATGATGAAGTCAACAAAAAGTTTGTTTTATCTAGATATGTAATCTTTCTTGAATCATCCAAAAATGACAATGTTGTTTAAGGCAACTTGATCGCTTGGATAGATTCACAAATTCAAAATCATTTCAAGAATTTGATAATCAGATTCCACATCTTGAAGTGGGGATTCCTATACTAGATCAACCTATGGAATCTTCTTATGAAGCACTCTCTGCCATGCATGAAACTCCAACAATGGATGATACTTTGAGTTATGTGATTGACAGAATTGGGAGACTCAATCTTGATTCAGTCCCAACTCAATCAACGGAGTAGACTAGACCATCTGAGAAAGGTCCCCCAAAGTGGCTGACAAAGACACTTGAAAGTGTTCATCCTGATGAGGTTGGAAAGACAGGAACTAGAAATTCAAACTGGCAAAATGGAGGTGATGTAGATGACTCTGATTCACCTGTTGATATGGATGTTTCTTATGACTGTGAATTGAATTTGTCTACAGATTTTGAACCAACTTCCTTCAAAGAAGCTGCTTCTCATGATGAATGGAAAGAAGTGATGCAAAAGGAGTATGATGCTCTGATAAAGAATGGCACTTGGAAGCTAGTTGATCCTCCATTGGGAACCAAACCAATTGGCTGCAAGTGGATCTACAAGAACAAGTATAAAGCTGATGGCTCACCTGACAAGCATAAAGCCAAGCTTGTGGCAAAACATTTTCATAGAAGGAAGGGGTTGATTACGAGGAGACTTTTCCCCCACAGTGAAATGGGCTACCATCCGGACACTCTTTGCCCTAGCAGCTCAGAACGGTTGGAAAGTCCATCAAATGGATGTAAAAATTGCTTTCTTGAATGGAGATCTAAAAGAAAATGTTTTTATGTCCCAGCCTGAAGGATTTGCTGTGAAAGGACATGAACATAAAGTATGCAAACTTGTGGAATCCTTGTATGGCCTCAAACAAGCACCACGAGCCTGGTATGGAAAACTGATTAAGCATATTCTGAAACTCAATTTCAAACATTATGATCTTGATGATGAAAATTTGTTTGTCAAGAAAGTTGGCAAAACATTTGTATATCTTGTGGTATATGTAGATGATCTTTTTATGACAGGGAACAATGAAAACTACATTACATCCATAAATAAGGAATTGAAGAAAGGTTTTGAAATGACTGATTTGGGCTATGTTCATTACTATCTTAGTATTGAAGTAACTCAACATCCGAAGTCCATATTCCTTTCTCAAAATAAGTACATTGGAGATCTATTGAATAGGTTTGGCAGGACTGAATGCAATCCCATGACTACTCTAATGGAACAAAACTTAAAGCTCACATCCATTGAAGGAAAATAATTTAAGGATGCAACAAAGTATAGACAGCTTGTAGGAAGTCTCAACTACCTAACCACTACCAGACTAGTCATTTCATTTGCTGTTGGAATCCTCTCCAGATTTATGCAAAAGCATTGTGAGTGACATTGGTCTACCGCAAAAAGAGTTCTAAAGTACAAAGAGAACTAAAGACTTTTGAATCAAGTATACACATGTGGGCGACTTCAGCTTGATTGGATACTCTGATTCAGACTTCGATGGAGACAATGAAACTGGGGTATCTACTTCAGGTTATGCTATGAGTCTTGGATCAGGAGTTGTCTCCTGGAGATCACACAAGCAATTAGTTCTAGCAGATTCCACAACAGAGGCAGAATATGTGGCAGCAATTGAGGCAACAAAAGAAATTGTGTGGCTTAGGAAAATTCTTGGATATTTGTAGGTAAAACAGATACAATCGACTCTACTCATGATTGACAATACCTCTACAATAAATTTGGCCAAGAATCCAAAGTTCCATGATCAAACAAAGCACATCAATACTAAATATCATCTGATTCGACATCATCTTGAGGCAAAAACAATCCATCTCCACTATTATTCCACTAATAAGCAAGTTGCAGACATCTTCACCAAATAACTTGGAAGAGAAAAGCTTGAAAGATTTAGAACGATGATTGGACTCACCAACGTCCCTTCAGATTAAGGGGGGGGGGGATTTTGAAACCTAATAAGAGGGATTGGGTGTATAGTTGTAATTAATGTAAATAAATAATAGAGAAGATAGAGATTCATCGAGAGATGAACCAAATAGTCACTCCCTCTTGTATATAATAATGAACAACCTGAATGAATAAGATATGAGTTTTGATTTGAGGAGTTACCTCCTAGTCTGACAGGTGTTGTAAAGCTCCGCGAATTGTGAGTGTGGAAGTATGTTAGAGTCACAGGGTTGTTCGCCCTAGTTTTGTAATGTAATGTTGGCCTACCCATAGTCCACAGACCATGGGATTGTATAAATAGAGTGAGGCTCTAAGTGTAAGAGATAGGGAAGTAGAGAGAAGAGAAAGAGTTGAAGTGACTAAGTGTGTCTTTGGGTCATAGAGTAGGAGAAGGCTCTACGGCTGAGTGCGCAAAGGCTTAGTAGTCTGCAGCTGAGTGCGCAGGGCAGAGTCAAGTCTGTAACCCAAGAAGGGATTGATAAAGAGAAGTTCGATATCATATTTGTGTATTTGTTCTTTATTAATGCATGTTTGATATAAATTGCAAATATATTATTTATTTACTACCCGCACCTGTATGAATGGTTTATGTTGTTAAGTATAACTTAAAGTATGCAAGTAGGCTAAGTTAATCAACTAATAGTGGGATATCAATGAAGTCTTGGGAAATAACATAGAATCGCAATGTTCAACCCTTGAGTAGGGCTGCGCGAAGGTGACATCTCAGGCTGCAAGGTATGGGAAAGTGTGCGTAGCGACGTGTGCGTAGGGTCAAACCACGAACATCTTGAACCCATCAGACATCTCTAGGGTGTGGGAAACCTAGTTCTAGCATCCTCCCATACTACTTCAGGTGAGACCTCAGCCCATGCTCCACGGACTGTTGCCGAAAGGGCCAGTAGTACCGGGATTTGTTTGGCTAAATCAACTCTAAACTTGGGTCAGGCCCCAATAAACCAACAACTCTCAGGGGTTTTGGATCAGATTCTTGAGGTGAGAAGGAATTTGAAGGCGGTGGATGAGAAGCAAGAGGTTGGATGCTTAGGATAATCCCAATTTCAAAGCCTTAAGCTTTAAGTGATTGAGGAAGTTCTAAATGAACTCCTTGTGAATACCCTTCAGTATCAAACAGCAAAGGGGAACTTTGGGGTGAACTCAATGGTTTAGCCACGATGAATTTCACTCAATATTAGAAGAAGGAGAGATGATTCGTTGAGGGTTGATTAAAATTAAAATTAACAAGGATTTACTCAATATTGGGCCAAGAAGAAACTACATGGGTTCAACGTGTTATCATTGGCAATTAATTTTATTGACATGAAACAACAAATAAATCAAAATGGGTAAAAAATGGGCAAGAGAGTTTACCAAGTATCTGTGAATCGTAATATACACCCCAGCCAAAGCCAAGGACTTAACGTACAGTGGCCAATCTCCCTGAATGTTGTGTTTGGTGTATCATGTTTTCAAGGCGGCTGACTCGGTTACCTGTGGCTAAAGAATAGCAACCTAATGGGGTCTCCCAATATATACGTGACGATATGGGGAGCACAAGTCCCTATATACTTTTCATACAGAAGTGCCTCTGATATACCCGAAAGTACTGGAGAAACTTCTATATACTTCCATACTGGGACGTGATTTTAGCCCCGGTATACACTGCAAGCAGTTAACAATAGCAATTATGTTTTAAAACACTGGAACATGTCTCTAGCTTAGACCTCTAGATATTTGTGTTAAGTGACAAATTTTTCTTAGGTTAATTGAGGTAAATTTTAAGTTAATCTTGAATTAAGTTTAAATTTTGATGGTTCAACAATTTCACCTATTCCTAGAATGTAACTAAATGATGAAAATGAAACCTTTTCATTCGATGAAGCTAAGCTAAAAAAGGAAGAGAAACATCCAAGCAATGCATCAACACAATTCTTTCCAATGCAATATGTAAAAATGAAATCTAATCTTTCATTCTACTCACAAATGAAATCCTATAGAAATGAAAATCTCTTTCCTTTCACTAAGATGCAATAATTACATTCCTTTCTCTTTGATTTAATCAATGCAAACGAATGCAAAAAGTAAAGGGAAATGAAAACAACTCACTGAACATGAAAATCTCTTTCACTTTATGATTTTGAATGCAAGTAATGTCTCAAAAACACTTAAATGCTGAACACTTCCACTTTCCAAAACATAAGAATGATAACAAGCACATTATTTTAGTTCAACCAAGGCAAACAATTTGTGATCTATGCCTAACAATGGAAATAAACCTATCTTCAAAGCATCAATATGATTCGACATTAATGAAAACAATTTCACACCAAAGAACCAAAAGAAACTTGTAAAAGATGTCCTAAGATAGAAACTCTTGAACAAGAGAAATCAATCTCCGAGAAGCAGACCAATCAATCAGTGGAGGGTGACTTAGAAACCCTAGAAAACCTAGAGATAAAACAAGCTTCAAACATGCATAAACCAAATCAAGAGACAATTTTAGTCAGTCAAGCATGACAATCAGGACAAATACACCATAGACACACTGGAAAATCACTAACAGAGGGAAAAAAGACTAAGAACAAGAAGAAAAACCCTAATTTCTCTTATGCTTTGGGATCATTGTGCCTGTTATAGGCAAAAGGGTGATGAAAGAGTAATAATTGTGACTATAATTAAAGAATCAATGATGACATCGTGACTATGAAGGGTAAACCCATGATGGGCAAGAAAAATAAGGGAAAAAATAAAAATCTTCAAGACCAGACAAAACTAAGTGTCTTCAAGCAATCACTAGCAAGTGAAAATAGTTACAGAGAAGCAAACAAGCCAGAAAACTATGGTTGGTCAAACTCATCATAAATTCAAGGATTGGATTGGATGGAAAGGGTTATAGTCTCCCCAGCAGAGTCATGATTTTGTTTTCTAGGCAATCCTCTATGTGGAGAGAGATGATCCCTCTAGCCCAATGAGTGGAACTAGAAAATGACGTGGCAATATACTGGACACTTTCCTAAGTTACAATTGAAATAAGAGACGAAGAAGATGGCCTACCTCGTTCTGATGCTATCACGTTCTCCTTTGTTGAAGACCTTGAATCACTTACATCACGGGCTTAGTCCTGCTGCTCACAACGTTTAAACACCTACATAAGAGATCAAGACACAACAAGGCATGTAAATACAAATAACATAATCAAAAGTAACCTACTTAACAGATCAAGGAGCATTAAGATAAATGATACATAAGCATACACATTTATGGAAAATGAACCAGTGGTTGTATATTAATGGAACAAAAGAGGAAGCATACAACCAAGCCTTGATGTCAATAGGCTCTCCTTGAATGAATGTCCAATTCTAAGCTTAAGCTCTCCAAGCACTCCTTATCCAAGCCAAATCAGTAACATATAGGCACAATCTTAGCATAAGGATGAAAATAGACAAAGATCAACCATTTGGGAATGGGAGAGGATGAATATATAGGCAGAGAAAGGGAGTTAAGATCTCTACAAAGATAGGAGAAGGCATTCATCTCAAGGAGGTAGCTCATAGTGATAAGACCAAAAGGAAAAGTTGGGAGAACTCGACCTCATCCACGCCGAACAACCTCAAGCTCATCACTCTATAGGCTTCTAGATCATGAAACTTCTCATCCTCTCTAGGAAAATTTCCTTTTATGGATCATCATGGGTATACAAGCAAACAAAGTGATGGCATCGTGGGGCCAGTATAGTGCAACTAGAGACCATTGTGGTTTTCAGTATCATAAGAGCGATGATTCTAAAATTAGGGTTTTAGAGCCATTTCCTTCAGGGGAAGCTTAAGGAATTTTCCAATTAGTGTTTTAGGGAGGATATGAGCTGCATATCTAAATTAGTACACTGCATGATGGTCATGTTTCGAGCACTTCAGGTTATGTCATAGGGAAGTGAGGGAGGTGTGACAAAATATTGTGTAACAATAGGGGTAATGCCCTATTGTCCAGAGTTCCATCAGCCCCATGAGCCATTTATCTCAATTCCTCACCGTGGGAGCTCGAGTAGTGTAGGAAGAGTTGGCTCAGTGGCCTTGATCAACATTTCCCCTTATCCAAAGGGGCTACATCCATCAGTCCAAGATGTTCTCTGAAAACCAAGAACTTTCTCTTTAATAATGCCTTGGTCGGAATATCTGCAATTTGTTTATCTGTCAATATGTGATGGAGCTTGACATCTCCTCTCTGTACCATGTCTCGAATGAAGTGATATCAAATATCAATATGTTTGGACTTGTCATGAAACATGGGATTTTCTTCCAAACGAATTCCACTCTTGTTGTCACATTAAATCATTGTATTATCTAGGACTTGCTCAAATAGCTCTCCAAAGAGCTTTCTCAATGGTACTGCTTCACAGGGATCCATGCTATTGACAACGTATTATGCTTCAAATATGCTCAATGCTACATATTTTTGTTTCCTACTCATCCAAGATATCATGGCAGATCCAAGGTTAAAAGAACATACATATGTACTTTTCCTATCGATAACATTCCTGGCCCAATTGGCATCCATGTATCCATGAAGTTGAACATTTCAAACAGAATATCTCAGACCAAGTGTGATCAACCCATGAAAATATATCAATATGTTTCTAGAAGCCATCCAATATGTGTGGTAGGGCTCAGTCACGAATTGACTCAATGTGTTTACTGCATATCATATGTCTGGACGGGTGTTCACAAGAAACATTAGAGCCCCAATCAGTTTTCTATACTAGGGTAGATTTTCCAAGTCTGTTCCTACAACATCTCCACATAACTTCTTGAAGTTAATTTCCATTGGTGTAACCATGGATTTACATTCAGTCCTTCCAAATCTTTCGTACAACTTTACAACATATTTTCCTTATGAAAGGAAAATATCACCAGGCTTTTGCCATACCTGAAGGCCCAAAAAGTAGTGCATGAGACCAAGGTATTTCATCTCAAATTCATAAGCTAGCTTCTTCTTACATTCGATCATTAGAGGCTCACTACCTGTCAAGAATATATCATCAACATATAAAACCAAAATCAATTGCATACCTTAGACTACCTTGAAGTAAAGGTTGGGATCGACATTGCTTCTTGTGAATCGCAACTTCACTAAGTAATTGTCAATGCATGCACACCAAGCTCAAGGAGCTTGCTTCAAACCATCCAATGCCTTCTTTAACCTGTAAACATGAGTTCTTTTATCATCCACTTCAAATCCCTATGGTTTTTCAACATATACCTCTTCCTATAACATGCCATGAAGGAATGTGGTCTTTACATCCATCTGATGAAGAGTCCATCCCTGACTCGCAACAAGGGAAACTATAGAATGGATGGTTTTATATCGAGCCATAGGAGAAAATATGTCATCATAATCTTCTCCCTCTTTCTAAGAGAATCCTTGAGCTACAAACCTTGCTTTATATTTCTCAATCCTGCCATCAATTCCATGCTTGATCTTGAATAGCCATTTTGAAGTCACAACAGATTTCCCTTTCGGTCTAGGTAGAATATCCCATACATCATTTTTCATAATCAATTCATATTCTTTAGCCATAGCATCCTTCCAAACTTTTTCTTTTACAACTTCTTTGAAAGAGGATGGTTCGACTAGAATCATAGTGCTCATACTAGCAACATAACCCTAATACCTTCATGGTTTCTTCCTTTCCCTAAATGATCTGTGAATGGGGACATTTCTTTTAGTATCCTGTAAAGTATCATGGAGCCGAAGTGGTCTCTTCCTAGAGGGAGGATCACTTGGAGGAGGATCTAACGGATCCATAGGCTCTATGGGATCATCAACCATATTGGACTCAGGCCTAACCTTCCAGAATATCCCAGTCATCATTCTCTTCCTTGGGAGGAGGAGGTGGAGAAAGATCTAATGTTATGTCCCTACTAGTTTCAACCTTCCTCTGACTAGGAATATAAATTCTATATGCTTTAGAATTTTCACAATAACCCACAAACATACATTTTCTTCCTGTGGCTTCCAATTTGTTCCTTTTGTCCTTCGGTACAAGAAAATATATGGGGCATCCAAATACACGAAGATGGTTGATATCAGGCTTGATACCTATGAATATTTATTTAGGAGTCTTGTTTTCTAATCCTTAATGAGGCGCCCTATTTTGAACATATACAACAGTAGATGTAGCTTCATCCCAAAGGAACTTTGGCACCTTTTGATCATGGAGCATAACATGGGAAACTTCTAATATAGACATGTTCTTCTTTTCAGGTAGACCATTTTGTTCAAGAGTATATGGCACAATTGTTTCCTTCTTGATTCTGTATTTCTTGCAAAATTCTATAAATTCTTTTGACATGTATTCCCCTCCATTGTTGGACCTGAAGACTTTGATTCTATTTTCTGGTTGATTTTTTATCAAGGCTTTAAATTCCATGAATGTTTCAAAGGATTCATCCTTGTGCTTAAGATAGTATATCCATGTCTTTCTTGAGAAGACATCAATAAAGGTGATGTAGTAGAGATGACCACCAACATAATGTATAGGAATCAGACCACATATATTAGAATGAATGAGATGTAGGGTGTGATTTGTCTTGTTCTTACTAGAGCGAAATGGCCCCGTTGTTTTCTTTCCACTTGCACAACCTAGACAAACTCCATCATGATGAGCTTGAATATTGGGAATACCATAGACCAATTTCTCCAACTTCAGAAGTGTATCATAGTGTATAAGATCTAGTCTACAGTGCCATAATTCACTCAAATGACTGGTATTATGAACCAATGCTAGGAGACGGTGACTCTATAGAGTCCTTCAAATCTTGATCCTAGTGTGAAGGCATCTCTCATAGGTGAATCGGTAGGCCAAGTTAAAACTTTACCGTTGATGAAGGAAACCCTCATCCGTTTATCTTCCAATGTAGATATAGATACCATATTCTTCATTAATCCAGGTACGTACATAACATCATGCAACATAACAGATTCCCCAAAATTCAATTGAAATTTGACGAACTCAAATCCTTTCACGAGATGAGTGGATTTGTCTCCAAGAATGATATTTAACTTAGTCTCCCTATCTACTATATTATAGAGGACTTCCTTGTAACCAGAGAAATGATGAGTGCCCCCACTATCAACCAACCAATTATCCCACGAATCTGGTGGAGAATAACTAGTAAGATCAGAAATAAGAATGTATTCAGATTTATTTACAATGTTACTTTCATACCTGGGAGCCCTTGACTTCTTTTAAGGATGATGATATTCTTCATGGTCGCTTCAGGAGTCTTCTTCTTCTTCTTTCATCTCTTCTGTCATGGTTATTTCTTTGATTGTCTTTTCTTCTTTTGTTATTGTAGTTGTGTCTAGTGTTGTAACATGGCCTCTTTCCTTTCTCAGGACAGTCTCATGCATGATGACCCTTCTTGTGGAAATTTAAGCATTCAAAATTAGATACTGATCTGTTATTCCTTCCTTTGGTATTTTGAGAAGGAGGCTTCCTTGATGAACCTCCTCTTTCCTTCTTTGTTTTTCCATGAGTGATATATGCAATAAGCTCTCTCTCTTCATGATTTTAAATCCTTCCTCTTGCTATCATCCTTGATTCTTCTTGAGTGAGCCTCCCAATGATTTCATCAAATGACAGAAGGACATTGTTGTTGCTAATTGTAGTAATGAAGGTTTCCCAAATAGGGGGAGACCTCCAAGAGTCACAACTACTAACTCACAATCAGGTACATTTTCTCCAACTCTTTACAATTAATCTGTAGGGTGAGAGATCCTCATAATGTAAGATTGTACAGCTTCCCCTTTGTTCATCTTAGTTTCCTTGAATTGATATTTCAAGGTGATGATCTAATTCAAGTTGTTGACTTCATACATGTTCGTTATATTGTCATACATATCTTTACACTTTCCTAAATTCCCAACATATGCAAGTAAATGATCTTGTAAACCATCAACTATAATTTTCTTTGCTTTAGACTCACCTTTATTGTACCTGTTCTTGAGGGAAGCAGGAGAATTTTCTAGAGGCTCAGGAATCCTTCCTTGAATGCATTCTAGCACATCACTATTGTCAGCTATGATCTCCAATCTGACTTTCCATGCAGCAAATTTTGATGCATCACCCAAATTTTCATGCTCCTTGAAGGTAGAGGACGAAATCTTGACCTTGACTAGGAAATCTACTTTCTGAAAGAGAGGGATTCAATGCTTGTCTTCTTTTTGGCTTGTCCTTCACCTCAACTTTGATACCATATTAATTTTTCTGATTGTTCTATGTTGTATTAGTTACTTTAGCCCAATTTAACTTTTCATTAACAATGTGTCCAATTATTAGCAGTATAATCAATTATAAATGTAATTGAAGAAAGAAAAATGTATGTAGTGACAAAGAAGACAAAAACACAACCATAAGAGACAGTTGATTGGTCCAAGACTAGGGAAAACCCCACAAGGGGTAAACCCTTTCAAATATTCTTCTTTAGTAGATTGTCATAAAAATATTTCAGCAGAGACTACAATGAGCCTAATACATATGTTTGTAGCGGATACTAACAAATTAGATCTACAACTCTACAAATCTGTATAACAGCAAAGAGAAACCCTGATCTACAAAATCATTGAAGTTAACTAAATCCAAGATGTCAAACCCTAGATCTGAACTCTTTTCACCCTCATCAAAATTGTTTGTGTGCGACCGAAACTCCCTGATCACTCTCTTCGATACTATAAGAAAGCGACTGTGACTTCTCGGTCGCTCTCAGGAAGTATTTGCGCATGAAAAAGGGGTATAACACACCTAAAACCCTTGGTCTCTACCTTACAGTTGTTGTGCGAGTGTTTGAGATGGACTGGATGCTCTCAGGATGACTATGTATGAGCATCTGGGGACCTGAATATTTTGATCTGCTTTTGAACCCTTATTCGTTCTCACAAGCCTGTCTCCCAACATCCAGAGAGACTTAGTCACTCTCTTACCCACTCTGTGCCAGCATCCAGGGACCAAAATTCTCTCTTCTATGCTAGTGTCTGAGATCCAAAAGACCCTAACACAGAGCAAACCTTTCACCTGTGATTTCAGACCCTGTGCAACCGCCTTCCGTTGAACCCGTGTGAGCTAAGACAAAATAGAAGAATAGAAAATGACTTGATAAATGTGTTGAAATGAACTTTAGGTCTCTTCCATTTATATGATTTATTGAGGGTTTACTTGGGGTTAATATTTACCCAAGCAGTTACCCATGTGGTTAGGGCTAACCCATTCCATAATGTATGTATGAATAAAATACTTCAAAACTTAACTTCCTCTTAACCAAATTAGGTGATCTTTAGGTCGATTTTGGTCCTCTCAAAAAGAGGAAATTAATGCAAGTATCATCTCGGGCATCTGAGTTATTAAATGTGGAATTTGATCCTAGTTTAAAAAATTAACACCACATATGATCCAAACATAGATTGGGCTCAATCAAATCTTTCTTTCAACCAAACACCCTCGTGCCATATTCCAAGCATGAATTTGGGACTCACAACAAAACCAACCAGGTCTTCCTCAGGCTTTACCATATATCCTACCATTACCGGTCAAGGGATTTTGTTGTTGCTGCTACAAAATCCTCCAAAATTTTGGCTTACACCCAAATTTTGGAGCCTACTTTGACCTTGCATACTGTCGTCACAAGAATTAAGACTTTTTGCATGTGTTTTCTCTAAGTATTTTTGTCCCATTTGCAAGAAAATCAAAGTGTCATCTTTTGGCATCTGGAGTGTCACACATTGCACAAAAGCCAGTTTTGTTGGTTTTGAGGGGCAATATTTTCATAAATGATTTGTTCTTACCATCTAAACATGTGTCGCACTCATTTCCAAAGTCTCAAGCATTGTCGCACAAGTGTCATCACTTTCATCACAAAATTTATCTTTGGTGTCATACTTGTCATAATTCATCTCAAAGTTGTCACACTAAGGGAAGTTTGTTGTTTAGGTGTTTTGGATGATATATGTTGTTTCGTCAAGTGTTTTAAGTGTGTGATCACAATCATGTTTTTTCATTGTTAACATCGGTGTCATGATTCCCACACTTAGTCAAATCTAGAAAACTTCCCTACCAGTCAACCTAACCTCATCTAGCCTTCTTGAACTACACATTGTGCAGTCTCATACCTTAAGCAACAACCCTGCCTCTTGGCACTATGTAATGCATAGTTCCTGCCTCCCATAACTGCGCACTGCGTATTTTCAGTGCTCAATCATAGCCCCTAAGCTCAAAAATTGTGTAATCCTTCCCTCTAGCTATTACACAACATTTTTTCACTATCCCTGTACTCCCCGTATACGATCCTAGAGGACCTCTACAATGTACCCAACATGCTTTCCCATCATGAAGAAACTCCCAATATGTCCCTCTTCATGGAAAAAATGATTACCCTTTGCATCATTTCCCAAGAATCTTCCTTTTAACCCAATTTACAAGACCAATGTTACTGACCAGTTTCCTCATCGCACCGATTTGCAAAGATTAAAACTAGCCCTCATGCCGTACAGATCGACTGAGCCCTTTTCTAGTCACACCGATACTCTTTTGGAAGATTTTTTAAATAAGGATCTAAAGCTTCCATGTCTAGAAGCTTTGTAATGGAAGTCTGGTAGATGGTTGGGCTGGATAAAGCCGAGGAAGTCAGTTTGGGCTCCTTTCCCCTATTAGGATGGAACAAACTCAAGAGATAAGACCTTGTCCCATGATGAGAGGAACCATCTCCCATCCATCCAAGCTATATAAAACTCTCTTTTTCCCAAGCAAAAGATAGTGGGAGTTTTGGAGTAAGTTTGAATAATCAGCAAGTCATCTATAGCTTGTAGTTTTTTGCCTTCCATTTGATCTCTGCCACATCATCATGACCACTGATCTTATAGATATAACAGATTCCAAACTCTAGAATCATGTCACCGATATGTTCAAGAGTTAGTCCCTCTGCAATTACACTTACTCCTGATTCTCTGTATCATCTGAAATCATTTGCATCCCTTTGTCTTGTGTCGATGATGTGGGATACATCATGACCCTCCTTCGACACGGTCGCTTCCTATTGACTTCAGCTCATTATCTAGGAAGTTGACCAAGAGACACCCTTCCAGTACCTTAGAGCTTGCATTCCCTAATGGCAAGTTCTTCACACTCGACGATAAGCTCACATCATTGGCTTTTGATCGGGTGATTTTCAGATGTTTGGCATCAGTTCCTTTATTCACATTCTGTGAACTATGCTTCTAGTACCTTGAGAGCCATTATCATTATTGGTGGTTTCTCTTGCGCTTGTTAACAGTTCACATCATTGAACAATAATCAAGTGACATCCTAGCATGTTTGACTTCAACACATTCATTCACATGTTAAGTTTTGTACTTTGATCGACCTGTTTGGAGCGCAAGACCTTGGGATAAGATTACACAAGTCCAAGTTGTGAGGCGATGTGACATGATCATGTTGATATACATGTCTCTTTTAGATGGATGGCTGCATCCATAACACGATTCATGTGTCATTATTCAGATTTTTTAGTGATGTATATGTATCTATGCTTGCTTGCAGGTTTTCCGATGACGAACTTAGGTCCCCGCTTCCACTTGTAAAGCATTTCACCCCTCATTATAGTTCGGCCTTCACGCTTTAGGGGGCATTTGTTACACAACATTTTGTCACTGTCACTATACTCCCCATATACGATCCTGGAGGACCTCTATAGTGTACCCGAAATTCTTTCCCATCATGAAGAAGCTCCCAATATGTCCCTCTTCATGAACAAAATGATTCCCCTTTGCATCATTTCCCAAGAATCTTCCTTTTATCCTAGTTTACAAGACTAGCGCTACTAACCAGTTTCCTCCTCGTAACGATGCACAAAGATTAAAACTAGCCCTTGTGCCGTATGGAGTGACTGAGCCCTTTTCTAGTCATGTCGATCCTCTTTTGGAAGGTTTTTTAAATAAGGAGCCGAAGCTTCCATGTCTAGAAGATTCGTAACAAAATTCTGGTAGATGGTTGGGCCAGATAGAGTCGAGGAAGTCAGTTTGGGCTCCTTTCCCCTATTATGATGGAACAACCTCAAGAGATAATACCTTCTCCCATGATGAGAGGAACCATCTCCCATCCATCCAAGCTATATAAACCTCTCTTTTTCCACGCAAAAGTTAGCGGGAATTTTGGAGTAAGTATGAATAATCAGCAAGTCATCTATAGCTTGTATTTTTATAGCGTATGTTTGAGGGAGAATAGTGTGTTTTGGTTTGGTTTGAGACTAGAGGGAAAGAGGCCTTAAAACTTTCCTTATTGAGGCTATCCATGAAGTGCTAGCAGAAGTGTAGGAACCCGGATACATCGAAGGAGACCAACAACGTCAAGGCACTGGTTGTAATCTCTTTCTGATTTATATAAATGAAACTATTGATTGATTTCCTACATGAAGTGTAATTTTACATCTTTATGGCTTAATGTTCCTTGACTTGTTAAGTAGGCTGAATACAATATTGTATGCTATCACATTTGTTGTTGTTGTTCTTTTCTTGTTTCAGGTATTTGAAGGAAGGAAACGGAAGATAGCTGAAGTGAGGAAGCAAGATCATCACCAAGTGAAATAACGTTTTAAGAAGTAGGCCCTCTTAATTGGTTCTATATTAAGGAGATTTTCCATAGATTGTTCGTTTGTGGCTAGACCCACTCTCTCAGGCTAGAGGAATTGTTTGTGTCTACACTTAGAATTTACCTGCACCACACTAGCTAGGCCTGAACTACACATTGCGTAGTCTCAGTCGCCAATCCCGGCCCTTGATCTCCTAAACTATGAAATTGCGCAATCACTTGGCCTCCATATCCTTCTAGCATTGTGCAGCGGGAAAATTTAGTCATCAAGCCCTCAACCTATCTCCTTGAGCTCCCCAACTGTGCAATATTCAAGCCCAATCCAACCTGGATTGTGCATTGCACAATTTCAAGGTTCAGACCTGACCCTTGACTACCTGAGCTATGAAATTGTGCAGTCAGTAAGCCTCCTCCTCAACCTAATACCCATTTCTAACTAAGTCAGTAGATCATCATGCAACATCTTAGACTAGGGTTTTATTGAACTAATGTCATCTTGTCATGAATGAATTGTATATGCAACTACTTTATCATGTTACGAAAAGATGATGATGAAGGAGATGGATAAGAATATCATTCTAGAAGACACCTCTGTAGCTAAAGATGTAATTTGATCAATCAGGAGAAACTAAAGGGATGTCAATTTGCAACCACATCTCAAGACCTAAGAACACTAAAGACTCCTCATCTCTAAAGTCATATGGAGGTGGAAAAGAGATCATTCTCAAGAAGACACAAAACAAGAAGTAGAAAAGAATGGATTGAAATTTCCATGTCATCAGTTTCATGTCACGTCATGAGTAATCATATGCCACATCCGATTTGTGGATTATGTAAATGCTTATTCAAAAATGTATTTTAAAGTGGAAGTCCAAGGGACATGTATAGGATATGAAGAGTCATGTAAAAGTCAAAAATTCATGAGGGTAGTCAAAGAGTCACAAGGGAGGTGAAGGATCACCCCATTGGTTATATATACACCTTCATTGTACAAGAAAACTACTTTTCACCTTGGCTCCTCCCACAATGCATCATAGAGACAAGCTAGTTCTTTGGGGAGCAAGTAGTGGCTCCAACACTCCACTATTGGAGCTAGTGGTGCTTGTTGTATACATGTGTCATGAGACTTTTACTTAATATATGAAGCCTGATGGCCAACATGTTCTTCATGCATGGATTATAAAAATTTATAATATTTTTATGTGAATGTTTATGATCCATGTTTGTTTTCACATGTTCTAAAGTAGTTGAACTATTTCAGCTATTTTAGTGCTTATCATATTTAGAATGTGTTTAAATGGTTGCAATTACCATCGCGTCTTTTTGGACTATTATGATAGATGTTAAATGAATATCTCATGTTTGTGTGTGTCTCTGCTAGAGTGGTACAACTACCTCTCTCTTAGAGGCTCACTTTATTTTTCCTCCATGATAGAAGAACCTCGACACACCTACGAATAAACACTCACTTGATTTTCGAAGGAACATATGCATTCCTCTCTCTTGTTGACATTTAGAGCCAAGGAAAATATTTAAGAAAAAAGTAACCAAGTTGTATTCTAGAAGGGGCTCTTATCCCAAATGGTGTGAGGTCTAATTAGAACCACATATTTGGGAGACCCCTTTGAATGTTGGCAAGTCTAGCACTATCAACATTTCTAGCACTAGAAGGAGGGAAGCTAGATTTGTATGGTTGCTAACTATACCCAGCCTCATCATACTTCTTCTGGTCAAGGCAGTAATATTCCCAGCACCTTCCCTACTCATATTCCTAAAGTTGGAAGATCTTCTCAGCTCAGTATTGGACAAAGTTGTGAAATATCTTACAAGCATATCTGGGCCATCTAACCTATAACCCATCACTTTGTGAAGACTATTGGATTGATCCCTTGAGTACATAATCTTCCTTATTTCCCAAAGAAGAATTCAACCACTCCTACTGGGATAGTGGTCTCTATAATTGAAGATCTGGTTCTCTCCACCCTTAAAGAGTTAGAAGAGACTATTGAAAACACAGAGAAACTAGAGCATCCTCCATATTTTAATGGAGGTGACTGAGACAACATTATACTCTCAAATGAAATTTTCCTGGTGTATGGAAAACAAGACATCCTACCCCCAAACATCTATTTGCATGCCCTTAACCTTTCACAAGAATCCCAAGGCAAGCCATGCTTATTGGTTCAGAGTAGGATATACACCCTTCGCAAGTTGCAGGAAGAAAGACATAAAGCTTCTCTTCATCAAATTCATATCAAGAGGTGGTTTGACAAGAATTCTACACAAAAAAATGAATTCAGTGTGGTTGGTGTAGCCTTGGAGTGGGACAAATCCCATGAAGACAAAGACAAACATACTAAGTTCCAATCCATGTGGATAGGATCATTCATAGTGCATGAGATGCTTAGCCAACACACATATCATATTCAATCTTTAGACGGGAGGATTGACTCTCTTCCTATTAATGACCAAGATTTAAAACAATATTTTCAATGATGGTCTACGGTTGTTTCCTACCCTATGTACATAGTTTGTTTTCTTGTTCCTTTGTTTTGTTTGGTCTTGGGTTTCGATTTCGTTAATGTAAATAAGCATCATATTTGAAGATATTTTTTGGCTTCTTTGTGTGTGGCTAAGTTGAAAAGTAACTTGTGACACTACAACATTTGTCCAACCCTCGGTCCTCCTTTGTTTTGGTTACATCTTTTGGTCAATGATATTCTAACAGAAAATATGATCCCTTCTTAAGAAACGTTTTGTGTTGAACCATGATACCTGTGTCTATTCTGGAAACCTTACGCTTGTACTCGGTTCTTTATGTTTCATTGTTTTCACACTTATTTAATCAAGTAAAAGAGGAAAATGGGAAAAATATAAACAAGAAAACCCAAATAAGAGGTCTTGATATGATTCTCTAAAGGAACAACTTCTTCTGCTCTCAATAAGTAGGAATCCCTCTTCCACCCATGAAATAAATAAGTGCCAATGCACATTCCTATATAAATATATAAATATAGGTGAAAGAAGAGAAAGGCTTCCTGCGCAGATAGGTGAAGCAAGAAACTCCACCGAGCATTGTCTAGACTCGTTGGCAGTGGAGCAATGTTTGTGTTCCTGTAGTGACTCTGCTAGGGTACTATCCAAGTTTGTTGGCAGCAAAGCAACACTAGAGATGAAAAACTATACCTTGAAAATCTAAAGCTCGCAAACTATATTACCCTTCCTTGATTAGAAACATTGTGATATTATTGATCTTATGTTTTTATTCTACCAAGAAGGGAAAGAGGGGATTATTTTTATTCACAAGGTAACTGGGGAAACCAAAGTGATTTTCACTATGAATCAATACTCCCTGAAGAACTAGACCCTGCAAAAAGAATCAACCTAAACAGAGAATCTGGAATTCTATTAGTATGTCACCAAGTGTTGTCGTTGCTACAACACCCTAGAAAATTTTGGCCTACACCCAAATTTTGGAGCATACTTTTACCTTTCATACTATCATAACAAGCATTAGGACTTATTGCATGTGTTTTCTCTAAGTGTTTTTGTCCCATTTGCAAGGAAATCAAAGTGTCGTTTTTTTTGCATGTGGAGTGTCATATGTTGCACAAAATCTAGTTTTAGTGGTTTGGAGGGGTAATATTTACGTAAATGAGTTGGTCTTACCATGTAAACATGTGTTGCAATCATTTCCAAAGTTTGAAGCATTATCGCACAAGTGTCTTCATGGTCATCGCAAAGTGTATCTTTGGTGTTGCACTTGTCGTAAGTCATTGCAAAGTTGTTGCACTGAGGGAAGTATCTTGTTCAAGTGATCTGGATGATCTATGTTGTGTCATAAAGTGTTCTAAGTGTGTGATCACAATCAAGCTTTGTCATTGTTCACATCAGCTTCATGATTCCCAAATTTAGTCAAATCTCGAAAACTTTCTAACCAAACAACCCAGCCTCATCCAGCCTTCTAGAACTGCACATTGCACAATCTTGGCCCTCACGCAGCAACTGTG
Organism: Pinus tabuliformis; assembly: GCA_031772625.1. Classification (NCBI taxonomy): domain Eukaryota; kingdom Viridiplantae; phylum Streptophyta; class Pinopsida; order Pinales; family Pinaceae; genus Pinus; species Pinus tabuliformis. Next base: position 1,217,278,305 of record CM062816.1, read on the forward strand.
TCTCTTGGAACTTGTAACACCCTCCTCCCACATCTACCAAAGTAACCAGAGAACTTGGGTAAAGATGTGAAGAGAGGCTACTATGATTAGTTCCAACCTCCTATGTGACCTTAAGGAAGTGGAATTGACAGAAACACAACATACAAGCCTTCCACATCATCTACAAGACTCCCATGAACCATCCCAACCACTCAAGTAGCTATCCCGTAGGTCCCACTAAGGTTTTAGACCACTTGACCCCCAAACGCTCCCATGATATGGACCTACCAACATCCAGGAGGCTCTAGAAACTTTCATGCCAAAGCATGCTAGTGTCTAGGGACTATTTTCCCAGTGTTGTTCCAGTGTCCCTAGGATTTGAGCCACTTCTACAAGCCCAAAGCCTAGGTAACTGCCCAGAATTGAATGACACCTTCATAACATAAAGATAACAAGGATACAATGACACAAATGCAATACTTGAACAAGACCTTAAACAAACCCCTAATAGCCATGATAGACATTTCGTCAAACATATCACAAATATGTAATCTATAGGTGTAAACAACATATATAAGCATAGGGGTCTCTTACTTATCTGAGAATTGTTATGAAGCAATTTTCCCTTATATCATTTACTGCATTATCATCGATTAGTTCATAGATATAATGCTCATTCATTTACAAGTAAAAATGATGAGATCCATACATAGCCACTATCATAAAACATATACGCATAATAGTAATAGAAATACGAAGGAAATCACTGCCATATGATCCACATATAAATCAATATAATCCTCATAGAAATACAAGGAGAAATAACCACATATTGTTAATGCAAAATCCAATCCTGGTATGGGACTACCACGTTCCACACGACCATAGAATGGTTGAGCCAAATCTCTCTTCATCCATTCAATGCCATGCCATATTCCAAGCATTAATGTGGGACTCAAATCAAAAGAACCAACCAGAGCATCCTGAGGCTAAACCACCTCACCCTCATCAACAAAAACTAGGCTTTACCGTAATCCATCCCAGATCACTAGGCCAACATAATAAACATAATAATAGGCTTTACCATGATCTCCACCAGATCACTAGGCCAAACAAGCATGGATTCCACCGGTTCTCTCCACCTAGGCCTTAAGGAATTTTCTTGTCTCCTAGTCTCTCAGGCTTTACCGTAATCCACACCATATCACTAGGCCCTAAACCGAGACCCACTCTCTAGGATTTACCACATATCCCAACATTGGATTACTGGGCCCAAAGGAGAGAAACCCACCTCTTGGATTTACCATATATCCTATCATTCACCAAGAACGGTTCCTAGGCCCATAGAGGCAACATAATTATGGCTTCACTACAACCCACAGTCTAGATCAGGGGTTTCTAGGCCAGTGGATTTACCGTGATCCAGAGTTTGTTTTAGGGACTAGAAGGCCATGTGCTCTATCATTTGGAGATCCACCTCACTCATATTTGAATCCATCTGACGATCCAGCTCAACCAAAACATGAGAACCCCATCACACCATGGTTATCCAGAAATGGAAAGGCTAGGCTGAAAACACTGTCACACCCGGAAAAACCCATGCTATAACAACAAAAGAACCACATGCAATACCATGCATGCCAAATATAGAAAGGAAAAATACACATGCAAATCGATACCTACAAATAATACTATTGTAGATGCTTGATCCTTCTCTTCCTTGCCTGCTCCTTCATTCCTCTTACCTTCTTTGTCTTTCTTGATCTAATGCCAAAATGCTCCAGGAAAATTGTAAGTGTCCAAGAGTGAAAGAGAGAGAGAGAATACTGAGAGAGCTTCAAAACTAAACTAACAAAAGGTTACAAACTGATCCTTACAAGCCTTTTTATCAATTAGGCCTCTATTCTATTCATTTTGCATTATTTTCCTTCATTTTTCTCCTCACATGCAACTTGTGATTTTTCACCTTCCTTTTCTCCTAATTTCCATTATTTTCATAAATAAATGTGCCAAAAATGCCATTATTTCTTACCAAAGCCTTTTCCTTTGCCAATTTCCTTAGCCATAATAAATTGTTGACAGTGTTGGACTCACCAACATTCAAGGGGATCTCCTTGGTAAGAATTCCCAACTAGACCTCAGACCATTTAGAGTAGGAGTCCCAGCAGTGGGTGGTAATCTAGTGCCTTGACTACGGTAGTGCGCAAAGGTAAGTATGATGACTTTGGTTGGAATCAAGTGTGTGACCTTCCAGTGAGTCAAGTGAGAGGCATGGGGGTTCTAACACACAGAGTGGAAAAGGAAGCATGTCCCTTAGAAGCTTGTAATAGTATGTAGCCTGAAAGGAACACGCAAGCGGAATGACATCACAAGCTAGAAGCATAATAGTTCACAAACCAAAGTGATGGGTTAATCCAACAACACGCCTTCAATAAGATTCATACAATTGCATAAAAAAAAGATTCATAAGAAAATGTGTATGTTAAACAACATACATTTCTAAAGTAACCAGAATAGTCGAACTATAATAACAACATATGCATGAAAACATGTTGGCTCAGTTATATTATTATTAAGTGAAAGTTCCATCCATCCATACACCATTGATATTCACTAGCCCCAATAGTGGAACATTACAATCAACACCACCTGCTCCTCTAAAAACGTATACTCACTCTACATCATGGAGAAGCCAAGGCTCACTACAATACCCCCAAGCCTTCTCTAATCCTAAACCTAGCCAAAAGCTTGGCTCCTCAAAAGCCCATTCTATGAGTTATGAGGTTCTATTTATAACAAAGGGCGAGGTGAACCTTGAAATTTCCCTTTGAATCTTTGACTACCGTTATGACTCTTCAACTCCTTTACAAATAACTCTTTATAGTACATAGTGAATATTCACATTCCACTAATGACACTTGGAATTTCACATACAAATATATTTACAAATAAGATACATTTTCCACATATACACATGTGGCACAAAATAGGCTAGAGTCAGCCCAATAAGAAAAACACTATGACTCAAAACCTTAGGGAAATACCATCTCAGTGACATCCTCTTGATGATCTTCGGTAACAAACTAATACCAAGCTTGGTACTGTGCTATGGTGTCCCCATATTATTTGGTGATGTCTTTCTAGAAACAAACTCTTGCCCCCATGGCTTCTGGGTATATGGTCCTAGAACCTTTGTCTAACTCATATTGAAGCATGCACAACATTTTCCTGAGTATGGCAGGACTGCCAATTTACCTCTTAATGTTTTATGCACTCAGTTGCAAGTCATCACTGGTGGCCTCTCGCATTAACTGCTCCATGTACCTGTTGACCTCCAACCATACTTGGCTTTTCTCAATGGCTTGGGAAAGGGAACCAATTGAAGGGATCCTATGTGTCCTCACCATGACATCCAGATCCTTAAACAACTGTGCATAGGAAGCTTGTATGCTATTGGAGAAAAGAGGGAGTTGCTCATAGTTCCAGATCAACATCTAGATCTGTGTTTTGTCTAGCTCTTCTTGCAGCTTCATTATCTTATATAGGTAAAGTGGGGTTCTATTGTATTTCACTCTCCATTCTTGTATGTGTGCAATAGAAACATATATGTCCTTGAGAGTTTGGATAATATTTATGCGCCGCTACTGAAAACCATATAGATGGACAACTCCCTTGTGCACGGTGACAAATCCATCATAAAGTTTCCGCATGGTAGTCTCAAGAGTTGATACTTCAACAAGTATCAGTTTCCTCATCTTTGCCATAGTGGATCCTATGGAGTGTTCTAACATCTGCCTAGTTGCTTGCAAGTCCTTTTCCATCTTATGATTCTCTACTAACAATAACTTGACATTCGAGCTTGTCACTTCTACATAAGCCTTAGTGGCATCGGCCATGGTAGTTGGATGCTTTCTAACTTCTCACGTTATCACCCTTTCCTTCATAAATACAGGTGATGCATGACCATCTGGGAAATGATTTCTTTGCACTTGTACAATATTTTGTTGCAACTCATCAAAGGATATATTGTACACATCCATCACCAAATCATCATCAAGGAGAAAAACCTCTCCTTTCTCGCTCGGGACTAGTTTTTATATTAGAGGTGGTGGAGACTGCAGGGTGACCTCAGATGCTATCGGCATGAGGTTGGTATCTTGGTCATGTGGATACTGTACCAACTCTATGTCCATCTCTTCAACCATTTTCTTAAACTGCTGAGCAAGTTCTTAATCATGCATCTGTTCACCCTCTTCTTCATCTACTGGTTATTCTGTTTCCTCAACCTATATGAGTGTAGTTTTATCTATGATCATGCCTTACCCTTATTCTTGTTCTTGTTTATGCTTCTGTTCCCTCTCTCTCCTTCTCAACTCTTATTCCTCTTTCAAATTCTTCTTTGTTTTCTACAACTTCCTTTCTACTTCCTCCAACCTTTTCTTTTATTTCTTCCTTCACTCTACTCTATTTATGCAATATTGCCTCTTCGCCTCCACTACCAAAGGTGATTTATCAATGAGAGGATATTCTTTGAACTTATAGCTTTGCTTAGCCTCTGGGTTGTCGGCAATCTTCCTCTTGTCTTTGTCTTGTGCCAGTGTTTTTCTTATTGTTTTTGTTGTTGTTGCTTCCTGCGGTGTTGATGATTGCAAAGAATCTTTCCATTTTACAACCATTCTCATTAGTTCATTGTGCTTGGAGGAGTTGTAATGGTACCTCCAAGGATCTTCCTCCTCCCAATGAAATGTCTTGTAGATCCAGGAATAATACACCTTTGCACAATGGTTATTGCATATACATTAGGGATCATATAGTTTGTAGTCTTTGTCAAACTCAAACTTTTCTAAGTCCTTGGCCTTGGCATCTGCATCCTTCAAACTCTAGATATCGTATAATCCAATATGCAAAGGAAGAGAAATCCATGGTGCCTTCTTCCTCCTATGCAACCCTGCTGATAACCCTATGTATATATGATATTCAACCTCTTACATGACCAATTTATTCGTGGCAAACCTTAGTATCACATGCGGAGGCTTCTCTTTGCCAAACATCCTGATGAAGGTGTTGTCGGGTGAGGCATACCAATTTGCAATGTTAAGTAATGCCTCCATCGTTTCTTGAGACATGCAAGTGGACCCTGCTTAAAGATCAACTTGTAAACCAGGATGATGAAATGGCCATATAGCCTCGCCATGACTCCTCGGTAGTTGAACTTAGAAAGCAACTTGCAATAAATATTCATGACAATATCTGATGGTGTCCATGTCGAACCCATGCCAGGAAACTGATGTTGGGCACATATTGCATCAAGTAGGTACGTGGACATATAGAATCTCACTTGCTCATACTTGAGTAGGTTTCGGGCATTAGTCACATGTACTTTTAGCTAAAGAGCCAACAAATTCGACCAGTTGAATGATTTTCTGTCATTCACCAAATGGTCCAACATAACCACCCAATTATGTGGAAAGGTCTTTGTGCTCTCTTGACCGTACAATTAGCATGCAAAGATGATCAAGAGTTGCTAGGCCTTTCTGAGTGACATAGTCTTGTAAACATCATTGGGTGTTGATCTGAACTTTGATGGATCTTTCGCCCAGTGCTTTATGATGTCTCTAATGTTTACATTGTTGTGGGTGGCATATGAAAGTGCATCCATGCGGTTCACATGTTGTGGTAATTGATACATCTGATGATAGTTTTCCGTCCTGAAGGTAGCAAGTTGTGTTCCACTGGCACTACTCAATGCCATTGTCTCGAGATCAGTATGTGAGACAATCCAATGAATGATGTCTGCACATGGGAAGGAGGGGTACCTGCATGCAACCTTATATAATCCTGACGGGGGATGTTGGCATAGACTTGCAGATCTTCTAGATCTTCCACAAAGATATCCTTGACTTCCTGCCATGTTATCTTCATGATATGAAAATGGGGCACTAAAGGCTTCTTGTCAAGCTTACAATAACCTCTCCCACTTCCAAAGCTTAAATATTCCCAAGACCTTATGATTAACCAATTGTAGAATTAAAAAGTGCTTGAAATAGGTGTATGCTTGTGTTTGTTTTTAATTGTTAAGTGCTTTAAGTTATGTTGCTTATGTTGATATTTAAATACATGTGACAGTAAGTAAAGCAGCAAATAAACAAACACACATAATAGCAATATAATATGGAGTTCACCCAAACCTCTTGGGCTACGTCTCCTTGAGCTCTAGTCAACTCAACTAGGCTCTCTGGGATTATGGCATCAATTCTTTTACAAGCTCCACACTCAACTCCATTGGTTTACATAGAAACAATGGGCTTAGAATACCATCTTATCCCACTGGCTGTCCATACTTCTGTAGACAGATCTAGGCTTCTCTGGACTAGATTCCTTCAATCAGCGCTCTGAGCGATCTTGCTCTAGCTTGCACCAACTCCCTCAGAATTCTCTCACTATCTCTGGAATGCCTTCTTCTATCTTTAGCACACTTTGGACACTAGCAACAACTGGATCATTTGATCTCTTTGCTATTCTTGGCTCTGGCTCTGGCTTTGGCTCTAGCTCTGGCTCTTCGGCTCTGGCTCTGGCTCTGGCCCTGGCTCTTTGGCTCTCTGAGCTTCTCCCAGCCTTTGCGTGCCTTTGTAGTTCGCTTGGCTTACAGGCGACTCTCAGCAACCTTCCAACGACCTTTTTTAGTCCTCTAGCTCCCCTGGTCAATCGTGCTCTCTCTGTTTTTATCATGCATCGGTTACAGTCCTCCATCATTGAAGAACCCGACTATTTCCAAAAAAGAATCAGTTTCCTATTGCAATGAATCAGTGGGCATAGGGAAACCCAACCATTCAGCCTTCCTCTTGCGGAAATAGCCCAATAATGCAATACACAGGAAAAATGACGAAAACACATGATTGGAGCATTTTATCTGGCTTCAAAATGCATTCAATTGCATCTATAAACCCATCGGGTCTGCCATTACATCGCAAATCATAATTACATGGCGTGTTGACCAAAAACCCAATAAACGAGAAACACATAGAAATATCAAATTTCCAGATTTCAAAACTTATGAAATTGGGTCTATAATCCCTATCGAGTCTGCCTTCTATTGGCATATCGTTATCACAAATCGCATGGTGCATTGGCCTTTGTATCGGGGATCACCAATCGTCGATCGTCGATCAAATCTGGACCGTTGATCTTGCTCCTCGATCGGAAGATCGATATCGCATATTGCTATCGGCATATCGCATTGGTAATGACCCTTTGGTATCAGGGATTCGCCAATCTCCCAATCACCAATTAAATCTGGATCGTTGATCTGACTCCTCAATCGGATAGTCAATATCGCATATCACTATTAGAATATCGCATTGGTAACAGCTCGAGGGTTCTTTCCTTTCACTGTGGACTGTGCCGACCTGATCTGCTGATCCGATCATCGACAATTGCAATGTCACATAATCGCAATCGCCAAGTCTGGGGTCCCAATATCAGTCGAAGGCCTACCTCCAATGCGATAAGTTAGAAGTCGTAATCGGGGTTCCTTCCACCCTTGCCTTAGGTTCACCCCTTTGCACATTTGCGATGCGATTTCCTTAAGGAGCCTTTTATGCCATTTTTATAAGAAATTCCTCCTTTTTCAAAGGACAAGGAAATCTTCTTTCTGCGATAACTTGTTCATCTGAAGTCCATTTTATCCCATTCAAATTGTAGTAGATTCAGAGTGAAAAGATCTATGCAATGGGACTATTTCCAAGAGCAGCACTTGACTTTCATTTTCCTATATGAGGAACACTTTAGACTTATAAGTCTATCCAAGATCCATTTTGGATCACTTCATGTCCTTCTCTATGAACAACTATATGTTTATATAAATTGGTAAGCTCACTGACACTTATTCAATTACATCCCTAGTGTTTCTCTCGATAGTATGCTTTGATGTAAATTTCTTGGAAGCCATGTTACCTATACTGTTGAAGAGTTTCTCAACGACTACTGCACTTGGAGACACAAAGGATACTCATGGCATGAAAATATTAGCTTGAAATCAAAAGCACTTTAAGAATAGACCAAGAAAAAAACTGGACAACTCCTGGGAAGGATTGTGTCATTTTGGATCTCTGAGGTGACTGATAGTTAGTTGGATCTACACATTGCGTAGTCCCAGCTTCTAGTGGGGAGGTGATGCTGACTGGAACTGCACAATGCGTATTTCAATCTGGCTTGAGCTAGCTGGGACTATGCATTGCGCAATCATAGTGGTAAAGGCTTTGGGAATAGCTCATGGAACTGTGTAGTGCACAATTGGATCCAGGCCTTGGCAATGTCTGTGCAATTCCTAGGGCCTAAGAAAAGCCTTGAGATCTAGAAATGTGCAGTGCATGCTAGGAAGAGCTAGATCTGGGCCAAGGAAGCCTAGATCTGCCCAAGGGAAACATGAAAACAAGCATATCTAAAAGTGTAAGTGATCATCAGTACAAATATGATTGTATGATGATGCATGCAATCCGTTGATGATGTTGGACCCACCAACATGTTAGGGGATCTCCCCCGTAAGAAGTCCCAATTAGACCTCAGACCATTTGGTGTAGGAGTCCCCGCAATGGTCGTACGGTATTGTTATAGACATTTTTGGGCCCTACAATCCCAAGCATGAAATGTCCATAAATCAAGGGCTCCTAAGTACCTAAAAGTGTTGTTCTAACCCCTAAAGGAACAAGGTCAACAGATTACATCTTCTCCCAGAAGTTCTCCATGAAAAACTGCTTAGAATTGGTCAAAACAGGATCATTTCAGCTGCTCCACTGGCCAAGTGCATTGTATCTCACCTAAATACAATGTGTGGGTGTGTTTAATTTCAAAAATCCCTTCTATGGGGTGCGATGGGCGAGAAATGACAAATGGCAGTGTCATTCCGCGAGGTGGAGAGGCAATGGAAGCTTCCAAAATCTTCTCCTGTGACACTTGCCTCACTGAATTCGACCAAAGGATGAGTAAGAGATCATCAATCTCCAAGTGGAAGCAAGGACTATCAGAGGGAAGACACTAATCAAATCATGAGCTGACTCATCTCCATTACAGATAACTATATATGGATCCCTCATCCCAGAGATCCAGAGGCTGGAATTTTGCATATTGTAAGGAATTGTTGTTGGTTTCTTGAGACAAACATCAGACTGTTGGGTGATCTAAGCTTTGTTTGAGGTGAAGAGGGGCTTTTTAGCTGGGAGGTTGATGCTAGGTCAGAACAACTGGTTGTAACTCCTCTTGGCTCTTTGTTTATCAATAAAAGCTATTCAAGTTTTCCTCCATGCTCTTGTGTCATTGATGTTTGGTACATTTGTATGGTCAATTTACATCTGATCCTAGATTGTTTATGATTATAGATCCATGTCTTTGTATAGTGCTATGATACTGTGATCTTACAGGTACTTTGTGAAGCTGGGCATGCAAGGGAGCAGCTAGCCAAAGACTATCAAAGAAGAGAGGAATCAAATTAGGAGATTAGCGCAAGACAGAGGTTGGTCTTTCTGTTCCTCTCTATCTATAATTCATAAAGGAAAAACGAAAGTAGCTTTTCTCTGTTTGTTTCTAAGGCAGCTGTCACACCTTAGTGGGATAGAGTAGTTCTATATAGACACTTTTCCCTGTAACAAAATGGCGACTCCGCTGGGGAAGTATTAGTTTGTTTGTTTATCATTCTTTGTTGTCTGTTTCATAAACTTACAGGTAGTATTCGAACTGCATTTGCCATAGCAAATGCAAAGTAGATAACTGCTACTTCAATCCATCTATTGGATCTGTTTATGATTTAAACAACTGATTCACAAACTATCTAATTGCCCTTGTGATAGCTCTTAGATCCTCCTTAGATCTACCCCTGATTGTTGCATTACTGATTGCTTTTTGCTCGACCAAAACCCAAGAAATGAACTGCAAACTGTGACCCGGAATCCAAACAGAGTCTCGTTTCTGGCCCAGCGCAGGTACTGTTCAGAGAATCTGAACTTCAGCGCACTTCCCAAGTGGACAAGCTGTGCTGCATTTCAAATTCTTTGTGTTATAGGTGCGCTGATCAGGCTAGGCTCTGTGAAGTTTTGGTTTCTGTGATTCATTCTTTCCAGTTCTATTCCTGAATTTTACTACCTGTGATCAGTATATGCCTATTTGAAACCCCTTTTCCTTGTTGTTATTATGTCTCCTTTGTACAAAATAACTGCAGATGTTTTTGTGTGTTTGTTGAGTCATTTTCAGTTCTCCTTTGCAAAAGTAGCATAATCGTACTGTTGTCCTTTGATTTGAAACTGTCGCAAGTGTCGATTTCAATCGTAGGAAAGAGTTTGATTGCTATTGATGGTAGATTATCCTGTTACTATTGCTTTTGGTCTAAATTTGTGATTTTCTAGTGTCAAGAACAAGTATTCATTTCAAAATCATAAGGTGTTGTGATCGTCTCCATTTTTTATTTCGAAAGGAAACTTGTTGATATTTGTCGCTTGAAAAGAAATTCAGATTTGTGCATCAACTTTCTTTTTAGCATTCATATACTAAGAAAGTCAAAAAACAAATACATGCATGTGCATTTGCATATAGACAGTCTGATTGGCTTGATTTAGGAAAGTGCATTTAGAGTGTGCTCTTTGCTCTTTGTGAAAAGATTCTATCTTTCTTTCCTTAGTAGCTAGGATTTTCATTGCACAAAGAAGATAAAAAGTTTGTTTATCATCTTAGATTGCATTTTAGGAATTACATCTACATCTCATGGTGAACCTGAAAGGAAAACTTCATAAACAATATCAACTTAAAATGAATTCAATGAATCTAACAACGCTTTGGAACTTAACACACAACATTTAGAAGTCTAGGCTAGAGACGTATTCCGGCATCGTAAAGCCTGGTAACTGTTGTTCTCACTGATGGTTGGGTGATTCCTCCGCTTTGAAACGATAAGTGCCAGTACGGACTTGTGCTCCCACGTACCATCGAGTATATTTTGGGAGACCCCAATAGGCTTAATCCTTTATCCATAGGAAGCCGTGTTTGCCGCCCTATCGATCACAATGCACTGAACAACATTCGGGAAGATTGACTGCCGTACTGTAAAAAGTATTCTGCAGTTTTGCGATTGGTTTGGTAATCCCTCTACCTAGATTTCCAGAGCAGTCCCTTTCATTCCTTTTCAGACTCCTTAATAGAAAAGGTCCATCTGAGCACTTGTCACTTCAGCCTCATTAAAAATCGAAGGTGACTAGAGTCATCTTTTGTTTTTTCTCGACTCTTAAAAACTGAAAAAACAAGTTGTGTCAAAGCGTCTAAAATTTATTTTAAATGGAATATTCATTACCCTTTCCTACGTTGATCTTGGGTTGAGAAAATGGAATCCACCAACCAAGGAATTCCCCTTGGAGGAAATCCTAGTCCCTTCTCCTCTTGGGGAGATGTTGGTGCACCCCATATGGCCACATTGTTGCTTCCAGGACTGACAATTGGTTTGCCTGTATGGCTCTTCTCAACCTCTGTCGTTCAGAACACCGCAATTCCTGAACAATCAAATCAGCAACTAGACGAGTCCAGAGTTACCCACCAACCTTTGACTTCCTCTAATTCTTCCTCTCCTCCTTCCTCTTCGCTTGATGGGCCTGGTAAAGCCAAAAGTCAAGTACCCGAGAAGAAGAAGGAAAAGAAGAAGAAAGAGAAGAAGAAGAAGGAGCCAAAAGCGAATGGGGGAAAACGAGCATCGTCTAGCGAAAATCCACACACTGCACCGACCAGGCTTAAATCACCATGTGTCATTTGCAAACGAGACCACTATCACAGAGATTGTCCTTGCATCCCTCGAATCTTAAGGGACTGGTCTCCTCGTTTGCACAACCCGGTGTCATCAACCTCTGATGATCATGTTGAAAACACACCGTCAACTAGTGAAAGTGAAGCCCAAGGACAAAAAGGAAAATATAGATTTCCTTGTCAACTGTGCGAAGGTGATCATGCCGTCCACCGTTGTCCCTTATTAGACAAAGCTAAAAGAGTTTTGGACGATCGTCCGGTTTCACCGTTACGACTTCCTCCTGGATATAAAAAACTCTTGTCGAGTCCGTCACTAGTTGAAAATCTGGCTGGCCTGCTCAAGTGGTCGGCTGAAGCATCTATCAATGAAGACAAACCATCTGAATCCATACCAGATGAAAGTAAAAAGGTCGAGGTGGCAGTTGACCCGGTCTTGCCTTCAGAGGTTCTATCTTCAGATGATACAGTCACAGAAGAGAACCAGGATGACACCGTCCAAATTCTTTTCATAAGCACAGACTCCAACGAACATGGGGGAAATTTACCCATTCCTTTACCGCAGGAAGGAAGTTCGTCAGAGTCGTACCCGACCGTCTATTCGGTCCCACCTCCAAGCAACCTAGTTGTCTCCTTCGCCTGGAATCAACTAGGCAGACCCTGTTTACCAGCTAGTGTACCATTCCGAATTATTGTTCAAATATATAGAATGGTTATGGTTGGTACCATCATAGATGAGGGGGATTCTGTGAGTATCCTTTCCTCAACTGCTTGGAAAGCGCTTGATTCGCCATCGCTTTTGCCTGAGATGAGAAATCTAACAGGCTTTGATAAAGGAACCAACCAACCGTTAGGGATCCTTCCCAATGTGCCCATAACATTGAGAGGGAAAACCGTTCACATGAACATAATGGTAGTTCAAGGACCCCTGGATTACAATCTACTCCTTGGACGAGACTATGTTTATTGCATGGGAGCAGTTGTCTCCTCACTCTTTAGAGTAATGTGTTTTCCACACGAAGGAAGAGTGGTCAAGCTCGTAGACCAACTTTCATTTCCCAGATCATACAGAGCAAATAGTCATATACCATCCCTGAATGGTCTTTTCACACAAGAAATGTCTCAATCCCCAGTCGGTCCACCCGATGAGCGCGAGTGATTTGGGGGGACATGACTGAAACCCAGGGGGCATGCACCCTGGTCTGCTTCGGCAGGAAAACTTCGGGTATAGGGTAGGTTTCCGCAAGAGAATATGACTAGTCTGTACTCCTGTCTGTGATTGGAAGAGGGGGTTATTCTAGAACAAGATTCTCTTGTTAAAGTTACGTGAGTGGAGTAGCCTCCTTCACTCACCTTTGTCTATTTTGGTAAACATCACCGAAGAAGTGTTTTGTTTGTGCTGTGAATAAAACAATCTTTGGGTAACCTATAAGAGGTAGGCCTCTCATGGTAAAACAAATGTTTTAACGGAATAAAGAAGGGGTAACCTTGAAATTCTGTTTTATACCTGGGGGCATGCAAGCCTTTTGGCGTGCAAGTGAAGAGCGACTATTTATTTTTTAAATTTGTAGGTCCTCTAACCCTTTAAACTCATAGGATTGGTCATTTCCTAACTTGCATAAAGAAAGGATGTGGGGTAAAACTCTAAAATTTACCGTTTTATATGAGACATTCTTATCACACGACTGGATTAATCGAGCAGTTTTAGCACATAGTTCAAGCTCGTTAAAAAATAAACATAAGCCATGAGAAAATGTTTCCCCCCGCGTTTAAGCTCGTTAAAAAATGAACTATTCCCCGGTAAATAACCATCGTGAATGTAGTACTTCAGCCATTAAAGCCTTGGTCGTGTTTGCACCGTCACCTCCACTTTTGCATTGGCCGATCATTCACCTCCATTTGATTGTTTACCCATTTTGAGGAACAGCTGCGAAGAGTGATCTCACTAGCCATCCTTGTAACACTGTCGTGATTGGAAAATTCCAAACCTTACCTGGAATCAGTTGCTATCCATTTTATCACTCGTTCCTCAAAAGACGAGTCTCCTTTAAGCTCTTTTCAACTGACTCGTAAAATATGAAAATATTGCCGAGCCATTGGCCTCTCCAGCTCATTAAAGGGACATGAAGTGCTATCCCTCCTCTAAATTTTAATCTTTTTGGACCTGAGGGATTATTACACAAAAAGATCGAGCGCTTTTTTTGTTCGGCTCATTAAAAGTATCGAAAATTCATCCCTTCTGTATTGTTTTATACTTTTTCAGACTTAAGGGATTAGATGACGAAAAAGGAATTTTGGAGTTACCTTTACGTTCCTTTTCAGACTCTCTAAAATTGAAAAGGACCGAGTTATCTTTGTCGTTAAACTCGTTAAAAGTTTAATAGCGACAAACTTGTCTATAGACAAGAACGAGTTTCACTATCGCTAGGCTCGTTAAAACATAGCGATGGGTTTGCCCGAAGGGAAAATTATAGAACAAGCATATGTTATCCTCCTCAAGCTTGACAAAAATAAAGAGGTACTGGTCAGCAATGACTGGGGAAAATTGGGAAGAAAACTTGAAGAAACTTTGTTGGTAGCAAGTCGCTCTTGAACATGACACTTCCACTCCGTGTCCGAGTCAGGTTGGGTTGTTTCATTCACCGGTCACATCACCATGGTCCCATCATACCATCCACATTTGGGGTTAATGCTACCAATCCATCACATCAGTGTCACCAATATGTTCAAGAGAAGTCATTCAGAGAATTCACCTGTGTCTCACCCACTACCATACATTTATACTCCATTCTTTCATGACCGCCACCCTGAACCTTATATCACCAGATCGTTTTCACCTCCATTAAAATCATTTGCTCCGTTCCATGTCATTGATGTGGGATTCATTAAGGCCCTCCTGTGACGGATCACTTCTTGTCGACATCAGCTGATTATCCAAGAAGTTGATCTAGGAACACCCCATTCAGTACTTTGAAGCTTGCATGCCTCAATGGCAAGTTCCTCACTTCCGGCGACAGGTTTACATCAATGGCCTTCGACCGAAAGATTTTGCGTGGTGTTCGACACCAAGTCCTTTATTCACACCACATGAATTGTACTGCAGTACCTTGAGGGTCATTATCATTATCGGTGATTCCTCTCGCGCTTGTTAACAGTTTACATCATTGGCTGGTAATCAAGCGATGTCTTTCCATGTTCAACTTCAGAACATTTCTCACATGGATCGACTTGTACTTCAAGTGAAGATTGAACGATATTGAAGACCCCGGATCTAGTTTCATCCATCCGGGCTGCGATATATATTCAGGGAAATAAAGACATCAAATGTACATCATTGCCACACAGATAATCATCCAATCAAAAGGATGATGGCTCTATCGGAATCATCAGTCTACACTCAGACGATTGTCTGTCCTATGTACATGAAAATGAATTTATAAAGCTGAGCATGGGAATGCCTGCCTCAGCTAGATCATGAAAATATTATGAAGATAATGTATTGTATTGTATCTTATTACAGGTCTCCTCCCAGCTTGAAAGAACTTCGGATCTTCATAATAAAGCATTTCACCCGACATCAAAAGAGTAATGACCTCATGCTTTATGGGGCAACT
Source organism: Pinus tabuliformis (assembly GCA_031772625.1). Lineage (NCBI taxonomy): Eukaryota > Viridiplantae > Streptophyta > Pinopsida > Pinales > Pinaceae > Pinus > Pinus tabuliformis. The sequence goes on from CM062816.1 coordinate 1,217,293,670, forward strand.
TTTATAGACAGTTTTGGGCCCTACAACCCCAAGCATGAAATGTCCATAAATCAAGGGCTCCTAAGTCCCTAAAAGTGTTGTTCTAACCCCTAAAGGAACAATGTCAACAGATTACAACTTCTCCCAGAAGTTCTCCATGAAAAACTGCTCAGAATTGGTCAAAACAGGATCATTTCAGCTACTACACTGGCCAAGTGTGTTGCATCTCACCTAAATACACTATGTGGGTGCGTTTCATTTCAAAAATCCCTTCTATGGGGTGCGATGGGCGAGAAATGACAAATGGCAGTGTCATTCCGCGAGGTGGAGAGGCAACGGAAGCTTCCAGAATCTTCTCCTGTGACACTTGCCTCACTGAATTCGACCAAAGGATGAGTAAGAGATCATCAATCTCCAAGTGGAAGTAAGAACTATCAGAGGGAAGGCACTAATCAAATCATGAGCTGACTCATCTCCATTACAGATATCTATATATGGATCCCTCATCCCAGAGATCCAGAGGCTGGAATTTTGCATATTGTAAGGAATTGTTGTTGGTTTCTTAAGACAAACATCAGATTGTTGGGTGATCTAAGCTTTGTTTGAGGTGAAGAGGGGCTTCTTTGCTGGGAGGTTGATGTTGGGTCAGAACAACTGGTTGTAACTCCTCTTGGCTCTTTCTTGTTTATCAATAAAAGCTATTCAAGTTTTCCTCCATGCTCTTGTATCATTGATGTTTGCTGCATTTGTATGGTCAATTTACATCTGATCCTAGATTGTTTATGATTATAGATCCATGTCTTTTTATAGTGCTATGCTACTGTGATCTTACAGGTACTTTGTGAAGCTGGGCGTGCAAGGGAGCAGGTAGCTAAAGACTATCAAGGAAGAGAGGAATCAAATCAGGAGATTAGCGCAAGACAGAGGTTGGTCTTCTTGTTCCTCTCTATTTATAGTTCATAAAGGAAAAACGAAAGTAGATTTTCTCTGTTTGTTTCTAAGGCAGCTGTTACACCTTAGTGGGATAGATCAGTTCTATATAGACACTTTTCCATGTAACAGGTATTGCCTTGACCGCAATTTTGCACGGAGGCAAGTAAGATAACTCTGTTGGTAGCAAGGATGCGACATATGTAGTGAGCCAAGGAAGGTGCATGAGAGGTTCTAACACATAGGGGTTGAGATGAGATCGCCCCTTGGAAACCTGTGATAGCACGAAGTTAAGAAAGGAACACATGAGCAAAGATGTATCGCAACATGGAAGGAAAGTTAGCTAGCAATCCAAATGATGGCTAAACCAATATCACATTTTAGAATCTATACATGCATGCGTAAGAAAATAGATACATATATCATTTAGAGTAAACGAGATAGAATACAATACAATATAACATATGCATGAAACATGTTGCCTCTTGTTATATTAAGAAGTGTAAGTTCCGTTCATACAATACAATACAGCATATGCATGAAACGTGTTGGCTCTTGTTATATTAAGAAGTGTAAGTTCCAGTCATACAATACATGCATGTCCAACCACTAGTTCCGACAATGGAACATTACAACCACAACCACTTGCTCCTCTAAAGAGATGTACTAGCTCTACGTAGTGGAGAAACCAACGCTTGTTACAATACTATCCAATCTATCTCCAAGATAGTCTTATCAGAAGCTTCGCTGGCCAAAAGCCTTTAAAATGAGTTATGCGGGACTATTTATAGTAAAGGGTGGGGTGACCCTTGACATTCCCCTTTGTGGCAATTCATCTACCCTCATGACTCTTCATCTACTCTATGACTCTTACGTCTACTATTGACACTTGAACTTACACTTGACAAGATGCTACATTAAAATGCACATGTATCATGTGAGACAAAAATGGCTTGAGCAAGCCATGCTAGACATCACTATGACTCAGATAACTGTTAGAAGACCAACTCTGTGAATTTTTCATTGTGATTGACAGTAGCAAATTGATGCCAAGATCGGTAGTCCGCGATGGTGTCCTTGTGCTCCAAGGAGACATCTTTCTGGAACCTGACTCATGCCTCCATAGCATCTGGGTACACTGCTTGGGCTCCTTTGTCCAATTCATCTAAGAGCATGCACATCATTGTCTTCAATGTGGTCAGAACAACAACATACTTGTGCATGATGTCTACATTTATGGGAAAGTCTGGGCTAGTGGAAATGTGCATCTACTCGTCAAAGTACGAGTCAAGCTCTAGTCAGACCTGTGCCTTTGCCTTTGCCTAGGTGAGGGTCCCAATAGATGGGATCGCATGTGCGAGCACCAAAACATCCATACTCTTGAATACACATGCAGGGGAAGCTTGTAGACTAGTGATGAGCTATGGGAGATCTTCATAGTTTCGGATCTGACTCCAGATGTGTGCCTTTAGCTCGACTGCTCTGGGCTTCATCATCTTAGGCAAGTGAAGCGAGGCTCCCTTGTATCTCATTGTCCATGTTTGCATGTAATCAACAGGAGCATGCACGTTCGACAAGATACGTGTTCTTCTAGCAAGATACGTGCTCTTATTACTACCATCCATTGAGATGTACAATTTCCTTATGCACGGTACCAAACTTGGAATACAATGCCCACATAATTGTGTCAAGGGACAATGCTTCATCTAGTATTTACTTCTTCAGTTCCGCTCGGGCGGACACTATCACCAACTCTCCTCCTTTCTTGGCCATCTGTTGTTCCTTATCCATTCACTCATTCTCAACTATCATAAAGTGAACACTTGAGCTAGTGGCTTCAACATATGATCTAGTGGCATTAGCCAAGGCTATTGGATGTTTGCGCACAATAGACATGATCACTTATTCCTCATACTTTGTAGGAGATGTGTGATATTTCAGATTTGACACTCCGTGAGATTACACAACTCTATGTTGAGACTAGTCGAAAGAGATGTTGTGCATATCTCCTTCCAACTGATCTCCAAGGATCTTAGTGTCTCCTTGGTCACTTGCGACTCACTCATCTTCTAGATGCGGTGAAGCTGGTGGGTCATCCTCTTGGTGGTGAGGCATGAGGTCGATGTCCTGCTCTAACTCTTGTTGCTCCATGTCTTTATCCATCCATTAAAGCACTCTCTCTATCTCCTAAACAAAGTCCTACTCGTGCGATGCTTCACCTTGTTCGCCTGATTCCAGCTGTTCTCATGAGTCCACTACCTGTACAAGCACTATTTCATTTGTCTGTATATGTTGCGCCCCCCCCCTATACCTGTTTCCACTGCGCTTCCCTATCCTTCTTGTGCAAATCTTGTTCCTTTTGGAGTTGCTCCTTCAACTCATGCAACTCCTTCTTTGTTTCCTCCATTCTATGTTTCTCCCTCTTCCTTTCCATGATTTGCTTATCGTGTTGTTGCCTCTTCAACTCTATAGCCATAGATGCTTTCTCTAAAAGTGGATATGTTTGGAACTTGCATCTTTGCTCTTCTTCCATGTGATCGACAATCTTCGTCTTGCCCTTGTAACACACTGGTCTGTTCACCTATGTTGTTGCTACTGCTTCTAGTTCTCTCCAGGATGTTGCTTCACGTTGCTTCACTAACCATTCCATAACGAAGCCGACCTATTCATTGGGTATGGAGAAATTGTAGCAATATCTCCATGGGTCTACCTTCACCCAATGAAATGCCCCGTGGATCCAATTGAACTATACTCTCGTGTAGTGATCTTTCACAAGACAATGCAGGTCATACAAATTGTAACTTTGAAGGTCGAATGGATACTTCTTCATCTGCTCTGCTTCAACACCCGCATGCTTGAAACTCCAGATCTCATGTAACATGATGCACAACACAAGAGCGGTCCAAGGAGCCTTCTTCTTCCGGTGCAACATAGCTTTCAATCCAGTCGAGATGTGATATGCTACTTCCTGCATGACGAGCACGTCCAAGGCAAACTTTGGTAGAACATGCAGAGGCTTATCCACATTGTACATCTGTATAAAAGTGTCGGACGGTGAGGCATACCAATCAGCTATGTCTATCAATGCCTCCATTGTTTCCATCAACATGCATGGTGGATCCTCTTCGAATATCATCTTGTAAACCGAAGTGAGAAAATGATGAGGCACTCATGCGATAGCTCCTCTAAAGTTGCATTCAGACAAAATCTTACAATAAGTGTTCACATTAGTCTCCGCCAATGACCATGCCCACTTCAAGCCTGGGAACTCCTGTCAAGCACAGACTGCATCCAAGATGTAGGCGGACATGTAGATTTATGCATGCATACCTTTGGGTAGCTGTCAAGCCCTCGCTAACTATTCCTTTAGCTGATGAGCCAAAATTTCGGACCAGTTGCATGGTTTTCCCTCTCTGGCCAGTTGGTCCAACGCGATCACCCAACTCTATGGGAAGGTTTTCGTGCTTTCTTAGCCATAAAGTCAACATGCAAAAATGACAAAGTATTGATACGCCTTCCATAGTATCTTCGTCTTGTAGACCTGGTTGGGTGTCATCCTGAGTGTAGCAAGCTCCTTTACACAGTTCTTCAGAATGTCTCTGTAGTTGGCATTATTGTTGGGTAAGCCGAAGGGAGTCTCCATGATAATCACAAGCTCTGACATCTGATACATCTCATCATAATCTTCCGCCCTGAAGGTTGCAATCTTCTTCCTGCTGACACTGCTGAAGGTCATTGTCTCAGGATCAGTGTGCAAGATGATCCAGTGTATCATGTCCATGCATGGGAACATGAGGTATCTGCATGAAATCCAGTACAAGTGGACTTGTGAATGTTCATGTATACCTGGCGGTCTTCAAGGTCTTCCCCAAATGTGCCTGTAAATGCATCATTGACATCTTGCCATTTCAGCTTGAGGTCCTTGTCTAGTATCAACTTGGTATCTTCATAGATCGGTAGACTTGCGGACACTCGATCAACCGCTGCTCTAGTTGCACTTCCATCAGTTTCCTTTGATCCTACTCTCTTGGATACCATTGATCCTAAACTGTCAAGAGGCAGACAAAGAAAATTGGAGGAACGACATAACACATACCTGGGGATTGATAGGCAAAGATTACATAATTTCTTCTAGGAGGCTAAGTGAATGGCTGCCAAAACTATGCAAAAGTAAGTCTGCGCTATCTGGGAGGCATGATTGGCTACTGGAATTGTGCAATGCGCAATCCAGGATGACTGTTGACTACTGGAATTATGTAATGCGCAATTTCAGTTGGCAATTACTGCAGGCTTATTGATTGCATTACACAATTTTCTGGGCCAACAGTCGCTGTCCCTCAGGATTATGCAAAGAAGGCCCGGGGAACAATATCTAGGTAGAAATGCACATTTATGGAGAGGAAGGCAAAGCCTTCCCTCTCAGGATTGTGCAATGCTGTCTTGGTGAGGCAGAGTATGGGCCAAGGCTGCCCAAACCCACTAATGGGCAACTGAAAGAAAATGAAAAAGTGAATGCATGGTGATACTTAGTGTAAGTAGAATCAAATGATTGTGCATGCAAACAATGAATGAAAGATTCAGAAGATGGAACGACATACATGTGGGTGAAGCGAATCACCGAATCAGCGACCATTCGTGCAAAATAGTTTCATGCATGCGAAAGAAGTGAGATAGCAACAAAAACTGAAACGATGATAGTATGATCTAGTATGCATGTAAACGACAACACACATTCAAAGAAATCAAGGAAAAAACACTCATACAAGCGAAAACACAAAAAGCAATAGAAATGTTGTAAAAGACAAGTTGAGACCACTTACCTATGAATAGCTGAGCTGGATGTGTCAAAGAGTCATGGATGTGCTATGGGATGTTAGATCTCTAAGATCTATGTGAAGAAATGATCTTTGAAGTGTCGAATAAATAAGTTTGGAGCTCATGATGCACATGCCACAAATGTAGGAAAAAACGACACTTGGAGGAAATATTCTAAAATAATCTTTGCATGTAACCTACAGCTGCTAAAAATAGCTCCCTAAAATCTAGGGATGCTTTTTGCATGTTAATTTTTCTATTCCGGGAAAAAGTAGCCCATGCATGGAAGTCAAGTTTCCTTGGTCCTGGGTGGAATTGATCAATCCAATTGCACATGCAAGAGCCTGCTCAACTACTGGGAGAAAATGCACATTTCTGGAAGGGAGCTAGGCTAATTGCCCATGATATTTGCACAATTTATGGCAGAGTAGCTGATTTCTGCCCAATATTGCACAATTCCTGGGCTAAGCAGCCCTAATGGGAGGAATTGCGCAATTTTCTGGATGAATCCTGACTGGTAGAATTACGCAGTTATAGAGCCCAATAGGATGCTAGACAAAATTGTGCAATTTTTGGAGGGAAGGTTGGTTTCCCTCCAGAATTGTGCAATTTCTTGAGGGAGTTGCTCAGCCTATAGCTAGACCAAGTCTAGAAGAACAACCTGTGAGGGGAATGCATCAAGCTTTGATAGACAAGCTGCTTTTCTGCAACAAAATCATTGAATCTTGTGTGCTTGATGAAGCAAGACATGCTGCTGTGAAAGGTTGGTAGGGAGGCTCCAAAATGAAGCTAAGGAAAAATTTTGGATGGTGGTTGTAGCTACTAAAACACTTGGTGACACACTGTAGAACTCCAGCTCTCCGAATGGACCTTGTTCATGAAAAACAAGTCTAACACCTCCGGAAGTATTGTTCAATTCTTAGTTCACCTTGGCTTCACACTAGCCTGATCATAAATGTAGCATCTACCAAGCTCTTGGTCTATTGACACACATTCCAAGCCAAGGAAACACAATTGTTTCAATTTGGGTTGAGGGGTATGTTGGTGCACAAGAGATGTAGTCGTTCATCTCTAGTGTTTCTTTGCTACCAGTAGGCCTCGACATTACCCTAGTGGAGTCATGTAGGAACACAAGCATTGCTCCATTGCCAACAAGCCTAGTAAGTACCCCGACGGAGTTACTTGCATCACCTCTTTATGTAAGAAGCCTTTCTCTTCTTTCACCTTATTCATTTTTTGAAATTTTCACTTTTCATTTTTTTCATAACTATGCATAACACTTATTTATTTTAGAGGCGGAAGAGGGATCCTGACTTATTGAGAGAAAAAGAGGTTGTCCATTCAGAGAAGTAGTTTATTATATACCTCTGATGTGCTTGTTAAGTTTTTCCCCCTTAACTTACTCTACTTGACTAGGCTGACAAGGGTTAACCCAAAAACAACCGACTATATTAGGTGACAATAGTTAGCGCGCAAGTGTTGTGTTTTCACCAAGGTTCACCATGAACAGTACGTATTTTCCTTTGATGTACCATGGACTAAAGATAACAAGTTCATCATATAGAGGCAAGATGACAGATAACCAAGTAGTGATAGCAGTACAAGGACTCTTGTACTTTACCCAACTTGTTTCAAGAGTCACACATGGTTTCATGCGAAACTAACCTACGAACAAAACAAGCAGAAAAAAAACAAAGAAAAGCAGAAGTAGAAGCAAATGCGAAAGAAAAGTAAGCAAGAAAACAAGAAAGCAGACAAACAAACAAACAAAACAAGTAAGAAAACAAGCATGCAAGAAAAACAAATGAAAGCAAATGTTATTCCTACTTGTAAGCTAACAGTGCATGGGCCTGATCACATGAAGTGATATTTCCAATGTAGCCACCGGCACATTGGTTGACCCATGTTGGTGAAGCCTTGGTATGTGAGCAACCCGATTGTGCAGACCAGCAAGCAAGAAAGATATAACAACGAATACAAACACACTTCATGTTTAAAAATGTCCACGGGACATAAGTGAGTGAAAGTGCATGACATGTGGTTCGTGGACTTGTCATGATGTTGTGTGACACTGCATGCATATGTGAAGCATATGCACATTCTTGACTATGACTTTCAAGTAAACGAAATAAACAAATACAACTTGCGTTGTGCACGTGTGCTTGTAATGCAAGATTCCTCCAATGCATGAGCGATGGGATCATGCAGTTCAAGTGGAGGAAGCATGATCTGTGTTGGGATTGATCTTCAATGCATACAGATGAGTGATGAGGAGCCTCGGGTGATTGAATAATTTCTTGATCAGAAGTGAAACTAACCCCAAGAGAGTGAGGACTTGACATAACCATCATCTTGGGCTGAAGTGCCTCGAAACTCTTGGGTATTTCGACTTCATCATCAGATAGATCATCATAAACTGATGGCTTTGAAAAATCAACTATTCTAGAATCCTGATCATGATCGAATATGAGAGTAAATGGATCACGACATCAATGATCAAAAAAATCAATTATTTCATCGACATCCTCATGATCTAATGAATCAAACAGAGGGGTAGATGAGAAGCGAACAAATTAATCCTTTGTGTTTCTGGAAAAGGAAGATGAAAGATCAAGTGGATTTTCAATGAATAATTTATCCTCTCCATTGTTGGATGATGGACTAACATCCGATGTGTCCTACAAGTGATCAACAATGGGTTCATCCATAGATGAATATATACATGAAAAATCATGAATGGAAGGTTCAACAAAGATGTCAGGGAAGAACGAAGGAGGCTTGAATGAGAGGGATTCATCCTTCATTGAGTGTTGATGCTCAAGCTCCTAGTCATACTCTTCATGAATGATAGTGTGGGTTAGTTGTGCAACACCAACTCCGTTGATAGCTTGTTCCTCCTTCATAACAAGTGTAGAGTCCAGAATGGAAGAACACAAGACAATATCATCCGAAGGATTAGCCATGTATGAAGATAGAGGTTGTGGAATAAAATGCATGTGACAAGTTGATGGACTCACAACCAAATCTACATGAAAATTAAGTGAAGTGATGTTGGAAGAATGTGAGAGATGAACAGATGTGCAAGCATGATCTCTCGCATCACTCCATAGTGATGGATTTATTTGATGAGGGGATGGCAGAAAGTCACTTGTGACAGCGACTGTATCCATCTGTGATTGCGCAGCTCCATCACTGAAGAATATTGAGTGAGGATTGATTTCAAACTTCTTCTTGGGATGAGCAGGTTTCTTAACACAATACTCCAATCAGTCCTAAAGATAGAAAAATTTCATCTGGCTCTTTGGAGCTTGAAACTGCAAATCGCAGAAGCGCTGCCAAAAATTGATAGGGATTCATGCGGAGTCTTCCGTTGTTGTAGCAGTTTTTGGTCAAGATGGTCTGGATCAAAATGATAGAAAGTGTCTTCAATGAGATCACAGAAGTGCACAAGTGAGTCCACACTGTCAACCGGTATGCTGCACAACTATCGATGTGGGGATTCAAGAAGTGTGTATGCAAGTAGAAAACTGGCATATTCGTCAGAACATCCATCTTCCTCATGAAGCATGGAAAGAAAGTCATGTAGAAACTCAGGCTAGGCCACTTCGCCTTCACCATCATACATGTATGTGGACAAGAGATTGAAAAACTCCCTCGTTATGGTAATAGACTCGTGATTCAAAAAACATCGTGGAGGGAGAAGATTGCAAGAATCCATGATAGATATGCAAAGGTTCAAAACAGAATGATAAGACACAACTTGTCATATGGCCCTCTTTCTAGCACCAGAAATGTTGATGGCGTTGGACCTGCCAACATGTCAGGGGATCTCCTCGATAAGAATTCCCAGTTAGACCTTATACCATTTGGTGTAGGAGTCCCAACAGTGGGTCGTAAGGTAATGCCTTGACTGCAATTTCACACAGATGCATGTAAGATAACTTTGTTGGTAGCAAGGGTGTGACATATGCAGTGAGCCAAGGAAGGTGCATGAGAGGTTCTAACACATGGGGGTTGAGATGAGTGTGCCCCTTGGAAACCTATGATAGCACGAAGTTAAGAAGGGAACACACAAGAAAAGATGCATCACAACATGGAAGGAAATTTAGCTAGCAATCCAAAGTGATGGTTAAACAACAACACATTTCAGAAAGGTTCACACATACATACATAGAAAGCTATACATGCATGTGTAAGCAAACAGATACATATATCATTTAGAGTAAATGAAATAGCATAGAATAAAATTGAACATATGCATGAAACATGCTGGCTCTTGTTATATTAAGAAGTGTAAGTTCCAGTCATACAATACATCCATGTCCAACCACTGGCTCTGATAGCAGAATGTTACAGCCACAACCACCTACTCCTCCAAAGAGATGTACTAGCTCTGCGCAATGGAGAAGCCAAGGTTCATTACAATACTATCCAAGCTCTCTCCAAGATAGTCTTATCGGAAGCGTGGCCGACCAAAAGCCTTTATAATGAGTTATGAGGGACTATTTATAGTAAAGGGTGCGGTGACCCTTGACATTCCCCTTTGGGGTAGTTCATTTACCCTCATGACTCTTAATCTACTCTATGATTGCTACATCTACTATCTACACTTGAACTTACACTTGACAAGATGTTACATTATAATGCACATGTACCATGTGAGACAAAAATGGCTTAAGAAAGTCATACTAGACATCACTATGACTCAGACAACTGTTGGAAGACTAGCTCTTTGACATCTTCATTGTGGTTGACAATAGGGAACTAATGCCAAGATCGGTAGTCCGCGATGGTGTCCTTGTGCTCCAAGGTGGCATCTTTCTGGAACTTGACTCTTGCCTCCATAGCATATGGGTACACTACTTGGGCTCCTCTGTCCAACTCGTCTGAGAGCATGTGCATGATTGTCTTCAACGCGACCGGACCAACAACATACTTGTGCATGGTGTGTACACTGATGGGCAAGTTTGGGTTGGTGGCAATGTGTATCATCTCATCAAAATACGAGTCAAGGTCTAGTCGGAACTGCGCCTTTGTATTTTCCTGGGTGAGAGTCCCAATAGATGCGATCACATGTGCGCACACCACAACATCGATACTCTTGAATACATGTGCATGGGAAGACTGTAGACCAGTGATGAGCTGTGGGAGCTCTTCATAGTTTCAGATCTGACTCTGGATGCGTGCCTTAAGCTCGATCGCTCTGGGCTTCATCATATTAGGCAAGTGAAGCGGGGCTCCCTTGTATCTCATTGTCCATGTTTGCATGTAATCAACAGGAGCATGCACATTCGACAAGATACGTGTTCTTCTAGCAAGATACATGCTCTTATTCCTACCACTTTTTGAGATGGACGAGTCCCTTATGCACAGTACCAAACTTGGAATACAACGCTTGCATAATTGTGTTAAGGGTAGTACTTCATCTAGTATTACCTTCTTTAGTTCTACTTGGGCAGAAATTGTCACCAACTCTCCTCCTTGCTTGGCCATATGTAGTTCCTTAGCCATTTGCTCATTCTCAGCTATCATAAAGTGAACACTTGAGCTAGTGGCTTTGGCATATGCTCTAGTGGCATCAGCCAAGGCTGTTGGATGTTTGCACACGTCAGACACAATCACTTGTTCCTCATACTACATAGGAGATGCATGATCTTCTAGAGTTGACACTCTACGATATTGCACAACTCTATGTTGAGACTTGCCGAAAGAGATGTTGTGCATATCCCCTTTTGGCTGATCTCCAAGGATCTCAGTGTCTCCTTGGTTGCTTGGGACTTGCTCATCTTTTGGATGTGGTGAAGATGGTGGGTCAACCTCTTGGTGGTGAGGCATGAGGTCAATTTCCTTCTCTAACACCTACTACTCCATGTCCATATCCATCCATTCAAGCACTCACTCTGTCTCCTGAGTGAAGTCCTACTCCTACAATGGTTCACCTTGTTCACTTGATGCCAGTTGTTCTGATGAGTCCACTACCTGTACAAGCATTGTTTCATTCATCTACACATGTTGTGATCCCTACTGTACTTGTTGTTTTTGCTCTTCCCTCTCCTGTTTACGTAGCTCTTGTTCCTTTCGGAGTTGCTCCTTGAACTCATGCAACTCCTTCTCTACCTCCTCCATTCTCCGTTTCTCCCTTTTCCTCTGTGTGATTCGCTTATCACACTATTGCATTTTCACCTCTATAGCCATAGTTTCTTTCTCTACAAGTGGATATGCTCGAAACTTGCAGCTTTTCTCTTCCACCATGTGATCAACAATCTTCCTCTTTCCCTTGTCACGCACTAGTATGTTCACCTCTACTGCTGCTACTGATTTTGGTGCTCTCTAGGATGCTCATTCACGTTGCTTCAATAACCTTTCCACAAAAAATATGAATTGTTAATTGGGTCTTGAAAAACTGAAGAAATATCTCCATGGGTCCTTCTCCGCCCAATGAAATTCCCCATGGATCCAGTGGAACTGTATTCTCATGGAGTGATATTTCACAAGACAATGCGGGTCTTACAAATTGTAACTTCAGAGGTCGAATGGATACTTCTTCATCTGCTTTGCTTCGACACCCGCATGCTTGAAACTACAGATCTCATCTAACTCGATGTGCAATGGAAGAACAGACCAAGGTTCCTTCTTCTTCCAGTGCAACCTAGCTGTCAATCCTACTGAGATGTGATATGCTACTTCCTGCATGATGAGCACATCCAAGGAAAACTTTGGTAGAACATGCAGAGGCTTCTTCCCACTGTAAATCCATATGAAAGTGTCAGATGGTGAGGCATACCAATTATCTATGTCTATAAGTGCCTCCATTGCTACCATCGTCATGCAGGGTGGATCCTGTTTGAATATCATCTTATAAACCGAGGTGAAAAAATGATCGGACAACCGTGTGATAACTCCTCTGAAGCTGCATTCAGACAACATCTTACAATAAGTATTCACATCAGTCTCCACTAATGATCATGCCCACTTCAAGCCTGCGAACTCCTATCATGCATAGACTGCATCCAAGATGTAGGCGGACATGTAGATTTATGCTTGCATACCTTTGGGTAGCTGTTAAGCCCTCATTACATATTCCTTCAATTGATGAACCAAAATGCCAGACTAGTTGCATATTTTCCCTCTCTGTCCAGTTGATCCAGTGTGATCACCCAAGTTTATGGGAAGGTTTCTGTGTTTTCTTGGCCATACAGTTGACATGCAAAAATGACCAAGTATTGATATTCCTTCTACAGTATCTTCGTCCTATAGACCTAGTTGGGTGTCATCCTAAATCTAGCAGGCTCCTTTACCCAGTTCTTCAAAATGTCTCTGGAGTTGGCATTGTTTTTGGGTAAGCTGAAGGGAGTCTCCATGATAGTCACAGGCTCCAACATATGATACATCTCATCATAATCCTCTTCCCTGAAGGTTTCAATCGTCATCCTGTTGACACTGCGCAAGGTCATTGGTTTGGGATCAATGTGTGAGATGATATAGTGTATCATGTCCACACATGGGAACACAGAGTATCTGCATGAAATCTGGTACAATCCAGACTTGTGAATATTCACGTATACCTGATGGTCTTCGAGGTCTTCCCCAATTGTGCCTGTAAATGCATCATTGACCTCTTGCCATTTCAACTTGATGTCCTTGTCTAGAATCATCTTGGTATCTTCATAGATCGGTAGACTTGCAGACACTCGCTCAACCATTGCTCTAGTTGCACTTCCATCAGTGTCCTTTGATCCTGCTCCCTTGGAGGCCATTGATCCTTAACTTTCAAGAGGAAGGAAAAAACCTCCTAGATCTGAAGACAAAGTGACATGCATGGTAAGAAATCTGTTAGCGAAAACCAAAGTAAATTAGAGGAATGACATAACACATACCTGGGGATTGATAAGCAAAGATTACGCAATTTCTTCTGGGAGGCTGAGTGGCAGGCTGCTAGGACTACGTAAAAGGTAGTCTGGGCTATCTAGAAGGCACGACTGGCTACTGGAATTGTGCAATGCACAATCCAAGCTCACTGTTGACTGCTAGAATTGTACAATGTGCAATTTCAGCTGGTAATGACCACAGGCTCAGTGACTGCATTGTGCAATTTTCTGGGCCAGTAGTCACTATCCCTCAAGATTGCTAAAAGGAGGCCTCGGTAACAACTGTTGGGAAGAAATGTGCATTTCTAGAGAGAAAGGCAAAGCCTCCTCTCTCAGGATTTCACAATGTTGTCTTGGTGAGGCAGAGTCTAGGCCAAGGCTGTCCAGACCCGTTAACAGGAAACTGAAAGAAAATGTGAAAGTGAATGCATGGCGATACTGAGTGTAAGCAAAAGAAAATGATCGTGCATGAAAACAGTGAATGAAAGATTCATAAAATGGAACGACATGCATGTGGGTGAAGCGAGTCGCCAAATCGGCAACCGTTCGTGCAAAATAATTTCATGCATGCGACAGTAGTGAGATGGAAGCGAGAACTAAAATGGTGAAAGTACAAGCTAGTATTCATGTAAACGACAACAAGCATTTAAAGAAATCAAGCAAACATCAATCATACAAGAAAAAACACAAAAAGCGACAGAAATGTTGTAAAAGACAAGTTGAGACCACTTACCCATGAATAGCTGAGTTGGATGTGTCAAAGATTCCTAGATGTGTTGTGGGATGTTAGAGCTCCAATATCGATGTGAAGAAATGAGCTCTGAAGTGTCGAATAAATAACTTTGGAGCTCATGACGTGCATGCCACAAACCTAGGAAAATGCAACACTTGGAGGAAAGATTCTAAAACGATATTGCATGTAACCTATAGCTGCTAAAAATAGATCCCTAAAATCTAGGGATGCTTTTTTCATGTTTCTTTTTCTATTTTGGGAAAAAGAAGCCCATGAATGCAAGTAAAGTTTCGTTGGTCCCAAGTGGAACTAGTCAATCCAACTACATATGCAAGAGCCTACTCAACTGCTGGGAGAAAATGCACATTTCTGGAAGGGAGCTACGCTGATTGCCCAGGAAATTTGTGCAATTTTTGGGTAGAGTAGCTGACTGCTACCCAGGATTTGCAATTCCTGGGCTAAGCAGCCCTACTAGGAGGAATTGCACAATTTTATGGATGAAGCCTAACTGGTACAATTGTGCAATTATAGAGCCCAGTAGGCTACTAGACATAATTGCACAATTTATGGATGGAAGGCTAGTTGCCCTCCAGAATTGCACAATTTCTTGAGGGATCTACTCAGCTTGCAGCTGGACCAAGTCTGGAAGAACAACCTATGAGGGAAATGCATCAAGCTTTGATAGACAGGAATTTATACAAAATAATCACTAAAGCTTGTGTACTTAACGAAGCAAGACATGCTGTTGTGAAAGGTTGGTAGGGAGGCTCCAAAACGAAGCTAAGGCAAAATTTTGGAGGTTGGTTGTAGCTGCTACCAGACAATCAAAACAAGTGTAGGAATATATCAAAATGAAGAAAAATGAAGCTTATGGAGAGAGTCATCGCAACGACGATCATTAGGGAAAAAATTGGGTTATGCATGTGACACTTAGGAAAGGCAAGCATAACATGGGCCTACTCACATGAAGTGATATTTCCAATGCAGCCACCAACACATTGGTTTACCTATGGTAGTGATGGCATGGTTAACAAGAAAGATATTCAGGAAAACCAACAAACAAGAAAGATAAATTAATGAAAACAAACACGTTTTAAGTTTGAATGTGCCCGTAGAAAAGAAAGTATTAAAAGCACATGAAAGGAACTCTGTAGATGTATCATGGTGTTGTA
Organism: Pinus tabuliformis; assembly: GCA_031772625.1. Lineage (NCBI taxonomy): Eukaryota > Viridiplantae > Streptophyta > Pinopsida > Pinales > Pinaceae > Pinus > Pinus tabuliformis. The sequence continues at coordinate 1,217,309,167 of CM062816.1, forward strand.
TCACACTACGCATAGACAAAAATCATGTACACACTTTCAACCTTCACAAACAAGAAAACATGAAGAAAGAAGAAAAAATTTGTTTCACAACATGGCTTGCTACCTATGACTCCTCCAATGCATGAGTGATAGGATCGTGTGACTCTGGTGGAGGATGTGAAAGTTGTAGATCATATTGATTTTCAATGTGAGTGAGAGGGTGATGAGGATCCTGGGGCGATTCAACAAATTTTTGATCGGAAGTGGGACTGACCCTAAGGCTACGAGAACCTAACATAACCATCAACTTGGGCTGAAGTTCCTCGACAGCTTGAGGGGTTTCCACTTCATCAGAAGATAGATCATCAAAGGCCGGTGGCTTATAAATATCAACAATAAGTGAATTAGATTTGTGATCAAATGAATGAGTAAAAAGATCACAACAACCATGATCAGAAAATTTGAGATGTACATCGGCATCCTCATGGTCTGACGAATCATACAGAGCGGTTGATGAAAAATAAAATATTCCACCCTCTAAATTTCCAAAAATGAAAGATGAGAGGTCAATTGGATTCAGAAAGAAAGATTTGTCATCTCCGCAATCAAATAACAAACTAACTTCCTACGTGTTCTGTGAATGATCAGAAGTGGAAACATCAGGGGATGAATTTTCACAAGAAAATTCAGAAATGGAAGAATCACAGAAGATGTCAGGATAGAACGGATGAGGTGCGGACAGAAGGAGGTCATCCTTCACTGTGAATTTTCTTCATAGTCCCACGCATACTCATCAACAATGATAGCACATATTGGTTGCTCAACACCAACTCCATCGACAACTTGATCCTCGTGAACATCACATGTGGAATCCAGAATGGATGAACACAACACACCAAAATTCAGAGGATCAAAGGAACCAAAGGACAGAGGTTGAGAAAATGAGATCACATGACAACCATCAGGGTTGCAGTCCAAATCTATGCAGAAATCTAGAGTAGGTGGGGTGGGAGGAGGTGACAGTTCAACAAGTTGGTTCACAACTTCTCCCACCTCGTCCTGCGGAGCTAGAGCTGTTTGATGAGAAGACGACGGAGAGTCACTTATGACAACAAACTTGTCTATCTTAGATTTGGAAGCTCTAACATAGAGGTATGCTGGGAGGGGTTCGAAAGATTCTAATTCATTTGGATTGTTAGATATTTCAAGAAGATACTAAAATCTTTCCCTCAGAAATTTCCAGTCAAATTCATCTTCCGAGAATTGAAAAGTGAGATTACAGAAGAGTTGCCAAAATTGCACAACATATTCATCAAGTGCTTTGTGTAATTCCAATATTTTACGATTCACTGCTTTATGATCATAATGAAAGAAAGCATGGCCTAACTCTCTTATCATGTGATTGAAAGAGTGAATAGAGGCTACGACCAATGTGAGACGCCATTTCTTAATGCGTCTTCTGAACATGTAAGTGAAAAACCCACAAGAAATTTCATCCGAGGGGACTTCATTCCTATCATAGAAACCTAAAATGGAAAATCCATGCCTTAACAAGGCTATTCCACCTTCACCCTCATATTTAATTCATGACAAGTCATCAATGACATCCTCTAACACTTCGAAATCATGAGCATGAGAAAAAAATTCCAGAGTAGAGATTGTGATTTAAATCATGAATGACGTGCAGAGATTCAAAAGAGACTTTGAAGGCTTAGCTTGTCATTTGGCCTCCTTCTAGGGCCAGAAATGTTGATGATGTTGGAACTGCCAACATTTAAGGGGATCTCCCTTGTAAGAATTCCCAACTAGACCTCAGACTATTTGGGGTAGGAGTCCCAACAATGGGTGGTAATGTAGTGCCTTGACCAATGGTAGCACACAGAAGTAAGTATGATGATTTTGGTCGGAAGCAAGTGTGTGACCTTATAGTGAGTCAAGTGCGATGAATGTGGGTTCTAAAACATAGAGGGGAAAAGGAAGTGTGTCCCTTATAATCCTGTAATAGTACGTAGCCTGAAAGGAACACATGAGAGGAATGACATCACAAGCTGGAAGTGGAATAGTCCACAAACCAAATTGATAGGTTAATCCAACACCATGCCTTCAACAAGATTCATACAATTGCATGCAAACTAGTTCATAAACAAATTTGTAAGTTAAGCAACATACATTTCTAAAGTAACTAGAATAGTCAAACTATAATAACAACATATGCATGAAAACGTGTTGCCTCATTTATATTATTATTAAGTAAAAGTTCCATCCATACATACATCATTGACAACCACTATCCCTAATAGTAAGCAGAATAGTCCACAAACCAAACTAACGGGTTAATCCAACATCATGCCTTCAACAAGATTTATATAATTGCATGCAAAGTAGTTCATAAGAAAATTTGTAAGTTAAACAACATACATTTCTAAACTAGAATAGTCAAACTATAATAACAACATATGCATGAAAATGTGTTGGCTCATTTATATTATTAATAAGTAAAAGTTCCATCCATACATACATCATTGACAACCACTATCCCTAATAGTCAGACATTACATTCAACACCACCTGCTCCTCCAAAGAAGTATTCTCACTCTATGCTGTGGAGAAGCCAAGGATCCTCACAATACTCCCAAGCCTTCTCTAAGCTTGAGCCTAGCCAAAATCTTGGCTCCCCAAAAGCTTGTTCTATGATTTATGAGGTTCTATTTATAACAAAGGGTGGGGTGGCCCTTGACATTCCTCTTTGACTCTTTGACTACCCTCATGACTCTTCAACTCATTTACAAATAAATATTTACATTACATAGTGATTGTTCACATTCCACTAATGACACTTGGAATTTCACTTACCATATATTTAAAAATAATATTATTTTCCACATATACCCATGTGGAAAAAAATAGGCTAGAGTTAGCCGAACAAGACAAGCACTATGACTCAGAAGCTTAGGGAAAGACCAACTTGGAAACATCCTCTTGATGATCTTCGGTGACGAACCGATACCAAGCTTGGTATTGCGCTATTTTGTCCCCATATTGTTTGGTGATGTCTTTTTGGAAACAGACTCTTGCCTCCATGGCTTCTAGGTATATGGTGCTAGAACCTTTTTCCAACTCATTTGAAGCATGCACACCATTGTCTTGAGTATGGCAAGACCACCAATGTACTTTTGCATGTTTTTTGTGCTTAGTTGCAATTCATCATTGGTAGCTTCTCGCATTAACTACTCCATGTACCTGTCGACCTCCAACCCGATTTGGCTCTTCTCAGTGGCTTGGGTGATTGAACCGATTGAAGGGATCCTATCTGTCCTCACCATGACATCAATATTCTTGAACAACCATGCATAGGAATCTTTTATGCTACTGATGAATGGAGGGAGATGCTCATAGTTCCATATCAACATCTGGACTTGTGCTTTGTGTAGCTCTACTTGCAACTTCATTAACTTATGCAAGTAAAGTAGGGTTCCACTATATTTCATTGTCCATTCTTGTATTTTTGCAATAGCAGCATGTATTTCCTTGAGAGTTTGAACAATCTTTATGCACTGCTGGTGAAAAACATATAGATGGACAACTGCCTTGTGCACAGTGAAAAATCTGTCATAAAGTTTGTGCATGGTGGTATCATGAGTTGATACTTCAGTAAGTATCGATTTCCTCATCATTTCCATAGAGGATCATGTAGATTGTTCTATAGTCTACCTAGACACATGTAAGTCCTTTTCCATCTGATCATTCTCTGCTAACAATAAATTGATATTTGAGCTCATGACTTCTGCATAATCCTTAGTGGCATTAGCCATGGCAGTTGGATGCTTTCTAACATCTAACATTATCACCCTTTCCTTCATAAATGCAGGGGATGTGTGATCATCGGAGAAATTATTTATTTGTGCTTATACAATCTTTTGTTCCAACTCATCAAAGGATATATTTTACACTTCCATCACTGGATCATCATCAAGGAGAACAACATCTCCTTGCTCACTCGAGACTAGTTCTAATACTAGAGGTGGTGGAGATTGCAGGGCGACCTCATATTCTCTTGGAATGAGGTCAGTATCTTGGTTCTGTGGCTCTTGTACCAACTCTGTGTCCATCTCTTCAACCATTTTCTCAATCTGTTGAGCAAGTTCCCAATCCTACATCTGCTCACCCTCCTTCTTTGTATGTTGGTTAATATGACTCCTCAACTTGTATGGCTTCAATTTTCTCTATGATCATGCCTTGCCCTTCTTCTTGTTCTTGTTTCTTCTTCTCTTCCCTCTCTCTCCTTCTGAGCTCCTATTCCTCCTTAAACTTCTTCTCTATTTCCTATAAATTCCTTTCTACTTCCTCCAAATGGTTCTGTGGCTCTTGTACCAACTCTGTGTCCATCTCTTCAACCATTTTCTCAATCTATTGAGCAAGTTCCCAATCCTACATCTGCTCACCCTCCTTCTTCGTCTGTTGGTTAATCTGACTCCCCAACTTGTATGGCTGCAATTTTCTCTATGATCATGCCTTGCCCTTCTTCTTGTTCTTGTTTCTTCTTCTCTTCCCTCTCTCTCCTTCTGAGCTCCTATTCCTCCTTCAACTTCTTCTCTATTTCCTATAAATTCCTTTCTAGTTCCTCCAAACTTTGTTTTTCTCTCTTCCTTTGCTCTACTCTCTTTATGCATTGTTTCCTCTTCGCCTCCACTGGCAAAGTTGCTTTCTCAAAGAGAGGATCTTCTTTGAACTTGTAGATTTTCCCAGCCTCTGCGTTCTCGAAAATATTCCTCTTGCCTTTGTTTGACGTTGGTTTTCTACTTATTGTTGTTTTTTTTGTTGCTTCCTACAGTGCTTCTACTCGCAGAACAACTTTCTATTTTATAGCCATGTTGACCAATTCATTGAGCTTAGAGGAGTTGTAACAGTACCTCCAAGGATCTTCCCCTTCCTAATGAAATGTCACGTGGATCCTTGAATAATACACCTTCATGTGGATCATACAAATTGTAGTCTTTGGTGCTGAACTCAAACTTTTCTAAGTCCTTGGCCTCAACATCCACATCCTTCAAACTCCTGATCTTGTATAATCCAATCCGCAAAGGAAGAGTATACCATGGTGCCTTCTTCCTCCTATGCAGCCCTATTGATAACTGTGTGGAGATGTGATATGCAACTTCTTACATGACCAACTTATCTGTGGAAAAACTTGGTAGCACATGCAAAGGCTTCTCTCTGCCAAACATCCTGATGAAGGTTTCGTTGCATGAGGCATACCAATTTGCAATGTTAAGTAATGCCACCATCGCTTCTTGTGACATGTAAGGTGGACCTGTCTCAAAGATCAAACTTTAAAGTGAGATGATGAAATGGTTAGATAGCCTTGCCATGATTCCTCGGTAGCTGCACTCAGAAAGAAACTTGCAATAAATATTCACGTCAGTCTCTGATGGTGTCCATCTCCAACCCATGCTAGGAAACTAATGCTTGGCACAGATTACATCAAGTAGGTATACAAACATATAGAATCTCGTTTACTCATCGTTGGGCATATTTCAGGCATTAGTCACATGTACTTTTAATTGAATGGCCTTTCATCATTCGCTAACTTGTCCAACACAACCACCCAATTCTGCGGAAAGGTCTCTGTGCTCTCTTGTCCGTACAACCAACATTCAAAGATGATTAAGGGTTGTTAGGCATTTCTGAGTCACTTAGTCTTGTAAACATGATTGGGTTTTGATTTGAAATTCAAAGGCTCTTTCACCCGATGCTTTATGATGTCTCTAGTGCTTACATTGTTGTGGGTGGCATAGAAAAGTGCATCCATGTGGTTCACTGGCTGTGGTAAGTGATACATTTGATGATAGTTTTACGTCTTGAAGGTAGCAATATGTGTTCCATTGGAACTGCTCAATTTCATCATCTTGGGATCGATATGTGAGACAATCCAATGAATGATTTCCACACATGGGAAGGCGACGTACTTGCATGCAACCTTATATAATCCTGACGGTGGATGTTGACACAGACCTGTCGATCTTCTAGATCTTCCTTGAAGTTCCCTTCAAATATATCCTTGATTTCCTGCCATATTATCTTCATGTCCTTATCTATGAACAATTGTGTCTTTGTATAAACTGGTAAGATCACTAACACTTGTTCAAATACATCCCTAGTGTTTCTCTCGACAGTATCCTTGGATGCAACTTTCTTGGAATCCATGTTATATGTACTACTGAAGAGTTTCTCAACAACTACTCCACCTAGAGATAGAGAGGAAACTCACGGCATGCAAATGTTAGCTTGAAAAAAAAAGAACTTCAAGAACAGACCAAGCAACAAATTGGGAAACTACTGGGAAGGATTGTGCCATTCAAGCTCTCAGAGGTGACTGACTGTCATTTGGATCTGTGCATTGCGTAGTCCCAGATGCCAATGGGGAGGTGATGCTGACTGGAACTGCGCAATGCGTAATTTAGTCTGGCTTGAGTTGCTTGGAACTACGCATTGCACAATCCCAGTGGCCAAGGCTTAGGGACTAGCTCTTGGTACTGTGCAGTGCAAAGTTGGAGTCAGACCTTGGATGCCTCTATGCAATTCCTGCAGCCAAGGCAAAGCCTTGAGATCCAGAAATGCACAGTGCATGCTAGGAAGAGATACATCTAGACCAAGGAAGCCTATATCTGCCCAAGGGAAACATGAAAATGAGTATATCTAAAAGTGTAAGTGATAGTTGATACCAATCTAAGTGAATGATGATGCATGCAATAAAAAAAGGTGCAGGTATTGATCAAACTAAAGAACAATGAAGTTTATGGAGAGAGTCACCACACGATGACTGTTAGTGAAAAAATTGGGTTGTACATGTGACACTTAGGAAAGGCAATCAAAAAATTGAAACAAAACTTCTATAAGATAAAAAAAATCAAAATTCTAGTGGCCATTCAATAAAATGGGGAAAAAACACTCTCACAAGCCAAGCGAACAAAAGCGTAGAAAAAGTAGCAAAAGACTAGAAAAGCAAGACATACCCAGAAAAGTTGCTATGACTGTGATGAAGGTTCCTAGATCTCCTCAAGAATGCCAGAGCTCCAATATCGAATGCAAAAATGAGCTTTGGTGGCATCCATTAAATAGATTTAGTTGATTTAGGGTTTATGGTGTGAAGGCCAATATCTAGGAAAAAGTGACACCTGGTGACAATTTCCAAAAATAACTCAAGTGTAACTCTGACTGCTAAAAATAAATACCTATTTTATAGGGATGTTTTTCAATTTTTTCTTTTTTTTTTTAGGAAAGGCTTCCATGCATGCTTGTAGATATGGCACAATTCCAAGGAGAACTGTACAACTCACTAGCACATGCATCAGACAATTGGTGAGGGAAAGCTTCTACGAAATTCTTGGGCTAAGTGGCTCTGGATGCCTCTCATGCTCTGTGCATTTTCCTAGCTGAAGGAAGGCTGCAACCTACTTTTGCACAATTTTGTAGCCGAAGCTCAAGGTTGGCTTGAATTGCACATTTCCCAAGAGTAAGGCTAGTTGCCCTCTAGGATTGTGCAATTCACTAAGGCAAGCCTAGAACTGGATCACAACCAAGTCAAGAGGTCACCTTGTGGTTAGACATCAAAGAAAGTAAGAAAATACAAGCTATAAAGAAAAATATAAAAGTCAATGAAAGCACAAGTACCTGGATCAGTGCGAGATGTTGTTGGGATTTTAGTAGGGAGGCTCCAAAATGAAGCATAGGGAAAATTTTGGAGGGTAGTTGTCGCCGCTACAACATAAACCAAATGAACACCCACTAGGATGTTTTTCTCAACATTCAACTTGGAATAAGTGTCCCATCAACTGTGGTTATTAATTTTTCCTTTATTAACTTTTATTACATGGAATTTTCACCAGGGTTGTTACAGAACCCTCACCCTTGGGGGACACCATCCTTGGTGTTCAACCACACCTATACCTCAGCAAAACCACTAAAAGGAAAACAAAATTCCCATGGAGATTTATAACATAGCTCGACGCAATATTTAAAATGATCACCCTGTTGAAAAGCAAATCAACATGACACCATAGCAAGCATAAAATCATAATGACATGACACCCATACCACTTATTGGAGCTTTATAACATAGCTCATGGTGGTATTTGCATCCATATACATATGTACATATACCAAAACATCATCAAACATGTACCAAAACATATACCAAAACACCATACCAAAGTTTATTTTCTTCAACTGACAAACAATGAAGGATGCATACCCCACATCTCATCCACCATCTCCCATGTAGCTTCATCAGGCCCAAAGCACTTCCACTACACTTTAACCTGCTCAATTGATTGGTTTTGAAGCATGAGCATCCTTTTTTTTAATATACATTGAGGCTCTGGCTGGAATTATCCATCTAGTTCCACCTACAATACAGACCAATCAATCACATGATCAACATCTTTAATGTACTTCTTAAGAAATGACACATGAAAAACATCATGGACTTTCACTGTCAGAGGCAGTGCAAGTCAATAGGATACTAGCCCAATCCTCTCAACAATACTAAAGGGTCCACAAAATCGTGGTGCTAACTTGGCACATGATCCAATCCATAAGGATCTCTTCTTTGGTTTCATGCGCAAGTACACCTATTCCCCAACCTAAAACTCCTTGAACAACCTCTTCTAATCTGTATAACTCTTCTGCCTGTCCTGTGCTAGCTTTAGATTATTCTTTATAGCCTGCATTTCCTGTTCCATGTCCTCCCACATGTACAGTCCAATCAAAACCCTATTAACTGGATCACTCCAATTGATGGGAGTATTGCAACTCCACCCATATAATGCCTCAAAGAAACTCATATTCAAATATTCTCGATACCCATTGTTATAAGAAAACTCTACCAATGGGATATACTCTTCCTACTTTTGTTGTTGATGTATCGCGTACATCCTCAACATGTCCTCTAATATCCTATTGACCCTCTTAGTCTATCCATCTGTCTACAGGTGATAAGTTGTACTAAAGGCCAACTTTGTGCTCAAACCTACAAACAACTCCTTCCAAAACTTGGAAGTGAACTTCGCATCTCTGTCTGACACAATCTTCTTTATAACACCATGCAATCCAACCACATCTCTAATGAATACCTGTGCTACATTGCTAGCCGAGAATGTAGACTTCACTGAAATGAAGTGCATTACCTTTGTCAACTTATCCACCACTACCATGATGGAATCATGTTGTCACATTGTCCTCGACAAACCTGTGATAAAGTCCATGGAAATGACCTCCCATTTCCACTCTAGAATTGAAATTGGCTGTAGTAGCTCATATGTATGCTTACATTTTGCCTTGACCCATTGAAAATAAAAACACCTAGCCACAAACTCTACTACATCCTTCTTCAGATTCGACTAATAATAGAATTTCTTCATTGCGGTCAATGCCTTCTGGTAGCTTGGGTGACCTGAATATGGTTTCGCATGAAACTCCCTCAAGATCACCTTCTTGAGCTCACTACTGTCTAGCACATATATCATGTCCCTAAATCTAACCAATCTATATGATGTAAGAAAATAGTCCACATCCTATGCACCTGCACCTGTACCTATACATGTACCACCACATGTACTTGTACCTATGCTCTATTGCAAGTTACGCACAATCTCCATTTACCTAACATCCTACTGACCTGCTTGCAAGATCCTATCTTGTAATTCTATCCCATAAGAGATCATAGTTCCTAATTGATTTACATATACCTGCCTACTAAGATAATTTTCCACCCTGTTCTCCTTTCCTTTAATGTACTTGATATTGAAGTCAAACTCACTGATCATGGCCAACAATCTATCTTGTTAGGCATTCAGATTCAGTTGGCCAAACAAATGCCTCAACCCAATGTGATCACTCATCAGTATAAACCTCCTCCCAAGAAGATAGTTCCTGCACATCTTCAACACATGTATGATCGTTGCTAACTCAAGATCACATGTCAAGTAGTTCTCCTTGTTCTCATTTATTTTTCGTGACTCATAGCATACCACATGTCCTTCCTGTATAAGGACTCCACCAAGTCCTCTTTTGAAAGCATTTGTACATACTACAAACGCCTTTTTTGGATCTGCAATATTTAACACTAGTGCATGTGTCAACAACTGCTTAAGCTGCTCAAAATTGGCCTCACTCTCCTCTGTCTAGTCAAACTTCTTAGCTTTCCTCTACAATGATGTAATAGGATAAGAAATCTACAAGAATTTCTTGATGAACCTCCTTTAATAGCCTTCCAACCCCATGAAAGATCTCACCTCATCCAAATTCATGGGAGCTACCCACTAAATGATGGCCCTTATCTTTTCTAGATCTACTGCAATTCCCTCCTTGGAAACAACATGTCCCAAGTAATGTACCTCAGTCTGAAATAAACCACACTTGTTGAGGTTAGCATACAATTGATGCTCTCTCAACAACCTCAACATTGTTGCTAAATCTTTGGCATGCTCTTCCTCATTTTTAGAATATACTAATATGTCATCAATGAACACAATAACAAACTTATCCAAATATAGACACAACACTATTCATCAAGCACATAAATGTAGTTGGAGTATTGGTCAAACTGAATGGAACTACAAAAAACTCATGATGCCCATACCTGATTTGGAAAGTTGTCTTGTAAATGTCCTCCTCTTTGATGCATACCTGGTGGTATTCTGATCTCAAATCAATCTTTGAGAACACTACTACCCCCTTCAACTGATCAAACAAGTCATCAATACTTGACAACTAATACATGTTCTTGATATTCACTTTGTTCAAATTCCTGTAGTTAATGCATAATCTGAGAGTACCATCCTTCTTCTTTACAAGCAATATTGGTGCATTCCAAGGTGATACGTTTGGCGTAATGTATCCTTTTTCCAACATTTCCTTCAATTGCAACTTCAACTCTACCAAATCAGGTGTGCTCATCCTGTAAGGTTCTTTTGATGCTGGAGCTACCCTTGACACTAACTCAATTGAAACATCTACCTCCCTATGAGGTGGAAACTCTGAAATATCCTCAATGTATAAATCCTGAAACTGTTGTAGAACTGGGTACCTTCTCAAAACATCTGCATCATCAACTTCCTTACCTTTGTCACTAGAAATATGTACAGAAAATAACACACACCCTTTCTTGTGACTGTGCTTTGCCTGCATAGTTGTCACCATCCTAATTGATGTGGCTTTCTTCTTTACCTATAATAATGTTGGTTTCCCATTGTCATCCACACACTCAATGGCTTTGTCATAACAATCCACCTTGGTTCTATGAAGATACAACCAATCCATTCCCATCAACATACTGTATGATCCCAACGACAATACATTCAAATGTGTTGAGGTAGGCATACCATTCAAATGAAATGCACAAGATCCTACCCAATGATGAACTCACTTCTCTATACATGTAGCCAAATGCACTAACTAAGATTTTGCATGCAATTCCTTACTCAAACCACACTTATCCACCAAGTTAGGACTAAGACAACTATAATTATATTTAGGGTCAATCAAAATAGAAATAAATTTACCATAAAGCTTACTGTCCATCTAATTGATAGATGCATTATGGTTTGCATGTTTGTTATCCAATGTTGCATACATATGAGGAACACTTTGACCAACATCCTCAATAGTCTATGCCTCCTGTGCACTATATATCTTAGGCATACCACCCTAATTCTATGGAAAATCTCTCTTAAGGTGCTCCGTACCACATGTCCAACACTCCAGCCAACCAGTACCCTCACCTTTATGTTGTTGTTGTGACGAATGTCCTTGTCTAGCTATATTGAACCTCTTTTGTGGTGCCACATTTTTTTTCTCGTATGCATTCTAAGGCCTTGTTCTTTTTATCTGCCATTTACCTTTACCCTTGTATTTTTCTTTCCATCCTTGTTAAGATTCATTCTTACGCTTTGACTATTCATAGCAATGCTTCAATTTCCCAATAATTTCTCAAGTGACCGGGCCTCAACATACTCAATCCGATCTCTAAATGCTAATTGAAATTCACTAAAAAACCACTAAACTTTAGCCTTCTCATATTTAAGATATGGTACACCCCTCAATAGCTCCAAGAACATGGTGGTTTACTATTCATCTGTCATTGATGCCATCTTTAGCTCATAAAATTATTTGGCCTTACTGTCATAGTACCTTTCTGACAAGTACTTCTTCCTGAAAATCACATGGAACTCATGGAAGGTCAATTTATCTATCCTGATGTATCTAACTCACTTCACATATTCCCACCAGATATTTTCTTTACCTCTCAGGATGAAGATAACTATTTGTGCCTTCATATTATCTGTGTACCTATGCAACTCAAGAACTTGTTCATCCCAAGTATCCAAGCCTCTCCATCTTCTGACTTCTTCACATCTCCATAAAAAGTAGGTGGCTTTTCTTTCTTCAACTCATCTGGAAAGTATCCCCTATCACTCCTTCTGTAAGGATGATAATGATGATGATCATGATTCCTGCTAGAACCAGAACTAGAATAATACCTGTATCCATCACCTCTCATATCCGGAGTATCCAAAATCTACCATCTCTAACCATGTCATCTCTATCTGACCTGTAATCACCATGAGAACTACTGCCATATGTCCCACTAATTGTTTCCTCTTGTCCATGACTGATCTGAAGTGGCCCTTGTCGCTGCAGTTCCGACCAACTTTGAAGAAGTATTGCATTAACCTCTGCTTGTTTCTCTTGTGCCTGTATGATTTTGTCATTATCCACCTTAAAACTCATTATATCTTCCTTCAAGATTCTCAATGTGTCTGCCAAGTTAGAAGAGTTCCAAACACTGTGACACTCATCTGATTCATAGGGAGAGTCTTTGTAATCTACCATCTTGCTAGTCATTTTGATCTCTTTCCTGCAAGGCATACTATATCAGCTAAACCAAATCACAAAAAACCAACATACCTTAGCATAATTCGGGGAGGATATCTCATCTGCAAGAACAACCAATCAACGTACTACATGTATAACATAATCATGATAACATATATACATATAATACATAAGCACATAACCATGTAACCATCAATCTAGCTAGAGTCCAGTCATCAATGCATGACCATATCAACTACACATACCATGACCTCATGCATGACAACAACAACCATACCAACGTACACTAACAATATGCAAGCATAAACAACATGTAACCAATCATACACTCATGATGACATACTTCATAACAAAAACATCCTCTTTCACATGGTGACATCACTACAACCATGATTGACACCATGCATATGCAACAAGCACATAGACCACAAGAATGATTAACACACGTGCAAACGACATGAATGCATGACCAATTTTATCCTCTAATCAATAATGTTGAATGTTCTATATGTCATGATTTTGGACATGTTGTAGCCAGTTGCACAAGTAGAATGTTTCAAGCTAATAACTATCTTATAGAAAGATCATCAGCTTCCAAGTACTTTAAAGAATATTGTTTTCCTTGCAATATGTTTGGTCACAAATCCATTTATTTCAATAGAAGGAATATGAAAAAATAAGATGTTATGATTGTAAAAGTTTGGGCATGTAGCAAAATAATGCAGGAACAAGTCTATGAATCACCACAGACAACATGGTAAGCAACGAGATAATAACATTAATATCAGAAAACTTGAAAAAGATGGATCCACCAATAAGCAAGAAAAAGAAGAACAAATAAGGTGTGGTCTTTCTCTTTTCTCATTTGAAGATGAAGATTAATGGTACATATATAGTGGATGTTCTCATCACGTGAATAGAGATAAGAGTAAAATCAAGTCTCTCGGGAAGAACCATCATGGTAATGTTATTCTTGGAACTAATGTTTCAACAAAAGTTCTAGGACAAGGTAAGGCCAGAATTAATAAAACTAGAGCACCAGTTAATGCTTTGTTAGTTCAAGGGCCAAAGAATAATATCCTAAGTGTATGACAAATGGCAGAAAAGGGAAATATAATTTTGTTTACATCAATCAAGTGTAAGGTTATAAATGAAGTAACTGGAAAATTCATAATAAGAGGATGTAGAGATTGAGACAAGTTATATGTGTTTGAAGATCGAAATTCGCATAGATATGAGAAAGGTTTAGAATTAGAGTAAAAGAATATGGTTCTTGTGGAAATCTCTTATTCTTAAATGAATATTTCTAACATTGACTGCGGAAGTGGTGAGAGGTACTTGACCTCATGAAAACAGAAGATAATTATCAGGTCCTCGAGATCGATGATATGTAATCTCAGGGGGAGTAATACATGTGTTGTCTTTATGATGACTCCCGTAGTTGTTTTTTATTTTCATGTTGCTTATACTACTAACAATGGCTCTGGTGTAGTATTAGTGCACAGGTACAGGAAAAACAGACTCAGGAGGAGATGAAGGTATGAAATTTCAGTATTTCACTTTCTGTGCGTGGATCCTATAAAGAAAAGTTGCGTGTATAAATGAGTTCTAAACTGAATAGTCCCGTATATCTTGGTTTTATGAAATAGTGGGATAGACTTAGGAAAAGGGTCTAATATGCTTCAGTCAATTATTTTTTGGCTTTTCTACTCTGATGGTTGATGGTTACAGTGTCTTGATGTTATTTAGAAGTGTGTTTGGCCTTCATAAGTTGTTGATACCTTGATATATGACTGGTTGATAAAGTTACTTTGATGTCCTAACATATGGATGAAATGATATGATCGGATCTGACAATGAACAATTGGCATAGGTTTAGGGGGAGCGTTTGCTATGCTTCTAATAGTGCATTGCTGGAATTATGTTTGCTTCATACATAATGATTCTTTGGAAGTTCTTGAATGATGAACTTGTTGATTGTGTCTACTTAATTTACATATTTCTTGATGAAGTGGTGTTGGTGGCATAATTATTCTTATGAGAAATTTGGGCCAAGACAATGATGTTACTAAAACATGGTTATATTCTACTGCTACATATGTTGAATTAGACTTGGAAACAGGGCATATTGAAGAATGATGTTATACTATTTTATCTTACTTTATGATGATATGATTAGTCCTATATTATGGTGTTGTGGTTGCATACCAGGTCATAGGTTGATGATATTGAAGCTACATTGTTTTATCTTACATATTTGATGATTATTTACAAATGTTGCAAATCATATATGGTGTACGATAGTTGTTGATGACTATCATAGTCTTATTGAGGTATTTGGTCTTGGTTATAAATGTCTTATCTATCATTTGATGTAAAGGTCATGTAAATACCTATGATGTATTCATTATCAAATTTAGTCATGTATGGACTATTGTGGTCAAGTCCTTTTGGACATGTGATGTAATTTGTAACCCCATTGTGTTTGGGAAGTTGATGTAATAATGATGTCAAATATCTAAACCCATTGTGATTGGGTGATTGATGTAAGATTGAGTCCTTGGTGATAGGACAAATCATATGAATCATAGAGTCATGTACCACATTGTACATCTGTCAGAAACTTCAGCATGCGGTCAGGGGGGAGCATGATCAGTGTTCATACTCAATGGTTCAGATACAAAAGTCTTCATTCAGCATTTAGTCAACCCTTTTCTCTTGATGTCAAAGGGGGATAGTAGCTTGTTGTTTGGAGAGTAGCTTGGTTTTGTGCTTAACAATGTAAACTTTGAAACGGGAACTATAAACTCAAAAAGGGAACTCTGGCCAAAAAAACCCCGAAAAAACATCAAAAACAGTGCTAAAAATGAAAAGTGTGTATACTGGAACGATGATTTTATTTTTTAGGGGTCAATTTTGAACATGTTTTAAAAATGGCAGTGACTACGAAATTTACTACAAAATTTTCATGCAAAATATAGCTTAAAAACGAAAGTGATGATACTGGAACAATGACTTTTTTTTTTAGGGTCAATTATCAAAATTTTAAAAAAATGCCAGTAAAACCAAATTTTTATGTGCCAAACAAAGTTGTTTATGAGGAAAAAAACACATTAATGTTTTTGGTAGGATATCATTTTTTTCCTAAGTATAAATTCAACATGTTTTCAACCATAACATGCTAGATACAAAAGAAAAATGATTCCAGGAATTGCCCACCCACTAGCTGGGTGGACGGGCGGGCCGCTGGGATGGCGCTAGCCCAGCCGCGCCACCCCAGCGGCCAGCCTGCCCACCTGGTTGGTGGCTGGGCAATTCCGGGAATCGACCAACCACTAGCTGGGCGGGCGGGCAGGCCGCCGGGGTGGCACGGCTCATGACTGGGTGATTCCCAAAATCCCCCAGCCACCAGCCGGGCAGGCTGGCGGGCAGCCGGTGTGGCGCCAGCCCAGGCCGCGCCACCCGGGCAGCCCGCTCACCCAGTGGCTGGGTGATTCCCGGAATCACCCATCCACCAGCCGGGCGAGCGGCTGGTGGCCGGGCAATTCCCGAAATCGCCAAGCCACCAGCCAGGTGGGCAGGCGGGTCGTTAGCATGGCGCCAGCCCAAGCTGTGCCACTCCGGCGGCCTGCCTGCCCGCTCATCTGGTGGTTGGGTGATTCCCGGAATCACCCAGCCACAAGCCCGGAGGGCGGGCGGGCCACCAGGGTGGCGCCAGGCTAGGCCAGGCCACCCCAGCTGCCTGCCCGCCCGCCTGGCTGGTGGCTGGGTGATTCGCGCCACCCCGCTCGCCCGGCTGGTTGGTGGTTGGGTGATTTCGGGAATCGCCTAGGCACTAGCCGCCCGCGCCCGCCCAACTCGTGGCTGGGTGATTCTGAGAATCACCCAGCCACCTGCAACCCGCCCGGCTGGTGGCTGGGCGATTCCTGGAATCACCCAGCCACCAGCCAGGCGGGCGGGCAGGCCACCGGGGTGGCACCAGCCCAGGCCGCGCCACCTCGGCGGCCCGTCCGCTCGCCTGGTTGGTGGCTGGGAGATTCCCTCTGCCCAGCTGGTGCCTGGGTGATTCCCAGAATCACCCAGCCACCAGCCGGGCGGGCGGGCGGGCCACCGGGGTGGCGCAGCCTAGGGTGGCACCACCCCGGTGGCCCGCCCGCCCGCCCGGCTAGTGGCTGGGAGATTCCGGGCCGCCCCACCCCGGCAGCCCGTTTGACTGGTGGCTGGGTGATTCCAGGAATCACCCAGCCACCAGCTAGGCGGGCGGCTGGTGGCTGGTTGATTCCTAGAATCACTCAGCCACTAGCAAGGCGGGTGACTGGTTGATTCCGAGAGTCACCCAGTCAGCAGCCGGGCGGGCGGCTATGCGGCTGGTTGATTCCCGGAATTACCCAGCCACCAGCCGCCTGTAATCAACCAGTCACCAGCCGCCTGCTCGGCTGGTGGTTAGCTGATTCCGGGAATCAACCAGCAACTAGCTGCCCGCCTAGTTGGTGGCTCCACTCGGCTGGTGGCTGGGTGATTCCGAGAATCAACGAGCCACCAGCTGGGCAGCTAGTGGCTGGTTGATTCCCAGAATCAACCAGCCACAAGCCAGGGGGCCAGCTGGTGGCTGGTTGATTCCCGGAATCAACCAGCCACCGGCCGGCCACCTGGCTGGTGGCTGGTTGATTTCGGGAATCAACCAGCCATCAGTCGGGCGGCCGGCCGGTGGCTGGTTGATTCCCGAAATCACCTAGCCACCAGTCGGGGGTTGATTTCGGGAATCAACCAGCCATCAGTTGGGCGGCCGGCCGGTGGCTAGTTGATTCCCGAAATCACCCAGCCACCAGTCGGGTGGCACGACCGGTTGGTGGCTGGTTGATTCTGGGAATCAACCAGCCATCAACCGCGTGGCTGGTTGGTGGCTGGTTGATTCCGGGAATCAACCAGCCACCAGCCGGGTAGAGCCACCAGCCGGGTGGGCGGCTGGTGGCTGGTTGATTCCGGGAATCACCCAGCCACCAGATGGCCACCCGGCTGGTGGCTGGTTGATTCCCGGAATCATCCAGCCACCAGCCGCCCGCCCGGCCGGTGGCTGGTTGATTCCCGGAATCATCCAGCCACCAGTCGGGCGGGGGAATCAATCAACCTCCCTATTGGTGGGTGACTGATTCCGGGAATCAACTAGCCACCCGCTGGCCGCCCGGCTAGTGCCTGGTTGATTCCGAGAATCAACCAGCCACCAGTCGGGCGGAGCCACCAACCGGGAGGGTGACTGGTGGCTAGTTGATTCCGGCAATCAACCAGCCACTAGGCAGCCAGCTGGTGGCTGGTTGATTCCCGGAATCAACCAGCCACCAGCCGCCTGCCCGGCCAGCGGCTGGTTGATTCCGGGACTCAACCAGCCACCAGCGGCCCCCCAGGCCGGTGGCTGGTTGATTTCGGGAATCACCCAGCCACTAGTCGGGTGGGCGGCTGGTGGCTGGGTGATTCCCAGAATCAACTGTTGATTCCCGGAATCAACCAGCCATCGGCCGAGCGGCTAGCAGGTGGCTTGTTGATACCCGGAATCAACCAGCCACCAGCCACCCACCCGGCCGGTGGCTAGTTGATTCCCGGAATCAACCAGTCACCCGGTTGATGACTGGTTGATTCCCGGAATCAACCAGCCACCAACCGGTCGCCCAGTTGGTGGCTGGTTGATTCCGGGATTCAACCAGCCACTAGCTGGCCGCCCGGTTGGTGGCTGGTTGATTCCGGGAATCAACTAGCCACCAGCTGAGCGGCCAGCTAGTGGTTGGTTGATTCCCGGAATCAACCAGCGACCAACCGGGCGACCGGTTGGTGGCTGGTTGATTCCGGGAATCAACCAGCCATCAACCGGGTGGCCGGTTGGTGGCTGGTTGATTCCGGGAATCAACCAGCCACCAGCCGGGCGGGCGGCTAGTGGCTGGTTGATTCCGAGAATCAACCAGCCACCAGATGGTCACCCGGTCGGTGGCTGGAAGATTCCCGGAATCAACCAGCCACCAACCACCCGCCCGGCCAGTGGCTGATTGATTCCAAGAATCATTCAGCCACCAGCCAGGAGGGGGAATCAATCAGCCACCCGGTTGGTGGCTGCTTGATTACGGGAATCAACCAACCATCGGCTGGCAGGCCAGCTGGTCCACCAACCGCCCGCTCGGCCGGTGGCTGGTTGATTCCGGGAATCACCCAGCCACCAGCTACCCGTTGGCCGGTGGCTAGTTGATTCCGAGAATCACCCAGCCACCAGCCGCCTGCGTGGCTGGTGGTTTGTTGATTCTGGGAATCAACGAGCCACCAACTGGCCGCCCGGCTGGTGGCTGGTTGATTCCAGGAATCAACGAGCCACCAGTCGCTCGTCCGGCCGGTGGCTGGTGACTCATTGATTCCGGGAATCAACCAGCCACCAGTCAGGCGGGCGGCTGGTGGTTCGTTGATTCTGGGAATCAACCAGCCACCAGCCGGGCGGCCAGTTGGTGGCTCGTTGATTCCCGGAATCAACCAGCCACCAGCCCGCCCGGCTGGTGGCTGGGTGATTCCCGGAATCAACCAACCACTCGCTGTGCGAGCGGCTGGTGGCTGGTTGATTCTCTGAATCAACTAGCCACCAGCTGGGCGAGCGGCTGGTGGCTGGTTGATTCCGGGAATCAACCAGCCACCAACCGATCGCCCGGTTGGTGGTTGGTTGATTCCGGGATTCAACTAGCCACCAGCTGGCCGCCTAGCTAGTGGCAAGTTGATTCCCGGAATCAACCAGCCACCATCCGCTCGCTTGGCTGGTACCAGCTGCCTGGAATCAACCAGCCACCAGCAGTTCTGCCCGGCTGGTGGCTGGTTGATTCCCGGAATCGACCTGCCACTAGCCGGGCGACCAACTAATGGTTGGTTGATTCCAAGAATCAACAACGGTTGGTGGCTGGTTGATTCCGGGAATCAACCAGCCATTAACCGGGTGGCCCGTTGGTGGCTGGTTGACTCCGGTAATCAACCAGCCACCTGCGGGGCAGAGCCACCAGCCGAGCGAGCAGCTAGTGGCTGGTTGATTACGGGAATCAACCAGCCACCCGATGGCCGCCCAACTGGTGGCTGGTTGATTCCCGGAATCATCGAGCCACCAGCCGTCCACCCAGCCGGTGGTTGGTTGATTCCCGTAATCAACCAACCACCAGCCGCCCGCCTGGCCGGTGGCTCATTGATTCCCGGAATCATCCAGCCACCAGCCGCCCGCCCGGCCGGTGGTTGGTTGATTCCCGGAATCAACCAGCGACCAGCCGCCCGCCTGGCCGGTGGCTCATTGATTCCCGGAATCATCCAGCCACCAGCCGGGCGGGGGAATCAATCAGTCGCCCGGTTGGTGGCTGGTTGATTCCGGGAATCAACCAGCCACCAACTGGCCGCCTGGTTGGTGCCTAGTTGATTCCGGGAATCAACCAACCACCAGCCAGGCGGAGCCACCAGCCGCCCGCTCGGCCCGTGGCTGGTTGATTCCGGGAATCACCCAGCCACCAGCCGGGTGGGCGGCTGTGGCTGGTTGATTCCTGCACCGGCCGGGCCGGCGGCTGGTGGCTGGTTGATTCCTGGAATCAGCTAACCACCAGCCGGGCGGCCAGCTAGTGGATTGCTAATTCTCGGAACCAACCAGCCACCCGCCCGGCTGGTGGCTGGTTAATTCCCATAATGCATCAGCCAACAACCGGCCACCCGGTTGGTGGCTGGTTGATTGCGGGAATCAACCAGCTACCAACCGGTCGCCCAGTTGGTGGCTGGTTGATTCCGGGATTCAACCAGCCACCAGCTGGCCGCCCGGCTAGTGGCAGGTTGATCCCAGGAATCAACCAGCCACCAGCCGGGTGGAGCCACAAGTCGGATGGGCGGCTGGTGGCTCGTTGATTTAGGGAATCAACCAGCCACCAGCCGCCCGCGCGGCTGGTGGCTGGTTGATTCCTGGAATCATCCAGCCACCAACCGGGCGACCGATTGGTGGCTGGTTGATTCCGAGAATCAACCAGCTACCAACTGGGTGGCCAGCTGGTGGCTGGTTGATTCCTGGAATCAACCAGCCACCAGCTGGCCACCCGGTTGGTGGCTGGTTGATTCCCGGAATCAACCAGCCACCAACCGGGTGGCCAGCTGGTGGCTGGTTGATTCCGAGAATCAACCAGCCACCAGCCGTGCGGAGCTTCCAGTGGGGTGGGCGGTTGGTGGCTAGTTGATTTTGGGAATCAACCAGCCACCAGCCGCCCGCCCGACTGGCAGCTGGGTGATTCCTGGAATCACCCAGCCACCAGCTGGGCGGGGGAATCACCCAACTACCAACCGGGCGGCGGGTTGGTGGCTGGTTGATTCTGGGAATCAACCAGCCACCAGCCACCAGCCGCCCGCCCAGCCTGTGGCTGGTTGATTCCGGGAATCACCCAGCCGCCAGTCGGGCGGGCGGCTGGTGGGGCTGGTTGATTCCCAGAATCAACCAGCGACCAACCGCCCACCCCACTGGTAGCTCCGCACGGCTGGTGGCTGGTTGATTCCGAGAATCAACCAGCCACCAGCTGGCCACCCGGTTGCTGGCTGGTTGATTCCGGGAATAAACCAGCCACCCTGGTTGGTGGCTGGATGATTCCAGGAATCAACCAGCCACCAGCCGAGCAGAGACACAAGCCGGGCGGGCGGCTGGTGGCCAGCTGGTGGCTGGTTGATTCCCTAAATCATCGAGCCACCAGCCGCCCATCCAGCTTGTGGCTCCGCCCGGCTGGTGGCTGGTTGATTCCTGGGATCAACCGGCCACTAGCCGGGCGGCCAGCTGGTGGCTGGTTGAATTCCGGAATCAACCAGCCACCAACCGGGCGACCGGTTGGTAGCTGGTTGATTCCCGGAATCAACCAGCCACCAACCGGGTGGCCGGTTGTTGGCTGATTGATTATGGGAATTAACCAGCCACCAGCCGGGCGGGTGGCTGGTTGGTTCCGAGAATCAACAATCCACCAGCTGGCCGCCCGGCTGGTGGTTAGCTGATTCCAGGAATCAACGAGCCACCAGCCGCCCGCCCGGCCGGTGTAGGAATCAACCAGCCACAGCCGCCCGCCCGGCTGGTGGCTGGGTGATTCCCGGAATCAACCAGCCACCGGCCGAGCGGGCGGCTGGTGGCTCCGCCTGGCGGGTGGTTGGTTGATTCCCGGAATCAACTAGGCACCAACCAGGCGGCCAGTTGGTGGCTGGTTGATTCCCGGAATCGGAATCAACCAGCCACCAACCGGGCGACTAATTGATTCCCCCGCCCGGCTGGTGGCTGGATGATTCCGGGAATCAATGAGCCACCTGCCGGGCGGACGGCTGGTCGCTGGTTGATTCCGGGAATCAACCAACCACCGGCCGGGTGGATGGGCGGCTGGATGATTCCGGGAATCAGTGAGCCACCGGGCGGGCGGGCGGCTGGTGGTTAGTTGATTACGGGAATCAACCAACCACCGGCTGGTGGCTCGATGACTCCGAGAATCAACCAGCCCCCCGATGGGCGGCCATCGAGTGGCTGGTTGATTCCCGTAATCAACCAGCCACTAGCTGCTCGCTCGGCTGGTGGCTTTGCCCGTCAGGTGGCTGGTTGATTACCGGAGTCAACCAGCCACCAACGGGCCACCCGGTTAATGGCTGGTTGATTCCAGAATCAACCAGCCACCAACCGGTCGTCCGGTTGGTGGCTAGTTGATTCTTGGAATCAACCAACCATTAGTTGGTCGCCCGGCTAGTGGCAGGTCGATTCCGGGAATCAACCAGCCACCAGCCGGGCAGAACCACCAGCTGGGCGGGCCGCTGGTGGCTGGTTGATTCCCAGAATCAACCAACCACCAGCCAAGCGAGCGGATGGTGGCTAGTTGATTGCGGGAATCAACCAGCCACCAGCGAGGCGACTAGTTGGTGGCTGGTTGATTCCTGGAATCAACTTGCAATTAGCCAGGCGGCCAGCTGGTGGCTAGTTGAATCCCGGAATCAACCAACCACCAACCGGGCGATCGGTTGGTGGCTGATGGCTAGTTGATTCCGGGAATCAATGAGCCACCGACCGGGCGGGCGACTGGTGGCTCGTTGATTCCCGGAATCAACCAGCCACTAGCCGGGCGGCCAGTTGGTGACTTGTTGATTCCTAGAATCAACAAGCCACCAGCCACCAGTCGCCCGCCCGACCGGTGGCTGGTTGATTCCCAGAATCAACGAACCACCAGCCGCCCGCCTGACTGGTGGCTGGTTGATTCCCGGAATCAATGAGCCACCAGCCACCGGCCGGGCGAGCGACTGGTAGCTCGTTGATTCCTGGAATCAACCAGCCACCAGCCGAGTGGCCAGTTGGTGGCTCGTTGATTCCCAGAATCAACAAGACACCAGCCACCAGCCGCCTGCCCGGCTGGTGGCTGGGTGATTCTCGGAATCAACTAGCCACCGGCCAACGGGCAGCTGGTGGCTGGGTGATTCCTGGAATCAACCAGCCACCGGCCAGCCGATGGTTGGTTGATTCCCGTAATCAAGCAGCTACCAACCGGGCGGCTGATTGATTCCCCCTCCCGGCTGGTGGCTGGTTGATTCCAAGAATCAACCAGCCACTGGCCGGGCAGGTCGCTGGTGGCTGGTTGATTCCGGGAATCAACCGGAATCAACCACCAGTGGTTGGTTGATTCTGGGAATCTTCCAGCCACCGCCCGGGTGACCATCTGGTGGCTGGTTGATTCTCGGAATCAACCAGCCAGTAGCCGCCCGCCCGGCTGGTGGCTCTGCCCGGCTGGTGGCTGGTTGATTCTGGGAATCAACCAGCCACCAACCGGCCACCCGGTTGATGGCTGGTTGATTCCCGGAATCAACCAGCCACCAACTGGTCGCCCGGTTGGTGGCTGGTTGATTCCGAGAATCAACCAACCACCAGCTGGCCGCCCGGCTGGTGGCAGGTTGATTCCGGGAATCAACCAGCCACCAACCGGGCGGCCAGCTAGTGGCTGGTTGAATCCCGGAATCAACCAGTCATCAACCGGGTGGCTGGTTGGTGGCTGGTTGATTCCGGGAATCAGCTAGCCACCAGCCGGGCGGGTGGCTGGTGGCTGGTTGATTCCGGGTATCAACAAGCCACCTGCTAGCCGCCCGGCCGGTGGCTAGTTGATTCCGGGAATCAATGGTTGATTCTGGGAATCCCCCAGCCACCAGCCTCCCACTCGACTAGTGGTTGGGTGATTCCCGAAATCAACCAGCCACCGGCCTAAGGGGCGGCTGGTGGCTGGTTGATTCCGGCAATCAACCAGCCACCAGCCACCCTCCCGGCTGGTGGCTCCGCCCGACTGGTGGCTGGTTGATTCTCGGAATCAACCAGGCACCAACCAGCCACCCGGTTGATGACTGATTGATTCCCGGAATCAACCAGCCACCAACTGGGCGACCAGTTGGTGGCTGGTTGATTCCAGGATTCAACCAGCCACTAGCTGGCCGCCCGGTTGGTGGCTGGTTGATTCCGGGAATCAACTAGCCACCAGCCGTGCGCCTGGCTGGTGGCTGGTTGATTCCCGAAATCAACCTGCCACTAGCCGGGCGGCCAGCTGGTGGTCAACCAGCCACCAGCCGGGTGGGAGGCTACTCGCTGGTTGATTCCGAGAATCAACCAGCCACCAGATGGTCACCTGGCTGGTGGCTGGAAGATTCCCGGAATCAACCAGCCACTGGTGGTTGATTCCCGGAATCAACCAGCCACCAGCCACGCGGCGGGCAGTGGCTGGTTGATTCCAAGAATCATCCAGCCACCAGCCGGGAGGGGGAATCAATCAGCCGCCCGGTTGGTGGCTGCTTGATTACGGGAATCAACCAACCATCGGCTGGCCGGCCGGCTGGTCCACCAGCCGCCCGCTCGGCCGGTGGCTGGTTGATTCCGGGAATCACCCAGCCACCAGCTGCCCGTTGGCCGGTGGCTAGTTCATTCCGAGAATCACCCAGCCACCAGCTGGGCAGGCGGCTGGTGGCTGGTGGCTTGTTGATTCTGGGAATCAACGAGCCACCAACTGGCCGCCCAGCTGGTGGCTGGTTGATTTCGGGAATCAACGAGCCAGCAGTCGCTCGCCCGGCCGGTGGCTGGTGGCTCATTGATTCCGGGAATCAACAAGCCACCAGTCAGGCGGGCGGCTGGTGGTTCGTTGATTCTGGGAATCAACCAGCCACCAGTCGGGCGGGCGACTGGTGGCTGGTGGCTTGTTGATTCTGGGAATCAACAAGCCACTAACTAGCCACCCGGCTGGTGGCTAGTTGATTCCGGGAATCAATGAGCCACCAGTCGCCCGCCCGGTCAGTGGCTCGTTGATTCCGGGAATCACCCAGCCACCAGCCGGGAATCAACCAGCCACCAGCCCGCCCGGCTGGTGGCTGGGTGATTCCCGGAATCAACCAACCACTAGCTGGGCGAGCGGCTGGTGGCTGGTTGATTCCCTGAATCAACTAGCCACCAGCTGGGCGAGCGGCTGGTGGCTGGTTGATTCCCGGAATCAACCAGCCACCAACCGGCCACCCGGTTGATGGCTGAGTGATTCCCGGAATCAACCAGCCACCAACCGATCGCCCGGTTGGTGGTTGGTTGATTCCGGGATTCAATCAGCCATCAACCAGGTGGCCGGTTGGTGGCTGGTTGATTCCGGGATTCAACTAGCCACCAGCTGGCCGCCTGGCTAGTGGCAAGTTGATTCCAGGAATC
The DNA here is from genome assembly GCA_031772625.1 of Pinus tabuliformis. Lineage (NCBI taxonomy): Eukaryota > Viridiplantae > Streptophyta > Pinopsida > Pinales > Pinaceae > Pinus > Pinus tabuliformis. Next base: position 1,217,334,752 of record CM062816.1, read on the forward strand.
AACCAGCCACCAGCTGGTCGCCCCGCTGGTGGCTGGTTGATTCCCGGAATCAACCAGCGACCATCCGCTCGCTTGGCTGGTGGTTGGTTGATTCTGGGAATCAACCAACCACCAGCTGGCCGCCCTGCTGGTGGCTGGTTGATTCCGCCTGGAATCAACCAGCCACTAGCCGCCCGCCCAGCTGGTGGTTCTGCCCGGCTGGTGGCTGGTTGATTCCCGGAATCGACCTGCCACTAGCCGGGCGACCAACTAATGGTTGGTTGATTCCAAGAATCAACTAGCCACCAACTGGACGACCGGTTGGTGGCTGGTTGATTCCGGGAATCAACCAGCCATTAACCGGGTGGCCCGTTGGTGGCTGGTTGACTCCGGTAATCAACCATCCACCTGCCGGGCAGAGCCACCAGCCGAGCGAGCAGCTAGTGGCTGGTTGATTACGGGAATCAACCAGCCACCCGATGGCCGCCCAGCTGGTGGCTGGTTGATTCCCGGAATCATCGAGCCACCAGCCGCCCACCTAGCCGGTGGTTGGTTGATTCTCGTAATCAACCAACCACCAGCCGCCCGCCCGCCCGGTGGCTCATTGATTCCCGGAATCATCTAGCCACCAGCCGCCTGCCCACCCGGCCGGTGGTTGGTTGATTCCCGGAATCAACCAGCGACCAGCCGTCCGCCCGGCCGGTGGCTCATTGATTCCCGGAATCATCCAGCCACCAGCCGGGCGGGGAAATCAATTAGTCGCCCAGTTGGTGGCTGGTTGATTCCGGGGAATCAACCAGCCACCAGCCAGGCGGAGCCACCAGCCGCCCGCTCGGCCGGTGGTTGGTTGATTCCGGGAATCACCCAGCTACCAGCCGGGAGGGTGGCTGTGGCTGGTTGATTCCTGCACCGGCCGGGCGGGCGGCTGGTGGCTCGTTGATTCCTGGAATCAGCTAACCACCAGCCGGGCGGCCAGCTGGTGGATTGTTGATTCTCGAAACCAACCAGCCACCCGCCCGGCTGGTGGCTGGTTAATTCCCATAATCAATCAGCCAACAACCGGCCACCCGGTTGGTGGCTGGTTGATTCCGGGATTCAACCAGCCACCAGCTGGCCGCCCGGCTAGTGGCTGGTTGATCCCAAGAATCAACCAGCCACCAGCCGGGCAGAGCCACAAGCCGGATGGGCGGCTGGTGGCTCGTTGATTTAGGGAATCAACCAGCCACCAGCCGGGCGGCCAGCTGGTGGCTGGTTGATTCTCGGAATCAACCAGCCACCAGTCGCCCGCCCGGCTGGTGTCTCCGCCTGGCTGGTAGCTGGTTGATTCCTGGAATCATCCAGCCACCAACCGGGCGACCGGTTGGTGGCTGGTTGATTCCCGGAATCAACCAGCCACAAACCGGGTGGCCAGCTGGTGGCTGGTTGATTCCTGGAATCAACTAGCCACCAGCTGGCCACCCAGTTGGTAGCTGGTTGATTCCCGGAATCAACCAGCCACCAACTGGGTGGCCAGCTGGTGGCTGGTTGATTCTCGGAATCAACCAGCCACCAGCCGTGCGGAGCTACCAGTGGGGTGGGCGGTTGGTGGCTGGTTGATTCCCAGAATCAACCAGCCACCAACCGCCCGCCCGACTGGCGGCTGGGTGATTCCCGGAATCAACCAGCCACAGGCTGGGCGGGCGGCTGGTGGCTGGTGGCTGGTTGATTCCAGAAATCAACCAGGCACCAGCCGGGCGGCCAGCTGGTCGCTGGTTGATTCCCGGAATCAACCAGCCACCAACCGGGCGGCCGGTTGGTGGCTAGGTGATTCCCCCGCCCAGCTGGTGGCTGGGTGATTCCCGGAATCACCCAGCCACCAGCTAGACGGTCAGTTGGTGGCTGGTTGATTCCGGGAATCAACCAGCCACCAGCTAGTCGCCCAACTGGTGGCTGGTTGATTCCCGAAATCGGGCGGGCAGGTGGTAGCTGGTTGATTCTTAGAATCACCCCTCCGCCAGCCGGGCGACCGGCGGGTGGCTGGTTGATTCCGGGGTCCAACCAGCCAGCAGTTGAGTGGCCAGCTGGTGGTGGTGGCTGGTTGATTCCCGAATAAACCAGTCACCAGCTGGCCGCCTGGCTGGTGGCTGGTTTATTCGGGAATCAACCAGCCACCACCACCAGCTGGCCACTCAACTGCTGGCTGGTTGGACCCCGGAATCAACCAGCGCCTGGCTGGTGGCTAGTTGATTCCCAGAATCACGCAGCTACCAGCCGGGTGGGCGGCTGGTCGTTGGTTGATTTCCGGAATCAACCAGCCACTAGTTGGCGGCCGGGCTGGTCGCTGGTTGATTCCCGGAATTACCCAGCCACCAGCCAGGCGGCTGGTGGCTAGTTGATTCCAGGAATCAACCAACCACTAGCTGGCCGCCTGGCTGGTGGCTGGTTGATTCCCGGAATCGCCCAGTCACCAGCCGTGCAGGCGGTTGGTGGCTGGTTGATTCCGGGAATCAACCAGCCACGAGCCGCCCACTGGTGGGTGGTTGACTCCAGGCTGGCTGGTGGCTGGTTGATTCCCGGAATCAACCAGTGGCCGGCTGGTGGCTGGTTGATTTTCGGAATCACCCAGCCACTAGCCGCCCGCCCTGCTGGTGGCTGGGTGATTCTAGGAATGAACCAGCCACCAGCCGCCCGCTCGACTGGTGGGAATCACCCAGCCACCAGCCGCCCGCCCGGCTGGTGGCTGGTTGATTCCCGGAATCAAAAGCAAAATGAGAGATAGTTAACATTTATCAAAAACCACAATTATTGATTAACTATCTTATAGACATTTGTCAGATGAAGGAGATTGGGTTCTGGATTTATTTTCTGGCTCAGGTAAGTTTTATTATATGGAATTGAATTTCAATATGTTATTTTTTAATTAATATGTCATTGTACTAATTTAGTTCATTATTTCTTGTGTTCTTGATAATTAGGTACAACACTAGCATGTTGCCTTAAAAAAGCAAGAAATTGCATTGCAATTAAAAAAGATCCAGTACAATGCAATTTCATTCAGCAAAGAATTAATGTTCTTCAATTTCTTCCAGATGCAATGCAAGAAATTGGGTTGAATAAAGGGGACTTTAGTGAATCATGTGTGGCAAAAAAGGCAAAAGAACCCCAACCACCATTACATGGAATGTTTGGAAAGACATACATTGGTAGATTCGCAGACATCAAATACCCATTAGAAGAGGAAAGTGAGCAAAAGGAAACAGAAAATATTGTGGAAGAAGACAATGATGAAACTCTAGAGGACGAAGAGTTTGGATTACGTGACATTGTTGATTAAATTTAAGTTATGCTTGTAAATCAAGCTTTGCAATGTTTTGACTTTGACATTTTATGAGAATAATAAACACTCAATTAGGGTTGTTATACGTTCAATATTTGTAATATGTGATTTTCGCATTGATTTTTAAGTTAATCATTATTTTTTGAAAAAAAAAAGTGATTATTATTATTTTTTTGACATGAAATTCATAAAAAAAGCTATTATTTAACTGTTTTTGGTTAAAATTATCGTATAAAAATTGTGATTTTGACATGTCAATTCTAGCAAAAAATTATCAAAACATGTAATTTTTTAGTTATATTTATGTTAAAAATGGTTATTTTTATGTCCATTGTTAAAAAATATTGTTTTTTAAAAACAATTATTTCATGTGGATTCAAAAATTAATTAAGGATGTATAGATATGTAGAATATCGAAAATTCTAAATATCGACCTCCTAATTTAAAAATGCAAAACAATAAAAACCTCACTAAAAAAAAAGTTAAAATTAAAATAAAAAACAAGAAAATGTGAAGAAAACGGCCACTTCAAAAATGATCAAATTTACAAAATAATTATTTACATTTTATACATTATAAAATTTAAAGCCAAAACACAGGCTTTTAAAAAAAAGTGGTGATGCAGAATACTCGCTTTTTTAAATCAGCATGAAAATCACTACCATTCTAAAACGATTCTAAAACGTAATGTACATAAAAAAATTAAAGTGCCAAAAAGTATGCTCTAAAAAAAACATGTTCATTCTGCATCACCCCTTTTCAAAATCAGGTCACTTTTTTGCTATCTCTACGAAACGGGTAACAGTATCAGTTCCCGTTTCAAAGTTTACATTGTTGCTTAGATTGATGTGATTTTACAGGTATTTATAGGTTGTGTGACCAAACAAAAAAGTGGTTTCCATCAAGTCCAAAGGGGGAGACTTTTTTCATTATGATGAGTTGTCCTTGATGGAAACCTACTTGTTGAAGATGTAAATAGTATGTGGCAGAGTGTTTTACAGATGTGACAGAGTGTTCTGGAAAAGGCATAGCAGTTCAAAGGCAAAGGTATGATAAAGTTGAAAATTCAAGAAGTACACGTGGGTTATATTAAGTAAAGTCGTGTACACACATGAGTATGAAGAAGCAAAAGCACATACATCACATTAATATAACCCCACCATGGTATTTCCCTATGGTATTGAGCCCAGTAACAAATGTTTTGATCCCGTCTAAGAAAGCCATCGGTTGGAGTATGGTTTTAACCTATGGTATTGAAAAAGGCTAAGCTATATAAGGTGATGAAGATCAAAGTGGTAAAATGCGTGTAATGTGTGCAAGTGATGGAAATCTTATGAATAGTTAGATCTGAAGAAAATATGCATGTTATGGGCTATTGATGCCTTACTTGATTTAAACTAGGTATGCACCCAAGAGTTTGATGATGGATCATATGCAATATTTTTGAGATGATAATCATGGTTATGGGATGATTTGTTTTGTGTTAATGGAATCTTAATGCATGATTTGTCTATGGATGTTAAGATCAAGGTATGTATGAAGTTTTGTGTTGAAGAAAAGTTTTTGACTCTGAAGTTGCATATTTGTATGCAGGTTTTATATCATGCAAGGTGTGTACACACATGGATGTGTTTCTGGTAAGTTGCATACACTCGGGTTTGATTCCTTAAAAGAGCGTACACACACATATATTATTTGAGGAAAGAGCATACAGAAAGTAGGGTTTTGATGAAAAAAAATATGATCAGTTAATCAATTTTGATGTGTTTATGTTGTCTGTCAATGAAGTCTTCTTGATTATCTGTGCTTAAACAGTGATGGTCTAATTGTGAATTGATTAATTGAATAATGTTGAAGTTATTTGCTGATTAAGATTGAAGACCAGAGAAATTTATGTGATTGGTTCATAATGTGATTGAGCTCAAGCTCAGCCCCTAAGCTCCAAAACTGCGCAATCCTTCCCTCTATTCAAGCTTGAATTATGCATTGTACAGTCTTAGTCCTCAAGCCCATCCCTTGAGCTTTTGAAATACACAATTGTGCAATAACCTAACATCCATGTCCTTCCAACACTGTGTAGTGGGAAACTTCAGTCATCAAGCCCTCAACCTGGCTTCTTGATCTCCCCAAATGTGCAATATTCAAGCCCAGTCCAGCCTTAACTATGAATCTCGTAGTTTCAAGGCTCAGACCTTACCCTTGACTCCCTGAGATGCATAGTTGTGCAATCACTAAGCCTCTCCCTCGGCCTGCCACCCAGTTCCATCTCATTCAGTGGATCATCATGCAAAAATCTTAGACTAGGGGTTTATTGCACAAATGTCATCTTGTCTGTTAGGGTCCTATAAATTATAGGATCTCAGGGTGATTGAATATTTTGTATTTGTGATTTCATATTGTACATAATTTAAATATTCAAATGATTTCCAAAAATATGAAAAAATAAAATTAAAAGAGGGCATGTTAAAAAATAAATAAGAAAAAAGGAAATAAGAACCCCACAAAAGAAAAAATAGAAAATAATATTGGAAGTGTTGCAAGTCCAAGTGTCACTATTGATAAGTTAGTCCTTTACTGTATTTTCAAATAAGGTTGTGTGAAAATTGTTTTTGAATGCCACAATGACTGGAATTCTATTCAGTTCATACAGTCTAATCATGATTGAACACATTTAGATTTCTGTTCAATAGGTTAGTGAATGGAGATTTACCAAACAATTTAATCTTGGTAAATCAGTAGCTAGGTAGAAATAAAATTGACTCAACAGTTTAATCTGAGTCAATGGTGAAATAAGTGAGAGGATAAGGTATATGTTTATAAAAGAAAAATGATTTGGGTCTGCTATTTTAAATTCACCTTGCAAAACAAGAAGAGAAAATGTTATCTTAGAAAAAGAATTGAAATGAAAAAGGGTAGGTAGAAGTGCTATGGTGGCTAAAGGAAAAGCATGAAAGTTTTATTCTAAGATCAATTTCAAATATATTTCATGTGCAAAGAAAATACAAAAAGGATTCAAGTTTTACTCTAAAGTATGATATATCAAATAATATTTGATATTTTATCCCTTATCCCTAAAGTTTCAATACCCCATTTCACCCCTCCGCTCATATTTTCGTCCACTCCCCTATTCTTAAGTTTCATTACTCCACCACACTCTTCGACCATTCCCCACTATGCATTAAATTCATTTCTCCTAACCCCACCGAGCACCCTGTCACATCACATTAACACCCTGCCACTTCTCCCCTAATCTGTGCCCACCTCCCAACATCCAAAGGCCCATAGTGCATTTCAGCCCCCCTTACCATCTGAACTTTACCATCAGGGTGGGGGGTTCGAAATGGGTGGTATTCGAAACCACACTTGCCTCTATGTGTTAGCACCATATGATTTCACACCCCCTCGGCCGAAACCATTAACCACTTCCCGCCCCCGAAAAGTGGTTTTTCCGCCTCCCGATACCACCGCTCTATCCATTGCGCTCCCGCCACTCACCCTTCAACATGTCATCTGCCCGTTGATCCCGCCAATCACGTCCGCTCCCTCCAAAATTAATCTGTTAGGAAATCAATTTTCTTAACCGCTAATTCAACAGACCTGCGCCACCATCAACGAGAAAACTAGAATGTTATATAATCCTTCCTTTCACTCATTCACCGATTACTAATTTTCACACTGCCATTGTCATTATCCCATTACAGGTTTGCTAGACCGAACTCCAATAATTTAACCTGACCGGGAACATTGCTCGCTCACTCAATTTTAGGATAGTACCCTGTCTTCCTGTCTGCAAATCCCAAATCCTCTTTTCACACTGTAAGCCTGTACCATCCAGAATTCAGCAGTAATTGTCAATTTAGCCCATTATGCCTCCAAAAGACAAGGGACTAGAAGAACCTGTGAATCCTCTAATCCACACTCCCATTGATTTTCACCACATCCCTTTAGCAGAAAGAGACTATAAGATCCATGAAACTCTCTATGAATTTGAGATTTTTGATATGTATTGCTGGCTTGAGGACAAATATATAGATAAGTTTGATGATATTCAACTATGTGAATCTAATTTGCCCCACTATATTTTTCCACGTACCCATAGCACCCCAGAATTTGTTAGGATGTGTCATGCTTGCTATTTTCCTAGCCAAAGAGCTATCATTTCCCCCACTGAAAAATTCTATTCACTATCACTCCCCAATCTATAGACCACATGATACAGGCTCCTATAGTGGATAATTCCACTCCTTTTTCCCATGAAGCACTTATTGAATTGTATTAGAAATTGGACTTTTCTAATAGAGTCAAAACCCTTGAAATTTTCTTAACAGAAGATGCCCCATTACCAAAGAAAAATCTTCCCTATCCATCCTCAATTTTCCCTAAGAGAGCCAAGAAAATTAACACAGTCATCTCCTACCTCCTTGGCTATTACTTAGATCAATGGGTAGATGAGGCAATTATAGGATTTATTTCCATTTGCTTTGTTGATTTCAAGCCTTCAATCTTGTTCAACTTGAGCCAATTTCTTGCAGATTTTATCCATGAGAAGTTTATCAAATTCCAGATTGAGGAGGTATTCAAATTTGTTTATGTGTTGGTTTATATGATTTTATATTTTCACGGAGACAACATCAATATTTCCTTACAAAAGTTGGATGAAGAAGGAAATCAACAATCAGTCATCTTTTGGACTATGCTAGTGATGAAGGAACAAAAGGAATACTCATACAAACAATTCATAGATATGCTTGTACATCCAGCACTCAGTCTCCTAAGCAGCAGGACAAAGCCAAGGATCAGTGAAGAAATTAGGAAACTTTTGCATCTATCAAACCAAATCTAGACATGGGATTGGTACCTTTATCAGAATTACACAGAGTTGAGGGTATTTGGGTGTGAACTTGCCCCTGACAAGCAGCCAAAATTCCTCCCAATGAGGATTTTTGCTCTAGAATACATCAGGAAAATGCTCAATATGGATGAAAACCACTTTGTAGCTACCAAGAAGAAATACCAATTCAAAATCAAAACTCAAATAGGGCCTTCCATTTGCAACAATAGGGAAATACGGGAAGAAGCTGATAAACTACTGAAAGAAATGCAGTTCAACCTCTGTTTCACATGGTCATATGATCCATTGGGGGTCATATCTAAGTTAAGGGCAAAGAATAAATCTACTGCTTATTTCCACACATCTAGACCAGAGATAGAAAAGTATAAAAACTAGCTGGAATGGACTGAGAACACCATACAAGAGGTAGAGGAGCAACTGGTGTCATCCTCCACAACACAGACTCCTATCACACAGGAGAAAATAGCAAAGAAAAACAGAGAAGAAGAGTCACCTTCAAGGACTAAGATTTTTAGTGAAGGATTCAAAATCATCTATAGGAAGAAGGCCAAGCTCAGTTCCAAACTAAGGCTCAGCAAGGATCCAAAGCAGGAGAATATTATCACCATTAAAGAGCCACTTGTTTCCTCATTAGTGGGTGATCAGACTACACTTTCTCCCACTACCTCCACAGCTTCACAAGATCAACAGTAGGTTATGTAGACCAACACATCTACCATAGGAGAGACAAAAAAGAGTATATTTGACATTTTCAAGGAAATTAAAGTGATGAATAAGGCCTTGAAGATCAACACATACACTCAGTTCTAGAAGCAAACTTCCAGTTTTCAAAGCAGGCTGTTGTCAGCCTTTGATTCAGAGAAAGGTAAAATGAAAATGGCATTCCTCCAAGCATATATTCCCTAGCCCAAGGTAGCATCAGACTAAAAGAAGACATCATTTGAATTTGATGTGAAAGACATACATCCCATTGACCAAATGGAGATGCACAAGCAGACTGGGCAGATGATTTCATCTACTCTCACTAACACTGCTATGATTTTTCCTAAATTGCAGGTTACGTTGGCCAATGTTCAATCACAATTGAAGATGGAGAAGGTCTCTGCGCTTTCCAAATATACAAGGATCAAAGCTTTGGAGGACTTGGTGATCAAATTAGGTTATGATCCTGCCAATATAAATGTTGCAAAAGAGCTCGTGAGGAAAAAGAATATAGACATAGCAACATTAAGGAAGTAGTTGAAGTTACTAGCCACAAAAGATCCTCTGGCCAAGGACATTGAAGAAACAAAGAAACATAAGGTAGATATGATGAAGCTCATCATGGAGAAGCATGCATAGTTGAAGCAAATGGAGAAAAACATGGAAAAGATGATCAAAGAAAAGGAGAAAGCTATCAAAATGGTTGTTTTCCCTTTGGAAGCACTCCCTATCACAACAATTCCTACAACTACATCTTCTACAACAAGCACAGGGGATGTTGCAGATCAGTTGGAAAATGCAGTGCAGAACATGTCTCTCCAGACTAAAGAAATCAAAATATTGCAGGCTCAAGTCAATCTTCTACAAGATCAGAAGAAAAATACTACGACTTTCCATGCCGTAGAGCTACAGGAGCTCAAAACCAAGTAGAAGTATGGAGGAAGTCAGCAACAAAGTCCTCTATTGGCCACACACTCACCCAAGTTAAAGAAATTATATGGAACAATATCATTGAAGAAATATATGAAATTTGGCCATGTATATAGATTTTATGTAAATAGAAAGAGTTGATGGAGAAATCCAAGCAAACCATTTCCACTATCAATGCTGAATTGGGAGAAATTCCTGCCACAACCAACAACATCATAAAGTTTCTCAATTCCAAAAACAGATCTGAGCTAGATGATTTGGGAGTAGATGACAAAACAAAAACAATCCTAGAAGTAAATAAAGTTCTAACAAAGAATAACTTGGTTATGCAGCTGACAGAGAAATATCACACTTTGGAGGTATCATTTAACAAGTTTTTCACTAGAATAGAAGCTTTAAACAAGAAAGGCATGCCTTCTTTATTTGTGATCAATGACAAATTGATGACCAGGGAAGATTACAAGAAGAAGCTTCAATACATTTCAATGGATACAACCAAGTCTTCCCACATCAAAGGTTCTATGATAGGGAGAGATTTTTATGAAGCTATCAGTAATATGAGTTACATACAGCATGAGATAAAACAAATTTTTGTAGTAAAACCCACATTCGCTCAGTATAATGAGGTAGATGAGGTCTACCACAAAGTAACAAAAATTTCCATTCCAGATGAAGAGTGGTGGGATAAACTGTGTGAATTCCAGGATTAACGAAGGGGCCAACTTCACCAACGCAACACACAAATAGTGGCCACTCAACAATTGTTCTCCACCAAAGAAGTGCCAGATGTCCAGATCATTTCACCAAATTCACCTCTTTTGGTCACATTATTTCATTTATGTTAGTTTGAAGTTAATAATAGAATGCCATGTCACTGAGGCATTAATTGTAACATTTTTTTAAATTTTGTTTAAATACTTCATTTAGTCAAAGTATTGTGGGTTGGTTCCTAAACATTGTAACTCTTTGTATCAAGCATTATACTTTTCCCGCGTTGCTAGAGCACCATTAATAAAAAGACTCTTCACAGGATACTTGTGTTACGATATACTGGTGATGTTTTTCCTACTGTAATTGTGTTTTCATTGTTATTCTCTTATGTTATGAATCTAAAATCTTATTGTAAAACATGAGATGGGAAAAACAAGATATGTTTTTGAGCACCTTATTTGGAATGTGTTTACAATCTGTGTGCTTTCTTCTGAAGTCTGATTGAAAATTTCTTAAATTCTTTTCAATCCATGTTGAAGCACACCTTTTCTCCATTCCATAATTTAATTTAAAGATCCAATAAATCTAGCTAGCTTTCCCTGTGATTACTCCTTTGAACTTTTGGTGCAACATCTAGTTTTATTTGACTCCATAGCCCAATGGAAAGAAAGTAATTTGATCAGATCAACCAACCAAAACAATCAACCAAATTCAAACAAACAACCAAGAATAATCATAACTAGCCTAAAATCAACTTAAAAACCAAGTTAAATCATAAAGAGAGATCCCTCTCTAATGTTGGCAAGGCTAGATCCCAACATACAAAAGTGGTTTGATGTTGTCCAATGTATTTACTCCCACAACCTCAAAAATACAGAATGATAACATAGTGGCGACCATACTAGAGAAGAACACATTTTAATCCAAAACTTTATTATTCCTTGGTTTAAAATCATTATTTAAGTAAGCAATTCCTATATCAACATGAAATACATGATCTGAGGTTGTTCTTTGTAGATATATGCTAGATTATAGATCCTGATTTCGATTTTTGTGTGATGATTTTTCATAACCTTGGATCCCAGAATAATTTATACCAGATCTCATCCTCATCCCAACCCTACTAAAATTGTAGATGACCCTGAGAAACTGGTGAGAAAAAGAAGCTTTACCGAGAGTCAAGGTAGTAATAGTTCCCTGACTAGATTCAATTCTCCTTTGGAAAATACTCCTTTATCAAGATCTAATTCTCTCCTAGAGAAATTTGAAACTTTACAAGATATACATTTTTACTTTCCTTTTCAACAAAGTTTGTTTAGATCTAAGTCTAAGGATTTTATACAAACTGTCATAGACAAAGCCATACTACAACCATATGTTTCCCAAACCCAACACCTTGAAACAAATCCTAATCTTGAATCCTTACAACAGTTTGACAAACTACAAGGTCTAGTTTCAGTATTGGACCAAGCTATAAAAGAAGCTTTTACTCAGTAGTCTGTTGAATTATATGCTTTAACTATTGCAACAACCTCTTTTTCTAGTTAATCATCTCAGTCTGTACATTTACAGCCTCTCAGTCCTACTCATTCTATAGTTTCAACCTCCCTACCTCTGGTTTCTCAAACTACTATACCCAGTATCCCTGTAGCTATCTATACTACACCTCCAATAGGTCCATCATCAACTCAACCTACCAGGACAATTATTGCAGGAAGGTATGCACCCTTGCTATTACCAAGCCAGCTGAATGTTATGCCTACAGATTATCCATCCAAAATTGTGACCTTCAATAATATTGGTGCTTACACTACCCAACAACACATAGATAGGATGAATGATGTGTTTGATCTCCAAGAAGTGGATGAAACAGATGTTAAAATGAGATTGTTTGCCTAGAGCTTAGGAGGTGATGTGAAGAAGTGGTTTAGGGGTTTACTTGTAGGAAGTATATATAGCCTTGCTACTTTCCATTGAGATTTTTTAGCTAGATGGGAGATCAAGAAGAAACCACTTCAACTCCTAAACGAATAAAAAAGGTTAAAAAGAAAACCCAGTGAAACTGTGGTAGAGTATTGTGAAAGATTCAATATTATTTACAATGCCATCCCACAAGACATCAAGCCCTCCCCTGTTCTAGCCCTAATTGATTTTCCATATGGTTTCAATGTAGATATGGAATATCATCTTAGGGAAAGAGACCCGACAACTTTGGAAGAAATGCAAGCAAATGCAATTAAAGTTGAAGCCAACATCCTAGCCAAAAAAGACAAAATTGAAGTCTGAACACAGAGTAACCATAAAAGAAGAACCTTCTACTTCTGTTGTTGACCATAAGATTGATAACCTAGTTAGAGTAGTGAATCAAATGAATCAAAGAGTGACCATCAATGACCAAAATCAAGCAAGCCAAAACCAAAATTTACAACAAACTAGAAACCAAAACTTTAGAAGAAATACTCCCCAAATTAAACAAAGAGAGAAAAAGGGACCATATCAATAGATTCAGCCTCCTTTTCAGGAAAATTACACAGATGATGAGGGGAATATTGTGGAAGATTTGGATGATAACCAAATAAATTTGTTAGGGATAAGTGATGATGAAGCAGTTTTCCTCACTCAGGAGGAACAAAAACTTTTTCTTATAGCCTAGACTGAAATGAATTCTGAAGAGTCAAACGAATACAAACCAGGATTCGAAAATTACATAATGGAAGTCCATAGGTAATACAATCTTAGGAGTAAGAAAAATCAAGATACTGCAAATAAAATGAATGCTAAAAATCCTGTCAAAAAGGTCTTTGATTCTGATCCCAAGAAAACAACAGAAAATCCCCCTAAGAAATCCACAGATAATCTTGGAAAGAAGCTTGCAAAACCTATTATAAAAAAGACCATTGATACAACTTCCAAAATTACTCAAACTGATCTTCCTTCTACCAGCCAATAAGCTGAATTGGTCACAAAATTAGTTGTTGATAACTCTGATTTTTCAAATATGCTTAAAAATCAAACACCATTCAGTATAGAAAATGAACTTGCAAAGTTGAATATTTCTATCCCCTTAACTGAATTAGTCAACAAGAATGTATACAGGACTCAGGTCCTAAAGGCATTAAACATTGGGGAGAAAACTGATGATGTAAATTTGAGTGATGATCAACCTGAGCTCCTATTTGGGCCAAAAGTAGAAGGCAAACCACAAGAAGGAGGAGTCCCTCCATTTTATGTCAGTTTGAATATTCATGATAAAATTCTTCATAATGTTATGCTAGATTTAGGTGCATCTCATAATTTAATGCCCAAAGCAGTCATGGAGAAACTAGGGCTAGACATTACTAGACAATACAAAGATTTGTATTCCTTTGATTCGAGCAAAGTTAGATGCCTAGGTCTTATCAAAGACCTATGTGTTACCTTAGCCCAAATCCATGCTACAAGCATAGTGATGGATATAGTGGTTGCAGACATTTCCCCAAAGTATGCCATGCTGTTGTCATGCTCATGGGGAGAAAAATTACAGGGAACCCTGCAAATGGACATGAATTATGCCACTATACCAGTGTTTGGTCAATGGAGAAGACTGTATAGGGAAACCTTAATGAAGTATATGGTTAGCAGTCAAGATAAACCACATAACTACCCTCTCTACTCTATTCATTCTGACCTGGACTCTTTCATTCTTTACAATGATGAAGGCATTGATGCACATGTTACTCAAGAAAAAAATGATATTGATAAAAAACATGAAAATCAAACTCTAATTGTGCATCAAAACACTAAAACTAAACCTTTTTGGAACATGAGATTTGATGGCTCTTGTAGAAAATTAGGTTCAGGGGCAGGTGTTTTGGTGTCCAATTCAAGAAGCAACCATGCAGAGGGTCATTCCTATAAACTCAACTTTCATTGCACCAATAATATAGTGTAATATGAAGAACCTCTCTTAGGATTGCAATTATTGAAGAAGTTAGGTGCTAAAATAATTGTTGTTCATGGGGATTATGAATTAATTGTAAGACAAATCAAGGGAGAGTATGCTGCCAAACATCCTAGGTTGAGAGCATACAAAAATGTTGTGCTTGACTTTCTAGGAACCTTTTAAGAGTACGATCTTGCTGTCATTCCCAGAAATCATAATGTCTTGGATAATGGTTTAGCTTTTTTAGCTAGCACATGTAAAATGCCTCATCCCAACAAACAATATACAATGGAGGTTAAAGACCATCCAGTTGTACCTAACAATATGAGACATTGGCATGTATTTGGAAGTGACAAAGAAATTGAAATATTTTTGCAATCCAAGAATGAGTATGAGGAGTACACCATATATTTAGAGTGTGAAGTAGAGAATCATATTGTAGAATATGTTTGCATAGATAAGCAGCTTGATGATTTTGATGTAAATATTTCCATCAATAAAGATGTACATAAATTAGAATTGCATGAAATAGATCCAGAAAAATAAGAATTTGAAGTACTAGAGCTTAAGGATAATGTTCTGCCAAGGGTTTAGTTCCAATAGAAGAAATTTTCAATTTTAAAGATGTGGCAAAGAAGCCAAAAAGGGAACCCATAGGGACATACATAGAAGAATGCAATATAGGTAGTGAGCAAAATCCCAAAATGATAAAACTCTCAAAATCACCTCATATTATCACAAAGCAACTATACATAGCCCTTTTCAAAGAGTTCATAGATGTATTTTCATGGAGTTATGAGGATCTAAAAGCATATGGCACTAGCATCATACAACATAAAATCCCAATCAAGGAAGATCAAAAACGTTCAAGCAAAAACTTCGTAGGATAAATCCTTTCCTAATGCCTTTGATTGAGAAATAAGTAAAAAGGATGTATGATGCTAAAATTATACTTTCCCTTAGATACTCTAAATGGGTGTCTAACATTGTGCCTACTAGAAAGAAAACTGGATAAATTAGACTGTGTATTGATTTCATAAATCTAAATAAGGTATCCCTTAAAGAAAACTACCCATTACCTAAAATGGATCATATATTGCAAAGGGTGGTAGGGTATAGTAGGATTTCCTCTTTAGATGGTTTCTCAAGTTACAACCAAGTCTTAGTGGATCCTGATGATCAGGATAAAACTTCCTTCACTACACCATGGGGCACTTTCATGTAGGTGAAAATTCCCTTTGGCTTAATGAATCCTTCACTACATCATGGGGCACTTTCATGTATGTGAAAATTCCCTTTGGCTTAATGAATGCAAAAGCCACTTTCCAAAGAGCAATGGATATTTCCTTTGCTGATGAAATTGTCCATTTTATTGTGATTTATCTAGATGACATTACAGTCTATTCTAAAATTGATGAGGAACATTTAGCACATCTGAGAAGAGTGTTTGAAAAATGTAGGAAGTTTGGCATCTCACTCAATCCTAAGAAGACATTGTTTGGCCTTGAGGAAGGAAAACTTCTTGGTCACATTATTTCCAAGGATGGAATTATGATTGATCCTAGTAGAATTGAAGCAATATTAAAAATCAGTTATCCAAGAAACATCAAAGAGCTTCAGTCTTTTACTGGCAAAATCAATTTCCTAAGGAGATTCATTCCTAACCTGGAATAAATTCTTAGAAATATAAGAAACATGCTTAAAAAGGATTCTGAAATCAAATGGAGTATTGAGGCTAAACAATCCTTTGACTTAGTTAAACAAGCATTGACCAAGGCACCAATGTTGATCAGCCCAGATTTTACCAAAGATTTCATAATCTTCTCTTTTTCTTCTGAACACACTATTACAGCAGTCTTACTATAGAAAAATAGTGAAGGCCTTGAGCAGCCCATTGCATTCTTTAGTAAAGCTTTAAGAGATGCATTTTTGAAATATAATATTATGGAAAAACAGGCCATTGCATTGGTTAAAGCAATAAAATATTTCAAACTATATATTGTTCATTCCCATATTATTGCTTATGTACCTAATGCAATGGTTAAGGACATTTTGACATAGAATGGGCCTGATGGAAAGCAAGGCAAATGTATTGTTGTCATTCTGGAATATGACTTAGAAATCAAGCCTGCCAAGTTAATTAAAGGTCAGGGACTAGCCAAATTGATGGTTGAGCCAAATTTCCATGCTTTGGAAATTAACTTGATTGATTCATTAGATAATCAAGAGGAATAGAAGACTCCAAAAATTGATGAGGCATTTCTGAACTCACCCTAGTATGCAAACTTGCTTTATGTTTTATTTAATTTAAATGATCCTCCTAGTTTGACAAAAACAAAGGAAAGATTTCTGAATTTAAAAGTAGATAAATTTTGCATTATAGACAATGTCTTGTATTGGAAAGATGTTGGGGTTGTTTTACTTAAATTGTTGTTAAAGGATGATGCAGATAAAGTTACGTAGGAATTCTATGAAGGTGACTGTGGTGGACATCTTTATTGGAAAACCACTGCCACTAAAACCCTTAGAGCTGGTTTCTACTGGCCTACCCTTTTCCCTAACATTCACAAACAAGTCACCTCATGTCATAAATGCCAGATTTTTTAGGGAGAGAGAAAATTGTTGCCCCTGCCATTAAAGCCTATCTCTGTTGAAAACCCCTTCCAGCAATGAGGATTGGATTTCATTGGTGAAATTCATCCCTCTTTCTCTACCCAACGTAAGTGGATTCTTACAGCCACTGAATACTTTACCAAGTGGATAGAGGTCACCCCTTCTAGAAATGACACTGATGTTGTCATTATTAAATTCCTTGAGACTAATATCCTCAATAGATTTGGTTGTCCTAGAAAACTCATCATTGATAATGTTGCAGCCTTAAAATACAAAAATATGGTTTAATTCTTCCATAAATACCACATTACTTTGGGACATTCAACAACTTATTACCCTCAAGGTAATGGGTTGGCTGAATCCTCAAATAAAATTTTTGTAAACATCATCAAAAATCTGTTAGAGGACAACAAAAAGTCTTGGCACAACAAGCTGGTCAATGCACTTTGGGCTGACAGACTTACTACTAAAAACTCAATTGGACTGTCACTATATCAATTGGTCTATGGGATGGATGTAGTTTTTCCATCCTCCTTAGGAGTTCCAATCATGAAGATCATTCAACAAGTGCAAGGTGAACCCAATGATGTACAAAGAAGGATTAATCAAACTATCCAGTTGTAGTAGTCCAGGGAGGAAGTATACAATAGGACCCAAGTTATTCAATAAAATGTTAAAAAGATCTTTGACAGAAGAACAAAAGTTGATGAATTTAACATTGGGGACCAAGGTTTGAGATGGGATTCAAGGAGAGAAGACAAGGGAAAACATGTAAAGTTTGACAATATTTGGAATAGGCCATATATTTTTCATGCTTTCGGGGGAAATAATGCATTCTACCTTAAGGACCTAGATGGAGAAGAGATACCTGGAGGTCCTGTCAATGGCAAGATGCTGAAACACTACTTTTCTTAGTCCACAAATTTTCTTTTCATCATTGTAAATATCATAGTCCTTATGGTTTTGATTGGGTAACTTATTAACAAAGGTTGAAGCCCGCAGTGAAGGCCATAAGCCTGGATTGATGAGCTACCAATAGTATCTTAAACAACAAAGAAATTAGATGAAGACGTTACAGACATGAAGTACTCAAGGCTACTAATCATATGTTATTGACACTTCACTTGGAGAAGTGCCATCCCCATATGGAGCCACTATTAGGGTCCTATAAATTATAAGATCTCAAGATGATTGAGTATTTTGTATTTGTGATTTCATATTGAACATAATTTCAATATTCAAATGATTTCCAAAAATATGAAAAAATAAAATGAAAAGAGGGTATGTTAAAAAAATAAATAAGAAAAAAGAAAATAAGAACCCCATAAAAGAAAAAATAGAAAATAATACTAAAAGTGCTGCAAGTCCAAGTGCCACTATTGATAAGTTAGTTCTTTACTGTATTTTCAAATAAGGTTGTGTGAAAATTGTTTTTGAATACCACAATGACTGAAATTTTGTTCAGGTCATACAATCTAATCATGACTGAACACATTTAAATTTCTGTTCAATAGGTTAGTGAATGAATATTTACCAAACAGTTTAATCTTGGTAAATCAATAGCTAGGTAGAAATAAAATTGACTCAATAGTTTAATCTGAGTCAATGGAAAAATAAGTGATAGGATAAGGTAGATATTTATAAAAGAAAAATGATTTGGGTCTACTATTTTAAATGCACCCTGCAAAACAAGAAGAGAAAATGTTAGCTTAGAAAAAGAATTGAAATGCAAAAGGGTAGGTAGAAGCGCTATGGTGGTTAGAGGAAAAGCATGAAAGTTTTATTCTAAGATCAATTTCAAATATATTTCATGTGCAGAGAAAAGACAAAAGGATTGAAGTTTTACTCTAAAGTCTGATATATCAAATAATATTTGATATTTTATCCCCTATCACTAAAGTTTCAATACCCCAATTCACCCCTCCGCTCATATTTTCGTCCACTCCCATATTCCTAAGTTTCATTACCCCACCATACTCTCCAACCATTCCCCACTATGCATTAAATTCATTTCTCCCAACCCCACCGAGCACCCTATCACATCACATTAACACTCTGCCACTTCTCCCCTCATCTGTGCCCAACTCCCAACATCCAACAGCCCACAGTGTGTTTCGGCTCCCCCTTACCATCTAAACTTTACCATGTTGGGGGGGGGGAGGGGGGGTGTCCGAAATGGGCAGTATTCGAAACTACGCCCGCTGCTACGTGTCAGCACCATAATATTTCACACCCCCCTTGGCCGAAACCATTAACCACTTCCCCCCCTCCAAAAAGTGGTTTTTACACCTCCCAATATCACCGCTCTATCCATTGTGATCCCGCCACTCACCCTTTGACACGTCATCTACTTGTTGATCCCACCAACCATGTCCACTCCCTCCAAAAATAATCCATTAGGCAATCAATTTGCTTAACTTCTAATTCAATGGACCCATGCCACCATCAATGGGAAAACTAGAATGTTATATAATCCTTCCTTTCACTCATTCACCGATTACTATTTTCACACTGCCATCGCCATTATCCTGCTTCAGGTTTGCTAGAATGAACTCCAACAATTTCACCTGGCTGGGAACATTTCCCACTAACTCAATTTTAGGCTGGTATCCTGTCTTCTTGTCTGCAAATCCCAAATCTTCTCCGCACACTGTAAGCTTGTACCATCCAAATTTCACAAGTAATTCTAAATTTAGCCAATCATCCCTCCAAAATACAGGGGACCAGAAGAACTTGTAAGTAATCTGATCCACCCTCCCATTGATTTTCAACACATCCCTTTGGCAGACAGAGACTATAAGATCCATGAAACTCTCTATGAATTTGAGATTTTTGAGATGTGTTTCTAGCTCGAGGATAAACATATAGATAAGTCTGATGATATTCAACTGTGGGAATCTAATCTTCCCCACTATATTTTTCCTTGTACCCACAACACCCCAGAATTTGTTAGGAAGTGTCATGCTTGCTATCTGCCTAGCCAAAGAGCTATCATTGCCCCCACTGGAGAAATTCTATTCACTATCACTCCCCAAGCTATAGACTAAATGATGCAGGCTCCTACAATAGAGAATTCCACTCCTTTTTCCCATGAAGAACTTGTTGAATTGTATTAGAAATTGTACTTTGATAAGAGAGCCAAAACCCTTGAGATTTTCTTGACAGAAGATGACCCCTTACCAAAGAAAAATCCTCCCTATCCATCCTCTATTTTCCCTGAGAGAGCCAAGCAAATTATCACAATCATCTCCTACCTCCTTGGATATTACTCATATCAGTGGGTAGATGAGGAAATTATAGGATTTCTTTCCATTTTCTCTGTTGATTCCAAGCCTTCAATCTTGTTCAACTTTAGCCAATTTCTTGCAGATTCTATCCATGAGTAGTTTATCAAATTCTAGACTGAGGAGGTATTCAAATATGCTTTTGTGTTGGTTTATATGTTTTTATATTTTCAGGGAGACAACATCAAGATTTCCTTACAAAAGCTGGATGAAGAAGGAAATCAGCAATCAGTCATCTTTTGGACTATGTTGGTGATGAAGGAACAAAAGGAATACTCATACAAACAGTTCATAGAGATGTTTGTACATCCAGCACACGGTCTCCTAAATAGTAGGAAAAAGCCAAGGATCAGTGAAGAAATTAGGAAATTTTTGCATCTATCAGACCAAATCTAGACAAGGGATTGGTACCTTTATCAGAATTACACAGAACTGAGGGTATTTGGGTGTGAGCTTGCCCCTGACAAGCTGCTAAAATTCCTCCCAATGAGGATCTTTGCTCTAGAATACATCAAGAAAATGATCAATATGGATGAAATCCACTTTGTAGGTACCAAGAAGAAATACCTATTGTGGGGAAAAATGCCTATTTAGGACGATCCTATCCACCTAAGGTGTGACAGCGCCTTAGCAACAAACGAATACAGCTATCATGATTTCTTCCTTTATGAAATACGAAAGAGAGGAGATCGGCAGACTTACCGTTGTCTTGCGGTTGTCCCTCGAACTAGATCCTCTCCTCTTTGTGTATCCACAGCTACTTGCCTCCTCGCTTGATCAAGAGGACAGCTACTTGAATCCCACGAGATCACAGGAGAACAGCTACCTGTGACAAGAGAACAGCTACTTGTGACAAGAGAAGGACACAATACAAAGGCAAATATACATATTCATAAATGATTCAGGATTAGAAGTAAATCAAATATACTAATGCAATCATACGAAATACACCAGCATATAGGAAAGAATCAAGATAGCTTTATTGAAAGTAACAGGATTCAGGAAGAGATACAACCCATAGGGCTCCAACCCAGCATCTCCTTCCTAGCAGAATGGAATTCCTTCTTCAGCTCCTTTCAAAGCATAACACACCCAATATTTCTAGCCACAAACCAACAACAATTCTTTGCAAATACTAAATTCCAGCCTCTCCTGACCTCATGGAGAGAGATCTATATATAGGAGTTTTGGAGAGAGGATGAGTCAGCTTTAGGCTGGTATAAAGCTGACTAGTGTCCTCTCCCACTTCAGTTCTTGAGTCCACTTGGAGGTTCTTGCTTCCACTTGGAGATTTGGAACCTCTTACTCATCACCAGTCGAATTCCCTGATCCAAGTGTCATTTTGGAAGCTTCCTGGGCATTGACACCTTGAGGAATGACTTTGCCACTTGTCCAAACTCGCTCAGCACAGGTATCTTTCTTTGCAGTTGACATTCAACACAGGTAGACAGTGGAGTAGTTGACATTCAGCGCAGATGCTCAGTGGAGCAGTTGACATGATCCAGAATTGCCTTGTTTTGAGTGTTTTCAGGTGGAGAACTTTTGTGAATTGTTGTGGTTACTTGGCCTTGTTCCTCTAGGGGTAGGAACAACATGTTTAGGGACTTTGGATCCCTTGATTATTGTCATTTCATGCTCACTGATGCCAGGCACAAAAATGTCTATAACAGTTGCCCCCTAAAGTATGAGGCCATTCATCGGGTGAAATGCTTTATCCAGGAGGGTCCGAAGTTCATCCATCTGCTGGGAGGAGACCTGTAATAAAATACAATACAATACATTATAATTCATACTGCTTTCATGATCTAGCTGAGGCGGGCATTCCCATGCTCAGCTTTATAAATTCATTTTTGTACATAGGACAGAAGATCGTCTGATGGTAGACTGATAATTTTGGTGAAAATTATCATCCTTTGAATAGGATGATCATCTGCTGTAATGATGTACATGTCAAATGTCTTTATTTTTCCTGAATATATATCACAGCCTGGATGGATGAAACTAGATCTGGGGTCTTCAAACTCGTTCGATCTTCACTCTAAGTACAAGTCGATCCATGTGAGAATTGCGCTGAAGTCGAACATGGAAAGACATCGCTTGATTACCGGTCAATGATGTAAACCGTTAACAAGCGCGAGAGGAATCACCGATAATGATAATGACCCTCAAGGTACTGCAGTACAATTCACGTGGTGTGAATAAAGGACTTGGCATCGAACACCACGCAAAATCTTCTGGTCGAAGGTCATTGATGTATACCTGTCGCCAGAAGTGAGAAACTTGCCATTGAGGCATGCAAGCTTCAAAGTACTGAAGGGGTTGTTCCTAGATCAACTCCTTGGATAATGAGCTGATGTCGACAAGGAGCGATCCGTCAAGGGAGGGCCTTAATGAATCCCACATCAGTGACACGGAACGGAGCTAATGATTTTAATGGAGGTGAAAACAATCTGTGACATATGATTCAGGGTGGCGGTCATGAATGGATGAAGGATAATGTATGGCAGTGGATGGGACTCGGTTGACTCTTTCTGAATGACTTCTCTTGAACATATGGTGACACTGATGCAATGGATTGGTAGCATTACCCCAAATATGGATGGTATGGCAAGACCATGGTGATGTGACTGGTGAATGAAACAACCTAACCCGATTGTGGTACGGAGGAAAAGTGTCATGTTCAAGAGCGACCTGCTACCATCAAAGTTTTCTTGATCTTTCCCAATTTTTCCCCAGTCATTGCTGACCAGTACCTCTTTATTTTTGTCAAGCTTGAGGAGGATAACATATGCTTGTTCTATAACCTGCCCTTCGGGCAAGCCCATCGCTATGTTTTAACGAGCCTAGCGATAGGGAAACTCGTTCTCGTCTAAAGACAAGTTTGTCGCTATTTAATCATTTTAACGAGTCTAACGACAAGGAAAACTCGGTCCTTTTCATTTTTAGAGAGTCTGAAAAGGTACATAAAGTCAACTCCAAAATTCCTTTTTCGTCATCTAATCCCTTAAGTCCGAAAAAGTATAAAACAATACAGAAGGGATGAGTTTTCGATAACTTTAACGAGCCGAATAAAACAAGCGCTCGACCTTTTTGTGCAATAATCCCTCAGGTCCAAAAAGATTAAAATCTAGAGGAGGGATAGCTCTTCCTGTCCTTCAACGAGCTGGAAGGCCAAAACTCGGCAATCTTTTCATATTTTACGAGTCAGTTGAAAAGAGCTTAAAGAAGACTCGTCTTTTGAGGAACGAGT
Source organism: Pinus tabuliformis (assembly GCA_031772625.1). Taxonomy (NCBI): domain Eukaryota; kingdom Viridiplantae; phylum Streptophyta; class Pinopsida; order Pinales; family Pinaceae; genus Pinus; species Pinus tabuliformis. The sequence continues at coordinate 1,217,358,311 of CM062816.1, forward strand.
GATAAACAGGGATAGCAACTGATTCCAGGTACAGGTTGGAATTTTCCAATCACGGCAGTGTCACAAGGATGGCTAGGTGAAATCACTCTTCGCAGTTGTTCCTCAAAATGGGTAAACAATCATATGGAGGTGAACGATCAGCCAAATGAAAGATGGAGGTGGCAAGTGCAAACACGACCAAGGTTTTTATGGCTGATAAATTTACGATCACATTGGTTATTTACCGGGATAGGTTCATTTTTTAGATAAAAATGAGCTTAAACTCTGGAGGAAACATTGCTCACTGCTTATATTTATTTTTTAACGAGCATGAAGACCGCGTTAAAACTGCTCGGATCTTGCGTTTATTTTTTAGCGAGCATGAACTTTATGCTAAAAATGCTCGATTTACCCAATCTTTTGATAAGAGTGTCTCATCAAGATTCTATTTTTTATGGAGCTTCATCTCACTAAGCTTTGCTCCCCATCCTTTCTTTATACAAGTTAGGAAACGGCTAACCCAAAAAACAGATAAATAACCGCTCTTTGCTTGCACTCCAAAAGGTTTGCATGCCCCCAGGTATAAAACAGAGTTTCAAGGTTACCTCTACTTACCCTCCGCCAAAACATTTGTTTTAAATCGAGAGAGGCTTACCTCTTTCAGGTTACCCAAAGATTGTCTCGTTAATCTTTCAAACAAAACACTTCCTCGGCAATGTCTACCGAAGCAGACAAGGGTGAATGACTGGTGCCAAACATGTAACTTTGACAAAAGAATCCTATTCTAGAACAACCCCTCTTCCATCCACGGATGGGGTACGGACTAGTCATATTCTCCCGCGGAAACCTACCTTATACCCAAAGTTTCCCTGCTGAAGCAGGCCAGGACGCATGCCCCCTGGGTTCTAGTCATATCCTCCCGGATTACTCGCGCTCATCAGGAGGATGGACCGTGGGTTGAGACACTTCTTGCATGAATAGACCATTTAGGGATGGCACATGACTATTTGCAATGTGTGATCCGGGAAACGAAAGTTGGTCCACGAGCTTGACCATTCTTCCTTCATGCGGAAAACACATTACTCTAAAGAGTGAGGAGACTACAACTCCCATGCAATATATATAGTCTTGTCCAAGGAGTAGGTTATAATCCAAGGGTCCTTGAACGACCATCACGTTCATATGAATGGTCTTCCCTTTCAATGTTATGGGCACATTGGGGAGGATCCCTAAAGGTCGACTGGTTCCTTTATCAAAACCTGATAGATTTCTCATCTCAGGTAAAAGCGCCGGCGAACCAAGCACTTTCCAAGCAATAGAGGAAAGGATACTCACAGATGCCCCCTCATCAATGATAGTGCCAGCCATTACCATTCTGTATATTTGACAAATAATTCTGAATGGCACACTGGCTGGCAAACGGGGTCTGCCTAGTTGGTTCCAATCAAAGGACACAACCAGGTTGCTTGGTGGTGGGACCGAATATACGGCCGGATAGCGCTCTGATGAACTTCCTTCCTACGACAAAGGAATGGTGGCATTGCCTCCTTGATCATCAGAGTCAGTGCTGATGAAGAGAACCTGGACGGTGCCACCTATATTCTCCTCTGTGATGGTGTCATTTGAAGATGGAGCCTCTGAAGGCAAAACCGGGTCAACTGTCGTATCAACCTTTTGACTTTCGTCAGGCATGGATCCAGACGGTTCTTCTTCAATGACAGGTGCTTCGGCTGACCATCTAAGTGGCTCAGCCGGATTCTCAACTAGTGAGGGACTTGGCAGGAGTCTTTGATATCCAGGAGGAAGATTCGCTCGTAAAATCGGGCGATCTTCCAGAACTCTTTTTGCCTCGTCTAAGAAGGGACAACGGTGGATGGCATGATCGCCTTCACACAGTCTGCAGGGAAATTTAACTTTCCCATTCTGTCCTGGAGCTTCACTCCCACTAGTTGACGGTGAGCAGTCGACATGACTATTAGAGGTCGATGCTCCCGAATTTTGCAAACGGGGGGACCAGTCTCTTAGTATCCATGGGATATAGGGACAATCTCTATGGAAATGGTCTCCCCTGCATATGACACATGGCAATTTATGCCTTACGAGTGCAGTGTGTGGATTTTTGTTAGATGACACTTGTTTGCCCCCAGTCGCCTTAGGCTCCTTCTTCTTCTTTTCTTTCTTCTTCTTCTCCTTCTTCTCCTTAGGAACCCGATTTTTTTATCGACCAGTTCCGTCAAGCGAAGAGGAAGGAGGGGAGGAAGATGAAGTGGAAGGCTGGGAGGCAACTCCTGTCTGATCTAACTGTTGACTCGACTGTTCAAGAGTGGTGGTATTCTGAACGACATTGGTCGAAAAGAGCCAAACTGGTAGGCCAATTGTCAGTCCTGGAAGCGACAATGTGGCCATGTGGGGCGCACCAACATCTCCCCAAGAGGAGAAGGGACTAGGATTTCCACCCAAAAGAACTCCTTGGTTGGTGTGCTCCATCTTTTCAACCTAAAGATCAACGCAGGATTAAAGGGTGATTGTTCCGTTTAAAATAAATTGTTAACGACGCTTTTTAGACACAACTTGCTTTTTCAGTTTTAAAGAGTCGAGAAAAAGCTAAAGATGACTCTAGTCTCCTTCGATGTTTTAACGAGCCCGAAGTGACAAATGCTCTGATGGAATTTTTCTGTTATAGAGTCTGAAAAAGGCCAAAAGAAACTGCTCTGGAGATCTAGGCAGAGGGTGTGCCAAACCTTTCGCAAAACCACAGAATACTTTTTATGGTACGGGTGGTCGATCTTCGTGAATGCTGTGTTCACTGCATTGCGATCAGTAGGGCGGCTGACACGGCTTCCTAAGGATAAAAGATATATGCCTATAGGGGTCTCCCAATATATACGCGACGGTACGTGGGAGCACAAATCCGTACTAGCGCTACCGTCTCTCAGGAGGAATCACCCACCTTCTTAGAGATCGACAGTCACTAGGCTTAACGACGTCGGAACACGTCTCTAGCCTAGACCTCTATGTTGTGCATTATGTTACAAAGCGTTGTTAGGTTCATTCAGTTTATTTTAGGTTGATCTTTTTAAAGTTTGCCTTTCAAGGTTCACCACGAGATGTATGATACAAATTCCTAAATGCAGTCTAAGATGATAAGCAAGCTTTACAATCTTTCAACTTTGAAAATCCTAGCTACTAAGGGAAAAGAGAGCGACTATCTTTTCTCAAAGAGCAATCAGCACACTCTAATGCACTTTCCCTAAATCCAACATGCAAACTTATCAAATGCAAAATGCACAATGCAGGTGTTTGTTTTCACTTTCTTAGTATAAATGCCTACAAAGAAAGCTTTTTGCACAACTTTGAATTTTCTTTTACAATGATCAAAATAAACAAGTTCACTTTCTTCGAAATCAACAAGGGTAGAAGAGATTACAATCACTTTGCGATTTTTGAAATAAAGACTTGTTTTGATACTTCGAAAGAGACAAATTCAAACCAATAAGCAAAAGTAAAACTATAATCAATCTGAACAAACAACCAATGAACTCTCTTCTAAGATCACTCACAATCAGATCTGAATCAAAGGCTACAGAAAGGCTACTTTACTCATGCAAAGGAAGATTGTAAATGACGCCACAAACACATAAAAACATTCACAATCTTTTTGTACAAAAATTGGGGCGGAATTCAGGCAAAGAAAGGGTTTATCAGACTAGCACCTATACTTGGTTAAAGGCTGCAAAAACAGAGATCAAAACAGGGCAAAAAGGGACAAAGAACCCCAGCTGCACAAGGCCACACTGGTTCAGCGCAGGTCCAACACTGTCAGTTTGACATTCAGTGCAGGTATCCCCTTCGGGACCTACGTTGAAATGCAGAATTCCTTCACAGTGCCTGCGCTGAAGAGAGAAACTCTCGTTTCTCTTGGTTTCTGGGTCACAAAATGCTCAAAAATCAACTGTTTCAGGCCAAATCAGAAACACAAGCAATGTATAAACAGAGGGATGCTTTGATAAGGTACTAAAGACTATCACAAGGATCAATCAAATCATTTGTGGATCTAGTTTAAATCATAGACAAGTCCAACATACTGGATCAAAGCAACGACTTTTACTTTGCATCAGGGAAAGATGCAGTTCAAGAGTTGCTGTCAAGTCTATGAAGTAAACAAATGACGGAAACACAAATGAAATGAATAAACAAGTTCGTCCCCATCGGAGTCACCAATTTGTTGTGGGGAAAAATGCCTATTTAGGACGATCCTATCCACCTAAGGTGTGATAGCGCCTTAGCAACAAACGAATACAGCTATCATGATTTCTTCCTTTATGAAATACGAAAGAGAGGAGATCGGCAGACTTACCGTTGTCTTGCGGTTGTCCCTCAAACTAGATCCTCTTCTCTTTGTGTATCCACAGCTACTTGCCTCCTCGCTTGATCAAGAGGACAGCTACTTGAATCCCACGAGATCACAGGAGAACAGCTACCTGTGACAAGAGAACAGCTACTTGCGACAAGAGAAGGACACAATACAAAGGCAAATATACATATTCATAAATGATTCAGGATTAGAAGTAAATCAAATATACTAATGCAATCATACGAAATACACCAGCATATAGGAAAGAATCAAGATAGCTTCATTGAAAGTAACAGGATTCAAGAAGAGATACAACCCATAGGGCTCCAACCCAGCATCTCCTTCCTAGCAGAATGGAATTCCTTCTTCAGCTCCTTTCAAAGCATAACACACCCAATATTTCTAGCCACAAACCAACAGCAATTCTTTGCAAATACTAAATTCCAGCCTCTCCTGACCTCATGGAGAGAGATCTATATATAGGAGTTTTGGAGAGAGGATGAGTCAGCTTTAGGCTGGTATAAAGCTGACTAGTGTCCTCTCCCACTTCAGTTCTTGAGTCCACTTGGAGGTTCTTGCTTCCACTTGGAGATTTGGAACCTCTTACTCATCACCAGTCGAATTCCCTGATCCAAGTGTCATTTTGGAAGCTTCCTGGGCATTGACACCTTGAGGAATGACTTTGCCACTTGTCCAAACTCGCTCAGCGCAGGTAGCTTTCTTTGCAGTTGACATTCAACGCAGGTAGACAGTGGAGCAATTGACATTCAGCGCAGATGCTCAGTGGAGCAGTTGACATGATCCAGAATTGCCTTGTTTTGAGTGTTTTCAGGTGGAGAACTTTTGTGAATTGCTGTGGTTACTTGGCCTTGTTCCTCTAGGGGTAGGAACAACATGTTTAGGGACTTTGGATCCCTTGATTATTGACATTTCATGCTCAGTGATGCCAGGCACAAAAATGTCTATAACAATACCAATTCAAAATCAAAACTCAAATAGGGCCTTTCATTTGCAACAGCAGGGCAGTAGGGGAAGAAGCAGATAAACTACTGAAAGGAATGCAATTCAGTGTCAATTTCACCTGGTCCTATGATCCATTGGGGGTCATATCTAAGTTAAGGGTAAAGAATAAATCTACTGTTTATTTCCACACAGCTAGACCGGAGATAGAAAAGTATAAAAACCAGCTAGAATGGACTGAGAACACCCTATGAGAGGCGGAGGAGGATCTGGTGTCATCCTCCACGATACAGACTCCTATCACACAATAGAAAACAAAAAAGAGAATCAGATAAGAAGAGTCACCTTCAGGGACTGAGATTTTCAGTGAAAGCGTCAAAATCATGTACAAGAAGAAGGCCAGGCTCAATTCCAAACTAATCCTCAACAAGGATTTAGAGCAGAAGAATATTATCACCACTAAAGAGCCACTTGTTTCCTCATTAGTGGGTGATCAAACTGCACTTTCTCCCACTACCTCCACAACTTCACAAGATTAGCAGCAGGTTATGCAGACCAGCACATCTACCATAAGGGAGATAAAAAAGAGTATATTTGACATTTTCAAGGAAATTAAAGTGAGGAATTACGCCTTGAAGATCAACACATACACTTAGTTATGGAACTAGACTTCTGGTTCTCAATGCAGGCTATTGTTAGCCTTTGATTCAGAGAAAGGTAAAATGAAAATGGTATTCCTCCAAGCATAGATTCCCCAGCCCAAGGTAGCATCAAACTACAAGAAGACATCATTTGAATTTGATGTGAAAGGCATACATCCCATTGATCAAATGGAGATTGTCAGGCGGAAAGAGTCGATAGTGCGGACACAACCAACCTCCCTAGGAGCCTAAGACTCTCTAGTAACAAACAAGACAAACGAGAGCAATCCTTCTCTAAACATGCATTTACTATATAAGAAATCAAGTGTTTAGATCCTACCTGTAATCCAACGCTGTTGTAGTAGTCCAGCCTCGCTAATCCGGATGAGCTCCTCCTTCACTTCGAAACCTGCATTCACTAACAATCAAACGATTAAATAGCACTTGATAATCTCATAAAATAAAACATGTTTAACACATAGACCAAGGAGTACATGAAACAACTCATAAATAATAAGTTATTGAGAAGAATGGACTCATTTGCATTAATAGGAAACAAAAGGAACAATTACAACCTGAGCCTTGGTGTTATGCAAGTCCCTCCCAGGGTCCATCAAGAGTTCTCCTTTACTTTGACAAAGCTCACCCACTTCCAAATAAAACAAGCAAAGATGGCAATCTCTCCTCACAAGCTTCTAAATGGGAGTCCTAATTCCAGCAGCATCTACCCTTAGAAATGTTTAGCTTCCAACCTCCCCTCCTTCTGGCCCAATGCCTGTATTTATAGTGCTCAAGAGGAAGTCAATCAGGTCCACCATCAATGGAATAATCCCCTCTTTGGATGGGATAGCTCCCTTATTGATGGGATAAGTTCCTCTTTGGTAGGAGTACATGAACCATCTGGAGGTGCTTCATACACGTCAAACATACTTCTAGAAGCCTCTAGAAATGACCACAAGTAACTTTTTAAAGATGAAACTTGCGCATTTTGACCTTTACAGGGGTATGCACCTGCCCCTCTACATACAGAGCGTACAAGTACGCAGCTTTTGTGAACATTAGGTGCGTATCTGTAGGTAAGGTTGAGAGAACCTGCGTACCCAGAGATAAATACATTTATAAAGACTTTCTCTCTTTTTGGAGTTTGACATGGAGAGCAGAGGCATAAGACTTGCCCAGGAGGATAGCATGACTGTTGATAGAGCCATACTAACTGTAAATAGTCATGGTGACATTTTTTAGTGTAACAGATTGCCCCCTAAAGTGCGAAGCCTGTAGTAGATTAGGGTTTTGTATTATCTAGGAAGGGTGAAGCGCTTTATCATTTCAAGGATTATCTCGTGGAGAGCCTGGTCAGAACCTGCAATTTTCAACACAAAATACATGTATAAGATTATATCATCACTGAGGTAGGCATTCCCATACTCAGATCAAAACTTTAACTAACGGACTAACTACTCTGATACAGGAATGATCTTGCAGTACATCATAATCATAGACTTTTGTAGACACAGTATGGACGCAGCCATCTATTTATGATTAGTCTACTTATATAATGAATACAAAACTCCTCGCAGCCTGGATGGTGGAAACTAGATCCAGGGTCTTCATTTCTACTTTCCGAATTGGTACGATTCTAGCCATGCGAATAAATGGGTTGATGTCGAACATGGTAGAAACCACTTGATTACCAGTCGATGATGTAAACTGTTAACAAGTGTGAGAGAGACCACCAGTAATGTCAATGGTTCTCAAAGTACCCAGTACAATCCATGAGATGTGAATGAATGAGTTGATGTCGAACATTTCACGAAATCCTTCGATCGAAAGTCAATGATGTAAACTGACGTCAAAGGCGAGAAACCTGCCATTGATGCATGCAGACTTCAAGGTACTGACGATTTCTAAGTCATCTCTCTAGATAATGTGTTGATGTCGATAGAAAGCGACCCGTTGCAGGCAAGCCCACAACACGAAATCATTGTTCAAGTTGAAGAAATGTTGCTGTAAGGACTGACTCAGGGATGGTCAAATGGATGACAAGTATTTTGCAGATGAAAGTTTTTCTTGCAGACCGCTTGAACACATAACGACATGACAGATGGCTTGGTGATGAATGACTCAAAGTTAATCCCCGGAACCCAGCTGAAGACTTTCAATGTGGTTTGATCAACTGTGAGGTAAAGGATTTCCCAACCCAGGTGAATGAAAAGTGTCGTGTCCAAGAGTGGTAATAAAGTTTCTTCTGAGACAAAAGATAACAAATAGGCTCATTCTTCTCTCTTTTCCCCCACCATTTCTAGCAAGTACCTATTTATTTTTAACAAGCTTGAGGAGGATAACATATGCTTGATTATAAGCTCATCCTTTGGATGAGTCCAACCTAGTTTTGATTCGAACCCTAGGAAGGAGTGGTTCGTTCCTGTTTGTAATTGAACAGGTCCTTTACTATGAAATTTTAACGAGCCCAGTATAGGAGAAACTCAGCGTTTTTCATTTTTAGAGAGTCTGAAAAACTTAAGAAGACTCGAGGTTGAACTTTTTCGTAAATTTGTGTCCCCCAAGCCCGAAAAAGTATAAAATAATACTTGGGAGAATCGCTTGATCTTGCGACCAAGGAGTACTTTCATGATTAGTGTCTCTGACCTGAAAAGTAAAAAGCGATCAAGGACACGTCGTTTTATTTCCGTATCGAGTTTGAAACGACAAAAACCCGGCAATCTTTTCCTGATTTTACGGTCAGAAAAGAGCTATAAGGGGACCATCTTTTACTTCCGTTTTAACGAGTGTAAAAGAAACGCTCGGCAATATTTTCATGTTTTAGGAGTCAGAAAAGAGCTTAAAAGATGACTCTGACGTGAAAAATGATAATTTACCCTAAAGTCCCTTTGTCCTGCACAGAAACAACACATTACTCATACCTGTTTAAGATGGGCAAAAAATACATCGAAAATGTCCTTTCATGGTGAAAAATAAACAAATCTAGCATTTATTTATCCAAAAAACCTATAAAAAGACTTCTTACCATGTCATTTTTACCATTTTACTGTTGAGGTTGAGAAAAGGGCTTTTGACAAGAAACTTCCCGTGGAGATTGCGGAGAATCCGACCGTCAGAATCGAACGCCGTTTCACCAGGTATTCTACAACACCCCTCTCTTGATTTCCATCGGTTTAGAATTCATTTTTAAGCTTTCATTTGATTTTTTGGGGGTCTTGGGGTTTCAAGATGCGCACTTCGGGGTACGCAGGTCATGCACTGCTGACCTGCGTACCCCGATATTTTCCCAATGGGAAAATTACTGGGTGTACACACCCAGCATTAAGGGAAGCTGCGTCCGGACACTCTGTCCCTAAAGGCCAGGGTGCATACCCCGCAAAACACAAATTGAAACCCTCATACCTCCAAAATAGACCGAAATTTTTAAATTTTATGGATCCTAACTGATGTTTTATGATGTGCAGGGAGCACACCATGCTTGATTGGCATGAAAGAGAGCACGAGGATGTTGATTTGGCCGCGATAGGTCATCAACCTTCCATTGATGCATTAAAAGCATGCAGACTATACAAATACTGGGCCATACCTGGCATGAGGGGCCAGGTGCCATTTCTTGAGTGGCTGGTTGAAAGGTGGAACATTCAGGAGCAATGTTTCTACATCGGAGAGCACCAGCTCGAGATAGAGCCCTCCGACATATATTTTCTCACTGGCTTGCCTAACAGGGGCGAGCAACTTTCTCTATTCGGGACTAGGCCGGGTGGCCAATCCCTTGCTAGTCTCCGGCTAGAGTGGTGCAACAACCAAAACCATGAGAAGGGGATAGAAATCAAGTACATATCCCGACCTGAACTTATGGTGATAGCCTTTATTGTTACCAAACTTTGCGGCGCGGCCGTTTTGCACCAAGCCACCGGGTCCCAAATGCGGATGGCTATAGACTGCTTCCACGGCACCATTTTCAACTGGTGCGATGCTATGTTGGCTAATTTGAAGGGCCAACTAACCAGGGAAAAGAGAGGACAACTGAAGACCTTTGGATATGGGCCTATAGTCGTGAGCTTTTCCCTAGAGAGAGTTCCAATGCTGGTCCCCCAGCATCTTACAGTTCCATTTGGGGTGCCTCGGGAGCCTAAGTTGACGAGATGGGTTGCGGTAATGGCCCGGCATCCTGATGAGGGCGCAGCAGTTGTTCGATTTCCTGATGGTTACTTTCACTGGCTAGAGAGCCAAGTCTTTGCTATTCAGGACTTTCCTTATGCCGGAATGGATTTTCAGAATGATCCGGACATGGTTCTTCCACAGGGAGAATAGTGGGACGACAGAGGTATTTCATTTTTCACGAGTTTTCAAATTATGTATTTTTTTTGTTTTTATATATCGCCTCAAAACTGATAGCACAAATTTTCAAAATGCAGATGTAGGTCCACGGCGTCCAGCCAACCTCCAGGCTTTTGAGAGGAGAGTACCAGCTGTACCAGCACCAGCCCCACAGGATGCGGCCGCAGAGACCTTAGCCGAGCTGGAACAGGATCTAGAGCATCTGACGGTGGATATACCAGAGACCACCATAGATGATATTCCTATTCGACTTCAGCGCTATGTGGTTGCAGTCCCAGGACCTTTTAGGAGGTTCTTGTGTAGGGTAGCGCGGGCAGTGGTCTCGTATAGAGAGCACCACCAGTGATTGACTAGTCACTTTTGTAGACACATATGACATTTTGGCTTTTTGTACTTATCATTTTTGCCGATCATAAGGTGTTTTTCAACCTATGATCGAAGACGATGTATATTTTTGACACACTCCTATCTATATATATATCATTATTACCGACTCATTTTGTTTAACATATGTGATGAAATGTTTTTTAAATTTACTTGCATGATTATCGTAAATGTCTGTCCAACATTCGAGAAGCAATTGCATCTGCTAATGTATTTAAAGACCTTGGAATATGCTGATATTCAATGTAATCAAATTCACGTTCCAAGAGACGCACTCTCAAAAACAACCTTAATAACACAAGATTTCTAATGGCATATACTCTATTAAGCTGTAATACAACGAGTTCAGAATCTAACCTCACTATCAAACGTCGAATTCCAAATGAAATAGATTCAGACAATAATTCAACCACTGCACTGTATTCTGCAATTTTATTCGTCGTTTGACCGAGGCTCACCCCATGCATAGAAACTAACTCGTCAGAGGGCGAATAGATAACCCAAGCTGCGGAAGAGATATTCCGTGTACTACGACAAGCACCATCGGCAAATCCAATGTACGTTTGGAGAGGCGTCGACATCTGCAATATCAAGAGTAAAACCAAGATAAGCCAGAATAACGACGAAAAACACACTTTCTAAGCTAAGCACACTATCTAAACTAACAAACATACTAGCTAGAAAGAAAACCTAACCTAACTAAAATTCTCCATACCCACCATTTAAGCATAATACCTCTTTAGGTAAAGTCCATTTCTGGGTTTACCCAAAGAGTCCCCATCAAAATCTACCAGCTCATAGGCCCCTTTTGCTAGCTTTCGCTTTACAATATAGGGTCCATGCCACATAGGAACGAATTTTCCAGCACCTAGCTTATCGTTAGCTTGATCATATAATAGCACTAGGTCTCCCTCCGAAAAACTCCGAGGGGTCACATTTCTATCATACTGAGCTTTCATTCGCTTCGCGTGAGTCTCGATTGCCAATGCAGCGTCACGTCGAGTCTCATCTAATTGAGCTAAGTATAATAAACGTTTCTCCTCTTCGGAAGTAGCTGGGAGTAATTCGACAGCCATTTGAAGTGATGGGATTTCGCATTCAATGGGTAACACAGCTTCCAAGCCATAAACTAGCTGGAAAGGAGTGAAACCTGTTGAAGTTTTCACTGAAGTTCGGTATGCCCATAGCGCTGAAAATAACATGTTGTGCCAATTCGAACGATGAATACCAATGATTTTGGATCATGATAACCAGAACTTTGTTGATAGACTCAACCAAACCGTTGGCTTGCGGATAATAAGGAGTAGAGCTATCGTGGCGCAAACCAAGCTGGCTTGTAAGCTCAGTCATCATGATGTTTCGAAAATGGCTCCCATGGTCAGTGATGATTGCTTGTGGGACACCAAACCTAGTTATAATGTGATTGAATACGAAAACTGCAGCTGTTTTGCCGCTTGCGTCGAATGTAGGCATCGCCTCGGCCCATTTAGTAAAATAATCAACCGCGAGGATGATATACGCATGCCCCCCGGCCGAGTGAGGGTTACAAGTAATAAAATCGATACCCCATTTGGCGAAAGGACCAACGACAATTATAGGTTGGAGAGGAGCAGGTGGTGCGCGCATCTTGCGATCAAACACTTGACAGTTGTGGCATTTTCGGACCGCAATGATACAATCTTTAAACATGGACGGCCAGAAATAGCCAGCGCGCAACACCTTCTGAGCTGTGGCATACCCAGACATATGACCGCCACATGCTCCAGAGTGACAATCATTCAAAACCCTCTCAGCCTCTTCGTGAGTTAAACAACGTCGAAAAACTAAGTCTGCCCCCCGACGATAAAGTGTATCTCCAATAATCTTGTATTGCTGGGATTGAAACCGAATTTTTCGACGTTCCGACTTTGAAGCTTCAGGCCGAAAGGTTTGGGTTTGGAGATAGATGATTATATCCCCGTACCACGGATCTAAAGTACTGATAAGAAACAAAGATTCGTCCGCAATGGACTCCTCTGCCACAGTTTCTGTGTCAGCACGCGGGAAATCACACATCAATTCCGCAAAAACTAAGGATTTCTTAGACTTGGACTTCTCAAACTCCAAGTCGAACTCTTGCAGGATAACGATCCATTTAGAGTACTTGCCCCCTAGCAGTTGTTTTGTCAAAATATAAATCATAGGGTTGCAATCCGAAATAACTGTAGTTTTACGGAGAAGAATGTAGTGACGAAAACGCTGGACAGCTTGAACGGCTGCCAGGGCCAATTTCTCCACATGCGAATATTTTAGCTCAGTGGGGTTTAATGTCCTACTAAGATAATATATCACATGTTCCGCTCCGAATTCATCTTCTTGAACTAACACCATTCCAATGGTGGAATGCGAAGCTGCGAGGTATAAGAAGTAGTCCTGGTTGTAGTTGGGAGGATGCAACAACGGTGCATGGGTCAACGCGTGCTTAAGTGCATCAAAAGATTGTTGGGCAATCTCGTCCCAAAAGAATTGAGCGTTCTGTTTCAACAACCGTGTAAAACCTTTAGTGACCTCGGCGTAATTTGGAATGAATCGGCGTAAAAAGTTCGCTTTCCCTTGCAAACTTTGGAGTTGGCGCAAACTCGAAGGAGGAGGCAATTTGATGATAGCTTCGACCTTCGAGGGATCGACGCGAATGCCGGCTTTTGAAACAACAAATCCCAGCAATCGACCCGTCTCTATACAGAACACACACTTGTGGGGATTCAACCGAATTCGATAATGCCTACACCTCATAAAGATTGCTCGTAAGTGGACAAGGTGATCAGCTCGATGTAAAGAATGAGCAGGCAAATCATCGAGGTACGGTGGCACAATGTGCTTGATGTCATGAAATGCGTAATACATCGCCCGTTGAAAAGTGGCCAGGCATTCTTAAGTCCAAAAGGTAGTTTGCAATAAGCAAATGTCCCCCATGGACAAATGAATGCCGTTTTTGGTTGGTCGGCAGGTAGAATATTGATTTGATTATAGCCCGAAAAACCATCCATGAAGGAAAACATTTCACTTCCGGCACAATCATCAATAATTTGATCGATATAAGGCGTAGGATAGTTGTCTTTTGGACAAGCTCGATTTATATCCCTATAGTCGATACAGATTCTTATTGTTCCTTGTTTCTTGTTGACCGGAACAATATTCGATACCCAATCCGTTAACGGGATTGGATAAATGAAACCTGCTTTCAACAGCTTCTCGACTTCTGCTTTAATCGCAGCCGCTTTCCGAGGGTGAATCTGACGCAACCGTTGCCGGACGGGTTTAGCGTCCGGGTAGGTCTTTATTTCATGAACAACAATGGCAGGGTCGATTCCTGGCATTTCCTCGTAAGACCAGGAAAACACATCGCGGAATTCTTGGAATAGGGCCTTGTAAGTTCGAATTTCATCTTCTGTACATGAGGCACCTATATGAATGTTTTCCTCAATTCCGGGCTTCACTGAAATATCAATGGGAATAGTGCGAGAAATATTCCCTAAATTCAACTCTGAATCAGAATGTTTCGTTGGATTCTGAGCGTCTTTGACATATTCAGCGGTAAAGATAGATGAAAAATCATTTTCAAAAGCATCATCCTTAGGTAAAAACGAAGATCTGTGATGGAGATCTTCCCATGGTAGATCGTCTACACTTAGGATTTCGCGAAGTTTCTCGTCAGATGACACGACTTCGGGAAACGCTATCCGTTCTAAGGTTGATGTGAAAAGTGATTCTTCACTGACCACATTCATTTGGTCGATTTGGGTTGAACGCGAGTCGGTAAAAGACATGACGACTTCATAAGCAATTTCATATGGACTCAAAGGCATAGCATCACCGAATGAGTCTATCTCAGATTCAGATGGGACAATCCAAGGATCATCATAAATAATGTTTTCTGATGTAATCATATGAATTGATGCAAATGAAGGGTCTGCGTTGATTGGAGGGAAAGGAAAAGTTCCCAGTAAACCAGAATCTTTAACTAAACCTACGCCAACGTCCCTATAAGGGATTGTCGTCTTACCGACATGCTGGATACTCTCTGAAGAGGCTGGGTCGGATGAAAAGTATGTCAGCTGATCAATTGTCACGATCTTACCGTTATGTGGAAACTTAATTACTCTGAAGACCGATGAAACGACCGCTGTCATAGCATATGACCAACTTCGACCCAAAAGAAGGTTGTAGTCTAGAGGGGCATCAACCACTTCCACATCCAGACTAACGGTTTTACCTTCTACCCCTATAGGCAATTCCTGTAGAATACCAAACGGACGGAACCCACGGCCATCAAAGGCCTTAAGGATGGTCGGGGATTGGTTCAACGAAGGAGAACCAAGCGATCTCCAACATTGAATCGACATAATACACGTAGAAGCTCCCTCATCAATCACAGTCCGATGAATAGGCCTGTTTTTGACTATCACTGGAATTTGGAAAGCCATTTGATGGGGTAGACGCGGTGTACTATTTTCTAGATCGAAGATTATCAGATTCGGGTCCTGAACATCAACAGCTCCGATAGCCGACAAAAGTAATTTTCGTTGTGCTGGGCATGATTGCAGCACTTCTAAAGCCGACATTGCTGAGGGTGAAACAGCTAAGTCCTCAACAATGTTGTAATTCTGGGCTGCTCTCGCATGTGGATTGAAAGCAGACCTTCGAAGTACACCCTTGGCGGGCGGTTTGATTACTAAGTCCGGGTTAGGTTTTTCGATCTGTAGTGGATCGGAACCAGGAGCTGAGGTTGATGGATTAGAATGAGAAGATTCTGCTTCCTTACCATCAACAGGATTCTTACTACCATAATCTTGCGATCGAGTCGCAATCCTCACATGAGACATCATCAAAATGGGTTCTTCACTGGCAGTCGAGGAAGAACCTATCATCTTATTCTCCTGCTTTGGAAATGGATCTTTTAACACAGCAGGAGTGGGAGAACCTTTGACTATTTTCACAACCTCGGCCCGATGAGGGCAATCTCTTGTAAAATGATCCTCTTCACAAATAAGACAAGGATATCGAGGTTTGCGCTTTTCGTCATTGGTTTCCGACTTTTCCGTTTTCTCCTTCGGAGCCTTGTCTGCTTTAGCCTTCTTTTTTCCTTTCTTCTTTCCACCATTTTTTGATTTGGCCATAGATGACTCTACAGCGTGAATATCGGCGGAAAGTTCAGGAGAAGACTCTCCTGTCGGGGAATCAGGCAAAGTGATTATAGGAGTAGTAGAAGTCTTGGAAGATTTCTTCTTGCTCTTTGTATTCACGATGCCAATCATACCATCAGCGGCATGAGATCCCGAAGGAGCAGCAGCGATTTGATTCGATTTTGGAAGATCTGGAATCTTCTCGTGTAACGTACCTGACTGAGTATAAACTAAGTCAAGGTACTGCGCCTGAGCAATGACTTGCTCCTCAGTAACTACTCTGGCCTTAGCTACATCTTCAGTAATCTTTGGTAATAATGATTTAACAAACCATTCAGCTAAGATTTGGTCCGAAATAAAAACTTTCACTAGCCTTCTTCGACGTCTCCACTCATGAATGTGATCAGAAATATACGTGGACGTTGATTGTTTTAGTGAAGTTAATAACTCCGTGCCGTTATCGTATCTGACCGGCAACTGAAAGTGAGTTAAGAACGAGGTAGCTAACTGGCTAAAATTGTAAAAAGAGGCTCGTGGTAACTCAATGTACCACTTGGCTGCGAGACCAATGAGTGTACGCTGGAAAAGACGTAAGCGGATCGAATCATCCGAGATAGAATTTGAAGCACACCAGAGATGGTAAGTCATCACATGATTGGACGGATCCTCTCCAGACTTACCTTCGAACTTGGGTATATCACTGGGCAACTTATTTGGCATTGGCGGCCAGAACGGAAGATATTGAATTGGATCGTTCGTTAGGCGCGTCAAGTCTGGTAAATCCAAAGTTGCGATAAACGGTAATTGTCGGTTAGGATCTCTAAAACTCTGGGTCACAAGACCAGTCCCAGGAGGAGGATATCCAGGATAACTAGGAACAGGAGTCGCATTAGGGATATTATATCCTCCTGGAAAACCAGGATTAACCGGACCATACTGGGGTTGTTGAGGTTGTTGATAAGTGTACCCAGGATACGGTTGATACTGGTAAACCGGCTGCTGGACAGCTTGCCCATGTTGGTACTGTCCCTGGTACGGTTGATGAACAAATTGAGGTTGAGTAGTGACAACCGTACTTATACCAGGCTGACCTATAGGCATCTGGACCGTGGTTTGAATCGTAGATCCAGACAACGGTCAAGATGTCTGAGGAGTGGTTGCAGAGACAGTAGAAACTGGAGCTGTCGATACTCCAGAAGTAAGTGCGGCAGATGTAGCGGTAGTTGCAGCAGCCGTTTGAGATGGAGTACTAGGTGCAATTGGCAGCTGAGTAACTACCGAAGTTACAGAAGTTTGAACATTTGACTGGACAGGTTGCGGTTGCTGGGGTGGACCAGAAACTACGGGTTGTCCAGCTTGAGGTACCAACTGTATACTTGGCTGCAACACCTGTTGACCCTGTGATGGATCCCACACTATCATTCTGGGGTATTGACCCGTAACAAGTTGAGGATACTGAGATCCATAACCGGATTGAGGATAGGATTGATAATTGAAAGGTACAGTTCCCATACCTTGAACATATGACTGACCTTGAGGTGGTTGATAACCTTGACTCGAGTATTGACCTTGAGGTTGATAACCTTGAGGTAAATATGGATACTGGGGTTGACCTTGACCTTGAGGTTGATACCCTTGGGGTTGATACCCTTGAGGTAAATATTGATACTGAGGTTGACCATGGGGTACATATTGAGGCTGGGGTTGACCTTGAGGCATGTATTGCACCATAGGTACATACTGACCTTGAGGTTTCCCCCCAGACACAATTTGTGTACCTTGAGGTTGCCCCCCAGGGGTTAATTGAGGCTGCCCCCCAAGTGGTAATTGGCCACCTTGAGGTTGAGAAACGGGAACTGAACCTGACATCATGTAAATGTCTCCTACACCCAATGGTATATTACCATTGTTTCCAGCTAATAACCCATGATCAATGGGTTGAGGAGATGCCCCCGCAAAGGTACCAGAAAGTGATTGATACCCGGTGGGAACAGAAGGACCGTCGTGTAAGAAAGATTCAGGAGTTTGAGTAAACACGGACGACTGACCAGAAATATTTACAGGAGTATAAATACCTCCAGGTGGAAAAGGAGTACGAGGTGTAGAAAAACCTACCCCTGAGTTGTCTAAATAATTGGTTAACGAAAGGTACCAAGTCGTACTTCTAGGAGGACTGTAAAAGATAGATTCACGCTCCCTGAGCTCAATAGTAAGTTGATCTTCAAGGTTAGAGACGCCTATTTCTTCCTCTGGAGCAAGTTCTTCAATAGCAATCAGACCAGTAGGAAGATTTTCGGTGATAACTCGTTCTACTCTTGGTGAATCTGGAACACTAGAAGTTGGAGTAACAGGTTCAGATATTTTAGGTTCTTTGCCTGTATCACTAGTAGACGAAAAAATACCAGCAAGCTCAAAAACTGTAACAGCTTCGGGATTATAACATGTCTCTAGACTTTGGTAATCTGGATGGACTACCAAGGAAGATTCTCCTTCTTCATGTGAACCTACTCTACTGCCACTAGGAGGAGTTACAAGGACCTTCAAACCTTCTAGATTACTGGGGTCGTCTCGAGGAGGCTCACCCCGAAGTCTACGGGATCTCCTCAACAATTCGGCCACAGAAACAACTTCAGGAGACTGGCCCCGAAGTCTACGGGACTGTCTCAGTAATTCCGCCACAGCTAAAAACTTTTAACTACTACACACGAAAACAAAGTAAAATCTCAAATCAAACCACCTAAAGTCTCTAAAGAACCAAACAAATTTGAAGCACACGCCTAAAGAATCTAGGGCATCAAACCAAGCACAAACAGTAGCCTTCCAGACCGAAAACGCTAGTTGGAGATGAAACCGAACATCGCCGGATTCAGTACAGAAGTGGCAGGTGGAACAGTTACCCCGGCAACCTGCTTAATGAATAGACCGGCACAAGTTCCTCCACTTTAACCGTCTCGAGTGAAGTGAACCCCCCGGAAAATCCAAGTGAGTCTAGCCGACGTCTGCTCCAGGTACAGTGGGATCTTCCCTCCACCGTCACCTCGGTAGAATCCTAAAGATAATGGTCACTAAGGCTACCAACCGCAACAAATGCACCTGGGGGAACAGTCTACACTCCGACAGCACGCAAGGGCAGAGTATCAAGCTCAATCCCCTTGTCGGTTCCTTGACAATAATCCAAGGTTTACCGACAAGTGACCCCTGGCTCCTCGACAATGGTTAATCCGAGGTTTACCGTTTGTAATACGTGCGTGTCTGGCGTCGTTCCCAATGAGGGAGGATTGATCCCCTCACTGGTTCGGACACGAGCTCGTGCTTCTCCTTTAAGAGGAGCTTTCCCAGAGTACAAATGAGACAATTGGATTTATTCTATCACAAGATAAGCTACTTGTTTGGTTTTGTTGTCTTGGAGAGTTAATTACTCTCCTACTCCAAGACACTAGCCTGATCTAAATTGGTGTTTCAGAGCCCTAGTAAATAAAAATTACTAAGTTGATTTTACTTTAAGCGTTAATTTTATGGTTTTTCTTAAAGACAAAAGGTAGCGGAAATGAAACCAATGGTGTGTAGACTCGACTCAAACCACTACAAAGATGCACCTAAGATGATTTACGCTACTTTTCTCTTTCAATGAAACTCCTAACTAAGAGAGTTGAGAAATGCAAATTTTATAGAAAACAACTTTCTTAGTAAAGACAATCAAAGAAACAATTCTCTTTATCTTTCCAAGCATACAAACATGACTACTCCTTACGTGCACGAAAAATTCTTTTTCTTTCAAAATCCCTCAAAGCTACTTGAAACAAAACTTTTCAAAGGAGATGTTTTTGTATTTTCTCTTATTTAATAAAGCATATAAATCTATTTTAACGAAAATCAATCTCAAAAGCTATAAAATCTATGAAAAATTGACTCACAAGCAAATCAAAAAGAAACTTACTCTAAGCAAACCTAATGAGGGAAAAGCCTACAAGGATGATTCTAGGTTGTTTTACTTGACCACAATCAAGCCAAGGACCAGCTAATGCAGAATCAAAAGACCAGTCAAAACAAAAACTCAAATCTTTTTGTTCTTTTTGTAAAATGGAATTCAATACTCAATCAACAAGCACTTCGAAATTTGCCAAAGAGACAACTCAAAGGTAAGTTGCTCTCACAGGTAGACTTTACGACAGGTCCGACTCCTAAGAAGGCTGACAAAACCAGAGAGATCTAAGGCTTGACAACTTCTACCGCCAAAGTCACTACAGGACCTACTCAAAAATCAAACCCTAGGGCTTAAACTTCTATGAAATCCACTAAAACACTCAATGCTATCGAAACAAGTTCAGGTGAAGATCTTTGACAAGAGACTAATGGATCTGGGCAGTAAAAACTAAGAAAAAGAAAAATCTAAGAGGAAAAATGTAAAACATGGAAATTTCTTAATTTTTAGCAGGGTACGCAGGCAACCTGTTAAGACAGGTGCGGGCCCGCTCTGTGCACACAGCAACAGTGCGTACAAGTACGCACTGTGCAATACTCAGAGGGTGCGTACTACTGAAAAAGCCAAGAAAAACTAAATTCAATCTAACTCTAAGCTAACCCACCCAAATACAAAGTCACAGAGCCAAAAACCAGAAAATAAATGATTTTTCTCAGATCAAAGTTGCATACAAAGGAAAAGACTTTCACATCAATGGATTCCCCAGCGGAGTTGCCATTTTGTCAGGCGGAAAGAGTCGATAGTGCGGACACAACCAACCTCCCTAGGAGCCTAAGACTCTCTAGTGACAAACAAGACAAACGAGAGCAATCCTTCTCTAAACATGCATTTACTATATAAGAAATCAAGTGTTTAGATCCTACCTGTAATCCAACGCTGTTGTAGTAGTCCAGCCTCGCTAATCCGGATGAGCTCCTCCTTCACTTCGAAACCTGCATTCACTAACAATCAAACGATTAAATAGCACTTGATAATCTCATAAAATAAAACATGTTTAACACATAGACCAAGGAGTACATGAAACAACTCATAAATAACAAGTTATTGAGAAGAATGGACTCATTTGCATTAATAGGAAACAAAAGGAACAATTACAACCTGAGCCTTGGTGTTGTGCAAGTCCCTCCTAGGGTCCATCAAGAGTTCTCCTTTACTTTGACAAAGCTCACCCACTTCCAAATAGAACAAGCAAAGATGGCAATCTCTCCTCACAAGCTTCTAAATGGGAGTCCTAATTCCAGCAGCATCTACCCTTAGAAATGTTTAGCTTCCAACCTCCCCTCCTTCTGGCCCAATGCCTGTATTTATAGTGCTCAAGAGGAAGTTAATCAGGTCCACCATCAATGGGATAATCCCCTCTTTGGATGGGATAGCTCCCTTATTGATGGGATAAGTTCCTCTTTGGTAGGAGTACATGAACCATCTGGAGGCGCTTCATACACGTCAAACATACTTCTAGAAGCCTCTAGAAATGACCACAAGTAACTTTTTAAAGATGAAACTTGCGCATTTTGACCTTTACAGGGGTATGCACCTGCCCCTCTACATACAGAGCGTACAAGTACGCAGATGTTGTGAACATTAGGTGCGTATCCGCAGGTAAGGTTGAGAGAACCTGCGTACCCAGAGATAAATACATTTATAAAGACTTTCTCTCTTTTTGGAGTTTGACATGGAGAGTAGAGGCATAAGACTTGCCCAGGAGGATAGCATGACTGTTGATAGAGCCATACTAACTGTAAATAGTCATGGTGACATTTTTTAGTGTAACAGAGATGCACAAGCATACTAGGCAGATGATTTCATCTACTCTCACTAACACTGCTATGAGTTTGTCTAAATTGTAGGTTACATTGGCTAATGTTCAATCACAATTGAAGATGGAGAAGGTCTCTGCACTTGCCAAAGATACAAGAATCAAAGATTTGGAGGATTTATTGATCAATGTAGGTTATGATCCTACCAATATCAATGCTTCAGAAGATCTCATGAGGAAAAAGAATATAGACATAGCAGCATTAAGGAAGTAGTTTAAGTTACCATCCACAGAAGATCCTATGCCCAAGGACATTGAAGAAACTAAGACACAAATGGAAGATATGATGAAGTTCATCATGGAGCATAGTGCATAGATGAAGAAAATGGAGACAAAGATGGAGAATATGATCACAGAAAATGAGCAAGCTACCAAAATGGTTGTTGTCCCTTTGGAAGCACTCCCTATCACATCAATTCCTATAGCTACATCTTCTACAACAAGCAGAGGGGCTGCTGCAGATTAATTGGCAAATACAATGCAGAACATGTCTCTCCAGACTGAAGAAAACAAAAGATTGCAAGCCCAAGTCAATATTCTACAAGATCAGAAGACAAAGACTGATACTTTCCATGCAGCAAAGCTACAGAGAGCTCAAAATCAAGTAGAAGTATGGAGGAAGTCAGAAACTGAGTCCTCTATTGGCCACACACCAGCCTAAGTTAAAGAATTATATGGAACAATATAATTGAATAAATAGATGAAATATGGCCATGTATCCAAATTATATTCGAACAGAAAGAGTTGATGGAGAAAGCCAAGAAAACCATTTCCACTATTAACGCTAAATTGGGAGAAATGCCTACCACAACCAACATCATCATAAATTTTCTCAATTCCAAAAATATATATGAGTTGGATGATTTGGGAGTAGATGATAGAACAAAAATGATCCTAGAAGTAAAGAAAGTTCTAACAAAGAAGAACTTGGTTGTGCAATTGAAAAATAAATGTCACACTTTGGAGGTAGCAGTTAACAGGTTTTTCACTAGAATAGAAGCTTTAAACAAGAAAGGTCTTCCTTCTTTATTTGTGATCAATGAAAAATTGATGACCAAGGAAGATTACAATAAGAAGCTTCAATACATTGCAAAGGATGCAGCTAAATCTTCCCACATCAAAGGTGCTATGACAGGGAGAGATGACAAAACATATTTTTGTAGTAAAACCCACATTCGCTCGGTATACTGAGGTAGATGAGATCTATCGCAAAGTAACAAAAATTTCCATTCCAGATGAAGAGTGGTGGGATAAACTGTGTGAATTCCAGGATTAACAAAGGGGCCAGCTTCACCAGTGAAACACACAAATAGCGGCCACTCAGAAACTGTTCTCCACCAAAGAAATGCCATATGTCTAGATGATTTCGCCAAATTCACCTCTTTTGGTCACATTATTTCATTTCTGTTAGTTTGAAGTTAATAATAGAATGACATGTCACTAATTCCTTAATTGTAATCCTTTTTGTAAATTTTGTTTAAATACTTATTTATTTGAAGCATTGAGGGTTGGTTCCTAAACATTGTGACACTTTCTATCAAGCATTGTACTTTTTCCTCATTGCTGGAGCACCATTAATAAAAAGACTCTTCATAGGATACTTGTGATACAATATACTGGTGATGTTTTTCCTACTGTAATTGTGTTTTCATTGTTATTCTCTTATGTTATGCATCTGAAATCTTATTGTAAAACAGGAGATGTGAAAAATAAGATATGTTTTTGAACACCTTATTTGGACTACGTTTACAATTTGTATGTTTTCTTCTGAAGTCTGATTGAGAAATTCTTAAATTCTTTTCAATCCATGCTGAAGCACACCTTTTCTCCATTCCATAATTTAATTTAAAGATCCAATAAATCTAGCTAGCTTGCCCTGTGATTACTCCTTTGAACTTTTGGTGTAGCATCCAGTTTTATTTGACTCCATAGCCCAATGGAAAGAAAGTAATTTGATCAAATCAACCAACCAAACCAATCGACCAAATTCAAACAAACAACCAATCATAATCATAAATAGCATAAAATCAACTTAATAACCAAGTTAAATCATAAAGATAGATCCCTCTCTAAAGCTGGCAAGGCTATATCCCAACATTTAAAAGTGGTTTGATGTTGTCCAATGAATTACTCTCGCAACCTCAAAAATACAGAATGATAACATTTTCATGAGTGAATTGTAGATGCAGGTACTCTATCATGCTATGACAAGATGATGAAGAAGGAGATGGAGAAGGATATCATGCTAGAAGACACCTTTGTAGTTGATGATACAAGTTAAGCAATTAGGAGAAAGAAAAGGGACATTAGTTTGTGATCACAACTCAAGACCTGATAACACAAAAGACTCCTCATCTCTAAATCCATATGGAGGTGGAAAATAGATCATTCTCAAGAAGACACAAAACAAGTAGCAACAAATAATGGCTTGATATTGCCATGCCATCATGCATTCCATGTCATCAATGTCATGTCATGAGTCATTATATGCCACATCATTTGTGGATTATGTAAATTATTATTTGAAAATGTATTTTAAAGTGGAAGTCCAAAGGACACATACAAAATATGGAGAGTCATGTAAAAGTCAAAAATTCAAGAGGGTATTCAAAGATTCATAATGGAGGTGAAGGATCACCCCATTGGTTATATATACACCCTCATTATACAAGCAAAGGACTTTTCACCTTGGGTCCTCCCATGAGACATCAAAGAGACAAGCTAGTTCTTTTGGGGAGAAAGTAGTGGCTCCAAAACTCCACTATTGGTGCTAGTGGTGTTCATTGTATACATGTGTCCTGGGATTTTTACTTAATATATAAATCTTGATGGACAACACATTCTTCATGCATGGATTACTAATATTTTTAATATTGTTCCATGAATTTTTATGAGTCATGTTTGTTTTCACCTGTACTAAAGTAGTTGAATTGTTTTAGTTATTTTAGTGCTTATCATATTGAGAATGTGTTGTAATGGTTGCAATCACCATCACATCTTTGTGGAATATTCTATTGGATGTTAGACGGATCTCTCATGTTTGTGTGTGTCTCTGCTAGAGTGGTACTACTACCTCTCTCTTAGCGACTCACTTTCCTTTTCCCTCCGCATTAGAAGAACCTTGACACATCTATGACTGAACACTCACTGGGCACACTCACTTACTTTTCAAAGGAACATATGCATTCCTCTCTCTTGATGATAGTTAGAGCCAAGGAAAACCTTTATGAAAATGGTAATAGGGTCATATTCTAGATGGGGCTCATATCTCAAACAGTGTGAGGTATAATTGGGACCACATATCGGGGAAACCCCTTTGAATGTTGGAAAGTCCAACACTGCTAACAAATTCCTAGGCCCAAAAGCCTCATTTATATAATTAAGCTTTATTGTGTATCCCACCATATATTGCTCAATGGATTCCTATGCCCAAATAAAGAAACATACACTACATGCTTTACTGCAGCCCTTACATATATAGGTCAAGGTATCACTAGGTCATAAACAAGAATGGATACCTCTGGATCTCTCCACCTAAACTGTGAGTAATTTTCCCATCTCCACCCTCAAGGTTTATCATGTATCCCTCCATTACTGGTCAAGAGATTCCTAGGCCATCGAAATTATCTTGAGACCACCCCACTCAATTTCAAAACCATCTAGAAATCCAATTCAACCAAGTAAAATAACTCCATCAAACCATGACTATCTGGAAATGGAAAGAAAAGGTTGTCACACTTGGAAAAACCCATGCCAATGACAGCAAGAGAACCAAATACACACATGCATGTACCATGCATTCCAAAACTAGCAAGGAAAACATACAAGCAACTGGATACCTACAAGTAATATCATTGTAGCCGCTTAATACAACTCTTCCTTGATTGATATTTTCTTCCCTTTGCTTTCTTTCCCTTCATTTTCCTTTATTTCTCCAATTCCATAGTTCTCCAAGAATGATCTAAGTGTGTAAGATTATGAGAGAGTAGAGAGAATAGAGAGAGATCTTCAAAACTGAGCTAAAAAAAGGTTACGAATTGATCCTAAGAATCCTTTTTATTAATGAGGCCTCTATTTTCTTCAATTTCCATTATATTTCCTTCATTTTCCTCCTCACATACAACCTATGACCTTTCACCTTCCTTTTCTCCTAATTTTCTTATTTTTCATAAACAAAATGCCAATTAACACTTCTTGCCTTTTCAAATCCTTTGCCATTGCATTTTCCAATTTCCTTAGCCATAATAAACCAAATGAACACCCACTAGGATTTTTTACCCAAAATTTAGCCTGAAATATTTGTCCCATGACCTTGGTCTTATTTGGCCTTTATTAACTTATTACATGAACTTTTAACTCAAGGTTGTTACATAATGGAGAGGGGAACTGAAGGACTAGGGAGGATCTTATAAGAGTAATAATAATATGATGGAGAGGTGTTACAGGGAAAAGTGTCTATATAGAACTGCTCTATCCCACTAAAGTGTGACAGCTGCCTTAGAAACAAACAGAGAAAAGCTACTTTCGTTTTTCCTTTATGAATTATAGATAGAGAGGAACAAAAAGACCAACCTCTGTCTTGTGCTAATCTCCTGATTTGATCCCTCTCTTCTTTTATAGTCTTCAGCTACCTGCTCCCTTGCATGCCCAGCTTCACAAAGTACCTGTAAGATCACAGAAGCATAGCACTATACAAAGACATGGATCTATAATCATAAACAATCTAGGATCAGATGTAAATTGACCATGCAAATGTAGCAAGCATCAATGACACAAAAGCATGGAGGAAAACTTGAATAGCTATTATTGATAAACAAAGAAAAGAACCAAGAGGAGTTACAACTAGTTGTTCTGACCCAACATCATCCTCCCAGCAAAGAAGCCCCTCTTCACCTCAAACAAAGCTTAGATCACCCAACAATCTGATGTTTGTCTCAAGAAACCAACAACAATTCCTTACAATATGCAAAATTCCAGCCTCTGGATCTCTGGGATGAGGGATCCATATATAGATATATGTAAGGGGATGCGTTAGTTTGTCATTTGATTAGTGTCCTCCCTCTGATAGTTCTTGCTTCCACTTGGAGATTGATGGTCTCTTACTCATCCTTGGTCGAATTCAGTGAGGCAAGTGTCACAGGAGAAGATTCTGGAAGCTTCCATTGCCTCTCCACCTCGCGGAATGACACTGCCATTAGTCATTTCTCGCCCATCGCACCCCACAAAAGGGATTTTTGAAATGAAACGCACCCACACAGTGTATTTAAATGAGATGCAACACACTTAGCCAGTGGAGCAGCTGAAATGATCCTATTTTGACCAATTCTGAGCAGTTTTTCATGGAGAACTTCTGGGAGAAGCTGTAATCTGTTGACCTTGTTCCTTTAGGGGTTAGAACAACACTTTTAGGGACTTAGGAGCCCTTAATTTATGGACATTTCATGCTTGGGGTTGTAGGGCCCAAAAATGTCTATAACAGTTGCCCCCTAAAGCATGAGGTCGTTAATCTTTTGATGTCGGGTGAAATGCTTTATTATGAGGATCCGAAGTTCTTTCAATGCTAGGAGGAGACCTGTAATAAGATACAATACAATACATTATCTTCATAATATTTTCATGATCTAGCTGAGGCGGGCATTCCCATGCCCAGCTTTATAAATTCATTTTTATGTACATAGGACAGACAATCGTCTGAGTGTAGACTGATGATTCTGATAGAGCCATCATCCTTTTGATTGGATGATTATCTGTGCAGCAATGATGGACATTTGATGTCTTTATTTTCCATGAATATATATCGCAGCCCGGATGGATGAGACTAGATCCGGGGTCTTCAATCTCGTTCGATCTTCACTCGAAGTACAATTCGATCCATGTGAGAAATGTGCTGAAGTCGAACATGGAAAGACATCGCTTGATTATCAGTCGATGATGTAAACTGTTAACAAGCGCGAGAGGAATCACCGATAATGATAATGACCCTCAAGGTACCGCAGTACAATTTACGTGGTGTGAATAAAGGACTTGGCATCGAACACCACGCAAAATCTTTCGGTCGAAGGCCATTGATGTAAACCTGTCGCCGAAAGTGAGAAACTTGCCATTGAGGCATGCAAGCTTCAAAGTACTGAATGGGGTGTTCCTAGATCAACTTCTTGGATAATGAGCTGATGTCGACAAGAAGTGATCCGTCACAGGAGGGCCTTAATGAATCCCACATCAATGACACGGAACGGAGCAAATGATTTTAATGGAGGCAAAAACGATCTGGTGATATAAGGTTCAGGGTGGCGGTCATGAAAGAATGGAGTATAATGTATGGTAGTGGGTGAGACACAGGTGAATTCTCTGAATGACTTCTCTTGAACATATCGGCGACACTGTTGTGATGGATTGGTAGCATTAACCCCAGATGTGGATGGTATGATGGGACCATGGTGATGTGACCGGTGAATGAAACAACCCAACCCAACTCGGACATGGAGTGGAAGTGTCATGTTCAAGAGCGACTTGCTACCAACAAAGTTTCTTCAAGTTTTTCCCAATTTTCCCCAGTCATTGCTGACCAGTACCTCTTTATTTTTGTCAAGCTTGAGGAGGATAACATATGATTGTTCTATAATTTTCCCTTTGGGCAAACCCATCGCTATGTTTTAACGAGCCTAGTGATAGTGAAACTCGTTCTCGTCTATAGACAAGTTTGTCGCTATTATACTTTTAGCGAGTTTAACGACAAAGATAACTCGGTCCTTTTCAATTTTAGAGAGTCTGAAAAGGAACATAAAGGTAACTCCAAAAATTCCCTTTTCGTCATCTAATCCCTTAAGTCCGAAAAATTATAAAACAATACAGAAGGGATGAATTTTCGATACTTTTAACGAGCCGAACAAAACAAGCGCTCGATCTTTTTGTGTAATAATCCCTCAGGTCCAAAAATATTAAAATCTAGAGGAGGGATAGCACTTCCTGTCCCTTTAACGAGCTGGAGAGGCCAATGGCTCGGCAATCTTTTCATATTTTACGAGTCAGTTGAAAAGAGCTTAAAGGAGACTCGTCTTTTGAGGAACGAGTGATAAAATTGGTAGCAGCTGATTCCAGGTAAGGTTTGGAATTTTCCAATCATGGCATTGTCACAAGGATGGCTAGTGAGATCACTCTTCGCAATTGTTCCTCAAAATGGGTAAACAATCAAATGGGGGTGAATGATCAACCAATGCAAAAGTGGAGGTGGCGGTGCAAACACGACCAAGGCTTTAATGGCTGAAGTACTACATTCACGATGGTTATTTACCGATGAATAGTTCATTTTTTAATGAGCTTAAATGTGGGGGGAAACATTTGCTCATGTCTTATGTTTATTTTTTAACGAGCTTGAACTATGTGCTAAAACTGCTCGATTGAATGGTCCCTTTTTTCATTTTACCATAAATAGCTTCGTTCTTTCAAAGATTGTACTGTATTTTCAAATGCTTCACCAAACTAGTTAGAAATGAACAATATATGCTTGAAAACGAGTTAGAACACTAATATTTTACTTTGAACTACGTAAAAAGTAATGAAAAAGTGTCTTTACCTCTCATTTTACCATTTCATTTGAACTTTGGTTTGTTGGAGCTTTGGAGGTGCTTTCCCCCTTTGATTTTCATCAGCTGATTTCGGGAGATTCTGTGGATGATTCTCGGCGCCGTCTGGACTAGGTAGGAGCTAAATTTGAGCTCTTTCATTTCATGGTTTCCATTTTACATTCTGAGCTTGATTCCTAGTTTTTCTGAGCCTCTAGGGTTTGAAAAACTCGCTCTGCCTCCAGCGCACCCTCTGTGTATCGAAAGGTGCGTTGAATATTGGCCTATCTAAAGGGCATCTGACATGCAACACACCCAGAGCACTACTGTAGGTGCGATGGGCGCAGAGAAGGAATTCTGTGCACAATTTTTGATGGAAATTTTGCCTGTTTCTTACCAAAATCAGGATCTAACTCTTCTCTTGTTTGTTTTTCAGAGATCTTTGGAGTAAGATGACCATTACATGGCGAGAACACGAGCATGAAGAAGAGGACATGCTTGCCCTACATGATCCGGTTACAGTAAACGCACTGCGGAACTGTGGCTTGCTGAAGTTTTTCCGCATTTCTAGCATGAGACAATAGATCAACTTACTGCAGTATTTGCTCGATGCTTGGGATCCTACCAACCAGGTTTTCCAGATCAGGGGAAAATCTATCCCCTTGACTGTAGTAGACATCTATTTCTTGACTGGCTTGTCAAGGCGGGGTGCCCCCATCTCTTTATCAGGTTCAGCCCGAGGAGGCGACTCTGTGAGAGATTATGTTCGTCGATACTGCAGAGAAGGATCTCAGCCGAGTAAAGACGGCAAGATCATCATCCGTTATGTCACTGACAGGTCCCTCAAGACTATTCTGTTTACTTTTGGTAGGATGGCCGGTGGTGCGGCTCTTCATGTAGCCAACCGATCTTATATGCAGTATGCCTTGGAATGCCTCCAACCGAAGGTGTTCAACTGGTGTGACGCAGTACTTCTTGTGATGAAAGAACAGTTGACCAAGATAAAGAGCGGGAGGTTGAAGAACTTTGGGTATGGTTCTATTTTGACCGCCTTTGCCTTGGAGAAGATACCACTGATGCAGCTGCAGTATATTGCACTCGATTTACCTTCACCTACTGAACCACATATGTAGAGATGGGTTGACCATATGTCTAGGCATGCTGGTCAGTCTCAGATTTCATTTTCTGATACCTTCTTCAGGTGGTTTGATCGTCAGGAGATGGTTTATTCCGAGTATCCATATGCTGGCATGGACTTTTGGGGTGATCCAGATTTAGTATTGCCAGATGGCGAACAGTGGGGCGCCATTGGTAAAATATTTGACCATATTCCTGTTTATCGTTTTTTCATTTATAATGTCCTTGTGCTTTATTCTATCAAGACTTTAATGAAACTCATGTGTACATGTAGATGTTGGTCCTGTTCGTCTAGTAGCTCGCCTGAGAGTACCAGCTGCCGCCCTAGTGGGAGAGGCTGTCGAAAGGGCTATCCTTCGTGACCTCGATGTGGCCGAGACTCTCACAGCATTACAGGAGCAGGTTGAGGGCCTTACTTTTGGTATTCCAGATGTGAGGACTGACGAGCTACCTCTGAGGTTATAGCGACATACTACTGGTCTGCCAAGACGATGGACTCGTCTCTTACGTATGATCGCACAGGCTGTGACTTGCTATCACGAGCATCATTAGACTAGGGTGCCCCCCAGCATTTTGAGTTTTTGGTCACTTGACCGATTTTGTCTTGGTTACAGAACATTATGTGTAAACCATAAACAGTTATATATATATTTTTGATTTTCAGAGTTTTATTTTGGTTAAGTTACATGATCCAAATTCAAACATTGATGGTATGTTTCTTTTTATAAATGTTGCAAATGTCTATCTAACACATAATTTGCTAATGAGTCAGTTAATGTGTTTAAGTTTATGGAAATGTGTTGATATTGAATAAAATCAAATTGTCTTTCCAAAATCTTAACCCTTAGGAACATGCGATAAATAGCTGGGTTTCAGACAGAATAGATACCAGTGAGTTGTAGTATTACGAGTTGTGAGTCTAGCCTGACAATTAGTCGGCGTATACCATGTGTGATGGAATCAAAGAGAAGTTCTATCAACGTGCTATATTCAACGATGTTATTTGTTGATCGACCAATACATACCCCTCTAAAACTTACTAACTCGCCGCTTGGATCAAAAATAGCCCAGGCTGGGGAAGATAGGTTCCGCAAACTACGACTTGCTCCGTCGGCATATCCAACACATAACCCCAATAGGTTTGACATCTGCAACAAATGTAAAAAGTGGATTACTTGACCAAAATAAACACTTTAGTGAAAACAAAAACATAACAAAAGCATACAGGTTACCATTACGCATAGTAACGCTTGAGGTACAACCCGTTACGAGGTTGCGCTAGTGGAATTCCGTCATAATCCATTAACTCGTAGGCTCCTTTTGCCAACACCCGTTTAAAAATATAGGGGCCCATCCATAAAGACTTAAATTTACCTGCTCCCAATTTATCAGATTCTTGGTCGTAAAGCAAGACCAAGTCACCTTCTGAGAAGACACAGGGTTTGACATTTTTGTCGAACTGGGCCTTGACTTTTTTCTTATGGGCTTTGTTAGCCAAAGCGCCATCACGACGGGTTTCATCCAATTGGATTAATTCCAAGAAACGAGCTTCTTCTTCTGAATTTCCGGGGAGGAGACCAATTGCGAGTTTGAGAGGTGAGATTTCGCATTGGATTGGTAAGACTACTTCCAGGCCATATACCAGTTGGAAAGGTGTAAACCCGGTTGCATTCCTTACCGATGTTCGGTAAACCCACAAAGCTAAGTATAGGATTAGGTGCCATCTTCTCTTGTGAACTCCAATCATCTTTTGCAGCATGCATTTCAGGACCTTTTTGATTGCTTCAACTTGTTCGTTGGCTTGCGGATAATATGGAGTAGAGCTGTCATGAGACAACCCTAGTTTGGCAGCTAATTTGACCATCATGTGATTGTGAAAATGCATTCCATGATCTATGACTATAGCCTGTGGTACGCCGAATCTGGCGACTACATGATTGAAAAAGAAGAGGGCAGCTGTTTCACCAGTATTATCTAATGTAGGCATCGCCTCGGCCCATTTGGTAAAATAGTCAACTGCGACTATGATATAACCATGCCCCCCGGTCGAGGTGGGGTTACATGTCATGAAGTCAATGCCCCATTTGGCGAATGGCCCAACAACAACTATTGGCTGCAGAGGTGTGGGTGGTCTTCTGGTTTTTCTATCGAAAATTTGACAAGCATGGCAACTTCTGACTGCGGTTATGCAATCTTTGAACATTGTTGGCCAGAAGTATCCTGTTCGTAAGATTTTTTGCGTTGTAGCATATCCGGATTGATGCCCCCCACACACACCTGAATGACAATCATTCAGGACTTTTTCGGCCTCCTCATGGGTGAGGCACCTTCTCAGAACTATATCGATACCACAATGGTAAAGCGTATCACCGACGATCATGTAGTCTTTTGCTTGGTATCGAATACATTTTTGTTTGGAGCGGGAGGTGTTTGGCCTGTATTTTTGGGTTTGGAGATAAATTATTATATCCCCATACCACTCATTGCTTGAAGATATCAAAAACAAACTTTCGTCCACGATTGTTTCTTCGGATGTTTCATCGTTGGACGATGATGGGAGATCGCACAATAATTCTGCAGAAACTAGAGCTTTCTTTGACTTGGATTTTACAAATTCCAGATCAAACTCTTACAGGATTGTTATCCATTTTGAATATTTTCCCCCCAGCAACTGTCGCGACAATATACAAGTCATGGGGTTGCAATCTGACAGAATGGTAGTTTTCCGAAAGAGGACATAGTGTCGAAATCTCTTTATCGCTTGAACAGCTGCGAGTGCTAGCTTTTCAACATAAGAATATTTGCTTTATGTATCATTTAAGTTTTTACTTAAATAATATATAGGATGTTCAATTCCATTGACTTCTTGAACTAAAACCATTGCGATGGTCGTATTCACTGCAGCCAGATACAGGTTAAAATCTTTTTGATAATCAGGGGCGTACATTTATGATGCTTTCATTAGGGATTCTTTTAGAGCATCAAAGGAAGCTTGCACAACCTAATCCCAGACAAAGGGTACTTCCTTTTTCAAAAGATGTGTATAACCTTTAGCAAGTTCGACGTAATTTGGAATGAACCTCCTTAGAAAGTTCGCTTTCCCTTGGAGTTTCTGAATCTGAAGCAAATTCGAAGGTGGAGGCAAATTTATGATTTCCTGGACCTTACATGGGTTGAGACGAATCCCGTCCTTTGAGACTACAAAGCCAAGCAAACGACCAGAACTGACGCAAAATAAACATTTGTGTGGATTGAGTTGTATCTTGTAGTGTTGGCAACGTAGAAATATCGCTCTTAAATGCTGCGGGTGTTCAGTCCACTTTCGCGAATGAGCCGGAAGGTTGTCGAGGTATGGTTGAAAGATGTTTTTGATTTCATGGAAGGCATAATTCATTGCCCTCTGAAACGTCGCCCCTGCGTTCTTTAAACCAAAGGGTAATTTTCGATATGCGAATGTGCCCCACGGACAAATAAATGCAGTCTTTGACTGGTCCTGTGGGCAGATATTTATTTGATTATACCCGGAGAATCCATCCATGAATGAAAATATTTCACATCCGATGCATTCATCAATTATCTGGTCGATGAAGGGTGTAGGGTAGTTGTCTTTTGGACAAGCTTGATTTACATCCCTATAATCGACGCACACTCTAATTGTTCCTTGTTTTTTCATAACAGGGACAATATTCGATACCCAATTGGTTAGAGGAACCGGGTAAATGAAACCAGCATGGAGAAGTTTTTCAACTTCTACCTTAATGGCAACGGCTTTCTTGGGGTGCACCTGCCGTAGCCGTTGTCGTATTGGTTTGACATCTGGATACATCTTAATTTCGTGTTCAACGATATTCGAGTCAATGCCGGGCATTTCACTATATGACCAAGCAAAGACATATCTGAATTCGCGAAAAAGAGCATTATATATTTCCAGTTCTGAAGGAGAACAACATTTTCCAACATAAATATTCTCTACAACATCTGTTTTGGTCGAGATATTTATGTCGATAGTCTCTTCAATGTTGGACAAGTTTCGCTCTGAATCCACCGTGTTTACAGTATTTGATAGAAAATCAAAAACTGAAGGATGATAAAGGTCATTAGAAGTATCTTCTCCACAATCCGGAAGAAGGGAATGATGGTGGGATTCATTCCATGGTGCTCCTTCAATTACCATTGATTGGACAATTCCTTCGTCGGTGACATGCACTCGTGACCAAGGATCTGAAGGGGTACCATATTCTTTAGACCTATCTATCCAAACGCTTGTTGAGCGTTGATTTGGGTTTGCCTCCCATGCTAGGAACATTGATTGCTACAATATTTCCGTTGGGCTTGGGGGCAAAACCATTGCATGATCCATGTTGATATCGTTTTCTGAGATCTTTTTAGAAGATATCATATTGCAGGTTCCTATCGACGCTACTTCCGCCAGATTGATTGGAGGTGGAAGGGCGAAAGTTCCCATTAATATAGGATCTTTTAGTAGGCCTACTCCGATATTTTGAAGTAAATGAGGGCTCCCATGGATCATAGGGATGCTTCCTGTAACTTGAGAACCATTGGGGAGGAAGTTTTGTTGATCGACGATTGTAATCCCTCCTTGAAAGGGAAATGAAATCTTCCCAAAATAGGTCGACACAACAGTAGCCATAGCATATATCCATGGTCTTCCTAGTAGGATGTTGTAATCAAGATTTCCATCAATTACTTCAACATCTATTTCTACCATTTTCCATCCTAGCTCAACTTTCAAGTTACTTAGAATACCATATGGGGTATATGTCCTTCCATCCATTGCTTTTAATGTCATCGAAGATCGTGACAAGGTTGGAGATCCTAAAGTTTTCCAGTTACTCATCGACATAATGCATGTAGATGCCCCCTCATCAATAATTGTTCGATGAATAGTTTTGTTGAGGGCTGTCACTTGAACAAGGAAAGCTAGTTGAGCTGGTAATTGAGGATCGTATCCTTTATGATCGAAGGATACAAGATTGGAATCCTTTGGGTCTATCCCACCAATGGCTAATAATAAAGCCTTCCTTTGGGATGGGCAATTCTGTAGTACTTCAAGAGTCGACATAGCGGATGGCGATTGGGCCAAATCTTCCACTATATTATAATGTTGTGCCGCTCTAGCACGGGGATTAAACGTCGACTTGTGTACTACTCCCTTTGGCGGTTTTATTGTCAATTCAGGAATGATGGGTGGCGCAACTTCTGTCGAAGTCATTGTCAAACTACCGGGTTGATCTTTATCCTTGTTGTTTGACAGCTGTGGATTCCCATAATCTTTGTTCCTTGTCGATATCAAAGCATCATTTTGCTGTTTTGAAACCGACAAAATTAGCACTTGAGATGGGGAAGCATTTCCACTTTCAACCAGATTTGTTCCTGGATTTGGAAACGGATCAGTTAACACTGCGGAGGTTTTTGAATTCTTGAAGAATTTCTTAAGCTCAGCTCTGTGTGGAAAATTTGTGGTCCAATGATCCTCATCGCATATAAAGCATTGATTTTTTCATTTCCTATCTCCAGGAGGGTTTGAAGAAGATTTTTCAGGTGATGATTCCTCCTGTTTCTTCTTCTTCCCTTTGCCTTTCTTCTTGCTCCCTGGTTGTTTGGTTTCTTTGCCTTTATCTGTCGATATGGCATTTACTTTCGAGGCAAGAAGTTCATCTTTTGCATTTTGACTTGAAATCTTACAGGCCTTTTTGGATGTAGCCTTTGTCGATTTCATGTCTGTTGTGCCAATCACACCATCGCCGGCATGAGAGTCATTGTTTGATTTAGGAGGAGGAGGAATTGAGAATTCTAGTCTAGGGGCGTCAGGTATTTTATCGTAGAGCGTGCCGGACTGAGTGTAAATCAAGTCCAAATATTGTGCACAAGCGATAACTTGCTCTTCTGTTACGACTCCCCCCTTTGCCACATCTTCCGTGATGGAAGGTAGTAATGACTTGATAAACCATTCAGCTAAGAGCTGATCGGGAACATACGTTTTTACCATTCTAAGATGACGTCGCCACTCATGTATATGATCAGATATGTGAGTGGTCGTTGTCTGTTTGAAGTTGGTAAGAAGTTCTGTTCCCGTTTCGTACCTTATTGGTAACTGAAAATGGGTTAAAAAGGTTGTGGCTAAGGTATTGAAGTTGTCAAACAAAGCTCTAGGCAATTCGATGTACCATTTTGCCACTGGACCCGTTAACGTCCTCTGAAAGAGGCGAAGTCTTAACAAATCATCATTTAGGGTGTTTGATGAACACCATAGATGAAAGGTCATCACATGATTCGATGGATCTTCACCCGGATTTCCATTAAATTTAGGAATATCTGATGGAAGTTTATGCGGAATCGCTGACCACCAAGGGGCGTAAGCGATTGGATCGTTTGTTAACCAATTTAAATCAGGTAACTCTAAAGTTTCCACAAAGGGTAACTGTTGATTCAGGTTAGGTGAAGCATACCCAGGATAAGATGGGATTTCCTGAGCAATTGGTCTTTGCATACCGGCATAATGCATTTGATGCTGGTAACTTTGGTAAGGTTGGTGGGCATGACCATTGTAAAATGGTTGATTTTGACCGTTTTGAATATACGACTGTCCACTATTTGCAAATATTTGTTGCTCAGAACCTTGGTATACTTGTTGGAATTGTGGTTGTTGGTATTGTATTAGCCATGGTTGTGAAGCCATGTGCTGTTGCCCGACACTAACAGTTTGACCAAGATGAGGGGTAATTGTACCCGTCTGAACCTGTGTCATTCCACCAGTCGGCGATTGTGGTTGAGTCGCAGGTTCAAGGGGCTGTTGCATTACAACCTGAGAAACCTAAGGTTGGCATACAACAGGCAGCGCTTGAACTTGCGACACCATCACAATAGCTGGCGTAGTTGGTATATTTGACATAGGTAAGTATTGTTGCATTGAATATACAACTCTTGGTTGTTGAGGTAGTATTGGTACCCAACCGCTTGAGGTAATTCTAGTATAACCCGAATGTTGTTGTGAACTCCCATATGGATATCCTCCCGGAGGGGATAATGAAAGGGTATACTTCCCCCCATACGGTGGTAATCCAGAACTCAAGGGAATGGTTTGCCCTTGGGGGCCAGACTGCCCAAATTGACCTCCAAATTGATCAATTTGTTGAGACTCAACATAAGAGTTTCCGAATATTATTCCGGATGAACAAATAGGAACAGACCATACTGTCGAAATGGCCCCTGAGTGGGATCCTTCTAGCGGTTGAGAGCTAGTCGGGACAGATGGTATACCGACGAACATTGTTGGAGTGATAGCAGGGAGTTCTGCTGTCGCTGTGTCAGACGACACAGTCCTAGATGTTGACAGTTGTTCAAACATTTCTAGTCTATCCAAAAGATTACCTAGCGATTCTACAGGAGCTTCCGCTGGTGGTAGACTAACTTCTGATGGAGAAGGATATAGAGTGATCCCGACTCCAAATTGCGATGGAGTACTCGTTGGAGGATCTTCCACAATTTCTTCTATGGTAATCAGACCAGGTGGAAGGGGAAGACCGTCAGGTCCGTAGAATATTTCTGGTGCCGAAGAAGGTATGGAATTGTCACACGGAATCAGTCAAGAGTGCGGACACAACCGACCTTCCTAGAAGTCTAAGACATTCTAATGACAAACAAAACAAACTGGAGCTATCCTTCTCTAAACATGCATTATGATATGAGAAATCAAGTGTTTCGTTCTTACCTTTGTCCAAACGCTGTTGTAGAAGTCCAAGCTTTGTTGATCTGGATGAGCTCCTCCTTTTCTCCAAAACCTGCAATCACCAACAGTCAAACAATTAAATAGCACCTGATTATAACATAAAACAAAGCATATTCAACATATAGACCAAGGAGTACATGAAATAACCCATAAACAACAAGTTATTGAGAAGAATGGACCAATTTGCATTAAAGGTAATCAAAAGGAACCATTACAACCTGAGCCTTGGTGTTGTGCAAGCTCCTTCCAGGGTCCACAAGAGTCTTCCTCTACTTTGACAAAGCTCACCCACTTCCAAATAGAACAAGCAAAGATGGCAATCTCTCCTCACAAGCTTCTAAATGGGAGTCCTAATTCCTGCAGCATTTACCCTTAGAAAATGTATAGCTTCAACCTCTCCTCCTTCTGGCCCAATGCCTGTATTTATAGTACTCAAGAGGAGGTTAATCAGGTCCACCATCAATGGGATAATCCCCTCTTTGGGTGGGATAGCTCCCTTATTGATGGGATAAGTTCCTCTTTGATAGGAGTGCAT
The DNA here is from genome assembly GCA_031772625.1 of Pinus tabuliformis. Taxonomy (NCBI): domain Eukaryota; kingdom Viridiplantae; phylum Streptophyta; class Pinopsida; order Pinales; family Pinaceae; genus Pinus; species Pinus tabuliformis. The sequence goes on from CM062816.1 coordinate 1,217,396,914, forward strand.
GAACCATCTGGAGGCGCCCAATACACGTCGAACAACCTTCTAGAATGCTCTAGAAATGACCACAAGTAACTTTTTAAAGATGAAACTTGCGCATTCTAACCTTTACAGGGGGACGCACCTGTCCCTTTACATACAGAGCGTCTTTGGACGCAGCTTTTGTGAACATTGGGAGCGTCCCCGCAGGTAAGGTTGAGAGAACCTGCGTCCCCAGAGATAAATACATTTATACAAGACTTTCTCTCTTTTTGGAGTTTGACATGGAGAGCAGAGGCATAAGACTTGCCTAAGAGGGTAGCATGACTGTTGATTGAGCCATACTAACTGTAAATAGTCATGGTGACATTTTTTAGTGTAACAGATTGCCCCCTAAAGTGCGAAGCCTGGAATAGATTAGGGTTTGTAATATCTAGGAAGGGTGAAGCGCTTTATCATTTCAAGGATTATCCCGTGGAGAGCCTGGTCAGAACCTGCAATTTTCAACACAAAATACATGTATAAGATTATATCATCACTGAGGTAGGCATTCCCATACTCAGATCAAAACTTTAACTAACAGACTAACTACTCTGATACAGGAATGATTTTGCAGTACATCATAATCATAGACTTTTGTAGACACAGTATGGACGCAGCCATCTGTTTATGATTAGTCTACTTAGATAATGAATACAAAACTCCTCGCAGCCTGGATGGTGGAAACTAGATCCAGGGTCTTCATTTCTACTTTCCGAATTGGTACGATTCTAGCCATGCGAATAAATGAGTTGATGTCGAACATGGTAGAAACCACTTGATTACCAGTCAATGATGTAAACTGTTAACAAGCGTGAGAGAGACCACCAGTAATGTCAATGGTTCTCAAAGTACCCAGTACAATCCATGAGATGTGAATGAATGAGTTGATGTCGAACATTTCACGGAATCCTTCGATCGAAAGTCAATGATGTAAACTGACGTCAAAGGCGAGAAACCTGCCATTGATGCATGCAGACTTCAAGGTACTGACGATTTCTAAGTCATCTCTCTAGATAATGTGCTGATGTCGATAGAAAGCGACCCGTTGCAGGCAAGCCCGCAACACGAAATCATTGTTCAAGTTGAAGAAATGTTGCTGTAAGGACTGACTCAGGGATGGTCAAATGGATGACAAGTATTTTGCAGATGAAAGTTTTGCTTGCAGACCTCTTGAACACATAACGACACGACAGATGGCTTGGTGACGAATAACTCAAAGTTAATCCCCGGAACCCGGTTAAAGACTTTCAAAGTGGTTTGATCAACTGTGAGGTAAAGAATTTCCCAACCCAGGTGAATGAAAAGTGTCGTGTTCAAGAGTGGTAATAAAGTTTCTTCTGAGACAAAAGGTAACAAATAGGCTCATTCTTCTCTCTTTTCCCCCACCATTTCTGGCAAGTACCTCTTTATTTTTAACAAGCTTGAGGAGGATAACATATGCTTGATTATAAGCTCATCCTTCGGATGAGTCCAACCTAGTTTTGATTCGAACCCTAGGAAGGAGTGGTTCGTTCCTGTTTGTAATTGAACAGGTCCTTTACTGTGAAATGTTTAACGAGCCCAGTATAGGAGAAACTCGGTGTTTTTCAATTTTAGAGAGTCTGAAAAACTTAAGAAGACTCCAAGTTGAACTTTTTCGTAGATTTGTGTCCCTCAAGCCCGAAAAAGTATAAAATAATACCTGGGGGAACCGCTTGATCTTGCGACCAAGGAGTACTTTCATAATTAGTGCCACTGACCTGAAAAGTAAAAAGCGATCAAGGACACGTCGTTTTATTTCCGTATCGAGTTTGAAACGACAAAAACCCGGCAATCTTTTCCTGATTTTACGGTCAGAAAAGAGCTATAAGGGGACCGTCTTTTAATTCCGTTTTAACGAGTGTAAAAGAAACGCTCGGCAATCTTTTCATATTTTAGGAGTCAGAAAAGGGCTTAAAAGATGACTCTGATATTTTGTTCGTGAAAAAATGACAATTTTCCCTCTAAGTCCCTTTGTCCTGCACAAAAGCGACACATTACTCATACCTGTTTAAGATAGGCAAAAATACATCGAAAAACATCTTTCCATGGTGAAAAATGAACAAATTCATCCAAAAAACCTATAAAAAGACTTTTTACCATGTCATTTTTACCGTTTGACTGTTGAGGTTGAAAAAGGAGCTTTTGACAAGAAACTTCCCGTGGTCGCTGCGGAAAATCCGACCGTCAGAATCGAACGCCGTCTCTTCCAGGTATTTTACAACATCCTACTCTTCATTTCTATCCGATTAAAATTGTTTTTTAGGTTTTAGTTTTGTTTTTTGGGGGGTTTAGGTTTCAAAATGCGCTCCTCGGTGGACGCAGGTGCCCTTCGGGTGACCTGCGTCCCCCGACTTTTTCCTATACAGGAAAATGGTCGGGGGACGCAGCCCACCTTCAGGCCAGCTGCGTCCCGACGCCCTGTGTTCCAAACGCGGGGTGCGTCCTCCGTGGAACGCGGAAATTGAAACCCCAATCCTCACAAATAACCATTCAAAATTCCCCAAATTAATTCTAATCATCATTTCTTGGTGTGTAGGGCACTCACCATGTTGGATTGGAGAGAAAGAGAGCACGAAGAGGTTGATGAAGCTGCAATAGAACACCAACCTTCCCTGGATGCCCTAAAAGCATGCGGGTTATACAAATACTGGGCCATACCGGGCATGAGGGCTCAGGTAAGATTCTTAGAATGGCTGGTTGAGAGATGGAACGTTCAAGAGCAATGCTTTTACATAGGAGGGCACCAGCTCGAGATAGAGCCCTCGGATGTATACTTTCTCACTGGCTTGCCAAACAGAGGCGAGCAACTCAATCTAGCCGGGACTAGGCCGGGTGGCCAATCCCTTGTTAGTCTCCGGGAAGATTGGTGCACACCTGGGGCACACCATTCGAAAGGCGTGGAGATCAAACACATCTCTCTGCGTGAACTCAAAGTTATTGCTTTCACGGTTACCAGAATTTGCGGCGCGGCCGCTTTACACATTGCTTTTGGGTCCCAAATGCGGATGGCAATTGACTGTTACCAAGGCACCATTTTCAACTGGTGTGATGCTGTGTCGGCTAATATGAAGAGCCAACTGACTAAGGCAAAGAACGGACGACTGAAAACTTTTGGATATGGGCCTTTAGTCGTGAGCTTTGCCTTAGAGAGAGTTCCGATGCTGATCCCTCAGCAACTCACTGTTGATATCTTGGGTCCTCGGGAGCCAAAGCTGGTACGATGGGTTGCGGTGATGGCCCGGCATCCTGACGAGGGCGCGGCAGTTGTTCGATTTTCTGATAGTTACTTTCACTGGTTGGAGGACCAGGTTTTCTCGATCCAGGACTTTCCGTATGCCGGAGTAGATTTTCGAGGTGATCCGGACATGGTTCTTCCACAGGGAGAACAATGGGATGACAGAGGTACTTTATTTTTCACAAGTTTTCAAATTATGTATTTTTTTGTTTTTTATATATATCGTCTCAAAACTGACAGTAAAATTTTCAAAATGCAGATGTTGGTCCACAGCGTCCAGCCAACCTCCGGCCTTTTGAGAGGAGACATCCAGTTGCACCGGTACCGGCCCCACAGGACGCGGCTGCAGAAGTACTAGCTGAGTTGGAGCATGATCTAGAGCGTCTGACGGCAGATATGCCTGAGACTACTATGGATGATATTCCTATCAGGCTTCAGCGCTTTGTAGTCGCGGTCCCTGGACCGTTTAGGAGATTTTTGCGTAAGGTAGCCCGTGCAGTGGTGTCGTATAGGGAGCACCACCAGTGATTGGCTAGTCACTTTGTAGACACATGTGACATTTTTGACTTTTTGTACTTATCATTTTTGCCGATCATAAGGTGTTTTTCAACCTATGATCGAAGACGATGTATATTTTTTGACACACTCCTATCTATATATATATCACTATTACCGGCTTATCTTGTTTAACATGTATGATGAAATGTTTTTAAATTTACTTGCATGATTATCGTAAATGTCTGTCCAACATTCGAGAAGCAATTGCATCTGCTAATGTATTTAAAGACCTTGGAATATGCTGATATTCAATGTAATCAAATTCACGTTCCAAGAGACGCACTCTCAAAAACAACCTTAATAACACAGGATTTCTAATGGCATAAACTCTATTAAGCTGTAATACAACAAGTTCAGAATCTAACCTCACTATCAAACGTCGAATTCCAAATGAAATAGATTCGGATAATAATTCAACCACTGCACTGTATTCTGCAATGTTGTTCGTTGTTTGACCGAGGCTTACCCCATGCATAGAAACTAACTCGTCAGAGGGTGAATAGATAACCCAAGCTGCGGAAGAGATATTCCGTGTACTACGACAAGCACCATCAGCAAATCCAATGTATGTTTGGAGAGGCGTCGACATCTGCAATATCAAGAGTAAAACCAAGATAAGCCAGAATAACGACGAAAAACACACTCACTAAGCTAAGCACACTGACTAACTAACAATCATACTAGCTAGAAAGAAAACCTAACCTAACTAAAAATTCTCCATACCCACCATTTAAGCATAATACCTCTTTAGGTAAAGTCCATTTCTGGGTTTACCCAAAGAGTCCCCATCAAAATCTACCAGCTCATAAGCCCCTTTTGCTAGCTTTCGCTTTACAATATAGGGTCCATGCCACATAGGAACGAATTTTCCAGCACCTAGCTTATCGTTAGCTTGATCATATAAAAGCACTAGGTCTCCCTCCGAAAAACTTCGAGGGGTCACATTTCTATCATACTGAGCTTTCATTCGCTTCGCGTGAGTCTCGATTGCCAATGCAGCGTCACGTCGAGTCTCATCTAATTTAGCTAAGTACAATAAACGTTTCTCCTCTTCGGAAGTAGCTGGAGTAATTCGACAGCCATTTGAAGTGATGGGATTTCGCATTCAATGGGTAACACAGCTTCCAAGCCATAAACTAGCTGGAAAGGAGTGAACCCTGTTGAGGTTTTCACTGAGGTTCGGTATGCCCATAGCGCCGAAAATAACATGTTGTGCCAATTCGACCGATGAATACCAATGGTTCGTCGGATCATGATAACCAGAACTTTGTTGATAGACTCAACCAAACCGTTGGCTTGCGGATAATAAGGAGTAGAGCTATCGTGGCGCAAACCAAGCTGGCTTGTAAGTTCAGTCATCATGATGTTTCGAAAATGGCTCCCATGGTCAGTAATGATTGCTTGTGGGACACCAAACCTAGTTATTATATGATTGAATATGAAAACTGCAGCTGTTTTGCCGCTTGCGTCGAATGTAGGCATCGCCTCGGCCCATTTAGTGAAATAATCAACCGCGAGGATGATATACGCATGCCCCCCGGCCGAGTGAGGGTTACAAGTAATAAAGTCGATACCCCATTTGGCGAATGGACCAACGGCAATTATAGGGTGGAGAGGAGCAGGTGGTGCGCGCATCTTTCGATCAAACACTTGGCAGTTGTGGCACTTCCGGACTGCAATGATACAATCTTTAAACATAGATGGCCAGAAGTAACCAGCGCGCAACACCTTCTGAGCTGTGGCATACCCAGACATATGACCGCCACATGCTCCAGAGTGACAATCATTCAAAACTCTCTCAGCCTCTTCGTGAGTTAAACAACGTCGAAAAACTAAGTCTGCCCCCCGGCGATAAAGTGTATCTCCAATAATTTTGTATTGCTGGGATTGAAACCGAATTTTTCGACGTTCCGCCTTTGAAGCTTCAGGCCGAAAGGTTTGGGTTTGGAGATAGATGATTATATCCCCGTACCACGGATCTAAAGTACTGATAAGAAACAAAGATTCGTCCGCAATGGACTCCTCTGCCACAGTCTCTGTGTCAGTACGCGGGAAATCACACATCAATTCCGCAAAAACTAAGGATTTCTTAGACTTGGACTTCTCGAACTCCAAGTCGAACTCTTGCAGGATAACGATCCATTTAGAGTACTTGCCCCCTAGCAGTTGTTTTGTCAAAATATAAATCATAGGGTTGCAATCCGAAATAACTGTAGTTTTACGGAGAAGAATGTAGTGACGAAAACGCTGGACAGCTTGAACGGCTGCCAGGGCCAATTTCTCCACATGCGAATATTTTAGCTCAGTGGGATTTAAGGTCCTACTAAGATAATATATCACATGTTCCGCTCCGAATTCATCTTCTTGAACTAACACCATTCCAATGGTGGAATGCGAAGCTGCGAGGTATAAGAAGTAGTCCTGGTTGTAGTTGGGAGGATGCAACAACGGTGCATGGGTCAACGCGTGTTTAAGTGCATCAAAAGATTGTTGGGCAATCTCGTCCCAAAAGAATTGAACGTTCTGTTTCAACAACCGTGTAAAACCTTTAGTGACCTCGGCGTAGTTTGGGATGAATCGGCGTAAAAAGTTCGCTTTCCCTTGCAAACTTTGGAGTTGGCGCAAACTCGAAGGAGGAGGCAATTTGATGATAGCCTCGACTTTCGAGGGATCGACGCGAATGCCGGCTTTTGAAACAACAAATCCCAGCAATCGACCTGTTTCTATACAGAAAACACACTTGTGGGGATTCAACCGAATTCGATAATGCCTACACCTCATAAAGATTGCTCGTAGGTGGACAAGGTGATCAGCTCGATGTAAAGAATGAGCAGGCAAATCATCGAGATACGGTTGCACAATGTGCTTGATGTCATGAAATGCGTAAGACATCGCCCGTTGAAAAGTGGCCCCGGCATTCTTAAGCCCAAAAGGTAATTTGCAATAAGCAAATGTCCCCCATGGACAAATGAATGCCGTTTTTGGTTGGTCGGCAGGTAGAATATTGATTTGATTATAGCCCGAAAAACCATCCATGAAGGAAAACATTTCACTTCCGGCACAATCATCAATAATTTGATCGATATAAGGCGTAGGATAGTTGTCTTTTGGACAAGCTCGATTTATATCCCTATAGTCGATACAGATTCTTATTGTTCCTTGTTTCTTATTGACCGGAACAATATTCGATACCCAATCCGTTAACGGGATCGGATAAATGAAACCTGCTTTCAACAGCTTTTCGACTTCTGCTTTAATCGCAGCCGCTTTTCGAGGGTGAATCTGACGCAACCGTTGCCGGACGGGTTTAGCATCCGGGTAGGTCTTTATTTCATGAACAACAATGGCAGGATCGATTCCCGGCATTTCCTCGTAAGACCAGGCAAACACATCGCGGAATTCTTGGAATAGGGCCTTGTAAGTTTGGATTTCTTCTTCTGTACATGCGGCACCTATATGAATGTTCTCCTCAATTCCGGGCTTCACTGAAATATCAATGGGAATAGTACGAGAAATATTCCCTAAATTCAACTCTGAATCAGAATGTTTCGTTGGATCCTGAGCGTCTTTGACATATTCAGCGGTAAAGATAGATGAAAAATCATTTTCAAATGCATCATCCTTAGGTAAAAACGAAGATCTGTGATGGAGATCCTCCCATGGTAGATCGTCTACACTTAGGATTTCGCGAAGTTGTTCGTCAGATGACACGACTTCGGGAAACGCTATCCGTTCTAAGGGTGAGGTGAAAAGTGACTCTTCACTGACCACATTCATTTGGTCGACCTCGGTTGAATGAAAGTCGGTAAAAGACATGAGAGCTTCATAAGCAATTTCATATGGACTCAAGGGCATAGCATTACCGAATGAGTCTATCTCAGAGTCAGATGGGACAAACCAAGGATCATCATAAATAATGTTTTCTGATGTAATCATATGAATTGTTGCAAACGAAGGTTCTACGCTGAGTGGAGGGAGAGGAAAAGTTCCCAGTAAACCGGAATCCTTAACTAAACCTACACCAACGTCCCTATAAGGGATTGTCGTCTTACCGACATGCTGGATACTCTCTGAAGAGGCTGGGTCGGATGAAAAGTATGTCAGCTGATCAATAGTCACGATCTTACCGTTATGTGGAAACTTAATTACTCTGAAGACCGATGAAACGACCGCTGTCATAGCATATGACCAACTTCGACCCAAAAGAAGGTTGTAGTCTAGAGGGGCATCAACCACTTCCACATCCAGACTAACGGTTTTACCTTCTACCCCTATAGGCAATTCCTGTAGAATACCAAACGGACGGAACCCACGGCCATCAAAGGCCTTAAGGATGGTGGGGGATTGGTTCAACGAAGGAGAACCAAGGGATCTCCAACATTGAATCGACATAATACACGTAGAAGCTCCCTCATCAATCACAGTCCTATGAATAGGCCTGTTTTTTACTATCACTGGAATTTGGAAAGCCATTTGATGGGGGAGACGCGGTGTACTATTTTCTAGATCGAAGATCATTAGATTCGGATCCTGAACATCAACAGCTCCTATAGCCGACAAAAGCAATTTTCGTTGTGCTGGACATGATTGCAGCACTTCTAACGCCGACATTGCTGAGGGTGAAACAGCTAAGTCCTCAACAATGTTGTAATTCTGGGCCGCTCTCGCATGTGGATTGAAAGCAGACCTTCGAAGTACACCCTTGGCGGGCGGTTTAATTACTAAGTCTGGGTTAGGTTTCTCGATCTGTAGTGGATCGGAACCAGGAGCTGAGGTTGATGGGTTAGAGTGAGAAGATTCTGCTTCCTTACCATCAACAGGATTCTTACTACCATAATCTTGCGATCGAGTCGCAATCCTCACATGAGACATCATCAAAATGGGTTCTTCACTGGCATTCGAGGAAGAACCTATCATCTTATTCTCCTGCTCCGGAAATGGATTTTTTAACACAGCAGGAGTGGGAGAACCTTTGACTATTTTCACTACCTCGGCCCGATGAGGGCAATCTCTCGTAAAATGATCCTCTTCACAAATAAGACAAGGATATCGAGGTTTGCGCTTTTCGTCATTGGTTTCCGACTTTTCTGTTTTCTCCTTCGGAGCCTTGTCTGCTTTAGCCTTCTTCTTTCCTTTCTTCTTTCCACCGTTTTTTGATTTGGCCGTAGATGACTCTACAGCGTGAATATCGGCGGTAAGTTCAGGAGAAGACTCTCCTGTCGGGGAATCGGGCAAAGTGATAATAGGAGTAGTTGAAGCCTTGGAAGACTTCTTCTTGCTCTTTGTATTCACGATACCAATCATACCATCAGCGGCATGAGATCCCGAAGGAGCAGCAGCGATTTGATTCGACTTTGGAAGATCCGGAATCTTCTCGTGTAATGTACCCGACTGAGTGTAAACTAAGTCAAGGTATTGCGCCTGAGCAATGACTTGCTCCTCAGTAACTACTCCGGCCTTAGCTACATCTTCAGTAATCCTTGGTAATAATGATTTAACAAACCATTCAGCTAAGATTTGGTCCGGGATAAAAACTTTCACTAGCCTTCTTCGACGTCTCCACTCATGAATGTGATCAGAAATATACGTGGAGGTTGATTGTTTTAGTGAAGTTAATAACTCCGTACCGTTATCGTATCTGACCGGTAACTGAAAGTGAGTTAAGAACGAGGTAGCTAACTGGCTAAAATTGTAAAAAGAGGCCCGTGGTAACTCAATGTACCACTTGGCCGCGAGACCAATGAGTGTACGCTGGAAAAGACGTAAGCGGATCGAATCATCCGAGATAGAATTTGAAGCACACCAGAGGTGGTAAGTCATCACGTGATTGGACGGATCCTCTCCAGACTTACCTTCGAACTTGGGTATATCGCTGGGCAACTTATTTGGCATTGGCGGCCAGAACGGAAGATATTGAATTGGATCGTTCGTTAGGCGCGTCAAGTCTGGTAAATCCAAAGTTGCGATAAACGGTAACTGCCGGTTAGGATCTCTAAAACTCTGGGTCACAATACCGGCCCCAGGAGGAGGATATCCAGGATAACTAGGAACAGGAGTCGCATTTGGGATATTATATCCTCCTGGAAAACCAGGATTAACCGGACCGTACTGGGGTTGTTGAGGTTGTTGATAAGTGTACCCAGGATACGGTTGATACTGGTAAACCGGTTGTTGGACAGCTTGCCCAGGTTGGTACTGTCCCTGGTACGGAGGTTGAACAAATTGAGGTTGAGTAGTGACAACCGTACTTATACCAGGCTGGCCTACAGGCATCTGGACCGTGGTTTGAATCGTAGATCCAGACAACGGTACAGATGTCTGAGGAGTGGTTACAGAGACAGTAGAAACCGGAGCCGTCGATACTCCAGAAGTAAGTATGGTAGATGTGGCGGTAGTTGCAGCAGCCGTTTGAGATGGAGTACTAGGTGCAATTGGCGGCTGAGTAACTACCGAAGTTACAGAAGTTTGAACATTTGACTGGACAGGTTGCGGTTGCTGGGGTGGACCAGAAACTACGGGTTGTCCAGCTTGAGGTACCACTGTATACTTGGCTGCAACACCTGTTGACCCTGTGAAGGATCCCACACTAACATTCCAGGGTATTGACCCATAACAGGTTGAGGATACTGAGATCCATAGCCGGATTGAGGATAGGATTGATAATTGTAAGGTGCAGTTCCCATACCTTGACCATATGATTGACCTTGAGGTGGTTGATAACCTTGACCTGAGTATTGACCTTGAGGTTGATAACCTTGAGGTAAATACGGATACTGGGGTTGACCTTGACCTTGAGGTTGGTACCCTTGAGGTTGATACCCTTGGGGTTGATACCCTTGGGGTTGCCATCCTTGAGGTTGCCATCCTTGAGGTTGATATTGATACTGAGGTTGACCTTGGGGTACATATTGAGGCTGGGGTTGACCTTGAGGTATGTATTGCCCTATAGGAGCGTACTGACCTTGAGGTTGCCCCCCAGACACGAATGAAGTACCTTGAGGTTGCCCCCCAGGCATTAACGGAGGCTGCCCCCCAGGCGGTAATTGGCCACCTTGAGGTTGGGAAACGGGAACTGAACCTGACATCATGTAAATGTCTCCTACACCCAATGGTACATTACCACTGTTTCCAACTAATAACCCATGATCAACGGGTTGAGGAGATGCTCCCGCAAAGGTACCAGAAAGAGATTGATACCCAGTAGGAACAGAAGGACCGCCATGTAAAAAAGATTCAGGACTTTGTGTAAACACGGACGACTGACCAGACATATTTACAGGAGTATGAATACCTCCAGGTGGAAAAGGAGTACGAGGTGTAGAAAAACCTAGCCCAAAGTTGTCTAAATAATTGGTTAACGAAAGGTACCAAGTAGTACTTCTAGGAGGACTGTAAAAGATAGATTCACGCTCCCTTAGATCAAGGGTAATTTGATCTTCAGGATCAGAGACGCCTATTTCTTCCTCTGGAACAAGTTCTTCAATAGCAATCAAACCAACAGGAAGATTTTCGGTGATAATTCTTTCTATTCTCGGTGAATCAGGAACACTAGGAGTCGGAGTAACAGGTTCGGATATTTCTGGTTCTTCGCCTGTATCACTAGCAGACGAAAAACTACCAACAAGCTCAGAAACTGTAACAGCTTCGGGATTATAACCTGTCTCTAAACTTTGGTAATCTGGATGGACACCAAGGAAGATTCTCCTTCTTCAGGTGAACCTACTCTACTGCCACTAGGAGGAGTTACAAGGACCTTTAAACCTTCTAGATGACTGGACTCGTCTTGAGGAGGTTCACCCCTAAGTCTACGGGATCTTCTCAACAATTCGGCCACAGAAACAACTTCAGGAGACTGGCCCCGAAGTCTACGGGACTGTCTCGGTAATTCCGCCACAGCTAAAAACTTTTAACTACTACACACGAAAACAAAATAAAATTTCAAATCAAACCACCTAAAGTCTCTAAAGAACCAAACAAATTTGAATCACACGCCTAAAGAATCTAGGGCGTCAAACCAAACACAAACAGTAGTCTTCCGGACCAAAAGCGCTAGTTGGTGATGAAGCCCAACCTCGCTGGATTCAGTACAGAAATGGCGGGTGGAACAGTTACCCCGGCAACCTGCTTAATGAATAGACTGGACCAAGTTCCTCCACTTTAACCGTCTCGAGTGAAGTGAACCCCCCAGAAAATCCAAGTGAGTATAACCGACGTCTGCTCCAGGTACAGTGGGACCTTCCCTCCACCGTCACCTCGGTAGAATCCTAAAGATAATGGCCACTAAGGTTACCAACCGCAACAAATGCACCTGGGGGAACAGTCTAAACTCCGACAGCACGCAAGGGCAGAGTAGCAAGCTCAATCCCCTTACCGGCTCCTTGACAATAATCCAAGGTTTACCGACAAGTGACCCCTGGCTCCTCGACAATGGTTAATCCGAGGTTTACCGTTTGTAATACGTGCGTGTCTGGCGTCGTTCCCAACGAGGGGGGAATGATCCCCTCACTGGTTCGGACACGAGCTCGTGCTTCTCCTTTAAGAGGAGCTTTCCCAGAGTACAAGTGAGACAATTGGATTTATTCTATCACAAGATAAGCTACTTGTTTGGTTTTGTTGTCTTGGAGAGTTAATTACTCACCTACTCCAAGACACTAGCCTGATCTAAATTGGTGCTTCAGAGCCCTAGTAAATAAAAGTTACTATTTCGATTTTACTTTAAGCGTTACTTTTATGGTTGTTCTTTAAAGTCACAAGGTAGTGGAAGTGAAACCAATGGTGTGTAGACTCGACTCCAACCACTACAAAGATGCACCTAAGATGATTTACGCTACTTTCCTTTTTCAATGAAATTCTTAACTAAGAGAGTTGAGAGAATGCAAATTTTAGAGAAAACAACTTCCTTAGAAAAGACAATCAAAGAAACAATTCTCTTTTTCTTTTCAAGCACACAAACATGACCACTCTTTACTTGCACGAAAAACTCTTTTTCTTTCAAAACTTTCAAAGCTACTTGAAACAAGACTTTTAAAGAAGATGTTTTTGTATTTTTCTTTTAATAAAGCAAATAAATCTAATTTAACAAAAATCAATCTTAACAACTATTAAAACCTACGAAAATTCACTCACAAGCAAACTAAAAGGTAAATTTACTCTAAGCAAACTTAACGAGGTCAAAACCTACAAGGATGTTTCTAGGTTGTTTTACTTGACCAAAATCAAATCAAGGACCAGCTATTGCAGAATCAAGAGCTGATCAAAACAAAACTCAAATCTTTTTGTTCTTTTTGTAAAATGGAATTCAAGACTTAATCAACAAGCACTTTGAAATTTGACCAAAGAGACAACTCAACAGGTTGGTTGCTCACACGGGTAGACTTACGACAGATCCGACTCTTAAGAAGGTTGACCAAACCAGAGAGATCTAAGGCTTGACAACTTCCACCATTAAAGTCACTACAGGATCTACTCAAAAATCAAACCCTAGGCTTAAATTTCAATGAAATCCACTAAAACACTTAATGCTATGAAAACAAGTTCAGGTGAAGATTCTTGGCAAGGGACTAATGAATCTGGGCAGAAAAACTAAGAAAAAACAAAATCTAAGAGTAAAAAAGCAAAAAATGGAGTTTTCTCAAATTTTAGCAGGGGGACGCAGGCAACCCGTTAGCACAGGTGCGGGCCCGCTCTGTGCACACAGCAAAAGTGCGTCCAGGGACGCACTGTGCAGCACTCAGAGGGTGCGTCCTACTGAAAAACTCAAGAAAAACCAAAATAAAACTAATCCTAAGCTAACCCACCCAGAGACAGAATCACAGAGCCAAAACCAGAAAAATAAACCAATTTTCTCAAAGCAAAGTTCACACAAAAGAAAAGACTCTTCTCATCAATGGATTCCCCAGCGGAGTCGCCAATTTGTCACACGGAATCAGTCAAGAGTGCGGACACAACCGACCTTCCTAGAAGTCTAAGACATTCTAATGACAAACAAAACAAACTGGAGCTATCCTTCTCTAAACATGCATTATGATATGAGAAATCAAGTGTTTCGTTCTTACCTTTGTCCAAACGTTGTTGTAGAAGTCCAAGCTTTGTTGATCTGGATGAGCTCCTCCTTTTCTCCAAAACCTGCAATCACCAACAGTCAAACAATTAAATAGCACCTGATTATAACATAAAACAAAGCATATTCAACATATAGACCAAGGAGTACATGAAATAACCCATAAACAACAAGTTATTGAGAAGAATGGACCAATTTGCATTAAAGGTAATCAAAAGGAACCATTACAACCTGAGCCTTGGTGTTGTGCAAGCTCCTTCCAGGGTCCACAAGAGTCTTCCTCTACTTTGACAAAGCTCACCCACTTCCAAATAGAACAAGCAAAGATGGCAATCTCTCCTCACAAGCTTCTAAATGGGAGTCCTAATTCCTGCAGCATTTACCCTTAGAAAATGTATAGCTTCAACCTCTCCTCCTTCTGGCCCAATGCCTGTATTTATAGTACTCAAGAGGAGGTTAATCAGGTCCACCATCAATGGGATAATCCCCTCTTTGGGTGGGATAGCTCCCTTATTGATGGGATAAGTTCCTCTTTGATAGGAGTGCATGAACCATCTGGAGGCGCCCAATACACGTCGAACAACCTTCTAGAATGCTCTAGAAATGACCACAAGTAACTTTTTAAAGATGAAACTTGCGCATTCTAACCTTTACAGGGGGACGCACCTATCCCTTTACATACAGAGCGTCTTTGGACGCAGCTTTTGTGAACATTGGGAGCGTCCCCGCAGGTAAGGTTGAGAGAACCTGCGTCCCCAAAGATAAATACATTTATACAAGACTTTCTCTCTTTTTGGAGTTTGACATGGAGAGCAGAGGCATAAGACTTGCCTAAGAGGGTAGCATGACTGTTGATTGAGCCATACTAACTGTAAATAGTCATGGTGACATTTTTTAGTGTAACAGGAATCAACAGCGACAGATGTTTAAAGAGTAAGACTCTCCGAACCAGTTGAAAATGGAACTGGTTCGGTAACACAAGTGTTTACTCTCAGACTAGGATCAGTATCACTATCTTTCTGTGGCTGCTAAACTTCTTCTGTAGAGGCAGGGGTTCCAGAAATATTTGGAGTAACCGGAGTCTCTGATGTTGTTGGAACACTTGTTCTAACTTTAACAGGAGATTTGGAACCGGTTAAACGAGTTCACTTTGTCCATACTAGCTTCGATTCCGGAGACAAAGACGGCTGACTCGTAAGCCTCCGCGAACGACAAGGTTTCAATTGACTTTCTTCCACGGTTTCAAATTACTCGATCAACTAAAATAAAGGGGAAGTATGTTTCCGAATTAAATGAATTTTAGACGCTTTGACACAACTTGTTTTTTCAATTTTTAAGAGTCGAGAAAAAACAAAAGATGACTCTAGTACCTTCGATTTTTAATGAGCCTGAAGTGACAAGTGCTCAGATGGACCTTTTCTGTTAAGGAGTCTGAAAAGGAACGAAAGGGACTGCTCTGGAAATCTAGGTGGAGGGATTACCAAACCAATCACAAAACTGCAGAATACTTTTTACGGTACGACAGTCAATCTTCCCGAATGCTGTGTTCAGTGCATTGCGATCGATAGGGCGGCAGACACGGCTTCCTATGAATAAAGGATTAAGCCTATTGGGGTCTCCCAAAATATACTCGACGGTACGTGAGAGCACAAGTCCGTACTGGCACTTATCGTCTCAAAGTGGAGGAATCACCCAACCATCAGTGAGAACAATAGTTACCAGGCTTTACGACGCCGGAATACGTCTCTAGCCTAGACTTCTAAATGTTGTGCGTTAAGTTCCAAAGCGTTGTTAGATTCAATGAATTTATTTTAAGTTGATCTTGTTTATGAAGTTTGCCTTTCAGGTTCACCACGAGATGTAGATGTAATTCCTAAAATGCAATCTAAGATGATAAACAAACTTTTTATCTTCTTTGTGCAATGAAAATCCTAGCTACTAGGGAAAAGAAAGACAAAATCTTTTCACAAAGAGCAAAGAGCACACTCTAAATGCACTTTCCTAAATCAAGCCAATCAGACTGTTTATATGAAAATGCACATGCATGTATTTGTTTTCGACTTTCTTAGTATATGGATGCTAAAAAGAAAGTTGATGCACAAATCTGAATTTCTTTTCAAGCGACAAATATCAGCAAGTTTCTTTTCGAAATCAAAAACTGGAGACGATCACAACACCTTACGATTTTGAAATGAATACTTGTTCTTGACACTAGAAAATTACAAATACAGACCAAAAGAAATAGTAACAGGATAAACAACCATCAACAGCAATCAAACTCTTTCCTACGATTGAAATCGACACTTGCGACAGTTTCAAATCAAAGGACGACAGTATGATTATGCTACTTTTGCAAAGGAGAACTGTAAATGACTCAACAAACACACAAAAACATCTACACTTCTTTTGTACAAAGGAGGCGGAATAACAGCAAGGAAAAGGGGTTTCAAACAGACATATACTGATTACAGGAAGCAAAATTCAGGAATAGAACTGGAAAGAATGAATCACAGAGCTAGTCTGATCAGCGCACCTGTAACACAAAGAATTTGAAATGTAGCACAGCTTGTCCACTCGGGAAGTGCGTTGAAGTTCAAAATCTCTGAACAGTACCTGCGCTGGGCCAGAAATGAGACTCTGTGCAGGTTCTGGGTCACAGTTTGCAGTTCAGTTCTTGGTTTTTGGCCGAGCAAAAAGCAATCAGTAATGCAACAATCAGGGGTAGATCTAAGGAGGATCTAAGAGCTACCACAAGGGCAATCAAATAGTTTGTGAATCAGTTGTTTAAATCATAAACAGATCCAGTAGATGGATTGAAGTAGCAGTTATCTACTTTGCATTTGTGTTGGCAAATGCAGTTCGAATGCTACTTGTAAGTTTATGAAACAAACAACAAAGAATGATAAACAAACAAACTAATTAGCTCCCCAGCGGAGTCACCATTTTGTTACAGGGAAAAGTGTCTATATAGAACTGCTCTATCCCACTAAGGTGTGACAACTGCCTTAGAAACAAACAGAGAAAAGATACTTTCGTTTTTCCTTTATGAATTATAGATAGAGAGGAACAAAAAGACCAACCTCTGTCTTGCGCTAATCTCCTGATTTGATCCCTCTCTTCTTTGATAGTCTTCAGCTACCTGCTCCCTTGCACGCCCAGCTTCACAAAGTACCTGTAAGATCACAGAAGCATAGCACTATACAAAGACATGGATCTATAATCATAAACAATCTAGGATCAGATGTAAATTGACCATACAAATGTAGCAAGCATCAATGACACAAAAGCATGGAGGAAAACTTGAATAGCTTTTATTGATAAACAAGAAAAGAGCCAAGAGGAGTTACAACCAATTGTTCTAACCTAGCATCATCCTCCCAGCAAAGAAGCCCCTCTTCACCTCAAACAAAGCTTAGATCACCCAACAATCTGATGTTTGTCTCAAGAAACCAACAACAATTCCTTACAATATGCAAAATTCCAGCCTCTAGATCTCTGGGATGAGGGATCCATATATATATATTTGTAAGGGGATGAGTCAGCTTGTCATTTGATTAGTGTCCTCCCTCTGATAGTTCTTGCTTCCACTTGGAGATTGATGGTCTCTCACTCATCCTTGGTCGAATTCAGTGAGGCAAGTGTCACAGGAGAAGATTCTGGAAGCTTCCATTTCCTCTCCACCTCGTGGAATGACACTGCCATTTGTCATTTCTCGCCCATCGCACCCCACAAAAGGGATTTTTGAAATGAAATGCACCCACACAGTGTATTTAGGTGAGATGCAACGCACTTAGCCAGTGGAGCAGCTGAAATGATCCTGTTTTGACCAATTCTGAGCAGTTTTTCATGGAGAACTTCTGGGAGAAGCTGTAATCTATTGACCTTGTTCCTTTAGGGGTTAGAACAACACTTTTAGGGACTTAGGAGCCCTTGATTTATGGACATTTCATGCTTGGGGTTGTAGGGCCCAAAAATGTCTATAACAAGAGGGGAACCCAAGGAATGGGGAGGAGCTTGTAAGAGTAATAAGAACACAGTGGAGAGGGGAACCCAAGGACTAGGAAACATCTTGCAAGAGATATATAGTACTAAGAAATCTCCAATCCGATTTATTTTTGCTATAGAGAAACAAGAAGGGATCAAAGGATGTAAGAGATACATGACACGAGATGTGAGTAAGAGGCTTGGAGGACTCCATGTTATTGTGAAAATTTTTCAATTTCTTCCACCATGGAGGTGAGTGGTTATCCCACTTAACCCCTTTCACCTTTGGGAATGATTTAACTAAATACCATACCGAAAACAAGCAAACCCTATAATGATTGCAATATTATCCTCCTCTAACATTTATGTCTAATTGAAGTCACCATAGCATAGAATAGCTTTCCAATAACCCCTTGGTTATGTTTTCATAAATACACTATCAAGTGAAGGAAATGGTCATTTTGACTAGAGAAACCTAGATAACACTGGCGAATTCTCCAAAGACATTACCAACATATTCAAGGGATTTGGGGCTCCAAAAATCTAGCAATAAATTGGGAAATTGAACCTACAACAAATCCATAGAAAGATTTAAGTGTGAGGGAGGAATTCAAGGTGCCATGGTTGCATAAACTTACATATTGTTTCCCATAAACCACTAGTAGTGTAACATAACTTCCCACCAATCCTTGGCAAAGAGAAATTCAATAATAAAGAAGCATTTTTGTTGGATGGATGTATAGGACACATGTGAGAAAGGGGTTCCATGGAAATTTGATTTAGCTTGTAGTTACTCCAATGAAGTTCATAGAGAATTAAACTAACATATCATGTTTTTATTCATGAGATGGGTGATCTCTAGTTCAACCCAATCCATGTCCAACACAATGTTTGGGACATTAATGTTTCCTACAAAAAAAGTTATGGATTTGGTTGAAGAAGAGGTGTCAACATCATACCATGGGTAGATCTATCCCACATCAATGTAGATTTACATTGTGGATCCTTAAAGGATTTTCCCATCACATGTTTCATCATGTCAAAAAAGTACAACACTCAATGATGGAATTTAGTTATTGATCCAAAATAGACCATTATATAATTTAGCATCTATATTGCTACTTTGTTGGTGGAAAAAAATGGAGTAATTTGCTTGCCGATCCATTTTAGTGGTAAGTCTCGGTTTCAATATTTGGGATCTAGAACCTTCCAAAGCCATTTCAGGGAATCAAATGACACCTTTTGGGGTGAAAACCATATGAGCATATCTCTCAACCCTTGAAGTTGTTTGGCACACCAAGACCTTCCCAACTATGTGAAAATCACATTCATCAAGGTTGGTATGTAGAATTTATTCCTCCCACAAGTTGACCTACCTTGTTGATCACCATGGTATAAAGTGTGTGCCATGGCATCCCCCATTACTCATATATTTAGGTATTTCCATATGTGGACTTTCAAGAATATTCTAGAATTTCCAAAAATTAACACTAATTGAGGGTTGGCTGAGATATTAAAAAACCCTAACCATAAATGGCTATCAAGGTATGTTAAATACCATGCCACTAAGAGAATAAGTGATTATGTTGTTTTAGCATTATACTTATTCCATAGTTGAGCAAAGTATATGAGTGCAATTTGAGAGCATAATGTAGGGGGAAGAAGATTGTAACAACCTTGTTTAAAAATTCATGTAAAAATATATAATACCACAATCATGGGACATGTACTCCAAGATAAATTTTGGGAAAATATCCTAGTGGGTGTTCATTCGGTTTATTGTGGCTAAGGAAATTGGCAAAGGGAATGGAAAAGGCTTTGGAAAGGCAAAATGACATTTTGGAACATTTATTTATGAAATAAAGGAAATTAGGAGAAAAGGGAAGTGAAAGGTTACTGGTTGCATGTGAGGAGGAAAATGAAGAAAATAGAGGCCTCATCAATAAAAAGGCTTCTAAGGATCAATTGGAAAGCTTTTGACAGGTTTTGGTGGAGCTCTCTTCTATTCTCTCTCTCTCACATAGTCTTGGACACTTAGAGTTTTCTTAGAACACTCTTGGAGGAGTTTGGAATCCTTGGAATTGGAGAAATAAGGCAAAGGAAGAGCAAGAAAGTGCAAGAGGACATCGGGATCAGTAGCTACAGTGGGTTTTTCCTACAGGTACTGAGTTGCATGTATGTTTTCCTCACTAGTTTTGGCATGCATGGCATATGAATGTGGTTTATTGCTCATGATCTGTCATTGGCATGGAGGATTGCCTGGATTGAAAATGGATTTGCCTAGCCTTGCCATTTCCCAGATAGCCATGGTGTTGCAGGTTCATTTCTTTGTTTTCTAGTTGGTTCTCATGTTTCCTTTAGCTTGGTTTGAGTTACTAGTTCCTGGAGATTTGGTTGGACAAATGCTTTGGAGCCTTGTAATAGCTTGGGTTGAGTTACTAGTCCTAGAGCCTTGATTGGAAAAACATGTTGGAGCCCTTCATGGGTTGATTTACTAGTCTTGGAGCCTTGGCTAGAACAAATGCTCTGGATCTGTGGAAGACTTAGGCAGAGATTGGTCCAATGATGGTTTTGTGATGTCCTATCGTGAGGTGGAACCACTATTTGATGGGTTGAGGTGGTTTGGCCTCTGGAAGCCCTGGATATTTTTGATTGATGTGTTTTATGAGATCCCACATTCATGCTTGGAATATGGCACGGGGGTGATTGGTTGAAGAGAGACTTGGCTCAACAAATCTACAGTCGAGTGGAATGTGGTAGTCACAATCGGGTTGGATTTTTCATCATTAATATGAGGTTATTTCTCCTTGTTATTTCATGAGTATTATACTAGTTTATATGTGGATTATATCGTTGTTGTTTCCTTAGTATTTCTATTGTTATTATGTTGGCTATGCACATGTATTATGACAGTGGCTATGTATGGCTCTCATCATGTTTTTACTTGTAAATGAATGAGCAACGTATTTATGGCCTAATATATGAAATGGCAGATAATGTGTTGGGGCATCGATGCATCTTAGCAACTCTCAGATAACTATGAGATCCTTATGCTCAGATCTATCATTTAAGCCTGTATATTACATATTTATGACATGTTTGACAAAATTTTTGTCATGGATAGTGGGGGTCCAATTTAATCCTTGTTGATGTTTCTGAAAATGCATCATTGTTATGTTGTGTAAATTCATTTCCTAGAGTGTCATTGAGTTCTGGACAGTGACCTAGGCCTGAAAAGGTGGCACAAATATCAAAGACACGGGAAAAGGTATGAGAATAAAAATCCTTAAACACATGCATATCCATGTTGTGGGAGCATCCAGAGCCTCCTAGACGCATGCATGCCCTTATCAAGTGAGCTTCTAAGGGTTTGATGGTCTAAAAACTTAGTGGGACCTAGGGTATGGTTACTTGAGTAGTTGGGATGGTTCCTAGGAGTCTGGTTGCTAATGTGGAAGGCTTGTATATTGTGTTTCCATTGGATTCCACTTCCTTAAGGTGACTTAGGAGGTCGAATCATATCATAGTAACTTATTGTCACATTTTTACCTGGTTGACCAGTTACTTGGTTAGATGTGGGAGCAAGGTGTTACAAAGTGGTATCAGAGCATGGTTCACCCCTCATACTAGAGGGGCGGTGTGTTGGTCATGAATTCATGTCATTTTCATATGTGGTCGTTGCATTTGCATGGTTTTGATTATGGTTGTAGTGATGTCTCGATGTGAAGGTTGATGGTGTTGTTATGGAATGTGTCGTCATGAGTGTATGGTTGTATACGCATTTGATATGCATGTCAATGTCTATATGTTGTTACGCATGCATTGTCATGGTGAAGGTTGTTATGCATGAGTTCATTCTATGCAATTAGGTTATCATGATGCTAATGTGTTGGCTTAGATAGAGTAGGATATGTAGATCATCAAATCAGGTTGCAGCATTAGACTTTGGGGTAAGAGTATATCGTCATACAAGTTTGCATGTTTGGCATGCAAGTATGTGATTCATGGTTGTTGTAATAATTAGGGTTACTTATATTATTTTCATTCTATTATCATTATGGTTACATATAGGATAAATGCTAGTTGAGTAGTCTATTCATATACACATGTGTCAGATAGTCATGAATGATAGTAACTTGTGGTTGTATGCATTGTTGTTATTGTTTTTTATGTTAGTTAACCTGATGATTATGTTATATATCATTGATAAATATGTTATATGTTAACTTATAGTTAGCTCAATGATTGTGTTATATGTTGTTGATGAGCATGTTATATGTTCACTTATTATTGTTATATTTTAGTTAGCTTGATGATTAGGATTATAGCATCAATATCTTGATGTTATATGTATCATGCTAAATTGGATTGGCCTATGTAGATGGTTAGGGTTATGAAATTCAGGTATGAGTTGACTTATTTGTGACATTGTGTTGTACTAATCTAGATCGATCGTAAATAGGTGATTGTTATGCATGAACAACAAATGTTTATGATTTTATGATGTGAACATGTTAGCTAGTGACTATTATGTATATCATGACCTTATTTATGTTTGAGTTTATATGTCGTGAAGTTATACCATGCTAATCTGGATTGATTGTGCAGACAACATAGCCTCCCCTAAGATACATTAAGGTATGAGTTTTCTTATGTCGTTTACTTAGTGCTTGAATGTTTGATTATGTCATCTATTTGGTGTTTGAGAGTTGGTGTCTATTAGGTCATCTATTTGTTATTTGAATGTTTGATTAGTTTCATGATATGAGTATGTGTCTATAAGATTGCATGAAGAAATGATCTTGTTTTAAGATGTTTGTACTAACACGTGTGTTGAGACAACTGATATGTACTTGAGTTTAAGTAGGTGATAGTTGTAGCATTATGTATTATAATTGGTGAACGTGAGT
This sequence comes from Pinus tabuliformis, assembly GCA_031772625.1. Classification (NCBI taxonomy): domain Eukaryota; kingdom Viridiplantae; phylum Streptophyta; class Pinopsida; order Pinales; family Pinaceae; genus Pinus; species Pinus tabuliformis. The sequence continues at coordinate 1,217,419,697 of CM062816.1, forward strand.
TGATTGTTAAGTATGAAATTGTTGTATACTTGGTAAAGGTTGATTTCAAATTGATAGACATTATACCTTGATTTATGCAACATGTGATAGACATGTGTGAATAGTTGCATGGTAACATGCTTGGCATTAGTATGACAAGGTAATAGTTTGTTTATATAACTATCGATTTGGTAATGTGACAATACATAGTAAGAATCAATTGCAACAAGGTAAAGGTAAAAGAAAGGAATTTTGTGAGAATTCCTTTGGCTATGTTTGGAAACTACAATTGCAAATGAATGAGTTCTTTGCATATATGAAGTCTTCTTAACACTAATTTTCCTGAAATTATGTGGATATATGTTATATTCATGGGCATGTATTTGACAGGTATAACAATTGGTGTCTATTTATAGCTAGATATGTTGAGGGAATTGGAGTCTCTTGAGAAACGACACATATGTGTTTGGTTACAAGGCAACTTGCTTGGCACAACAAGATAAAGTAACTGGTGTATTGTTATTTTTAATTATGCACTGGAAATTATGTGTTTATGGAAGTATGGTGCAGGGGATTGAATGGCAAAGAGACTTCCATGAAATTCTGAAGAAGGCCCGAGTTGGGATTTTCTTTGGAATCACTAGGAACCATGGGGATTGAGTCATGATTTTTGTTGATAGTCTTTTTCTTTTGGTGTTTTGTGATTTTCTGGCACTTGAGTTGCAGTTATGTTTGTGTCTTATGCATGGACATGTCGCTTTGTTTGTGGTGTTGTATTGTTATTGGTTTTCTCTTGCTTGCTTCTTGGCATTTCCTTCTATTTTTTGAGAGTCTTGGGAATTTGTTAGCAAAAGAGGAAACTTAGTGGAGCTTAGAGAGAACTAAAAGAAATCCAGTAGGAAATCTAAGACTCAGATGAAGTCAGTGCATGTACAAGGGTGATTGAAGGCAAGAGTATGAATTCTAGTTGGATTGGTTGGGTCCATTGGTGTAAATGGACGATGGCAGGATATTCATGAGAAAAGTAATCAGAAAAGGTAAAGTAAATGGATTTGAGGTGTCAGATGCCTTGGCTATGTTGGGAATCATTGTTCTCAATATGGTGCATGATGCGAATACATAAATGGAGTTCTGTTAACCTTGACCTTATGATATCTAGTAATTATGTTGTGATCACGATTATGTTGGTGTCTATATATGTATAAATGTATGTATGTATGTATGTCATGTCTAACAGGGTCATCGTGAATCATGATTTTTTTTATGATAATGTTTATATGTATGTATGTTGTTGTTTTACGGGATCGTGATTGTTTAGCGCTAATATTTATATGTATATATGTATGTATATTGTTATCTGACAGGGTCGTTAGGAATCATTCCTGTGAAGGAATGATTGCTTATGCAGGTGAATGACATGAAGAGGTTTGTGGTTCATGAGGAATCAAGTGGGAAGAGTAGTCCTAACAAATATATGAGGTCAGTATCATGTGGATATGAATTGATATTTTGTTATTATAGTATGTTTGTGTTATCGATAAGCTAGACCAAGGGATACATCAGGGAAATGAAAGTAGTGTGGTTTGCGGCATATTGGGATAAGCATGGATAAGACACTAGAAGAAATGTTGCTTGGTAGAGTCTAGAAATTCCCACTGTAGATCACCTGGTAATGCAATGTACTAAAGCAAAACACTTGATCTACTTCTACTAATAATTTAGCGGAAGCTTAATCAAACATGAGCAACATCAAGAATGAATAGATATAACTAAGAATGAGAAGTATTCAACCATAACACAAAATATATAACACTGGGGAAAGCACCAGCCTAAAACCCCAAGTCTATATTATCATACAAGTGGAAATCTTGTTCAAGTTACAAAAAGAATCAGTGCTCAATCTATCCTTCTCTCTCTGTAATCAAACAATACAACTCACAGACTAAATAGACATAGTATATGTCTTCCTCAAGCCCTCCAAGCCTCCTATTTCCTTGCACAGTTTTGATTGGGGTCCAATGATATCACATGTGTGAATTAGCCTCATCACACTCACTATAACCTCAGGTCCAATTGTGCAATCCTCAAGGAATAATATTCCTTCTGCATGCAAGGAATATTCAACAAGGAATATCCTAGCAACTGATAGTACAATGTCCCTCCTTCTAATCTCAACTGGGTCTCTGACTAAACTGACATGCATGAGTTATCCATGAGTGAATCTTCAGTTATTTGAAATACAGTATTTACATGCATGCAAGCATTAACTAACTGAACTCTCATTAATTTAACAAACTGTTAAATTAATCTAACTGGACTTGACTCAGTTAACTGAGCCAACTAATAACAACTTATCCTTATCTCTTTAACTGATGGATAAATCCCTCAATCAAAGGAGAAACTGTTGCATGTCCTCACATAGACTTCAAGTTTGATTTTCCATAACTAATTAACTCAAGATGAATTAATTAATTAATTTTCAAACTGTTGTTAATATCAAATTCGAATTTTATTTCCTATGTTTAGTCTAGGGACTGACTAAACTAAGAAGGGATCCCAAAATGCTATTTTTAGAAAAGCTATTTTTTAGCACTTTTACTTTTCACCCATTGTTGCTAAGATCCACAATGGCTAAATTGCTATTTATAGCAGTGCTATTTGTAGCATTTTCTATTTTTCGCATTTCTTGTTGCAAATCTCAACACTCCCTCTCAACAAGAAAGGGATTATCAATAACCCTGATCTTGTCTCTATGGAACTTGAACTTGCATTTTAACCATGCCTTAGTCAAAATATCTGCATCTTTCTCCTCAGTCGAAACATACTGCAATATCATGATCCTCTTAACCACACAGTCCCGTAGATGATAGTAACGGATATTTATATGCTTGGACCTATCATGAAACACTGGATTCTCAAAGAGTTTTATGCAACTCTGAATATCAAATTATATCACTATAGGATCCATCATCTGACCAAAAAATCCCACTAGAATCTTCCGCATCCAAATGGCCTCGCATGCTGCCTAACTGGCAGCCATGTATTTAGTCTCTGTTGAGCTAAGTGCAACTGATCTTCGTTTCCTTCTATACCAAGAAACTGCAACTGAACCAAGGTTGAAGATTCCTCCATAACTGCTCTTTCGGTCTGATGGAATACCAACCCAATCCGCATCTGTGCAGCCTTGCAGCTTCACTCCCTCTATCTGTTTGTACCATAATTCATACTATGTAGTACCTCTGAGATATCTTAGCACATGATTCACTGTTGTCCAAAACAGCTTGGTAGGCTGAACCATAGCTTGAATCAGTTGGTTCACCGCAAAGCATAAGTCGGTTCATGTGTTCACCAAATACATAAGTGAATCCACCAACTACCAATAAAAAGTAGCAGCTACTACCTCACCTAAAGTGGCATCCTCCCTCCTCTAGTTCCCAGCTAGAGGAGTCTAAATGGGTTTGCACTTCTCCATGTGAAAGCGCTTGAGTATCTCATTGGCATACTTGCCTTGAGACATAAATACTTCCCCATCTTTCTGCCACACTTCCATGCCTAGAAATTAGTGCATGAGGCCCATGTCCTTCATCTCAAGCTCTCTTGCAAGGTTCTCCTTGCAAGATTTGATTAGCTGATCATCACCTGTCAAAATTAGATCATTGACATAAAGTAAAATAATCAATGGCTTAACTTCTACCATGATGTGGTAAAGGTTCGCATCTGCTTCACTCTTTGTGAAGCCCAACCCGATGAAATAGTTGTCAATCCTGGTATACCAAGCACAGGGTGCTTGCTTCAGCCCATATAGTGCTCGCCATAGTCGGCAAACATGCGACTTGCGATCGAAAGTCTCAAATCCTTCGAGCCACTCAATGTATACCTCTTCCTTAATCTTCCCATTGAGGAATGTCGTCTTCACATCTATCTGATTGTTGTAGGGAAAAGTATCCGACTCGGATGACCCTATCCCACTCTAAGGGTGACAGTTCCTTAGCAACAACTGTAAAGCAAACTACTTAAGGTTTACTTCTTTATGAAAGCAAAAGAGAATGGAGAAAGCACTAACCGTTGCCTTGCGCTTAATGTCGAATCCAAACTCTTCTCTTTGGCCGCTTGCTCCTAGCTCTTTGTTCTTCTGCTCGCCCAGCTACGATGAGATCCTGCAAAATAACAAAGAAGGAAACTACAAGAGGCATGCAATCATAACTGGTTCATGGATTAGTGTAAACCAAACATGCAATCATCACAATATATAATTGAAACAAGAGCACATAGAAGAACCTCAATAGCTTTTATTAATGAAGAAATAAAGGTTCTGAGAGTATTACAACCATTGAAGGCTCCAACCCAGCAACACCTCCCAGCAGAAAGAATTGCTCTTCTTCACCTCTCTCAAACAATCACCCAATAACTCAATAGTGAAACCAACAGCATATCATTACTTTGCACAAAATTCCAGCCTCCTGAGCTCATAGGAGAGAGCTCAATATATAGATGAATTGAGAAAGGATGAGTCAGCTTGCAACTGATGTGTAGCTGCCTTGTGTCCTCTCTCTCTTCAGTTAATCTTTAGTTGATCTTCAGTTCTTGAGTCCACTTGGAGAACTTTGCTTCCACTTGGAGAAACAGAGCCTCTGACTCATCACAAGGCGAAATACCTGATCCAAGTGTCATTTTTGGAAGATTCCAAAGCAATGACTCACTGTGCCACTTGTCCCTTCTCGCTCAGCGCAGGTGGCCTTTGTCCCACTTGCTTTGCAACGCAGGTACACCATGGAGCAACTGAGTTTCAGCGCAAAAACCTAGTGGAGCACCTGCTTTGATTTCAGGATTGCTTGTTTTTGAGTGTTTTCAGGTGGAGAACTGATCTGAGAGCTGTTGGTTTGCTGACCTTGTTCCTCTAGGGGTAGGAACATCATGTTTAGGGAACTTTGGATCCCTTGGATTATTGACAATTCATGCTTGCTGCTGTAAGGCACAAAATTGTCTATAACAGATGCCCCCTAAAGTATGAGGTCGTTTATCGGGTGAAATGCTTTATTGAGAGGATCCGAAGTTCATTCAATCTGCTGAGAAGTGTCCTGTAATAAGATACAATACAATACATTATTTTTCATACATTTTTCATGATCTAGCGGAGGCGGGCATTCCCATGCTCAGCTTTATAAATACATTTTGGTACATAGAACAGACGATCGTCTGATTGTAGACTGATAATTCTCTGCTGAAATTATCATCCTTTGAGAAGGATGATCATCTGCTGCAATGGTGTACATATCAAATGTCTTTATGTCCTGAATATATATCGCAGCCCGGATGGATGAAACTAGATCCGGGGTCTTCAATCTCTTCCGATCTTCACTCGATGTACAAGTCGATCCATGTGAGAATTTCTTGAAGTCGAACATGGAAAGACATCGCTTGATTACCGGTCAATGATGTAAACCGTTAA